>CANTUT010000012.1:5297500-5945000 GCA_947687605.1 Reutealis trisperma | reverse complement strand
ATATATTACATAGTTTGCATCTTATTGAGGGAATATAAAAAAAAAAATTGATATAATTACATGGAGAGATATATATGCATAAGGAGAAAGACTAAGCAAAAATTAAAGATAAGATGAAACTTTTTAAAGTAACAACAAGTGAGTGTGGTCCCTTTTGATGCTAGTAGTAGACCATCTTACGGCAAAATAGAAGGAAGCCCCAGATCTTGATGGATATTCGGGTATCTTTTATCAAAAGGGATGGAATGACATTGGAAGTGATGTAGTTCAAGCATATTCAAGCTTCTTCTCATTTGGAATCATGCAAGAGGCCATCAAATAAACCAACACTATGCTTATTCCAAAATTACCCTTCCCTGCACAGAAAAGTCACTATAGATCCATCTCCTTTTGTAATTTTCTATACAAAATTATACTAAAGATCATCACTATAAGGCTGAAACTATGGATGGAATAGTTAGTCAGTGTCAACCAAGCTGCTTTCATTCCAAATAGAGACACATAAGGACAACATCTTAAATGTCCATTAGCTAGTTAATGAGCTTAAATCCTCCAAGGCAAAGAAAAAGACAGAATGTGCAATCACATTAGATGTGCTTGAAGCATATAATTGGGTGGAGCGGGCTTTCATGTCATTTATTATGAAAAAATAGTTTTTGAGGAACAATTTGTGAATTTGGTGATGCAATGCATATCTTCTGTCTCTTATTCGATGTTGGTGAACGAGGTTCCATTAAAGATGTTTAAACTATCTAGAGAACTGCAACAAGGTGACCTTTTATCCCTATATTTATTCTTATTTATTTCAAATGCCTTCTCATATGTGCTGGATGATAAAGTACAAAAAGGTTCTATTCATGGTTCAATTCTCTCAAGGCAGTCTTGCTATTTCTTGCATGTTATTCGTGGATGACGCTATTCTTTTTTGTAGAATTGCAATATGAATTGGTGAACATTCAAAATATCATCCAAAATTATGGCAATGCATCAAGTCAAAGAATTAATGCTTTTAAGTCCTCGATTCCTTTTAGTAAGTATGCCTTAAACAACCATAGAATAAGGATGATACAACTTATGGGAATGCATGAGTTACAGTGAGGAAATAGATACTTAGATCTCCCAGCTCTTTGGGGGAAATCAAAGACTAAAACATGCTCATTTATATTAGAAAGGATGACCCAAAAAGCTAATTCTTAGAAAAGGAAGCTCCTGTCTCATGGTTGTCGTCAAGTCATAGTGCAATTGATGTTATCATACTTTAAAGTACCATTAAAAGTGTGCAAAAAGATGAATAAAGTGCTGGCTAACTTCTTATGGGTTTATGGCTTGGAACAAGTTAACAAAAGCTAAAGCCAGCAAAGGTATAAGGTTTAAGAGTTTTGAGTTCTTTAAAGTAGGCCTAGAGATTATTAACGAACCTAAGCTGCTTGTGGGTAAGGATAATTAAAGCGAAATATTTTCCTTCTTCTAAATTTTAGTTAGCAAAATGCGATTTTAATAGCTCATAAAGCTAACATAGTCTACTAGAAGCAAAAAATATCCTTAGCAAAAGGGCGAAATGGAATATAGGGAATGAAGACAGATTAAGTTATGGGAGGATCCTTGGATCTCGGATTTACCCAATTTTTGCATCCTATATGCACCACAAGGTGAAGATCATCCAATGTATGTGAGTGATTTGCTGGATAACATAGGTAAATGGGACGTGTCAAAATTAAACCAATTATTTTCTCATATAAAAGTAAAAGCCATTGTGATAAATTGCAATAGGAAGCAAAAATGAAGATGATCATTGAGTTTAGTATACCATAAGCTTGTTCAGCTACATGAAGAAGAAGCTTTATCCTAAGCTCCTTCCACGTCTTCTTTAATGTCTAAAGATAGTTGGAACTCTCTGTGGAAGCTTAAACTTCCCCCTAAGATTGTCCTTTTCTTATAGAGAGCATGTTGTAACTCTTTGGCCGCTAAGGAACAACTCTTTAAGAGGAAGATGGTGATGAACAAGATCTATGATATATGTGAAGCAGCAGAGGAATCTATAGAACATTTCCTCTTTTTTTGTCAACAAGCGATAGTGACTTGATTTGTATCCCATCTGAATTATACTACTTACCAATTTTGTACAATGGTGCAATCTCTTCTATAAGTGGCAAATATTAATGAATAAGGTATTTATGTGTTGGAAAATATAGCAACTATTTGTTGGGCCATCTAAATTAGCAGAAATACTATATTTTCAAAAGGCAACATCTTGACCCTAATAAAACAGCTGATAGAGCCTCCAACATTTGTTTGGAGTATATTAAAGCTAATGGGATAATTTTACTTCCACTAAGATACCCTTCTATACTCAGCACATCAAATAGTTTCCTGCACAGCCAAATTTTGTGAAACTTAATTCATATGCTAGTTCTAATTCTAGCAATGGAATTGTAAGCTTGGCAGTGATATACAAGAACCACATAATACAATTGATATAAGAAGTGGCCTTGAGGAAGTCAACATGATCACGATTAATAGTAGAGGCTGGAACTCTTATACTAGATATGAGATTGGCAAAGAAACTTAGTTGCTTGTGCTATATTTTTGAATTTGATTGTCAAGCTTTAATACAAGCCTATAATAAAAAGGATGATGATTACTCATGGGAGATTTAAACTTACATGCAGTGGTGAAGGAATTAAGGGAATCATTTGAAAATATATGCTTTTGTATGGGTAACCAGACAAGCCAACCAAGCTGCTACTTTGATAGCATATAATATTTTGATAGGTTTTTATCCCTTGTGTGGATTGTAATTCAACCTCCAAGGCTAGCTAATCTATTGTATTTGGATTCTATTCCTTAAGGCATTATGGTTTTCCTTTAAAAAAAAAAAAGTGATGAATCATTGTGATTTATGAAGAATTTTTACAAAGTTAAATTTTTCTCATGTTGAATTTTAGAGAGAGTTGAAATTATATTCATTTCTATCAACAAAATTCTAAAATTGTAAAAAATAAGCAGATATGGAAGAGAGTAGTATGAAAAATAAAATTTAAAATTAGAATTTTATATTCTAAACAAGAAGTAAACAATGAGTATTTTAAGTGTTATTTGACAAATTTTTTCTTAATTATTATATTAAGATTAATCTCCATGGAAAATAAACATAATAAGATAAGCTAATTAATTATGTGATATTATTGTATTATTTTAAATAATTTAATCATGTAAGTGATAAATCCTAAAGTTTATAATAGAATTACTTTCCAAAAAAAGTTTATAATAAATTCAGAAAAAAATATAACTTTTGAGATTTTTTTTTTATTTTTCATAAGACCCTTTATCATTGGCAGTGAAATGTCTCTAATCTTTTTTTTTTCTTAAAAAAGACAAAGATTAGAATTATGCCTTATATTCTTATGATACATCTGATAGATCATAATATAATATAATATAATTTAATTAAATATATTTTTAATATAATACTTATATTAAAAATATATTAATTATATTACATTAAAGATTAGCGAGCATGCCTTATAGTGTTTTTTCTTTCAACGAAAGCAATGAAATTTAAATTTCATTAGTTGGGAGTGAAATGGCCCAATGTAAAAATATTGATACAACTAATATGAAATAGAAGCCCATAAATCCAAGGGCTAGGCCTTGTTATAGATATTAGATCCAAGTGATCTACAATTGAAAATTTGGGTCAGCAAATCCATTAAAATATTCTTTCCTATGTACTAAAAACATTGTCCATCAGTCAAGTCCCATTTTTTAAACATTGTATATACACATACAAATTATAAATTTGATATTAATTAAGTCCTTAAAATCTTAGAAGTTGGAATCTTCTATCTATATATTTGCTTCAATAATATGAAAGTTTTCTTCATAACCATAAGAGTGCATTTGATTAATCATAATAAAATATAATGCAATATAATAAAATGTGTTTTTAATATTTTATACTAAAAATACATTTAATAATATTACGTTATATATTATTACCGCTTACCAAACAGTAACTAAAATTTTGAGCTTTAAATTTTAATCGACGCTAAATTTATTATTAAAAAAAATTTAGTCGAGCAAAAAAAAAAAGCTTAAGAGACATGATACAACATAATTTTCTTGATTGATCTTTAAAAATAAAGAAAAAAAACAGTTTGCATCTTTTCTAATTAAAACTCTAACTAATCCACTAGAAACATTATGTCAAGATAATTTTTAAAAAAAATGTAATATAATGAATTGTTGAAAAAAAAAATAGAGGGGTAACCTATACTAATATTTTGGCAACTGAAAACTTTTTGGCCTAATATTTTAGAAAAAAGAAATCTAATTATATAAAAAAATCAAGACAGTAATTTTCATGAGAATATTGAATTATATTCCACACAATGCATATGGACGCACCAGTCACCATTGCTGGTCGACAGTCAATTAATAAGACTGAGAGATTGTTTGTTCCTTGAGAGGTTGTTTTCACTGCTTTGATATATGACATTTTAGTCCAAAAAAGGAAAAAAAAAACAGCTGTTTTTGTTTAATTAATTGATGCATATTCTGTCCTTTTTAGGGTTAGGCAGTATTAATATTAAAAAAAGTAAGTTATATACATCACTATATTTTTATAAAATTATCATGATTTTATAAAAGAATGTGTCATATAAAAGTATTTAAAAATTTATCCGATCTGATATGATATAAATAGTCAGATTTTGGTTTAAATTTATCAGGTCATATCAGATTCTTAATATCTAAAAAAAACTATTTATTTGGTCCAAGTTAATTCGGATCGAGTCAATTCAATCAGATTATTTATAAAATTTATATAAAAATCAATCAAAATAAATAGACCTAATATAAATTAATTTTTTTTGGGTCAGGTGAATTTTCGTCTAAAATTTATAGTTTATTTAAAAAGGTCGGATCGGATCAAATTAAAAAAAACTGTGGGTACGTATCTTGTTTAAAAAAATGTGAATTTATTTTTCATTGAAAATAGTAGGTAAAAATAGATGTAAGACAAACTAGTTGATAAAATATATGATTATCACTAATACCCCACTATTATTAGACATTTTCCTCTTTATGAGAGTATTTGAATACTGTTTGATTTTCTCTCGCCAACCATTCAGTTAAAACTTAAAACCAAATCATATCACTATTAGTCACTCTCTTTATCATATTACTGTAGTGTTTGGAATAACTTATTTTGATTGAATTTTATTCAATTCCATCAATTATAGAATTGCATGTATTTTGAATAAATTTTAAAAAATAAAATTTATTATTATTTAGAATATTAAAAATTAAAAAATTTTAATTATTTTCTTCTTTATTATTGTATAAAAAGAATCATATATAATTTAAAATATATTATTTTATTTTTAATAGCGAATTTCATTATATGGATTAAATTATTGTAAATTTTTTTATTTTAGTATGATTTTATTTATCCATGTAACCCACCATTTTGCAAGCCTGCTTTATTAAATAGGTTATAATATAATATAATTTAATTTAATTAAATATATTTTTAATATAATATTTATACTAAAAATATATTTATTATATTACATTAAAGGTTATCCAACACTTTTTATAGTGTTTTTTCTTCCAAGGAAAGCAATGGAATTTAAATTGAAGAAATTATGTGACATACGTTTTTTTTAGCTCTTTTTACTTTTTAACTTTCAATTTTGACTTTTTATTTTTTTTGCTTTTTGCTTTTTTCTTTTGTATGCTTTTTTTAATTTTGTTTTAATACTGTTACACTTTTTCCTATTTGTATCATGTTTTTACTTCTTTTGCCTATTCATTAGGTTCTTTCTTTCTATTTTTACTTTTTCTATATATCTCATTCATGCAATGCTATTGTTAATTAGTTTAGTAATTCAAAATTATTTATATTTATGTTATTAATTAATAATATAATAATCACATATTTTCATGATAAAATAAGAAATTATTTTTTAATTTAAAGCAATATTTAATATACTAATATACTAAATAATTATAAATTTTGTGTAAAAAATTTTTGCTCCAAGCTAGAGTTTCTTGTACTAAATGAAGAATAAGGTTGAGGGTGTTAAGTCTCCAAAGAAAATGAAATAATTTATTTACGGTATATACTTATGATTTATCTAAAATATGCCTAAAATATACGCGTGATATACTTAAAATAAACCTAAAATATACTATTTACTATGAAAATTGAAAATTATTTGTTAATTTTTTTTAGTCTCTTAAAAATTAAATTTAACTCTTAAATTCTTTAAAAAATATTCATATATTTTAATTAATATTATCGTCCATACTTGATGATAAATCACATTTAAAAAAAAAAAGAACGTTGATAATATTTCTTCAAAGAAAAAAAGTTTGAGTGTGTTAAGTATCTAAATAATATGTAAGTATGTATATACGTAAGATACACGTGAAATATACTCGTTATATACTTAATATACCTAAAATATACTGGTTATATACTTAAGGTATATTGTTTATTGTGAAAATCATTTGTTATTTTTTTAAGAATATAATTTTTTTTTATGTAATATATAGTTGATGTATTCTTGTTATGTACTTATATTTTTGTAATACTCAATATCCAAAAATATTTGAAGATATATATCAAATAAATACAAGTTAATCAAATTTAGTAAAATATATACTTATGATATACCTATAATATACTCTAGATATATTGTTTCCTGGATTTGCTAAAAAATATCTCTGTTTCATTGGTTTTTATAAATTTCATATCTGAAACTTAATTTTCATATTTTAAAATTCCTAAAAAAGACCACATAATCTCCTCACTTTTAAAGATTTTTAATGTAATAATAATTAAAAGATCACAAAATTTTAATAAAATATATCTATAAAATTCAAATTACCTTTCAAACTATTGAGGAAGTGAATATTTTATTAATTAAGCTAATTGAATTTTCAAAAAACTGCAGATTTAAATCGATTTTATTTAAAACTTAATAGTACCTTATAAAAATTAATTTTGATGATGATTCTCACTATAAATAAATTTGAATTTTAAAATATTTAAGATTTTCCTAATTACCTGTGGTAATCATTAACATCAATATCTTAGCCTAACGGCCTGCAAAACAAATAAATAAATGTAAAAATTTGATAATGAAGTAAAAAACAATAATAAAAATAACAACAAAAATAGCAAAAAAAAAAGATTTCTATAAGACAAATCAAGGCAAAAAATGTAGAGAAAATTAAAAAAGATATATTTTTTATTTAATTTTTTCGTCTATTATATTTTTAAAGTAAATTTAATATGATTTTAATTTTAAAAAATGATAATAATAACAATGACTTTATTACGTGTTATAATTTCATGAATTTTAACCTCCTCACCAATGATTTTTTGCTGAAAAATTGAAGAGCGTAAAAAAGTAAAAAAAAAAAAAAGACACTTAAGCGTTTTTATAATAATTTAAAAATGAACATATAATTATAAGTTAATTTATTTTTTTAAGTATTTTTATAAAAATCCCATTTAAATTTCATTAATTGGGAGTGAATTGGCCCAATGTAAAAATATTGTTATAACAAATATGAAATGGAAGCCCATACATCCAAGGGCTAGGCCTTGTTATAGAAATTAGATCCAAATGATCTCCAATTGAAAATTTGGGTCAGCAAAGCCATAAAAATATTCTTTCCTATGTACTAAAAACATTGTCCATCAGTCAAGTCCTATTTTTTAAACATTATATTATATACACACACAAATTAGAAATTTGATATTAATTAAGTCCTTAAAATCTTAGAAGTTGGAATCTTCTATCTATATATTTGCTTCAATAATATGAAAGTTTTCTTCATAACTATAAGAGTGCGTTTGGTAAACCGTAATAAAATATAATATAACATAATGAAAGGCGTTTTCAATATTTTATACTAAAAATATATTTAATAATATTACGTTATATGTCATTATAGCTTACTAAATAGTAACTAAAATTTTGAGCTTTAAATTTTAATTGATGCTAAATTTATTATTAAAAAAAATTAAGTCGAGCTAAAAAAAAAATACTTAAGAGACATGATACAACATAATTTTCTTGATTGATCTTTAAAAAGAAAAAAAAAATTGCATCTTTTCTAATTAAAACCCTAACTAATCCACTAGAAACATTATGTCAAGATAATTTTAAAAAAAAATGTAATATAATGAATTGTTGAAAAAAAAAATAGAGGGGTAACCTATACTAATATTTTGGCAACTGAAAACTTTTTGGCCTAATATTTTAGAAAAAAGAAATCTAATTATATAAAAAAATCAAGACAGTAATTTTCATGAGAATATTGAATTATATTCCACACAATGCAAATGGACGCACCAGTCACCATTGCTGGTCGACAGTCAATTAATAAGACTGAGAGATTGTTTGTTCCTTGAGAGGTTGTTTTCACTGCTTTGATATATGACATTTTAGTCCAAAAAAGGAAAAAAAAAAAACTGCTGTTTTTGTTTAATTAATTGATGCATATTCTGTCCTTTTTAGGGTTAGGCAGTATTAATATTACAAAACGTGAGTTATATACATCACTATATTTTTATAAAATTATCATAATTTTATAAAGAAACGTGTCGTATAAAAGTATTTAAAAATTTATCTGATCTGATCTAACATAAATTATTAGATTTTGGTTTAAATCTGTCAAGTAATATCAGGTTCTTAATATCTAAAAGAAAATATTTATTTAGTTCGAGTTAATTTGGATCGAGTCAATTCAATCAGATTATTTATAAAATTTATATAAAAATAATCAAAATAAATAGACCTAATCTAAATTAATTTTTTTTGGGTCGGGTGAGTTTTCGTCTAAAATTTATAGTTTATTTAAAAAGATCGGATTGGATCAAACTAAAGAAAATTGTGAGTACATATCTTGTTTAAAAAAATGTGAATTTATTTTTCATTGAAAATAGTAGGTAAAAATAGATGTAAGACAAACTAGTTGATAAAATATATGATTATCACTAATACCCACTATTATTAGACATTTTCCTCTTTATGAGAGTATTTGAATACTGTTTGATTTTCTCTCGCCCGCCATTTAGTTAAAACTTAAAACCAAATCACATCATTATTAGTGACTCTCTTTATCAGACTACGGCAGCGTTTGGAATAACTTATTTTGATTGAATTTTATTCAATTCCATCAACCATACAATTGCATGTATTTTGAATAAATCTTAAAAAATAAAATTTATTATTATTTAGAATATTAAAAATTAAAAATTTTTAATTATTTTCTTCTTTATTATTATATAAAAAGAATCATATTTAATTTAAAATATATTATTTTATTTTTAATAGCGAATTTCATTATATGGATTAAATTCTTGTAATTTTTTTTTTTATTTTAGTGTGATTTTATTTATCCATGTAACCCACTATTTTGCAAGCCTGATTTATCTTTATAAGAATAGGTATGACCGGTGTAACTGAATTGTTGGTTTTAATTTGGAATCAATGGTTTTGTTTTAATAAAACATTTAAATTGAAATCATAATTAATTTTTATGATTTTAGTTTCAGTTTAGAATCAATCAATTTTAGTTTTGATTCCAATTTGAAACCGGTTTCTTTATTACGGTCTAAATTAATTTCAAACATAATTGCTTTATTACATTAATTTTGATTAAAAATTAATATTACATAATTGAATAATTTAAAATAAAATATTAATAAACAATAAAAAAAGATTTGTATTTAATTTTTACATTAATTTATTAAAATAAAATCATACGATTGATTTAATCGAACCGTCAATTTCAGTTTGGGACCATCGGTTTTGATTTTTTATCCAATTTTTTATAGAAATCAAAACTAAAACCAAATTTCTTATAATTTTAGTTACAAGCTAAAACTATAACTGAAAAACAGTTTTAATTAGCGGGTATCGATCTAGCTCAATGACTTCGATTTGGTTTTAATTACTCTTATATAAGACTCTAATTTTGGATCGGATTATACACCCGCCTAACCCACCCACAAGTGTAAAACTTTTGATTTTTGAAGCAAAGAGAAGAGTTAATAATGCAAATCAAACAAAAACCAACTGATCCTATCTGCAGAGGCTTAAGCAAAAGTAGTCTCTACTATAATATATGATATGTAAACAATGTCCCTTTTTTTTTTTTGTTTTTTAATAAAAAGTAGTCAATTTTAAATCGCCCGTTGCCTTTTTTTTTTTGTCGGACGTCTTCGTTTCTATTATCCTTTTCTTTTTTTTTTTTCAATGATTTTATTATTCACATGTAAACCAAATTTTGAAATTTTTTTAATTTAAGAATTTGATTAAAAATCAATAATGAATTTTGGTTGGTGAGTATTTTATTTGTAATGATCGATATGTATAGAGTATTTAGGAATGAGTTGTACAAAATTTAATATGATATAGAGTTCACCTCAAATTTTTAATTGAGAAATTATAAGATCGATCATTATAATATTAATAAAAAGTTGGAGAAATTAAATTGCACAAATAAGACAATAAAAAAAAAAAGATAAGATAAAATAAAATATAATAATATTAGATAAATATTTATTTTGTCTTATATTTGGTACAATTGGAATTCGACTATAATTTTATCTTATTCTGTGTTTGATTATTATGACAAAAATTGAACAAACACAATTTTAGTGTTACTTATTAAAGAAAATGTATTATAGTGTTATTACATATAAATGTAATAGATAGTAGGTGAAATTAGCCCGCAAATATTTTGAAAATTTTAATAACAATTAATTAAATAAATTATTAAAGAGGAAATCAAAATGAAATCAAGTTAGGATCAATTTTTCAATTTTATAAGAACAAAAAAAAAAAAAAAAGAAATTCTTATCAAAGTGGAATTATTAAATTAAAGGCATATATGTTTACCTATATATATATATATATATATATATATAAAGGCATATATATACAATACAAGGAAAATACTCATATTACCACAAGTTGGACAGAATCAAAAAGGAAATGACTTGTACATGAAGTTGGGTAGGTAAAGCAGGAATGGCCGTCAAGGAGAGGGATTGAATTTGGTACAGAGTCATTAATTTTTTTTGTTTTTTTATTTAAGATGATAATTCCTATAATGCCTACCATTTTCCATTTTTGACTATAGCATGATTCATAAAGTACTTTGACCTTTTGGATTTTTTTTTATAATTATACCATATCCTTTGAAAATACATTATAATATCTTAGACTTTTACACTTGTTCGAAATTATATATCTTAATTAAAATTATTACTTTTAACTTTTTCTTTTTTCCTCGTAATGGCAGCTGACATTAAATTTAAAATATAAAGAACAAATTTATTGTAAATAAATCTCACATTAAATAATAATAAAATATATAAATAATTTATAAGTGAATAAGTGTTGGACTTAGCATAAGCTAATTCGCTTTGTGCAAATGAATTTCAATACTTACTCGCTTATATGCACAAATATGTACGGTTCATAAACTTTAATATGATATAGAAGTTTCATATTTAAATGCGCTGAATTCAGAGACTCATATTCAAGTCTCGTTGTTAGACTGATAATGATGTCAGTTCGGATCGAAGTTAAAGAAGAGATGTAAACCAATCCATTTGCAAGTAAATGCCAACTGACCTATTAATATTCATTACATACAGACCAAACTCAGTTGCACTTAAGAGGATAAATTAGGAAATGAATTTCACATCGAATAATAACAAAATATATAAAAAACTTATAAGTCCACATATATTCGGGCTCATGGACTTATAAGCCCATGTGTATTGGGACTCGTGAACTATAATAATATTATTATTGAGTCTATCGTATTTAGTTTAACAATTTTATCCATCTTTTTAGGAAATAAATTAAATAATTTATCATGTTTCGTTTTGTTAACAAAATAATCCTTTATTATTATTGTTCAAAATAATTTTTAGTAGTCAGTGGCATATTTAATAATAAAAGTACTAAAATACCCTTAATTATAAGAAAATAATTTCAAATTGATTAGTAATTTTTTTTAATTCATTTAATTAGATCCATAATTAATCTTGGTACATATTAAGACAATATTTATTTTAGTTTTTAGTTAAACGGAACTTAATTTTTCTTTGAAAATTTTAAAAAATATTTATATACTCTAATAATGTAAAAAAATTATATTTTTAAGTAAAAAATTTATATATTAATGTCAAAATACTTAATATGAAAGATTATGTATTTTTTGATAGCGTAGAATTTTTTTTGTTATTTATAATAAAATATATTTTTTATTATTACAACATAGAATAATTTTTTAGAAAAAATTAGGTGAAATAATTTAAAAAAATAAATATTTAACTTGAGTGTTTATTGAAAATAAATAAATAAAAAATGAAAGACAATAGTATATTATGTTTTATAACCACATAGTATATATAAGGATATTTTAGCCGTTTTTGTTCACTTAATAAAAGATTTTAGTTATTTTAAATAAAATGACTATTTTATTAAAAAATACACATGAAAAATCATTTAGTTAATTCCTTAAAGAAAGAGATGAACTTATTAATTAAACTAAATATAAATGGATTAAATAATAATATAGTTTTAATCAGTCTCATATATAACTATGAGAGGGAGTAAGTTTAAAGAAATAATTTTGATCAAACAGTTAAATTATGAATAATTTCATAAGTTTGATAAAATGTTTAATTATCTCTCAATGTGTATATATATATATATATATATTATTTAGGAGAGTGATAATTAGTTTTTTCACTCTTTTATTTAATCAAAAAGTGGGTTATGTCACATTTGACTCCTTGTCTATATTCTGATATGTCACATTCAATTCCTTAAATTGTTTTAAAAAAATTTCTTGACACGCATAAATATCAATTTGACCAAAAAATATTTCTATCTAAATCAACTTCATGAAATATCATTTGGCAAAAAAAAAAAAAAAAAACTTCATGACATATCACTTGGATCACATTTAAAATATTTTAAAATTTTTTTTATGCCATATTCAATTCCTTGTCTAAATTGTTGTACGTCACACTTAATTCCTTGCACTGTTTTAAAAGGTTTTCTTGACCCACATAAATATAAATTTGGTTACAAAATCAAGGAATCCAATGTGACACACAATTTAGGCTGGGTATTAAAAGTAGAACTTTGGGTCTAATATTTAGAAATGCATACTCAATTAATGGCTTGTCAAACAATAACAAAATTAATTTTTGATTTAGTATAGTCATCAACTAGTAGGAATGCCAATAGGATGGGGTGAGATGGATTTTAAGATTCTCATCCTCACTCTATGAACAGTCGAGGTGAAGATAGTACATGATAAATTGGGATTCGAAATGGATTTAAGACGGGGATGGGGATTCTTATTTATATTTTTATAATTTTATTAATGTTAAAATTTTATAATTTATATATTTTGACAAATTATTATACATATTTATATTAAATTTTATATACTAATACTTGATGTTTAAAAAAATAATAATATAATTAAATACTCAATGATATAATTATAAAAAAAGCTTGAAATTGTGAAGCCTAATCTTGGATTCACCATAGAAGCAAGAACAAAGAAGAATACAACTTCTGTAATTCATTCAATTGAGTAAAGTAAGAGAGAGAAACTGATATAAAAATGTTATACTCTAGTCACGTGAACTAACAGCTGGATATATATATTTATATACATATATCAACTAATGCCAGCTCAGCTAACAAAAAAAACCAGACTAAACAAACCTATAACTACTTGAAATAAAAAATACAAAAGCTAACTATATAACTTACAGCCCTTCCTCCTCAAGATGGAGCCTGGTTTGACAAAAACCATATTGGACAACAAAAAATGAAATTGTTAAGAAGAAAGTGACTTAATAAACATATCAGATAGTTGTATTATGGAATTGGTATGCACAAGAGAAATAAAGCCTTCCTTACACTTATTTTGAACCAAATGACAATCTATTTCTAGATACTTGGTTCTCTCATGAAAAACAGGGTTGGCTGTGATATGAATGGCAACCTAATTGTCACAAAATGACTTGATAGGGAGCAATAAAGGCAACTAAAATTCTTACAGAAGATATGAGATGTATTGAAGTTCATATAATGCAGTTCCCATGCTCCTATACTTTGCTTCAGTTAATGATTTTGACACTATGTTTTGCTTTTTTGTCTTCTAAGAAATCAATGATGTACCCAAGAAAATGCAAAATCTAGAAAGTGACTTTCTGGTATTGGAACAAGAAGCCCAGTTTGCATTTGAATATGCAAATAGTTGAAAGGAAGAACCAGCAACAAAATACAAACCATTTGAAGGACAGCCCTTAAGGTATCTTACTAAATGTAAGATAACTTTCCAGTGTGTGATTAAAGGTACATTCATGAATTGACTGAGTTGCTGGGTGGTGAAGGTTATATTTGGTCTCGTGAGATTGAGATAAGGTAATCTGCCAATGAGTCTTTTGTACTTTTCTGGATTGTCATATAATGGACCTTTTGCATCTACCAACTTGAGGCTGGTGGAAAGAGGTGTAGCTAGTTTTACACTTGTCAAACCTGTATCTTGGAGCACATCTATGATGTATTTCCTTTGAGTATCAAAAAGTCCTCATAGGTTCTTGCCATCTCTAACCCTAGGAAATACTTAGCTTCTTTAAGATCCTTTATAGTGAATTAAGTGTCCAAGTAACACTTGGCTTGAACAATGTCTTGAATATTTGTTCCTATCACTAGTACATCATCAACATAAATAACCAAAGCAAGAAAACTAATTGGTGATGACTTTGTGAATAGACAATGGTCATGTGGTGACTATTTAAGCCTAAAATGCTAAAGTTTTGCTGTAAACTCTTCATTCCATTGTCTTGATGCTTGTTTAAGACCATACAAACCTCTTACCAATTTACACACCTTGTTTGGTGGTACTGAATACCCTTTTGGTGGTAGCATATACAGATCCTCAATGATATAACCATGCAAAAATGCATTGTTAATATCAAGGTGACATATAGGCCTGGAATTAGCAGCTGCTATTGCCAAAAAAAAGTCTCATTGTCACAGACTTAGCTACAGGGGAACAACTCTCTATGTAATCTTTTCCTTCAATTTAATTATAGCTCTTGGCCACAAATCTGGCTTTGCATCTTTCTACAGTAAGATCAGGGTTAAATTTGATTTTAAAGACCCATTTTGAACCAATTGGTTGTTTGCCTTTTGGTAAATCAATAATTTCCCACGTTTTATTGATCTCTAAAGCCTTAAGTTCTTTGTTCATTGCCTCTACCCATTTAGGATCTCCATTTGCCTGATTATATGTTTTAGGTTCATGTATTTGAGAAACATTGGCTACAAAATTCACATATGCTTTGTCAAGTTTTGGTATTAAATAATTAGGATATACTTGGATGGGATAAGAAATAGATGGCTAAGATATAAATGTTGAATTGTGAGTAGCAGTTGGCCTATCACATGTATAGACTGATGAGACAAAAACTGTGAGCCATTTAGGTTTAGTTTTCTGCCTTTGACTTTGTCTAAGAGGAGCAGGATTGTGAATAATAAGATTTGAAGTTCCAGACCGTATAGCTTGTAGGGTGTAGGTTGTAGAGTGTTGGTTGCAAGGTGCAGGTATTTGAGTAGTATGCAATTCAAATGTAGTAGGTATTGGGGTGTGATTTAAAGTAAAGTTATTAGGTTCTATGGGGTTGATGTCTGGTATATCAAAGGAAGCTTGTTTTATGAATTGAATGTTTATTGGGAAAGAAACATGTGTGTGGTGTTGTTGTGTTCCATGTGTTAAACCAGAAGTGGAATTAGGTAAATGACAATCATCTAGTGGAATCGGAAAAACCATTGAATTATCAAAATCATTAGAATTAGAAAAAGAAGATGAAGATGTAGTATGAAAAGGAAACACATCTTTATGAAAAACCACATCTCTAGAAAAATGTACTTGATAAGAATCAAGATCATATATTTTGTATGCTTTTCTTTCAGAAAGATATCCTATGAAAACATATCTGTGAGCCCTAGAATCAAACTTGCCTTTGGATGGCTTGGTGTTTGTATCAAAACACAAGCAACCAAAGGTTCTAAGATTGTTATAATATGGAATTTTTATTGAAAAATACCTGAAATGGTGATTTCCAAGTAAAATAGCAGTAGTAAGCTTGTAATAAGATAAGTAGCAGTTAATATAACTTCCCACCAAAATTTTGTAGGTAGTTTAGATTGAAACATCAAGGCTCTTACAACTTCCAACAAATGTTTATGTTTTCTCTCCACCACTCCATTATGTTGTGGGGTATAAGGGTAGGTTTTTTGATGCAATATTCCCTTCTCAGCTAGGTAATTTTGAACCTGAGTGTTAAGAAACTCAGTGCCATTATCACTTCTGAATTGTTAATGGTGATATTGAACTGGTTTTCTATCATTGGAACAAATTGTTTAAGCAATGTATAGGTTTGAATCTTGTCCTTCATTAAAAAAGTCTAGGTAGCCCTACTAAAATCATCAATTAAGGTGAACACATAATGTTGACCATTCAAAGTAGGTGTTTTATAGGGTCCCCACAGGTCAATATGGACTAATTGAAATGGATGAGTGGTATGTAACTGACTGATGGGAAATGAAAACCTCTGTTGCTTAGCTAGTGAACAACTATGACAAACATTGCTTATTGTTTTGATGGTTTAAAAGGTTTAGGTAAGTGCAACAATTTACTAAGAGATGCATGACCAAGTCTATAATGAAGTAATTGAAAAAAAGCTTGTTGAGACTTTTTATTAGAAGTAGTAGCTGTACAAAAGAAAAGGTACTTCTAGTTTAACAACTTTGAGAACTTTAGATTCTTGACAAGCAAATTTATTTATGATATTTACAGAGAAGCTATTTTTATCAAGGATATAAAGCCCAACATGGACTTTTCCAACTGCTACCACTTAGTTACTCATCAGGTCCTGAAAAGAACAATGGGTTTCATAAAAGATAAGTCTGAGTTTCATGGTTTGTGTCTTGTTTACTAATAAAAGATTGAATTGAAAGTTTGTCACATGTAAAACTTGTTTCAAAAGTAATTTGGAATGTAAATTTGTTATGCCTATACTTTGAACTAGTCTTCTAGATTTATCAGGTAAGTGAACTTTGGTGGGAGCGAGAGGATTAAAAATGGAGGTTAAGACAGTTATATAAAAACATATATGATTTTTAGCCCCTCAATCTACAATCCATGCATTCCTAAGACTATAATAAAAACAATTTAAGAAGATTGAGTGAAGTGTACCCACATAGCTTGTGTAATTCACATAGCTTCCATCATCAACTCCAGCTTTTCCTTTTAGGTACTTTTGAATTTTCTAGATTGCAGTTGTAATTACACTCGTAAGATCCTCTTACTTGTTTTATTCTTGGTTCAAGTTCACTTCCTCTAAAGGATTATCAAAAACTTGTGTTGCTAATTTGTATTGTGGTCTTCCATTCTATTTGGTCTCTGCATCTTCCTCTGCTGTCTCATATCCTCATACCACTCTGGATAACCATACAACTTAAAACATGTATCCTTAGTATATCCTGGTCTGCTACAATGATTACAAAATAAATCATACTTCTTCATGTTATCCTTATTACTCTCTCTGCACCTCCAGTACCCTTTAGACTCACTATTATTTCTTTTGTTGCTTCTATCATAATTCTTCCCATATTCTTGACCTTTGACCAACATAGCACTACTATTGATATTTTCATTAGTAACTGGATGTATCTCCCTTTGCTTCTCAACCCTAAGTACCATAAAGTAAGCCTTATCGACACTTGGTAATGGATCCATAATCAAGATCTGATTTTTGACATGATCATAAGACTCATTAAATCCCATAAAAAATTGCATTAACTTTTTTAAATTTCCTAATTCTGCAACTCCTCTAGCAGCTCCACAATTACATGTAGGAATAGGCATATAAAAAGGTATCTACCAAATCTTTGGAATTGAATTCAAGATCCACGTAATGACCATATTATCTATTCTTTGCCACAATTCATATATCTCAAATCTTCATTTGGCTTTTCACATCTTCGATCTATAAACCCTGACTTCTCTTTTACTCTCAAAGCAATTGTCATCGATATGCTCCAAGAAAGGTAAACTAATTAATATGTAGTTATTAATTATTAAATAATAATAATTTAATTGAATTTTTATTTTATTTTGAAAATAATGTATAACTAGAATTATAATTTAGTTAAAAATAATTAGTTGAAAATAATTTTTTGTATTTTGAAAATTACAATTTTTGTTATAATTTTTTGAAAAATTATAATTTTTTTCAAATAATTAGTTTCAAATCATAATCAATTTTATTTTGAAAATAATTATTAAATAAGAAAATAAAAAATAAAAAAATTGAGCCACCTATATTATAATAAGTTTCAAATTATAACTTATTTAATTTTGAAAATAATTATTAAATAAGAAAATAAAAAATAAAAAATTATGCTGCTTACGTGGCAGCACCACGTAGGTGGCTCAATAGGCCCCTAACAATAAAATTAACACCATTAGAATTAAGAGCTTTTAGAGTTAAATCAAAATAAAAAGTTATGTAATTGAATCAAAAATATTTAAAATGGCCTAATAAGCCTAATCACTAAATACCATGATTTTTTTTGTACATTTTCCCCATTAAATTTGTACAAGGAAAAATATGTGCACTCTTGAAAACATTTATTACTTAATTTTCAAATTATGTTTTAAAACATTAATGCTTGAGTGGAAAGAATATTCTATATCATATTGATGTTTACATATATATAGAAATTATCCAAAACAAATTACAAATTATTTGTGAATTTATTAATTTTAATTTTTTATATTTTTATATACTCACAATTATCTTATTGAATTTTATATTTTACACTTTAAGTAGTTAATATAAAAATAAAATTTTCAAATTTAACAAGCTGATTTTTAAAGTTTATTATCCTGAATTTATATTAAAAATTTAACAATATATCATTACAAGTGAATTTTCGCTCATTAAATTATACTTATTTTTTTATTTTAATAAATTATTCTGATCAAATGGGGACTATTTATATTGAGATTATAAGATTCACAAAAAGTAAAAAAAAATCGTTTATTTATTGCATTTTACCATTTGAGAATAATTACAGAATATTTCGGTATGACATATTTATTTTATATTATATTTTTCAATATTGCCCGCTAAAGTGAGACAAAATGGGAATGCATTATTTTACTTTGGTTTGATTAATTTAATTATATATTATAATGTAATAATTTTTTTTTTTGCCAATGATAATGTAATAATTTGATTTTTAAAAATTAACTACTATTTAATTTCCAATTTGTTTGAAATTAACATCTTAAACTGCCTTCTTGACCAGACTGTACCAAATAACCCTCATTGTACTGTTGAATAATGGGTAGAAATTTTGGTTAGTGTATCGTAATTAATGAATATATTACATATATAAACAAATTATTATTTTATTGACTCTTCTCTACTCTACCTTTGTGATTGATTTTTCATTGAAATCAAAATTACTTTTTGCAACTATATATATATATATAAATAAATAGTCACAATATAAATTGAAATTTAAAAAAATAATAATATAATCAAATATTTAATGCTATAATTAAAAAAAAACTAATAAATATGAAACTATATATATATATATATATATATATATATATATATATATATATATATATATATATATATATATAATTAAGGCAGGAAAACTCAACTACATCTTCGCTCTATTGCCATAAATTAGATAGAAATTTTCCTTTGAATTCAAGGTAGAGTCGGGTTTCCATCAAGGTGGCTCGAATTTTGTCATGTCTATCAAATGGAAATATTTCTTGCTATTATATCAAACACAGTCAAGTTGGTATATATAATTATTTCGTTAACACGATCAATGAATTTTAAAGAAAAAATTTATATTTATAATAAGATTTATAAGTATTTATTAAAAGCAGTCAAATTTACCTTTTTTTTAAGTTTTATTTATTAATCATTAATATGGAAGGCTCCTTTTATTTTTTTTTTAAAAAGTGTTAAATTTGTACAGGGAAAAACATGTGCACTCTCTTGAAAACATTTATTACCTAATTTTGAAATTATGTTTTAAAGCATTAATTCTTGGGTGGAAAGAATATTTTACATGATATTGATGTTTACTTATATATAGAAATTATCTAAAACAAATTACATATTATTTGTTAATTTATTAATTTTAATTTTTTATATTTTTATATGCTCACAATTACCTTATTAAATTCTATAATTTACACTTTAAGTGATTAATATAAAAATAAACTCTTTAATTTTAATAAATTAATTTTTAAAATTAATTCTCTTAAATTTATATTAAAAACTTAATAGTATATTATTATCAGTTAATTTTCACTAATTAAAT
The DNA here is from genome assembly GCA_947687605.1 of Reutealis trisperma. Lineage (NCBI taxonomy): Eukaryota > Viridiplantae > Streptophyta > Magnoliopsida > Malpighiales > Euphorbiaceae > Reutealis > Reutealis trisperma. Next base: position 5,924,505 of record CANTUT010000012.1, on the reverse strand, counting down.
TATACTTATTTTTTTTTATTTTAATCAATTATTCTAATCAAATGGGGAATATTTATATTGAGATTATGAGATTCACAAAAAGAAAAAAAAATCATTTATTTATAGCATTTTACCATTTGAGAATAATTGAATAATATTTCGGTATGACATATTTATTTTGTATTATATTTTTCAACATTACCCGCTAAAGTGAGACAAAATGGTAATACATTATTTTACTTTGGTTTGATTAATTTAATTATGTATTATAATGTAATAATTTGATTTTTAAAAATTAACTGCTATTTAATTTCCAATTTGTTTGAAATTAACATCTTCAACTGCCTCGTTGACCAGACTGTACCACTGAATGATGGGTAGAAATTTTGGTTGGTGAATTGTAATTAATGAATATATTACGTATATAAATTAATTATTATTTTATTGACTCTTCTATCCGATACCTTTATGATTGATTTTTCATTGAAATCAAAATTATTTTTTGGAATTATATATATATAAATAAATAATTACAATATTAATTATTTAATTATTTTAAAAGAAAACTTTGAATAAAATTTTTAAATGTGGATATTCATTTTCATTTTTTTATAAGACAAATCAAATGTACCGAAATATTCTAATCTCATGGCATGCTATAATTAATTTTCATATATAGTATTACGTTTAATTAACTTGCTAAAATTGTAAATGGTAACCTATATATATGTACATATAATTTCATGCTATACATAATTAATGCGTTAATTTAATGGTAATTTAAGAATGAAATTAATAATTTTTTTCGAAATATATAAACACACATAGAAATAAATATAGAATGGACACATATAAACTTTAAAACTATAATAATTTTAAAAAAATATTTTAATCTTTATATGACATAAGCATATCATTCTGTCAATGTGGGAGACCAAAGTCTTAACCTACTATCCATTAATCCATCCATAAGAAAATGAATTCCCTTCAATGGGGAGTGAATGTTAATATTTAATTCTTGCTAATATTAAAATTCTCTTTCAATGCTAGAAAACAAAAAAAAAAAAAAAAAAAAAAAAAAAAACCACATGTTTTAATGCATTGAAAGGTACTTAAAACCATATATTTAGGACCTAGTAGAATTAATTTATTTTATTATCAATATAACAGTATTTATTTATTTTTTTTTAGAATGTTATCAGTATTTAATTTTTTATGCATAATTTTAAAAAAATCATTAGTATAAGTTTGGTTTTTGTTGTATCTATCTAAAGTAACTTACTATAATTTAATTATAGATATGATATAACTATATATTATCTAAATAAATATTTTAAAACTAACAAAAAATCAATTATATTTTAAATAAATTTTTAAAATATTTTAAAATAACAATTAAATTAGTTTATTCCCTAAAAAAAATCTATGAACTCCAAAAAATATTGAAAAAAATTAAAAAAAATGGCATAGTCAACAATTAAAAGTCTTTGTCATGCATATGAATTAGATCATCATCAAGATGATTATTCTCTTCCTATCAAAATTGATTTAATTTTCTTTGTCCTCTGGTTATCTATGGGCGACTAGGAGGAAAAACCCGGCAAAATACTACTGCTACAATGAACCTAATTTCAAATCTCATATATTAAAAAAAAGAAAAAGTATAATTAAGTTGATAATCCGTTGGTTGTTGATTTATTAAATGACAATAAGCTTGAAATGGGTTAGCTACTAATTTTCCAGTCAATTTTGCCAGCTTGACAACTTCTTTTAATTTATTTTTTTCCCTTAAAAAAAAAAATTCAAATGACGTCTGTGTACCATTTTTGTTTTGTTTGTTAATCAAGCATATAAAAAAATAATAATAATAAAACAGAGAATAATAATTAGGCGAAGATGCTAAAAACGTGTCAACCTATTTGAGATATCCCGATGTATTTACTGATTTCTGATTTCTATCTTATTACTAAAAAAAAAATAATAGTTAGGTAAACAATTAACAAAATTTTCAAGGTTGATTTTGAGCATTCATAATCATTTAAGTTTATTGTACAAATTGAAATTAATAGAATATATATTTTTCTTTGGTATTTAGCTCACTTCAATTTGATTAAAAACAAATTTAATTTAATATTGATTTTAAATTATCAACAAAAAATATATCTTAGAATGATTAAGATTTATATTTTCTTAAAAATTTCAATTGTTTGCACAAATGCATGAGTATGTTTAGTTTTTTTAGTACAGTGAAAAAGATTTGAACTCAAATTTACTCTGATTTGAACTCAGATTCACTATATATGGAGGTAATAAAGAAAGAAACATGCAAAATAGATTCACCAAAAAAAAGTAATATAAAATAAAACTAAATTCATTCAAAATAAAAATAAAAATAAAAATGAATATTATAGAATAATAAAATTCGAGTAAAATGAAAAATAAGAGAGAATGATTCGTTGACAGCCTAAAAGAGACGACAACGGGTCAAGAAAAAAACAAAAGAGTGAGAGAGAGAAAGAGTCTTCTAGATCGGAGACTAAAACTGAAATTCTAGAGGAGAAGAAGTTAATTTTTGAGGACCAACATGCTTTCAAAATATGTATATTAATTAATTATTAACAAGTTGAAAGTGTTAATTAATAAATTAGTTTTCTAAAGGCCACTACTTGATTAGTGTCTTTTGAATGAGGACTAATGGAGGCTAGCTATTGTTCTATATATAGACTATAGTCTTCTTTCTCTTGTTTTATTTCTCTATGGTATGTTTGTTTTGACTATAAGTTGTTGAACATTTTGTTTTGTTTATAAAATGTAAAAGAGGGAATCATAGTTAGGTTAAATGGACGAATTTTTACACTAGAGATATGCTATAAGCTTTAGATAATATATATTTTAGAGATCAAAATTTCCTTTATTTTTTTTTAAATTTTAAACTCATAACTATAGAATTTTGAAAATGATTTAAATAAACATGTTAAATATGAAGGAAATGTCTAAACTATAAACAAAACTCATGCATCATTAATTGATTTCACATATTTCATTTCTAAAATATGAAATAATATGAAGGAAACATCTGATTTAATTATTTATAATAGTTAGAATACGTTGAATTTAATTATTTATTATAGCGGATAGTTGGTAATTGTCACTAATAGCTGGTAACTAATGTTATATTAAATTGTATGTTTCAAAATTTAAAATCTAGCGTCACTTAAAAAAGGACTTGTAAAAAGGTTAATAAGCTAACAATTCATCTTAGACTTGTAAAGAATTAAGAAGAGGAATAGAATTTTCACGCATGAAAATTGGGCAAGTGTAAATGGGTGGATTTTTCCTGTTGTTGTGCACGATAAATACTTGGGCTCAAAAGAAGCTCATTTTTTAATTCTTCAATTATTTATTTTTTTTATCTTTATCTTGAAATATATGTTTTTGATTAAGTAATTTTTCAGAAATTAAAATTACTATTTTCATGTAACATTACTCTTTTGTTTTATTAACGTTACAATTCCCATCTTTGTGCTAATGTCATGTTATTATTATTATTTAGCAATGTTCTAATTTGTTCCTATACAAGTATCTAACCTTTGTATAGACAGATAATATCTGTTATTTCCTTCATTCGAATTGTTGGATTTTTAAATTAATTAATTTTATTTTTCTTGCTGACTTGTTGGATCATAGTGGATTGGAAATAAATATTTAAGAGCAGTGATTCCACACCTGAGGTTTTATTTAGTAGCTAATAGTTATTAACTAATAAATATTAGTCGTTGATAAAAATTTAGTAATTATTGCTGAATGTAAAATGATTATATAAATATAATTTTTTTTATATATATACATGTATACTATTTTTTAATTTTAATAATGTTATGAAAATACAAAATTATTAGTTAAGAACATTATGCTTAATTTTTTATATATATTTGTAATTTTTTTAAAAAATAAATATAGTAATTATTTTAAATATTATAAATAACGTTGTAATAGTTATTTTTTTTAAATAAATATATCACGTGAAAATTTATTTTAAAAAAATAATTTTATTAATAATTAATTTTTATAAGAATAATATGATCAGAGTTTAATATAATAAAAATATGATATCAGCTATTAGCTGATAGGAAAAAGTTTCAAAAGGAGCTTTTCGCAATTAGCAGTTATTAGGGTTATCTAGCATCTAACAGCTGCTATTTTTTTTAACTTTCCCATATGTATTGAGTTAGCTGTTGAGAGCAAAAAAAACTATTAGCTACCCGCCAACTTCCAAACATTTAAACTAAATAATAAATACTCATTTAATATTATACTAACACTTACTAATAATTAGCTTTTATTATGATAAATTAATATTAACATTGAAATGATCATAATTATAGTCAATAAATTGAGTTGTGCTTGCTTACTCTTTTATTTTCACGATCCAAACTCAAAGAACGAGACTAGCATGTAATTAGACCGAAATCCAGCCACATAAGTCTGACTATTCTATAACAACTGATGTAATGCTAAAAGATCCAAAATAAAAATGAAAGTAATTTATAGTTTATTAAGACTCCACAACTTTTAACCCAAGAATTATTTAAAATAAGAAGATTTAAAAAAAATATATCGAATAAGTAATAATATGATTGTAAATTTAAATAATTATTAATTAACTTAAATAGCTCTATTAAATAAAAATAAATAAATATAATTGTTTTAATAGTTAGGAAATTGTTTAAAGGAGAATAACAATTAAATGCTTTTAGACATGACTCAACCTTGTGAATAGAAGAAGATATAAGTTTTACCAACTATTTAAAATCTGTAAAATAAAAATTTGTAGAGAAATGAGCATACACCGCTTTGCTTAGTGAGAATATATATGGCAGGAAACGTCATAACAAATTTTATTTATGTCAAATCACATAAACTCATCATTTAATAGTTTTCAAGCATTTCAAATAACTATCAAGTCAAGCACTGTATTTAAAATAATAGTTAATTTCTTTCTTTCATATAAGACCTTAAGTAATATATTCAAACTACAAATCACATAACATTTCCAACAATAACTTTAAAGTACACATATCAACTTTAGCATTTTCATCATCACATTTACATTTTAAAGAAATTGCAAAATAAAATATATTAGGAAAGATCTTGCTAGACTTATCAATTAATATATAAGGCATTAAGTCCAAGTAATATTAATAATTGGGGTATTGCAAACAGACTCGGTATACACATATAATATATAAGGCATTTTTACCCAAACCATATAATAGTCACATATAACCCTGGTGCACCATAAAAATTTCAAGTCATAGTTTTATCCCAATACAATATAACAAATACATGTTATTTAAAATGACAATTCATAACACTCGTTTATATACTAATTAGTTCATAAAAATATATTGCACAAATCATTTTGTTCCTCAACTTCTAATACATACAATACAACAACAATTAATTTCCAAGACATTTTTCACTAATATTTTACCAAATTAACATATATGTCCTTACTTGATTACAGATTATTTAAGCAACAGTACCTAACCTACTGATTTTGCTGATTAGCCAAAATTTTCACTTGAACACATATATTTTATATTAACAACTAGCCTGAATTTCTTAATGAAAATATGAGTTAAATACATTTAAATATCATATGCTTCATGAAATACAAATGATATGTAACACAATACCACAATTCAACTTTTACCTTTCTAATATCTATTATAGCAGTTGTTATTCAAACTACTCCAAACTCCCCAAAAGTACTCTAAGTAAGATCAAATTTTAAATACAAGTAGATAACATATCAACAAATTTATCTACCAAAAATCATTAAATTTGGACTTAAATAAAGCCTCCAAAAAAAATCCCAAATACAGCTGTCTAGAAACTCACTGAGTTTCAGTAGCAAAAATTTAAATCCTATGAGCATATCTTAATGTTCTCCAAAAATTATAATTTTTTTTTGGATATTTAGAACATGCTAAATTATATCATTAAAATTTTATAAAATTCATACATTATTTGTGCCTTCAAATAATTCTTTTTCTAAACTAACCTATTGAGAATATTAATTAGATTGTCACCATATTTTCCCTAATTTAATTCAATATGACCATTGGATCATCTCTAAATTTAAATGTGATAATTGACATCCAGAGTATAATAATATCAAAATTTCACCGTTAAATAATTAGCCATTATTAAACTATAAATTTTCGGATTCACCAGCCAAAAAATATCAAAATTTAAAATATTATATACTAATGGACACTAACCTTCTTTTAATAATCTCCAATACAATTTAATACCTAATTAATCAATAATCAAGTATATGAATCAATTTCAATAGAAAAAAAATATAAATTTAATGGCTTAACTCAAGAAAATATTCAAATTCTTAAAAGAAAACTTAAAAAACACCTTTTAGGAATTTCAAATATCCTATTTACTTTTTTCAATCACCTATAATGCACTCTTGTTTCTCGTGCACTCAATCATTATCTTTTTTTTTTTTTTTTGTATTCTCCTTGCTCTCCTTGGTTGCTAAGAATTTCATCTCTCCAAAATTATTGATATTATTTAAAATTTCATTAGCCCTACACCTCTACTACCTTATACAATACCACACACATGTGCACACACACTAACGCATATTAATACACATATGAATATGCTTTATATATATATATATATATATATATATATATATATATATATATATATATATATATATATATATATATATATATATATATATATATATATATATATATATATATATATATATATATATATATAACTATTTCTTGTTACATTTATTCACCACTTAATTAATTATAATCTAAAATGTTCTTAATACGAAAATCAAGTATTTCACATTATATGCATGTCCTACAATTAGTATATATACCATATCACTAACAGACAATCATAATAATAAAATCAAATGAACAAATGTCAATAGCAAAATAAATGAACAAATGCTTTAATATATAGGTTTCCACATTTATAATCAGCCAGTTTTTTTAAAATTTTTTGTGCAGGTTATAGTTGATATTATATTTGCATTATAAGTTTATACGTGTATAATAAGAGCTGAATAAAAGTGTGTTTAAGGATTTACTATGAAATTGCTATTCTTTTTTCATCTCTCTCTTTGACTTGATATGTGACAAAAAATTTCAATAATCCTTTGCAAGTTTAATTAACAATTTATTTAAGGTAATTATTTTTTTAGTTCATTTATGTAGAAATTTGATGGAAAAAATGATATGTTTATAGTACGTATAATTGAGATTTAAAATACTAAGTAGTCGATTATCAAAATTATTCATGATTTTTGTCAGGCTCCGAACTCGATGGCACGTGATCGGCACTAGGAGATGTGTAATGCACATGGCAACCAGTGCCCGTAGTAAGCTTGACCTCACACTGAACGACAACCATCACACAATAGGGCTATGGGCTCATAAGTTAAGCAGATCCGAATAAACAACATTTTTGAATAATGCTACATTGGGCTATCAGATCAAATATCTCATAAATATCAATTAACATATTATTGGATTCTGCTTAACAAACAATGTCTCAACTCAGAATATACACAATAACTGATAATTACATAAAATACAAGTAGTAGAGGTAACATTGTGGAGTTCTAGAATTATGATACAATTACACACATATTGTTTACATAATTCAGTACTTAATACTACAGAATACTGCCGAAAGGCAATTGGCAGTTTAACTCAATTTACAATTTTTTCACAAGCTCATTTCACAATTTGAAAAATATAATTTGAACAGGAATGAGCATTCGATTCAATAAATGATACTAACTAATATATTAAACTGATATCCTATAAATATGTAACTACTACTTATGCTAATGGAACATGTCACAGAGACAAACAAATTATATAAGCATCCAAAGATGAGATACAATCCGCCATACCACATTAATACTCAATATGGGGAGCCGATCCCCCTATCTTGGCTCTTTGAATCTAACAATCTGTCTCTTATGTCCAATGGGCTCGGCCATCACTAGTTTGTACCATGCAGCCCTGACCCGACTGATAACAGCCCTGATAATGAGTAGGCTCAACCAGCATCCACCAGTCATAACTCATCTTCTCAATCCCATCATAATCATAATCATAATCATAATCATACCCATGATTCCTAGGAGGTACTGTATCCTCCCGATCCCCATCCTTTAACCACAACCATTATGTAACATAGAATATCAATTCATCAATCACAATCAAATGTTAACATGCATCTATGCAATAATAATGCATAATATACATATATATATACATACAATAAATGCAGATGCATATGAAAACAGAATAATATATTATGGAGTATCACTTACCTAACTGACGACTCATCGGACCGACTATACTTGGAAGTGCGATCTTAGAATCGGGAAGACGCCGAAGATACCGACAATGACAATAAACAATGCTATTAGAATACGAACGATTCACATGTCAAAACAAAATTAGAAGACTATTGACTCTTGCTAGAATTCTGATAGAATCTCCCGTAAACTCGAATATTGCTCAAAATCAACAGAAAACATAGCACTTCTAGAATAATCTCAATAGTCAACACAATTCAATACAACTCTAGAGACCCCTCCTAGGTCCTCCCAATTCACAATTATCAACACAACTTAACAAGCAAATTCAACTCATTAATTCATCAAATACTAACTAAAATCTAATAAATGTAATACGACAATAACTGAAATTCAAGGGATTCGAGTTTACCCTCATAATTTTTGATGGAATGAACGTTGAGAATCATATCGAAATGAAAAACGGAGCTGCCAAACATGTCCCACACGCCGCTGCCACACTCTGCCATAGGAGCACCACTGGCCAACCATGTGCCACCACTATCGGTGGTGAAATGGAATAATCTTCACACCAAACTAATCATTTCGATGCCAGGAGCTCAAAAATATCACCACTCGCTGCCATCTCTCTCAAAATTGCCTCAAAAACTTTATACTTCAATTCTCCAATCTCGAGTTTCGGCAACAACTAGGATGTAAGACAGGTACTAATTTGAAGCTCTTTTCATCAGGAGTTGAACGGGACCTGAATCGCCAGATTCCATTGTCAGAATCAGTTGAAATCTGTAGTTGAAGATTTAGCACCGGGGAAGCTTCTCTCCTCACGTACGTCACCGTTCACCACTTGATCGAGGTGCTATCACGTCCCATAAAGTCGCCGAACGTCAGGCTTCAAAATGGAGGTGGCGATGCTCGACACTGCAGGCTGGAACTGCCCAAACTGCCACTCTCTCTCTCTCAGTCTCTCTCTCTCTCTCTCTCTCTCTGTCTCTGTCTCTGTCTCCCATTTTCTTTTTTGCTTCCTAATTCTAGCCTTCTGATTGGCTGGACTATTTCCCAGCCAATCAGAAGCACACTAATCCCCCTCTCTCCTCTTTTATTTCTTTTAAACCCTTATATATATATATATATATATATATATATATATATATATATATATATATATATATATATATATATATATATATATATATATATATATATATATATATATATATATATATATATATATACAATAAAACTACTAATAGTAATAGAAATAATAATAATAATAATTATAAACCTTAATTAACACATAATTAATCTCCATAAAATTTTCATAATATTAATATATAAAAATATTTCCTTCAATTACATATACTGATGTAATATTTAAATGAAATTACAATTAATAATATTTTTTCAGAGCGTATGAATATAATAAATTTAATAAAATATAACTTCAATATTTGCTTTGATAAAGAAAATAATAGAATAATACATTTCCGTACAAAAATAGGATTTGTAAAATAAATAGAAATTTAGGGTATTACAATCTTCCCCCTTAAGAAAATTCATCCCCGAATTTTCAAACCCAACAAAGACTATGCATTTCAATTAACTTTTCCACCTCGCTTCCACTACATACTCTGGCACACAATCTAAACTACAATTAACATATCAATTTCAACAAGGCACATACTTCACAATTTAATAAAATCATATAAATAAACATCCAACATAAAATATTCTAAATCAATACCTTGTCTAACTAAACCTTAAGACAAATCCTTAATAATTAATCTTGATTTAATCTTAGATAAAACTAATATAACCTTTGATTTTACATCTAATCAATGGTAATCCTAAACATGTCTTTTCCTTACGTCCCTATCAATACCTCAATTAATATTAATATCTAGATTATCACTTCTATTTAGTACCTATTATATTAGTCATATAAGAGTCTAACAGTAATTTCAAATTAATAACTCCACTTAGTATCTGATAATTCTTTTTCCATAATAATAATCATTACTTAACTTATTGTAATGTCAATAAACATTTTTGTATTTAATATCTTACTAACCTTACAATTTCTATTATATTTGATCATAAACAATAACTCCAATAATAATTTCCTCTTTATATTCTCCAATAATTATTTTTCTACTCTTACCCGTTCCAGCTAATTTCTCCAATATATATATAAATTAAGTTTTATCTTATCACTTTGAAATCGCCACATACACTCACAAAATAAATAAATAATTAATATGCAAACCTATTAATTCTACAATCCATCTTCACATCTTTATTTTAATAAGATCATCAAGAAATTTTCTTAATTCTAAGATACGTCTTACCTCCTGACAATTATTTCTAGACTTACTGTCTATTTGTATAATATTTCCCTTTATGTCTTAACTACATAATACTTCACAATTGCATACATTTAACTCATAACATTATCTTATCTCTAAATTTTCACTTACATCTTATTATATTCCATATTCCTAATCATTCAATTTATCCATATAAAAATAATGAATTCATCAATACCACTAATATTCAATAAAATTTCTATGTAACTCTTACGCCTTTTTAAATCTTTGCTGTCCTAAATCTATCTCAACTTAAACATATATACTTCATAAGTACTCTCAAATACTAACTCCACTTTATTATCTAATAAAATTCTTTTCCCTATCAAAAATCACTACCTAATCTTCAATAATTCCAATCAATATTATTATATCTAATACCTCAAAGCATTATCTCATCCCGAGGACTTAAATCCATTTCAAGTATGTTCAAAATTGTTTAAATTTTCAAAACTATTTAGAATCATTTGTAAGAATCAAAACATTTTTATTTTTTATTTTTTAGAACTTAAGGTACTGTGTCTAGGGATGCTAGACAACATGAACCTTAATGCAATAATTGATGAGATTCATAATGCATGACTGGTGATGTATGACTTTTCAATGCCAAACTCAATGCATATACACAGACACATTAGACACAAGTACAGTGTTCCAAAATAATAAACTTCCAAAACTACCTTTAAAATCACTCTTTAAAATCAATCATCATATTTGAGCTCATTTATATATTCAAATCAGAACTAGAACAATTTATTTCAAAATCATTTAAAATTTTAATTTAAATCATTTTATACCCTCATGGATTAAGTTATCGAGAATCCTCAAATTCATAGTTCTTATAACCTTAACATCTTATCACTTTATAAAAACTCAAATCCTTATACTCTGATTGTACTCTCTACACTCAAAAGACTCATCGCTAAAGAATCTCTAGTAATATCATACAGATATATACAATTTTCTGATAATCACAATTCTAGTAAAAGCCATCAAATTCATCATATCTCACAAACACAAGCATACAATATAAATCGTACACACTCACAAAATTAATATCAGTAACTCATCATAATATCATGTTAACGTTAAATTGGAAGCAAGGAAAACTCAATCCTATCTCATATGAACTTACATTTTATTAATTTATAACCTCAATTCAATTTTTTATGTCTTCCTAAATCCTAAACTAAAACCACATCACAATTTTTATTCTATTTTATTACAATATCCAAACTTTAATAAACCTTATAATCATACTCACCAACAGTTTATCATCAAAATTAATTTCGTTTAAATCTATGAACTTTAAATCATTACAATCATTATAATTTACTCAAAATGCACAAATGCTTAATTACTCTTATATACTATACTAGACATGCATTTATATTCACACCATATTCATTTATTTATATAGAAAAAGGGGGGTACATCACACAGGCCTATACAATATACTGAGGCAGTGTCTCTAGTCCCGTTTCCTGCCTCAACACACCTGCACACATCACAATGAAAATATAAAAGAAAATTACTCCCTCACAACAAAAAAAAGAAAGAAATACACATATACTAATTCATGGCCCTGTTAACCTACCAAACCTCACATCATAAATACCATCCATTTCCACAACAAACTCATTAACCTATCACTTCTTGATAGGCTCATACGAGGGAGACAAATTCATTATGTCATCATCATCATCATCATATTGACTATAAATGGCTGTCTCGTCAAATTCAGTATAGTCCAAAATAGGCTCTACAAGGTGAGTCCAAATATGATTAGTGGGGTCAAACTTATCATCATTAGGCATCATAGGTTGGGGACCATCCCTTCGATACAATTCCCTAAGACAATTTTGGTCCTAATCATCTTTAGTAGCGCAAATCTTACAATAATACTCAAGAGAAAAATCGTACCATGGAGCATTAGGTTCATCAGGGGGCCACATTTCACGTAAAGCAACATTGTTTTTCTCACACATAAAGTATTGAAAGGCAGTAAACTCATTTGAATAATCAAACACGTCTCTATAGAATGAAAAATAGTATGATTTATAAATAAGAACTTAGGGATTCACGATTAGACAGGTGCCTGAAAGATCACTCATAGCAGCATAAGGACGATGAAGAACAAGCATCGTTCGAACGTTGGGACCATCTGTCCAAAAAGAATTACCCAAACTAGTAATATGAAACCTCATTCACTGATTTAGAGGGTTAAACCAATGCAGGAGGGTAATCAATTGTGGGTTAGCCGTAGTGTTGCCTTTCAAATACTGAATATATCGCAGAAAATGAAAGGGCTAAATTTCTACAGTAATATGATAGAGATGGAGGAAATACCATAGAAATCAAAGGAACTCTTTAGGCCATATCCAAAATGAATCCACTGTCATATCCATGAAAGCATAAGGCCTCAAAAAAGGATACTCAAGGTGGATAGTTAGTTCTCTCACAAACTGAGGGCCATACTTTCAAATGAGGCATGTTTGATACTTAAAAATTTGTTCAGAGGCTAAGTTCTTGAGGGCTCTTTCAGAGATATTGCTTTGAATCTCTGGGGAAGGTCTTGGTAAAGAAAATGATCAGGTCCAGAGGAAGAGGAAGATGAAGCGGATGCCATAAAGTTAAGTTGATAGTTAGAAAGGATAACTATTAGGTCAAGAAAGGATTCTCAACTTGAAAGAAAATTAAAACTAGATGGTGATTTGCCTGGTACTTGCATCCCCAATTATACTAGTCTCACTATCCTTACAGATAAAATTACAGTAAACTTTTTCTCAAAAATTGGTCCAGTTAATAAGAAAATCTTGTGTAGATATAACTGATGAGACCAGTTAGACAACTACAGTTCTCAACTCTATCTAAGGTAACAACTGTTCATCCGCATGTGTCTAAAAATAATCAGATCGATACACGAAATAGTCAAAATTAATGCAAGTTAGGGCTTATCCTCTTTTTAAGCAATACGGTACTCTTAGTACTAAAGGACACCAACAGAGAAAATCTCTAGACCTAATACACCAATAATTAAGAAAAATAAAGATGTCAATCATATATCCCATTCTATTGTATTTCCTAACAAATAACTTTTATCTATCCACTCCACTTTAGAAGCAACAGATTATACTACTTATAATTCATTAAAGACCTTGATTAAGCAATTAATAACTATATGAAATCTTAGCAAATAAACATTAAGCTCACCATTATAGCTAAAATCTCATCATCATTATCCATAATCATCATTTGTTCACAATTAAAATTAGAGAAGTTCAAATACTGCACACCTAATTAATGTTCCTTGTTACCAAAGACACTGACTACTGACAACGCAAAATTAAAAACAAGTAGAACTCAAAAGACAATCAGGAATCCTATACTCCGCATGTTACAACCTAACTCATGTAAAACCTATACAACCATATCTTTATTCAGGTCACAACATCATGTTTTGATACCATCTTTGTCAGGCCCTGAACCTGAGGGCACGTGACCGGCACTAAGACATGGGTAATACATGTAGCTATCAGTACCCGTAGTAAGCCTGACCTCACACTAAACGATAACCATCACACAATAGGGCTATGGGCCCATAAGTTAAGCAGATCCAAATAAACAATATTTTCGAATGATGCCACACTGGGCTATCAGCTCAAATATCTCATAAATATCAATTAACATATTATTGGATTCTGCTTAACAAATAATATCTCAACTTAAAACATACACAATAACTGATAATTACATAAAATATAAGTAGTAGAGGTAACATTGTGGAGTTCTAGAATTATGATACAATTACACACATATTATTTACATAACTCAGTACTTAATACTACATAACACTGTCGAACTACAATTGGCAATTTAACTTAATTTACAATCCCTTCACAAGCTTATTTCACGACCTAAAAAATATAATTTGATCAAGAATGAACGTTCGACTCAATGAATGATACTAGCTAATATATTAAACTGACATCCCATAAATATGTAACTACTACTTATACCAATGCAACATGTCACAGAGACAAACAAATTACATAAGCATCCAAGGATGAGATATAGTTCACAGTACCATACTAATACTTAATATGAGGAGCCAATCCTCCTATCTTGGCTCTCTGAATCCAACAATCTGTCTCTTATGTCTAATGGGCCCGGCCGTCACTGATATGTACCACGTAGCCCTGACCCGATTGATAGTAGTCCTAGCGATGAGCAGGCCTGGTCGGCATCCAATAGTCATAGCTCATCTTCTTAATCCCATCATAATCATAATCATAATCATACCTATGATTCCTAGGTGGTACTATATCCTCCCGATCTCCATCTGTCAATTACAACCATTATATAACATAAAATATCAATTCATTAATCACAATCAAATGTTAACATACATTTATGCAATAATAATGCATAATGTACATATATATATACATATAATAAATGCAAATGCATATGAAGACAGAATAACATATTAGAAAGTATCACTCACCTAACTAATGACTTATCGGACTGACTATCCTTGGAAGTGTGATCTTAGAATCGGGAAGATGCCAAAGATACAGACACTGATAACAAATGATACTATTAGAATACGAATGATTCATATGTCAAAACATAATTAGAAGACTATTGACTCTTGCCGGAATTTCGATAGAATCTCCCGTAAACTTGAATATTACTCAAAATCAATAGAAAACATAGCACTTCTAAAATAATCTCAACAGTCAACACAATCCAACACAGCTCTAGAGACCCCTCCTAGGTCCTCCCCATTCACAATTATCAACACAACTCAACAAGCAAATTCAATTCATCAAATACTAACTAAAATCTAATAAATGTAATACAACAATAACTGAAATTCAAGGGATTTGGGTTTACCCTCACAATTTTCGATTAAACAAATGTTGAGAATTGTATCAGAATGAAAAACAGAGTTGCTAAACCTGTTCCACCCGTCGTCGCCACACGCTGCTGCCGAAGCACCGCTTGTCGGCCATGTGCCGCCACTGCTAGTGGCGAAATGGAACGATCTTCACACCAAACTGATCATCTCAACACCAGGAGCTCAAAAATCATCACCACTCGCCGCCATCTCACCAGAAAATGCCTAAAAAACTCTGGCCTCTAATTCTCCGATCTCGAGTTCTGGCAATAACTAGGATGCAAGACAGGTACCAATTTGAAGCTCCCTTCATTAAGAGTTAAATGGGACCAGAATCGCCAGATTCCATGACCAAAATCGGCTAGAATCTACAGTTGAAGATTCAGTGCTAGCGAAGCTTCTCTCCTCGCATACGTCGCCGTTCGCTGCTTAATCAAGGTGTTGTCGCTTCCTATGGAATCGCCGGACGTCAGGCTTAAAGGTGGAGGTGGTGATGCTTGACATTGCAGGCCGGAACTCCCCAAACTGCCACTCTCTCTCTCTCTCTCTCTGTGTCTCCCGTTTTCCTTTTTGCTTCCCAATTCCAGCCTTATGATTGGCTGGATTGTTTCCCAGCCAATCAAAAGCACACTAATTTCCCTCTCTCCTCTTTTATTTCTTTTAAACCCTTATACATATATATACACAATAAAACTACTAATAGTTATAGAAATAATAATAATAATAATTATAAACCCTAATTAACACATAATTAATCTCCATAAAATTTTCATAATATTAATATATAAAAATATTTCCTTCAATTACATGTACTGATGTAATATTTAAATGAAATTACAATTAATAATATTTCTTCATAGCGTATGAATATAATAAATTTAATAAAATATAACTTCAATATTTGCTTTGATAAAAAAAATAATAGAATAATACATTTCTGTATAAAAATAAGCTTTGTAAAATAAATAGAAATTCAGGGTATTACAATTTTGCTATTTCAATTAACATATATTTTCTTAGTTTATTTCAATAATTTAAATGAAGTCTCTAAGATATATTAGCCATATATGTTTTGTATAGAAAAATCTTATCTTTCTTTAATAATATAATATTGGATAGTCTACATTTTCATTTTAATTCTTAGCTATAGTAAGATACAAAAATTGTGAATAAAAAATTGTATAAAGAAAACCATTATGGCAATTTCTCCCATTGCTATTCTTTATATATATATATATATATATATATATATATATATATATATATATATATATATATATATATATATATATATATATGATAATCAAGAATTATATTCTTTAATGATTAAAAATTATAAAAAATAGAATATAACACATACTTCCATCTATTATTTATTACAAATATTTTATAGTTAATTTTATTTAACACAAATTTATATAAAATTTGATCTATTAATTTTCTAACTTTTTTAAGATCACTTAAAATTAATTTATTACCATAATTTAAAATTTTTTATTAAAAAATACAATATAAAATTAAAATTTATTTATAAAAACGTGAAAATAATTTAAAATAAATTATTATTACTTTTGCCTGATTTAATACGACGTACGAAAATTCTTTGCATGTGATATCATCACTTCAAAGAGGAGACTATAAATAGAAAGTCATATTTATATATATCTTTTAAAATAAATCGGGTGACATTTTAAAATATTTTAATTTGACTGACTGCCAAACAAACGTGCGTTTGCTGACCCTTCGAATTCCGCAATTTCAAGTGTATCATCCTAATAAAAAAGAATCTTTGAATGTATAGGTTGGACTATAGAGAAAAAGGACATAATAATTAGTCACATTGAACTTTTAAACTGAATTATCTAAGCTATTTTCCTTTATTTTTAAAAATATTTAATGTTTAATTATAAGTTAATTATTATTAATTTTTTGAAATATCAATTTTAACCCTTTCTCTTATAAGTAAATTTTAATTATTTTTCTTACTTTCAATTATTTATTTTTTCAAAAAGAAGCAAATAAATATTTTATTTATATGATATATGTAATTATAATCCCAAAATTTATAATTTTATTTTGTAATTTTATAAAACTTAAAAAAAATGCTAGATGTTGAAGTAATAAAAATAAAAATATTCTTATGATGAATGTTATACCTTAATTATATTATAAAATAATTAATTTTATTATTATATGGAAACACACTATTTTTTATTTTTTTTTAAAAAATTATTATTTATCAAATCAAATATATTATGTTTATAGTAAATGTTTTTTCTTTTGTAGTTTTATAAATACAAAAATTATAAATTCTTCATCAAAGGAATAAAAGATACATAAAAGAGCGAGAATAGCTCCATCCAATTTCTAATTATATATATTGAACATTAATCAATTTCCTTTTTAAATTCATTGAAAAAAATTTATTTTCAATAAACGTATAAATTGATTTAGAAATATTCATTTACTGAACTAAATAAAAAAAAGACCCTTTACCTATTCTGTAAATTAATTAAAAAATTTGTTTAAAAAAATATTATGTCAATATATATATATATATATATATATATATATATATATATATATATATATATATATATATATATATATATATATATATATATATATATATATATATATATATATATATTAAATTTCATTGCACTTACATTAACTCTAAGATTTCAAAATAATATATATCTACTACTAGAATTCTAAAATTTCTTATTGATATATTTGTTAGAGATATTAAATTTTTATTATTCTTGACAATTATAAGTTCCTATTTTTAAATTAATTAATAATTCTTTTGTAAGATATTAGTCTTTTTAACTAGTGTTATTAAACTCAGCCCGGGTGTTAACTTGATTTATAAGTTAGATCAATAAATTAGTGGTTCAATAACCAAATCGATGGTTAAACTGGTGGGTCAATATAATTAATTAAATTTATAATTTTATATAACAAAATAAATCTAAAATATTAAAAGATTTATAAGTACTTAAATTTTTACTCAAAATTAAAAATTAACAAACTAAATATAGTTTTGAGTTTTAATAAATTTATGTTCCAAAATATCAATAAATGGTTAAAAATCCAATAATTTCAGTTTACAAACATAAAAAAATAAAGTATAAATAAGTCCACTAGTTAAAAACCCTAAACTCAAAAACATACTCCCTCTGTTTTAAAATAATTCTCTTTTTAGAAATTTTATTTTGTTTCAAAATATTTATCATTTTAAAATTTTAAGAAAGTATTTATTATTTTTTTTCAATTTTATCCTCTCTTTATTTCTCTATTAAACATTCACATTAATTGATTTTGTTTATTTGCATTAAAATCAAAAAGGAATATTTTAGTTTTTTTAATTTATAATTATAACAATTAAATGACTTTCTTAATATATGTGCACTTTTCTAAAACGACTATTAATTTGAAACGGATGGAATATTTTTTATCATTTAAAATGACAGTATTTTAGTAAATATAAAAAATATTTCGGGTGAATGAAAAACCTTTTGAATCATATTCCCTCCGTCTAAAATTAATAGTCATTTTAGGAGAGTGTACATATATTAAGAAAGTCATTTAATTATCATAATTATAAGTTAAAAAGATTAAAATATCCCTTTTTGATTTTGATGGAAAAAAACAAAAACAATTAATATGAATGTTTAATAAAAGGATAAAAGAGGATAAAGTTTGAAAAAAAAAATACTTTATTAAAATCTTAAAATGACAAATATTTTAAAATAAAATAAAATTTTTAAAAAGACAATTATTTTAAAACAAAAAAAGTATAATTTTTTTAGATCAATTTCTATCCGGTCTAATAATAAATTCCGCCTGATTTAATATTCAAGATCGTTGGATTGACCTGCCAGGCTGGGCTGGTTTAATAACACTGTTTTTAAGTAAATTAAAGATGCTATAATTCATAACATGATTAATTTCAATGATAATTCTGCTATGAAAAATATATCATTGACAACTCATTATATGATGCTAATACATTCAGCAAAAAATGCTTTGTAATACGATGAAAAATAGACGTCAAACTGAACTAGTTGATATCTATATATTTATGCAATAAAATCTTCAAATGGACTAATTTGCTTCTATCACAATCTGGAAAATTCAATTTGCTTACATAATGCATGTAGACCTTTATCACCAAAGATTTTTATTGTGGAAAATTCCTGTGGTTCATTCAATGAAGGAGAAAAAAATCTCTCTTTAGCAACTGAAAAAAACAGAAATTAAGAGCAATTACTATATATATATATTATATCGGAAACTTGTTATATTCATTTGTATTATGTATAATTAATTGACCTAAGCAATACAAAAATTTCAGATATTGGGAAAAATTCCAGCCCCTAATGTCAATTTGCAAGACTTTAAAATTAATTGAAGAGATATTGTTATTGATGGGAATGAAGGTAAAACACGGCATATATATATATATAATTAAAGGAAAAATTAATATGTAATGAGGTATGATAATTACAAATTTCAATTCTCATTAAAAATTACTCTTATTCACTTATTGTATGTTGTTAAAATGAGTTTTAAAAAGAGGGCAAATTAAAAAAAAAAAAATCATGCAAATAAGGCTGGCTAAAATCTTGAATGAGTGATCTATAATGGTTTACACAATTTATTTTTTTTTTAAATACGTTAACACATATATAAATAGGAAAGAAATATGTATACGTCTCAAAATCATATAAGAAATATCGATATTTTAATTTTGCGTGAATTCATATCATATTTAATTTTTTTAATGCAATATTGAATATTTCTTTCATGTGACACAAAACACTATATTATGCATATGTTATTTTTTATAAAAAATATATTTATGTTGACATACGTATTTTGTTGTGTCGTGTACGTATAATTCCATCTTCATATTCATGAATCATGGATTTGAATTTAAAAAAAATATATATTCCATAAGCATCAAGAGTTTTTTCCTAACCCCATGTGATAAAGAGTAAATTTAATTAATTAAACAGGTTTAAGCTTTTTGTATAAAATTAAGCACAATTCATTATAAAAACTGATCCTCTTTAATTGTGGAAAATTAAACATGTTTTCTAAAAAATGATTTTTAAAAAGTTGAAAAATGAAATTTATTTTTTAATTATAAAAGTTTTCTAACTAGAAATACTAGAGATGAATTTTCTATTTTTTTTCTCCAATTGATAACTACTGTATGGAAAACTTGTTAAAGTCGTTTTCTACTTTTCAATTTAAGAGCATTTCCAATGGTAGTTTTATTTTAAATAATATATTTTGTTCAATGGAAAGCTTATTTCTTGATAAAGAGTGTAAAATTTTATTTAACTCCAATATATTTTTCATATTTTGTTTTTTATTTTACTTTATCCTCTGAGCATTAAGTATTTTAATTTTTTAAAGTTTATAAAATAGAAAAAATAATACTAACATTATATATAATGAAATATATAGAAATTTATATTGCATTAATTAAAATTAGAATAAAGAGTGATATATAGTTCTCTAGACGTCAAGAATTAAATCAACTCTTTTTTTTATTTTTTAAAAATAAAATGTCTATTGAAGTTTTATTTTTTAAATTAACTCTTTATAATAAAAAGTTTCACATATATAAATAGTACTTTGAAAATGCTCTAAATACTTGTTTACCCAATAGCAATGTTATTTAATAAAAAAATAATAATAAGATGTATTGTTAAATAAAAAATAGAAAATAGAGAATTTGGAAAATGAAAAATTAGGAAAATTGAGAAAAGAAAATGAAAAATGAAAATAGAAAATAGAAAATGTTTTCCATAACTAAACAAGAGTTTTAATGAAAAATCATGTTTAATTTTATACAAAAAGCTTAAACCCGTATCAGATTAATAAAAATATAGCCACCTTCTTTTTTAATTTTTTTTCTTAGTTTTTTCTAAATTTTATTATTTGAACCACCATCGACATTCAATCGGTCGGCGATAGTTCATTTTTCTTTATTTTATTTGATTTTTTGTATTTAATAAGGGAAATTTATTAATATGTGCCTTTTTAAATATATATACATCTAATTTTATTTTTCATTCATTTTATGAGTTTTGTTTTTTTTTTTTTATGATATTTAATAAATTTTCTTTCATATAAATTTTTAGTGATTATTCTTTTATAGAAATATTATATTTTTTTTTTTAGCTTACAACGATGATTTACTGGTCGTAAAGTTATAATTGCAACCAATAGGAAAAAATCCTTGGTGCTTAAGTAATATTTTATTTTTTAAATTCAAATCCATGATTCATGAATATGAAGCTGGAATTACGCTCACGACACAACATATATATATATATATATATAGATAATCTTTTTATTATCTAGAAAACTAGGAGATTGTATGTGCCATAACGTTAGCCTTTTTCCCTCTTTTGGGAAATTTGAATGATATATTTCTATAAAAATAAAAGATTAATTAAATTATATTTAATTTGTAAAAACAATAAAAAATAAATTAGTTGTAGGAACATACTGTACAATTTTATTTTTTTTTCAAAGAGAAGATGGGACTCCGATTTAAAAAAAATTGAGATATATATTTACTAATTCATTTATTATTTTAATGCACATCACCTTGCAATATTTTTTTAAGAAGAGTTAAATTTTTTATATCATAATTTACACTAAGGATAATTATTGTTTGCGCGTGCATATATATATATATATATATATATATATATAATTTTCAGTATGTGATCCTTAGCTCCTCCTGGTCCCCCCTACCTTCGCCGGTACTCACATGAAGGACAATTATCACATAGAAATATATTTTAGGAGGATTAAATTAATTTAAATCATTATTCAAAAAAAAAAAATTAAATCAAGCTATCAAATATGGTTTTTATTCTCATGTATGAGGAATGTTGGTAATACTCACTTTAAATATTTTTTTTAGACACCTTCTTTCCTATTGGTTCAAATTTTAAAGGGAAACCTGCAACATATTTATATATAATAGAAAAAATTAAATATGATATTAATTTTTCTCTCTTCTATTAATGACTAAAATCATTTTTCTCAAATTTTATTGTAAAAGTAAATATAGTATTTTTTTTTTTAGCTTTGTATTAATGACTAAAAAAATGTTTTTTTTTTCCTCTTCTAGAAACATTTTAATTAACATGATTTTATTTTATAATTCTTTTTTATTATTTATTTTATGTATGTAATAGTCATTTTTTCAATTTTTTTAAGTTAAAATAACTCAAGAATTTTCATATTATAAATAATTTTTCAAAGAAAAATTTTAGGAATAATTTTTTTTTACTTTACAAAAAATAAAATTGTATAATAAAATAAAGATAAAAATGATAATATCATAACTTTGTTTGGTCTTCTAGCTAATTAGAAAGCTTTCCCTTCAATTTTTTTTTTAATATTTTAGTTTCCCTTCATCAAAAAATAAATAAAAGAATAATGGTATGAGATATAATTGAAGAGAAATGAAAGAAAGATAATGAAAGAAAAATAATATTATAATTATATTTACATGTTTTAATAGATTATATGTTTCTCTTTAAAAATTAAGCTAACAAATAAAGTATTTAAAAAAATATTTAAAATAAATGTTGTTAGTATATTTCTTTTCAATTATTTGTTTGCTGACCACATGGGTTCGTTTAGTATCCTATGAGGAACGTACGTAGGAATAATACTAATAAAAATAATCCAAGAAATTAGGAGTTTGCTCTATTTTCAACTGTTTAACGTTGAAATTTCAGAGTTAGGATTCAAATATTTTTAAATTGATTGAAGAGTGATGATTTCATTTTGATTGATGTATAAAATTGAATTCAATATATATATACTTGCTGAGTAAACATTAAAAAAATATATATAATAACATGGTCTAATACAAATAAATGGATTTTTTTAAATTATTTTTAAATTTTTGTTTGAAATGCGCACAAGTACATGAAGTTGAATTCAACAAGTTAAATGGAATTTGTACTTGCCATAAATTTTTATTATATATATGGATTAGTATTAAAGTGTCCTGAAAATAATTATACTTTTAAATTTATAATATGATAAAGGCATCGATTAATATTTAAATTGAGCAGAATATATGTTTGTGTGTGTATATATACGCGTGTGAGGGTGTGTATGTGCAAGTAGACTTGAGTTTCAGTCTCCCAAATCAATAGTAAGAAGTATCTGTATATAAAAATTAGTATATTTTTTTAAAATTATCATAATTTTGAGGTATAAAAGTATCTTTTTTCTATTTTTGTATAAATATATATATATTTAAAAAAAATTGAGCTGCGAATAACTTTAACGCTGATAAAAATAAATAAATAAACAGTCAACTTCACATACAGATGTTGTAAGCATGTGGATGAAAAAGGCATGAAGCTGGCGACTAGTCAGGCATGAAATTGGAATATTAGTTGGTAAAAGTATTATAATTAAATAAATTAATTAATTAAAAATCTGTAGTTGGTGGAGTAATATCCAAAAAAAAAAATAATTAAAAAATAGAATAAAACTTTATAAATAGCCCCATAATCTTCTTCTCTACAATTCACTACAAACCATTAAGCCTAATTATAGTTCATCACTCTTTAATTTCTGAATTCCCCAAAAAAAAAAAAAAAAAGCAATGGCTCCAACATTTGCAGAATCAATCGGTACTGAAACCTTTAATCTCACTGATTTTGTAATAAACCAAGGAAATGGAGTAAAGGGTTTGTCAGATTTGGGACTGAAAACCCTTCCAAGGCAATATATTCAACCTCAAGAAGCTTTGATTAATATTATTCCTCAGGAATCCATTCCTGTTATTGACATGTCTAATTGGGATAATGACCCTAAAATTGCAGACTCCGTTTGTGAAGCTGCAGAGAAATATGGGTTTTTCCAATTGGTCAATCATGGCGTCCCTCCTGACGTTCTTGATGGTGTTAAAGATGCAACTCATCGATTCTTTGGACTGCCAGCTGAGGTAAAGAATAAGTATTCTAAGGAGTTTTCATCTACTAACAATGTCAGGTTTGGAACCAGCTTTAGTCCTGATGCTGAGAAAGCTCTTGAATGGAAAGATTATCTTAGCCTCTTTTATGTCTCTGAAGATGAAGCTTCTGCATTGTGGCCTTCTGCTTGCAAGTAATTACTTAATTATAAACCCAACTTTAGTTCATTAATTTCTTTATTATAAATATGAAAATCATTGACTGCATTGTCAGACAGACGTTGGAACACTGGATTACTGCAAAATATAAATCTTAATATCCTTGATTTTGTTGTTTCAGGGATGAATGCTTGGAATACATGAAAAGATCTGAATTTCTTTGCAAGAAGCTAATGGGTGCGTTGATGGAGAGACTGAACGTGAAAGAAATAGATGAAAAGAAAGAATCTTTATTAATGGGTTCAAAGAGGATTAATCTTAACTACTATCCAAAATGTCCAAATCCTAATCTTACAGTCGGAGTAGGCCGCCATTCTGACGTGTCTTGTCTGACATTCCTTCTGCAAGACCAGATTGGAGGCCTTTATGTGAGAGTAAATGAAGGGAAAGGAGAAGAAGATGGATGGGTACATGTTCCTCCAATTGAAGGATCACTTGTGATTAATGTTGGAGATGCTCTGCAAATACTTAGCAATGGGAGATATAAGAGTGTTGAGCATTGTGTGATTGCTAGTGGCAGCAAAAACAGAATTTCAATTCCTATTTTTGTGAATCCAAAACCAGGTGATGTGATTGGTCCTTTGCCTGAAGTTCTTGCAAGTGGAGAGAAGCCTATATATAAGAACATTTTGTATTCTGATTATGTGAAGCATTTCTTTAGGAAAGCTCATGATGGCAAGAAGACTGTTGCATTTGCTGAGATGTAATAAGTTTACTATATACATATAGTAGTTTATGTCACTGTTAATAATGTAATCACAAAACTTCGGAATCTTGAATAAATCAGTCTGTATTTCTGAAAAAAAATAAAAAAATCTCCCTATCATGGGAAGTTATATATTATTATTATTATTATTAATTTCGTCGATGAGAACTTCAACTTAAAATTTCATAATCCAATAGACTACTCTTATAAAATTCATTTATACCATATAAAAAAATAATTAATTATTCCATCCTTCATAATTTATGAAAAAGTTTTAAATATAAATATAATTTATTTATATTAAATAAGAGATAAATAAATTAATTTACGTGGTAATTTAGAAAGAAGTCACAAGTTGAAATCTAAAATGTAAAATCACTCGTTTAGAGTATGATTCATATATTGTAATAAGATATAATATTATATAATTAAATAATATTTTAATATAATATTTAAATTAAAAATATATTTAATTATAATAAATTATATTTCATTATAATTTATCAAATATTACCTTATTGTTTGTATGTGGAATAATTATTTATTGTATGGTGAACTTAATTAAGTAGAGAAAAAGTGTCAAGTCTAAAGAGAAGAAAAACATGAGGAATCACATGCACATATAATTTGTTCTGATTCGTGATTGAAACGACTAATAACAGTAAGATTAGGTTCAGTTAATTAATGGAGTCTCCGCATGCAATTGCAGTTTATTGCAATTTGATTTGACCAGCTGTAATTTTAATTAATTAATAGTAATTCAAAACAATAAAATCAATATTAAATTGTTAATCCATCAAACGAAAGTATAGAAGATTAAATAATTTTTTTAGTGTACGCAGATTCATCGCATGTGGCCGGACACTAACGGCTGGTAGACTACTCGATCTAAGCAGATTTTTTTTTTTTAAAGAACAAATATGCTGTTATTATTATTTTTTAAAAGTATTTAATTATTTCTTTCAAAAAGAAAAGTACTTAATTATCTATAATACATTGTACACAATATATATAATACATTTCTTTCATAATAGATATTAAAACATTTTTTGATAATATAACATATAATTATTTATAATAAATATACTTTTAGATTAGATATTGTTTGTCACAATACTATATTAATAGTCATTGCAAAGTAAAAATATATTAGATTTTTTTTTTAAATGAAAATGATATACCTCATTTACAGTCGGTAACAGTGGCATCCTTAAAAATATGACTTTTTTTTTGCATATTGTCCTGCTATTATTTCTGCATATATATTATTTTTGTTAAAATTTTTGCACGATGTCCTTGTTCTATTGCATAGCCCATTAGATTTATATAGATTTATGAGCAATATTATGATACGATTAACTTTTAGTTCCAACTTGTAAAGTGATAAGTTATTTGGTAATAATATGTTTGAAAATTATTCTTTAGTACACTTCACACCTTTTTTTGTTATAATATTTGAAATCACTATTCAATATTCTCTCTTAATTTCTTTCTCTAATTTAATTGAATTTTTTTCAAATTTGAGAAAATGAGTATTTATAAAATTTTATAAATAAAATATTTAAATTTAATTTGGTGCTTTCTAATTATACAGTCATATAATGTATTGAATTATGTGTGAAGTGTATTATTCCTAAAATAAGCGATGAAGTTCATGGGTATTGTAATTGAAATACTCTGAATTTTCAATTATTTTTCTAAAATCCTATTTTTATACGGAAAGGTATTATTTTATTATTTATTTTATTTAAGCAAATATTAAAGTTATATTTTATTAAATTATATATATATATATATATATATATATATATATATATATATATATATATATATATTCATGTCATTTGAATATGTATTATTAATAGTAATTTTATTACAATATTATATATATGTGTATTATTATCAAATATTATAATGGTTATTGGAGAAATTATATTTTGATATTGAATATAAATATTATGTTCGATTAATATAAATTATATTGCTAATTATATATTTAGTACCGGAAGTTTAGAATTTTATTATAATTACTATTATTGTGAATAAGTTTATTAATTGTATTATTAGTATGTAAATTATAAATTATTCTTATTATCATTATTATATATAACTATGGGTTAATATTATTATTATTATCATTATTATTAGTCTTATTATTATTATTATTATTATTGTTAGTATTATTGTTATTATTGTTATTATTATTATTATTATTATTATTATTATTATTAGTGTTATATATATATATATATATATATATATATATATATATATATATATATATATATATATATATATATATATATATATATATATATATATATATATATATATATATATATGTTGGTGTTAAGAAAAGAGAAGAAAGGAAAAGAAAAGAAAAGAAAAAGAAAAAGAAATGGGAGATAATGATTGGCTGCTAAGGAAGGAAAAGAAACATGTGGGAGAGAGAGAGAAGCAGCAGGAGCGGGAGAGAGAGAGGGGGAGTGCTGGGCGGTGGTGAGCCACCACCCGTCCGACGGTGGGCTGCACCGCCACCACTAGCCCACCGTTCGGCAATCTCAAGGGAGGCAGCAGCTCGGTGTACGTGAGGAGATAGGTTCTGTCGGCGCCGAATCTTCAACAACAATTTTCGGCCGATTTTGGTGGCCAAATCGAGCATGGCCAGTCTCGTTCAACTCCTGGTGTCAAGGGCTTCCTTTTGGTACCAACCAGGCCCCTTGAGTTCACTGGAGGAAGAGATTGAAAAATACAAAATCGAAACTTCTGAGGCATTTTTCAGCGGCTGAAGGGCGAGTGACGGCGAGTGGAGGTGACTTCTGAGCTTCTAACGTCGAGGTGAACCTGCTGGTGTGGAGATCACCCAAATCTGCCACCGGTAATGGCGACACGTGGGGCAGTCCAACAGCTCCGTTTCGTCGTTCCGGCACGACTATCTACATACGTATGATCGAAATTCATGAAGGTTAGCCCAAAACTCTTGTATTTCAGTTGTTAGATAAGTTTTATTATGTTTAGTAGTCTCTAGAGTAGTTGTTATGAGTTGTTGAGTTCAATGTGATTCTGTCGAGATCTCGATCAGAATCTCAATAGTCTTTAAGTTGTGTCTAGTTATATGAGTTATTCTTATCCTGATAATATCCTTTATTGTGAGGTGTCGGTATTCTGGCATCTTTCGAGTTCCAAAGGCTGCACTTCCGAGGAAGCCAGTCAGACGCGTCGTCAGTTAGGTGAGTGATACTCCCTAATATGTTATCCTGTTTCCATATATATTTGTATTTTTGTGTGTATATATATGTATATTATATACTACTATTGCATATACACATGTAACATTTGATTGTGAATGAGAAATTGATATTCTCTGTTCTGTGCTGTATTGTGATTGTAATTGATAGATGGAGGTCGGGAGGATACAGTACCACCTAGGATTATGAGATTTGGTTATGATTATGATTTTGGTGATATTGAGAAGATGAGCTATGACTGGTGTATGCTGGCTGAGCCTGCTCATCGCTAAGGCCGCTATCAGTCGGATCAGGACTGTACGGTACAGACTAATGCTGGCCGGGCTCATTGGACACAAGAGATAGATTATTTGACTCAGAGAGCCAGTATAAGGGGATCGGCTCCTTTTATTGAGTGTTAATGTGGTACTGTGGACTGTATCTCATCCCCGCTTGATGATGTGAATTGTCTGTCTTTTTAACATAGTGCATAATATGAGCATTAGAATCTGTCTGTAGGACACCAGTTTAATATATTAGCTGGTATCATTCACTGAGTCAGACGCTTATTCCTGTTCATTTTGTTATTTTCAAGTTAGGGAATGAGCCTGTGAAGAGATTATAAACTGAGTAAACTGCCAATTTTCTTTCGGCAGTAGTTATATTATTAAGTATTGAGAAATGTATGTAATATAGGTATAATTGTAAATATAGCTTTAGAACTCCGCAATGTTACACCTTGTACCTGTATATTATTAAATATTTAGTTATGTATTATTAGTTTGAAATACTGTTGTTAAGCAGAATCCTTTTGTAATTTATTACATTTATGAAATAAACGAGTTATTGGGCCAACGTGACTTTGTTTATTATTGAGATTTAATTGGATCTGCTTAACTTGTATGGGCCCATAGCCTTTTACAGTTTTGGATTTTCTGTTGTGTGTTCTGTTAGGCTTACTACAGACACTGATAACCACATGCATTTCCCGTGTCCTAGTGCTGGTCACGTACTCTCGGATTCGGGGCGTGACAGTATTGTATTTGGATTTTGTTCATATATATATCAGTGCTAGCTTTTATGTTAACAAGTAATAGAATAAATAACAAGTATGATTTTTTTTTTAAATTTATGATAATTCGACTATTCAATCCAAAATAAATATAAAATAAAGTTTGATTTAAAATAAATATAAAATTTGATTTAATATTAAAATTTTACTTATTTAAATATTTTTATGTATTGTATTAGACATTTTGGATTCAATTTATTTATTTATCTACATTTATTTTTTAAATATCATACTTTTATCTTTTTATTTTTTAAACAAAGGTTTTCTCTAATACAAGTTGAAGTTTATCTGATAATCTAATAATTTGAAATTCTTAATAGCTTTATTCTTTTAAAGTATTCAATACTTTGAACTTTAGATTAATTTTTATTTGCTTAGCAAATAGAGAAAAAAATTGAAGAACAACTATAAATCAATTTTTTGCTATTAATAGATATAACATGTAAAAAGAAAAAAAAAATTTTAAAGTTTAATCATACCTTAACAAGTATGAAAATTACTTATTTCTTTCTTCTTTTATCAAAAGAGAGATTTCATATTATTTAGTCAAGCGAAAGAACAAACCTTTTATTTATTATTAATATTGTTTAGTTCTATTAGATTTATTCATTAAAAAATATAAAATAATAGTTTTCCAACTTCCTTCCAAAGATATCGTTACGTATTTTCACTCTTTATCTGTTTCTACTTCTCTTCTAGTACAAAAAATTTTCAATTCAGATCTATATTCCATTATCTCTTTTATTAATCATTTATGAATTCAAATTTAGGGTGGAACTAAAGATTATTTGATATGTTTATGTTTTAATCTCTTGATTTTTCATATTTTCATTTTGATTATTGATGTTGCAGTGATTCAATTTTAGTTCTTTAGAACAAAAGCAGAAGTAAATAAGCTGACAGATATATGGCAATCTTTAAGTTATGAATTCTAGAAGATTAGTCTACTTGCAGTTTTATTAGTTTTAAAATTTCAATATAGCGGTGTTTAACCCTTTAGTTAATTTTATTTTTTATATGTTCTATGTTTGGAACATTTGGAGATGTGCTTATATGATCTAACTGTGTTATATACTTAACTAGATCTTTATATGCATTATATTGTAAAGGGATTTCATATTATTTTTTGAGAAAAATGACTCTCTAGTTATCATTGTAGCATGTATTTATTTTGCTTAATTGATGTTGTTATAATATCTTGAATTTGATTATTAATTAAATCATATGTCGGTATTAGTGCAACCATGTGCTATTCCACATTAATTTCAATGCGGGTATCAAAATGGGTTGGTAGATCATGTTTATGTCGAATTGATTGGCTTAGATGACATGATTAGGATCAATATGAAGAAGATCCAATTATTAATCGTGTAACAACATTCTCACCCTAACACAATACAAAAATTAAATGGGTTACATGAACACGATATATCTAAATCATTTATTTTATCAAGTCGCGTGAGAATCACGAACTCGCCACGACTTATTTTATCTATATAACATTTGTTGACACGTATAACCCATTTATTTAATTGGATCGTGTGCGGGTCATAAATCTAATATGATCCATTTAACCTATATGACATTTATAACTTGAAAAGATATATATTTATTACAGAAATCAACTGTAATATTGTCCATAACTCAAATTATGATCAAAATTGTAAATTCATCAAAAAAGTTTATATTTCATATGTTTTTCAAACATTCAAGCAAGCACCATAAACAAACTTAAATAATATTTTGTTTGTCTTTGATTTTTTTATCATTTTATTTTTTGTTTATTTTTTTTTTGTCTCTTCCATACCATACAAATGACTATTTTAACTTTTAGTATTACTAAAGAATACGTAGGTTATAAATAGGTGAGTCAAGTTGACACGACATAACACGACATATGAACTTAAATAAGCTGTGATGAGTTAGTGGATCAACTCATTACATGACTTTTTTTAAGCAATTTCATAAACGGGTCAACCCATTTACTGACATGAACCTGCTACGCTTCAAACCTAACCCAATTTTTTGTGTTTGGCGAATCGGGTTAGCGTGTCATGACTCTTTTTAACACCCTTAAGTTTCAATTGATTGTTATGTTTCAATATGGCTTAACTATCAATCTATTTGTGATTTAATTAATTTCAGCCCTTTGTAGTTGAGATAAGCATATTTTGCTTAGTTATTATTGACTCTAAACTATACATTATGCACAATCTATTTTGTCATATATCAGATTGCTACATTAAAAAATTTAGCTTCTTGAAGTGCCTATGCTAGGCAAAACTCAATAATTGGATGCTATATGAATGAATGTTTAGATTAAGAATAATTATGTTTAAGTTGCTAAAAATATAGGATATATTTTTGGTCAAACTAGCTTGAGATTAAAAATAAGATGCAATATGATCAATGTTACAATATGTTACAATTCTAACTTGTGGTTTTCTTCAATTTGGGTAGGTTTCTTTTGAGAGAATCCATAAGGGAAATAATATTGTAGCAAGCAGAATTATGAACAAGGGAGATGCTACAGGTATCATATATTGAATCCTATTTGAGTAACTTAAACGTTGCCTCCATAACAATGTTTCTATAGAATTAGTCTCTTTTTTCACTTAATGATGTCATAGTTATCTACTTTTTATTGTTTTTCCTTTGTATATATTAAACTTTGCTTGTGTTGGTTATTGTTGTGGCAACATTTGTAGACATACAATTCTTGTTCTTGTTGGTTGCATATGTTATTGCTTATTTGGAATTTGTGATTTAAAGGTTTCAAAATATATTTAAAGATGTTCTTATTGATCAAATGGGCAACATGATTTAGCTAATAATGTTGATGTTTTATTATATCATGAAAATAAAATCTCATCTTATGCTTTTATTGTCACTTATTCTTTTTAGTTTTGTGATGTTTTAGTGCACTTGAAATTTATATTTTTAAGCCTTTTTTCATTGAAGTATTTTGTTTCTTTTTGATAAGGTGTTACATCTCATGTGCTTGTATTTTATTTCTTATGATGCTAATAGGTGGATAATGATGGTAGTCAACAAGTTGCTTCTCTCAATGTGCCAACAATAATCTCTTCACAAAATTAAGATCTTTTTGGGCAATAATAATGTAAGAACTATTTGAGACATATCTATTTTTTCTTTAATCATACGACATTTGTATAGCTACTTCAGACTTTTTTTTGGATCAATCTTACATTAAATTTAAATAATTGAAAACTTCTTTTATAGTTAGATTGACGTGTTTGATATTGTTTATTATTTAAGGTTGACCTCTTTAGTAATAAGTTGACGTTAAAATTATCAACTAGATTATATTTACATGGTATAAAAATAATAGAAACATTTATAATTTATGAGCTTCTTGTATGGAATTAAAAAAAAAATTAAATAGCATTAAAGGCGATAGAGACGATTTAAATTGCCCCTATAAGATTGATTGTGACAATTGAAAAAAAAAATTCATAAAAGCAGTATCAACTACCCCTGATTTAATAGTAAAGACATTTTTAATAGCCCTTACTAAACTGCCCCTATGAAAAGAACTATCTCGACAGATAAAAAAAAACACCTCTTTGTTTGTAGAGATGCTTGCAAAGCCAGTGCTTTTGTGGCAGTTGTAGGAATCGCCCCTAACTTTTTAAACTGCCCCTACATTGAAAATTAACCCTCATAGAGTGAATTTTTTGCTGTGGCTGAGAAAATAGAGGGGCTATGATGATTAGAAGAAGTACAAGCTAAGACAACCAATGAAGTTTATTGCACAAGTCACTGATATAGGTGCATAAATTTCTAGAATCAATAAGGAACACTATAAAGCAGATAAGTGGAACAACAACATTACTAATGTGGTTCAAAAAAAGGTATAGATATACATGACAAGAAAAGGAATTACTGAGGAAGTTTTCATTAACTATACCAATTATGTAAGTATTATCTATACCATTGCCTTGAATTACTTTATTATGCACTAGATAGTGTATAAAGAGTGGATTCATGGACTATAAATCACATTTGTCAAAATCTAGCTTTATTTCACAATGTAGTAAACCTTGAAAAACCAATTTCAATGCATTTACTTGATAAATCTATATAAATAGTACATTAGATAAGCATAGTTGAAGTACATTCAAAACTGACCAGTTCTAAAGTCTTCCATATCCTTAGTACCAATTTTAACCTTCTATTAATGAGTCAATTAACCAAGAATTTACAATACAAGTTTTTTTCCTTGAAACTGTGTTTTTCAAGACATGAGGACTGAGAAAGTGTTAGCTATTAGAAAGATGCATAATGGACTATACATTCTTGACCATGCCAATTTTCAAGTAAATATCATACAAAAAGGTAAGCTCAGATATCTTCGATGCTTGCCATTGTTAAGGTAGAAAATTCCAATAACTATGCAGTTTCTTTGTCTTCGATGAATAAAGAAATTCTTTATGTTCCCTTTCACTTGTTGCATCAAAGACTTGGCCACATATCCAAAAGTAAAATAGACCACTTACATATTCATATTATTTCTTATACAAATTTCAACATTTGTAAAATATATCCCCTTTCTAAACAACAAAGAATACCTTTTCCTAAAGATCAAATTACCGCTACAAATATTTTTAAACTTATAGATGTGGACTTGTGGGACCTTACAAGTAGCCTTCTTTATTAAGTACTTATTATATCATGACTTTGGTAGATAACTATAACAGTCATATAGACCTTTCTACTTAGAGATAACATTCAGACCTATACTCTTTGTAATGGTTAAAACATAATATTAGTCTTTTGTTAAGACCCTTAGAAGTGACAAAAGATTCAAAGTTTATTAACTCAAAATGTAGTCAACTCACTGATTTAGGGATTATTCATAAAAAATCTTGCCCATACATACCTCAACAGAATGGTGTGGTAGAAAGAAAACACAGTGACTTGCTCCAAGTAGTTAGGTATTAATGTTCCAAGCAAATTTGCCTAAAAAGTTTTGTAGGGATTCCATTTTAACAACAACCCATATTATTAACAAACTACCTTTTTTTGTTCTTAACTAGCAAACACTCTTTGAGATTTTGAATAGAAAGAAACCTAGCTATGACACTCTTAGAACATTTGGATGCCTATATTTTTGCTACAAATACCAGACCCCATAAAGACTAATTTACTCTTAGAGCTATGAAATGCATTTTCATATGATTTGCATAACCATGTTACTTTTGTATCTATAGATATTGTCTTTCATGAAAATATTTTTCCTTCTAAATTAGACTCTCAGCTATATAATATAGAACTTGTTTTACTTAATACATATGTTTTCTTTGATTCAAATCCTATTGTAATTTTTCTAAGCTTACATCTTCCTACTTTTGAACCTATTGATCAGTCTTGCTCTACTCTCATTGATACCACTAATAATTCTTTTCCTGCAACTAACTCAGCCATTCTATATTTAGATATCTCACAATTTGCACAATAGGATACCTTTTTATAGCCTTTGAATTATGCCTAACCTAAAACTATAAATACATAACCACTACTACTTCCACTTGCTCCTAGACAAAGCACTAGAGTCAAAACCAAACCCAAATGGCTTCAAGATTTTGCATCCAATATGCTTTGTGTAAGTAATTCCAATAGTTTCATCAATATTTCACAGCTACCTTCACAAATACAACCTGCACTTTTGAATGCACCTTCAATTGGACATTCCAAACCTGTACCTTACCCTGTATTCCATTCCTCCTCATTACCATCACATATTCAGTACTTCACATCTTAGTTTTATAATCAATGTATCCAATATTCATGAGCCTAGTACATATGATTAAGTAAGACATGACCCTAAAATGGTTACATGCAATGAACCAAGACATAGATGCCTTGCATTTTAACGATACCGAGGATCTTACTATTTTGCTATTTAATAAGAAGGTTATAGGTTGTAAGTGTGTGTATAAAGTTAAGTTAAATCTAGAAGGGACCATTAACAAGTATAAAGCTAGACTTGTTATAAAGGGCAATAACCAAGTGGAAGGGGTAGACTATAGTGATAGTTTCTCTCCTATTACTACTAGTAATAGTAAGACTTTTCTTAGTTATTGCAGCAGCTTATGATTTGCCAATTCATCAATTAGACATTAATAATGCTTTTTTACATGACTATTTGGATGAGGAAGTTTACATGGCTTCTCCATTAAGATATTCTATTTGTACTCCTAACACAATTTGAAAGTTAAAGAGGTAATTATATGGCCTCAAGCGAGCCTTTAGGCAATGAAATGTTGAATTCATTCGTAAACTTATGGATTTTGGATTGTCACAATTTTGATTGTTGTTTGTTCACAAAATCATGTTTTGGTCATTTTCCTGCCATAATATTAATATATATGGATGATGTTTTGGACACTAGCAAACATGAAAATGAAATTCTTGTTGTCAAAGCTTGTTAAGTTTACAATTAAAGACCTAGGGTATGCCAAATATTTCATTGGCTTAGAGATAACAAGAGTAGACAATGGTTTATGCATTAATCAAAGAAAATACATATTGGACATACTTTAAGACACATGTTTTATTGCCACTAAACTTGCATTTGTCCTACTAACTTATGGTACGAATCTCCATGATGATTTTGGTTCTTTGTTGCCTAATCTAGATCAATATAGAAAGTTAATTGGAAGGCTCTTATATCTCAATTTAACAAGGACTGATATCTTTCATGCCACACAGTAGCTTAACCAATTTATGAGTATCCATATTGATATTCATTGGCAGGCTGCTTTGCATGTTCTAGAATATCTAAAGGGTATTGCTTCTCTTTGACTTTTCTTCTCTGCAGTTCCTTCAAACTAGGTTAATGCCTACTATGATGCAGATTAGGCTGTATGTCATACTACAAGGAAGTCTTTAACAAGTTATTGCGCATTTTTAGTGACTTATCTCATCTCTTAGAAGACCAAGAAGCAACCTACAGTGTGCAAATCTTCTATTGAGGCTGTGAACTTTAATATTTGTCCTATCTCCTGTCTGATTTTAAGGTTGTTTCTTTACTCATCATTCTTCACTGTGACAATCAGGCAACCTTCCATATAAGTGTTGATCCTGTCCTTCATAAGATGACTAAGCACTTAGACATAGATTGTCATGTTATGAGAAACAAATTCAAGGATGGTTTTATCAAACCTATTTACATCAGCTCTAAGCTTCAGTTGGCAGATATACTAATCAAGTCACTTCCTTCTAGAGTTCACCAAGATTTATTGTCCAAGATGGGATTGATCTCCTTTAATCAATCTCCATCATGAGAAAGAAGGAGGGGGGATGTAAGTGTATACATGTAATTTATACCATCCTAGTCTGCATTAGTTTGTTATGCTATTACTATTCTGTTAGTAGGCTATTAGATAGCTTAGCTGACAATATATTTGTACATGTATATTAGTAGTAGTTGAGCTATAGCTAGTAGATTGGAGAATTAACATACACCTAACAATAATTAAATTTACTTTATCAATTCTATTATATTACTTTTTGTAATTAAGGCTTGCACCAACTTTATGTACTTCTTTAATGGCTAATTAACTAATTTTCCAGACATAAGATTTTTTTTTTTCTAAGAAGATAGGATAGAAAGACTTTGCTTGAACATAAAATAAAATAAAAGTAGATGATCAAGGAGCTAAAACAACATTAAAAAAAAAAAAGGGAAATAAGTACTTTGTAATTGTAGATGTTTTACTACTTTAGGATCTATGAATTTTTTTTTTGATAAAATAGAGTTTGACGTTTTTACCGTTAGCAATTTGAGTTTATAGCCTTAACATTGTCAAAATGTTAGTAGTGAAAATCTCAAATCTTATTTTATCAAAAAAAAATTCACAAACAACGAAATACTTTTTTATTTAACCTTTTTTTTTTAAATTAAAATTTGATGGCTACTTAATTGCATTTTGTGTATAATTGTGCCATTTTTCAACTAAATGGAACTTATAGGTAGATTTTAATCATTGGTTGGTATGATTTTTATCAAACTTATACTGCAAATTTGTAATATGATTCACCGTAACAAAAAAAAATAATTACTTTTATAAGAATATAAAGCTAACCATAATTTTATGTAGGTTTAATTTTATTATATTATTTTGTATAATAATCTAACTTAATTTTATAATAAATTTTATCTAGGCTTTAATTGTATTTTTCTTATAATCACAAAATAAAATTTAAAACTCATTTGTGTCTCTTCTTATTTAAATTAAGAAAAATTGTAATTTCATATTATTATTATTTTATTAATTTAGTTGTCTAATTATAGATTATATCAACTTTAGTCATAGAAGAGCCACTTACAATTTAAATAACATACATGTCTGGTCATTATTTCAAAGAAACAAAAATACAATTATAGCTTGTGAAAAGAATATTAAAATTAAAATATATTCCACTCTTTTGAATGCATCGTATATATTAAGAAATAATATTTTTATTCTCATAAATATATTTTATTTAAATTATAGATAAAATTCATACGTAATCATTAATTATTTTATTTTTAATTTTTTAAGTTTATCCAATAGAAAAAATAATATTAAAATTATTTTAAATAAAATGTATAAAAATTTGTATTGCATTGATTAAAATTAGAATAAAGAGTGATATTTGAGTTTTTAGGCGTAAAAAGTTAAACAAATTTTCTTTTTTATTTTTTAAAAATAAAGCATCTATTAGAAATTAGAGTATCTCAAATAGTGTTCTTTATTTCAAAGAGTATATTTTGTATAATAAGGTGCATCTAATTGATTATAAGTAGAAAATTTTATTTAAATCTAATAAAATTTTTATATTTTACTATTTATTTTACTTTATTCCATAAATATTAATTATTTTAATTTTTCATTCTTTAAATTTGTTCAATATGAAAAATAATACTAAAATTATTTTAAATAAAATACATAAAAATTTATATTATATTAATTAAAATTAGAATAAAGAGTTATATTCAGCTCTCTAAATGTGAAGAGTTAAGCTAACTCTCTTTTTTATTTCTTAAAAATAAAAAGTATTAAAGTTTTATTTTTTAAAATAATTATTTATAATAAAAAGTTTTGTATATATATATATATATATATATATATATAAAGAATGAGTTAGGCATATGTTTAGAATAATTTTTTATAATAAAAAATTTGATGCTGCGTATAAAAAGTATAAATATATATATATATATATATATAAACTACGTTGAGAGTGCTCTTACGCGGGAGACATTCAAGAACGAAGCAGTGAGTAACGCAACTGGTCGGTGGGGCATAGGGTGGCGTGTCGTCGAAAAGTCAAGTTGACTGCAATTTCGTCAATAACGTCAGTTACGGTGCATTTAGTTTTGAACAATTACACTTCGTCCGTTTGCTTTTGTCTTTTCAGTACATCTGCGCACTGGTCAACCAAACATATAATTTGGCCAAAAAAAAATTTATAAAATATATAAAACGTTTATGATACAATTGATATAATATTCAAATAACATTCACTGTAACATATCATACATTTTCAACAATTTTTTTATGGTCACTAAAATTTTTATTATAAAAATTATATAATAAATGACAATAATTTTCAATTTATCATAAAATTTAAATGATAATCTTATCGTGATCATAAAAAATAATTATCATAGAAAAATAATAAATAATTTTTACTGTCGTAAAATATGATCACTTTTAGAGATATAATATTAAGTAAGAATTTTTTATTGTAGCTGAAAATTTTTATGACAATAATTATATTTTTGTGA
The DNA here is from genome assembly GCA_947687605.1 of Reutealis trisperma. Lineage (NCBI taxonomy): Eukaryota > Viridiplantae > Streptophyta > Magnoliopsida > Malpighiales > Euphorbiaceae > Reutealis > Reutealis trisperma. The sequence goes on along the minus strand of CANTUT010000012.1, from coordinate 5,884,883 downwards.
TATCTTTAATTATCACAAAATGCATGATTTTTTATAGTGATTCTTCTGAGGATTATATATATATGTATAAGATAAAATGCGATAATAATGTGGATAATAAAATTTTAAACATATAAATTATGAAATTTTATGCTTAATTTTTTTTGCCAAATAATTTTATGCTTAATTTAATTGAAATTATTCAAAACTCTTTTACTTTCTAATAAATAGAAAAATAACTTACTCAAGATTCGGCAATTCAATAAAAAGAGTTCAAAGTATAAATACACTTCCTCTTAAACTTCAGTTGGATTACAAATGAAGTATCATAATATAATTTAAATCCATCTTAATTAAGATATATTTACTGTAGAGGATTCAGAACGAGTGAAAGAATAGTATTCAATGGATGATAGAGAAAAATATTTGGTAAGATAGTAAAAAAATTGACTTGGACTTAGTCCACGCCATTATTTGCTCGTCTCAAAGACGTACAATTGAAGAAGCCACGAAACTGCATTAATGGGCTGGTGAGCCTAAATCCACTTCTAAATAAACTAATCTAATAAAATAAAAAATAAGATAAGAAGAGAGGCTATAAATACCAATGGATAGTAAGCTTTCTTGGCATCACCTTTAGCTTTTCTACTCTCTTTCAACCCTTATCTGTTTTGTATTCTACGTTGATATAGTAGCAGTGCGTAGCAATGGCTCCAACAATGTCCACTGACTCCTTTGCTTTGACTGACTTTGTGATAAACAAAGGGAATGGTGTAAAGGGTCTTTCTGATTTGGGACTTAAATCCCTTCCCAAACGATATGTTCAACCCCAAGAAGCTTTGATTAATATTATTCCTCAAGAATCCATTCCTGTTATTGACATGTCTAATTGGGATAATGACCCTAAAATTGCACACTCTGTTTGTGAAGCTGCTGAGAAATATGGGTTTTTCCAATTGATTAATCATGGGGTCCCTTTTGAGGTTTTTGATGGTGTTAAAGATGCAACTCATCGATTCTTTGGACTACCAGCTGAGGTAAAGAATAAGTATTCTAAGGAGTTTTCATCTACTAACAATGTCAGGTTTGGAACCAGCTTTAGTCCTGATGCTGAGAAGGCTCTTGAATGGAAAGATTATCTTAGCCTCTTTTATGTCTCTGAAGATGAAGCTTCTGCATTGTGGCCTTCTGCTTGCAAGTAATTACTTAATTATAAACTCAACTTTACTTCATTAATTTCTTTACTATAATTGTGAAAATCATTGCCTGCACTGTCACACAGCCATTCAAATAGCACTGGACTACTGCAATTAATGTTAATCATAATATTCTTGATTTTGTTGTTTCAGGGATGAATGCTTGGAATACATGAAAAGATCTGAAATTCTTTGCAAGAAGCTAATGGGTGCATTAATGGAAAGACTGAACGTGAAAGAAATAGATGAAAAGAAAGAATCTTTATTAATGGGTTCAAAGAGGATTAATCTTAACTACTATCCAAAATGCCCAAATCCTAATCTCACAGTTGGAGTAGGCCGCCATTCTGATGTGTCTTCTCTGACATTCCTTCTTCAAGACCAGATTGGTGGTCTTTATGTGAGAGTAAATGAAGGGAAAGGAGAAGAAGACGGATGGGTGCATGTTCCTCCAATTGAAGGATCACTCGTGATTAATGTTGGAGATGCTCTGCAAATACTTAGCAATGGGAGATATAAGAGTGTTGAGCATTGTGTGATTGCTAGTGGCAGCAAAAACAGAATTTCAATTCCAATTTTTGTGAATCCAAAGCCAAGTGATGTGATTGGTCCTTTGCCTGAAGTTCTTGCAAGTGGAGAGAAACCCAAATATAAAAACATTCTTTACTCAGATTATGTGAAGCATTTCTTCAGGAAAGCTCATGATGGCAAGAAGACTGTTGGATTTGCTGAGATATGATCATACTAAATAATTTTTTATAGTATTATATAATGATTTGATTTGATTACTGTTGATCAAATAAACTTCAAGATGTAATCACAACACAAACGTCTACTGAATTGTTTTCTTTTTTAATTTTAGTTTTTGATTTTCAATTTGATGTTATTTATTGTAGAGTGCATATGGTTGACGATTATATATATAGGTCAATTTATAAACTTAAAAATAAAAAAGTTCAACATATAATTTCAGAATTTTTACTAGTTTATCATGTAACGATGAGTTAACTCATCATAGTTTTTAAAATCAACCCGATCTTAGAACTAGAAGGTAATGGGTCAAGAGATTCAATTGAGGTGGAACCAAATTAAGTAGAACCAAAAATTATTATATTAATAACATATATTTACTAAGTAAAATAATATTATTACACTTTGTTTGATTTAGGGATTCATAATTTTTAGCATTAGTTTGAAACTTAAATTTAGTTAAACATAAGATTACTTATCTTAAACTTTATTTGGTATACAAATTTTAATCTATAATATTTAGTAATCCTATAGATTAATAAATTGAATAAAAAAAGTGAAACTATTTTAGAAAATAAAATTTTATAAATAATGAGATTAGTAATCTCATTGGATATAAATTACTAAAAACCTGATACTTTGGTTTTAGATTACACATATCTCAGGAATTAATTATACTTTTCGGATCATTAAGTCTAATATGAATCATATGTACCAAATTTAGAATTATTTACTAATAATATGATTTAATCAAGCAGTCTCATATACTAAATAGATTGTTAATTTTTTATTCATATGGTTATAAAATTAAATTGTGAAGAAAGTGATTAAGATACAATGCTTAGATCAAATAGTTGATGATTTAGAATTATTTTTTACCTAAAGGTTATGGATTCAATAACCCATAACATTTTTAAAAAATTATTTTTTTAACCTTTGACTGGATCATCGAACTGTACTGGTTTTTGATCTTAGTACAATTGAACCGACTAGACCAAATCGATTATGAAAACACAAAATTTTATAAATAGCTAATTTAAACAGGCTCAATTAACTAATTTAAGCGGTGAATTGATTTATTTGAAAGTTAATGAGAAAAATGACTAATGGTGGTAAATTCAGAAACAAAATACTTATTCAGCCAATTAAATAGTATTAAATTTGAGAAAAACAAAACAAGAATTTCACTTTGTGCGGATTTCTAAAGGTCTCGTTTTGTCTAAAGGTCTAGTGTTCCAACCCCATGTGCAACATGCAATTTAATCGAATGAAGTCTTTATTAATATTATAAATTTTTCTTTTGAATGAAGTCTTTATTAATTACACTCTTTTGTTGCTAATTTTTTTGACCATCAATTTGTTATTGACTTGTTTGGTTTATTATTAGAACACCCTGCCGAGAACCAATAAAAAATAATTTTAAAGAATTAAAAACTTAATTTAAAAATTTATGTGATTTTTAAAGTGAAACCAAATATAAACAATAAACTGGACTGAACTCGGGATAATTTCATCTGTAGTCCTCCACGAATTCACTAATACCCATGTTAGTCCTCCATCAGAAAAAGGCCACAGAAAAATACTTAACTTATAGCTAACGATTACTTAAATGTACAATTAAACTATTCCGTCCATATACCCGTTAAGACTCACACGTGGCACACATTAACTGATTATAAAAATCAGAAAAAGACACGTCATTATCCTACTTGAATCAGTCTTCTCTCTGCTTGCGTGAGTTACAACAATCCCAACTCTCTAACATGGGTGTTACCTTCCGTCATCTGTCTCTCCATCACCGTTCTCATATATCTCTCTCAATCTAACTCACATCTTTCTCTCTCCACCTTGCTCTCCCTTGCCTCCCTTTCTCTCTTATCACAAACAATAACATCTGTGACGTACCTAGCTTGGGCATTGAAGAACTCTAAAAAATTTCATTCGCTATTGGATGGATTCCATGGATTCAGAACTTGTGGCAGAGTTCATTAGCTAGATTGGGGTGCCGTTGTGTGAGTGTGGAGAAGAAGCTCCTTTAAGAACATCATGGACTAAGGTTCACCCTGGAAGAAGGTTCTATGGTTGTCCTAACTATGGGGTAAGTGATGTGCTTTTATATGTTTATATGATTTCTGGGTTTAGGTCTGTAAACACTCGAATTGGACAAGTAATTATGCATTAAAAATATTGTATTTGATTGCTGCAGACAATAAAAGGGAAATGTAATTTTTTTGTTTGGGTTGATTCTGAGTTAACAGAGCATTCTAGGAGCGTCATCAATGGGCTGCTACTGAAAATAGATAGGCTAGAGAATGAAAACAAAGCACTTAAAATGAGGGATGACACCATCAAGTTTGGCAAGGCATATGCTGTGGGGTTTTCTTTAGTGGCCATTGGTATCCCCATTTTGTTAGCCTTCTTGGCTAAGAAGCATAATTGATTAAGGGGTTCTTCTATGTCCCGTCACCCATATTTGCTTTGCTTTGCTTTGCTGTAGGCCTAGTCATTTGTATTTGTTTTTGGTGTTTATGTCATGTATTATTGCACCAGTATGGCCAAGTGACTTTTTTTGTAATGGATGTTATGGAAAGTTGAATTTGTAATATGGATTTTTATTATGAACTGAATTGAGTTATATCTGGTATCTAAAATGCATATAAAACCCCACATATGATATAAGCACAATTATAATCGAATGGAATGGACTAAACTGGAACTAGACCATTGTAAGAAAGATAATATGATAATTGCATACATAATTTGATATAAATCAAGTGTTGTTTATAAGCATAACTTTTTGGCTAATATGCCACAAATTCTAAAGATGAAACTAGAAACATTTGTCAAACTAGTTTCAAAATAGAATCACAAAAATAGATTTTAAGGTAGTACATCACTTATAATATAATAACATATTAGTAAGCTAACAAAAACTAATATAAGACATTCATAATGAAGCTTCTGAAATACTTTGCAGATTAAAACAAAAAGCTTCTGCGCAAGTAGAAAGTTGAAGCTTCATTTGGTTTGTAAAAAGCCATGGCTGATCTAACAACTCCTTCATTCTATCAAAATGTTTGACACTTCCTAAGATCTCGCCTTTTGGAGATCTAACATATGTAACCCCATATCTACTGCTATCATCTTCATGCTGAGAGTTGTGTTGTTGGCTTCGCTGAGTCAATACACTTTGCTGACTTTGAATTTCTTGATCAAAATGGACATGAGATGAATTTAGTTGTGTTTTTGGCTGTTGGTTCCTTCTTGTCACTAACTTTGGTGTATGTTTCTGTATTAACACATAATCATACAAGCAAACAAAGAAATAAATTTGATATCTTGCATTCAATAAAAAAGCCAACATGCATTTAAGTCAGTCAAATCAAGGGAGTCAGCGGACATTGTTGGAGCCATTGCTATGCACTGCTACTATATCAATGTAGAATACAAAACAGATAAGGGTTGAAAGAGAGTAGAAAAGCTAGATGTGATGCCAAGAATGCTTACAATCCATTGGCATTTATAGCCTCTCTTCTTATCTTATTTTTTATTTTATTTGATTAGTTTATTTAGAAGTAGTTTTAGGCTTACCAACCCATTAACCCATTAATGCAGTTTCGTGGCTTCTTCAATTGTAAGTCTTTGAGACGAGCAAATAATGGTGTGGACTAAGTCAAAGTCAATTTTTGTACTATCCTACCAAATATTTTTCTCTATCATTCATTCAATACTATTCTTTCATTATTTCTGAATCCTCTACTTTAATTAAGATGGATTTAAATTATATTATGATACTTCAGTTATAATCCAACTTAAGTTTAAGAGAAAGTGTATTAATACTTTAAACTCAATATCTAAAAAAAATTTCCTTTTTAATAAAGAATTGACTAGCCTAAGTATGGACACAAGAATATGTAAGCAAAATAATTTCTTCCAAAATTTTGCTAAAAACACTAACATACACAAACATATATTAATTAAGCACTATCGTAATTAAAATGATTAAAACTAACTACTTAAATAAATCACTATATATATATATATATATATATATATATATATATATATATATATATATATATATATATATATATATATATATATATATATATATATATATATTTTCACTCATCCGAACATGATTGATAATAATTTTTTACTAGGGATGACATTGGGTCAGGTTTGGAGTGGATTCTATAAAATTTGAACTCGATCCACTGAAAAAGTAAAATATCCGCCCCATTACCTGTCCCCACTTCGAGGAGGGTAGCAAGACGGATCAGATATATCCGTTTATATTTTTTTTTTATTTTTCTCTTCAATTTTTTTTTTGTGTTATTTTCTCATATACCTATATTCCTTTATTTTTTTTTTACATTTCAATATAATATAATTTATATTTTACATAAAAGATTAATTATAAATTTTTAAAAAAATATAAATTAAATACATATAATATTTAAGAAAATAAAAAAATATAAGATATATAATCGGATCGGGTTTCGGATCGGATTACACTTTTACCTATACCCAACCCTTATCCAATTCGGATATAAAATAAAAAATCCGTTCCACTCCATTAATAAACAGAGTGGGTGTCGGGTCAGAGTAAGTATTCGGCGGCGAGAATAAAATTGTCATATCTACTTTGGATGACTAAAATTAGCACAAGTTGTTATTTTATTATTATATCAATTGCATCATAAACATTTCCCTTAAAACATTAAGTATACAATGGAGGGGAATAAAAATACTATATATTTTATTGACATGTGCTTATATACTGAAAAACAAAAGGAAAAGTGTCATTGTTCAAAAATAAATGCATGAAAGTGACATTATTGACGAAATTGCCCTCCAGATAGTCGACTTGAATTGTTGACAGCGGCAGCACGCCACGCAATGCCTCATCGACTGGTTGCGGTACTTACGGCTTCATTCATGAATTTCCTCCATGCAACTTTTTCCTTTTCTCTCTTTAGTAGTTTGTTTATTTGTTTTCTGGATCTTTATTTTTATTTTGTTAATTTATTATTTGGCTAATACTTCAATTAAAAATTACAAGTTATTTTTTTAGCATCGAATATATGTTATTGATGTTCAGATTAAATTCACAAAAAAATTATCAAAAAAAATCAAAAAGTAGATATTATTCACCGTTTGGTACTATCTAATTTTATAAGATGAGATCGTTGCTATCTTTATTTATAATATCACTACTGCTCCTCTAACCCCCTGACTTCTGCCCCTTTTGGAGATTAGTTATTATTTGTTGTTACTTGTATGTTTGGTGTTTTACTTTTTTTTTTTTTTCTTTTAATCTCACTATGTCTTTTTTTTCAAGACCTCCTTCTAGGCTTGTTTCTCTTATCTGGAACACATCATGAATATCATAAGGGGGGGTTATAAGCGCCCCCTTCCGGTCGAGGTGGAAATCCCGCCTCGAAAGAAGTAGAAGAAAACTACTGAGGATGGCGAGAGAGGAGAGGAGAAGAGGAATGCTATATATAAGTGAGCCATCTGTCGAGGCAGTGGTTGGTGAAAAAGGAGATCAAGTCAATCTCATCGAGGCTGAGCCTTCAAAGGCAAATGCCGACAAGGCAAATGCTGCTGCTTATGAATCAAACAGGCAAACACTACTGCTCATGACTCAAACTTCAAGGACAAAGAGGGAAAAAATGATCATACTTTGTCAAGCTTAAGAGGAAATGTGAGGAAATGTTGGCCTTGGCCCACATTTTATGAGAGAAGCAAGGCATGGAAATTAGAGGATCAGCTTGTTATGCGAGACACGGAACTCAAGTTTGAAAAAGATAAGGACACAAAGGCCAAGCAGATCAAATAGCTTTTAATTAATTTGAAAATGAGAGGAAGAAAGCTATAGTGAGCTGTCTGTCAAAAAACTACAAATTATAAAAATAGTCTCGCATCTAAAAATTACAAAATAATTAAAAACTATATAAATAATAAAGGACTAACTATCCAATTGACTAGTACTAGTCATTTTGATTATGGTTGCACCCAAATTTATCACTTCCCACCTTTATAATTCAATTTAATTCAGTCTTCTCAATTCAATCAAAATCAAAATTATAAGACTGTTTTGAAAATTGGTTGGATGCTTTGAATGTTGCTATAGGGGCAATCTTCTACAGCGAGGCTACTAATGCAGCTGCCAAGATCTACTTTGGCGTCCTGACCCAGGTACCTAAGAGGGACTATGACATTCCTCCTCCTCCTTTTGAGCCAGGGCATCAGTGAAAACACATAAATAAGAGGACGTATATGTGTGTAAAACACCACACATTTAGCTATATTTCATTATGCTTTAATAAGCAAAAAGTTACAGTTGTTTGACAGTACATACAACAGTAATGGAGCATGTATTTCAATTAATTCATACCAAACTTTTTTAAATCTCTGCTAAATACATGCTCCACCATTCCTTTACATATTCCAGAATTTTCTAACATTATACAAACTAGATATCACCATCACATTACAAAATATCTGCAAAACATTATGCTAATGTCACAGCAAAATGCGCCACAACCTTCAACACAGGGCCTAAAGTAGATCTAGGGGTTCCATTTGCGGTCTTGGCTCGCCATTGTTTGATACTTTGGCTCCTCAACCTGCTCCTCTTTGTCCTCCCTTGCCTTCTAGCTTAGAGAAAGATGGGTCATTTTCTACAGCCCCCAATACCGAAGTACATATGCTCCTGAGACCGTTCTAATGCCTCTATCTACTTAGCCTTCCGCGTCTGCTCCTCTAGATTCAGGCTCAACCATGCAGCTCAAGACTATCTGCCTAGTTTATCAGGTAATGATGAGTTGTCAATGTAGTAATTCTGAAATTCTAGGTTGAACTTTTTATTTTTAATTTTATAAATTGACCGTGTGTGTGTGTGTGTATATATATATATATATATATATAATCATCAACCGTATGCACAATACAACAAATAACATCAAATTGACAATCAAAAACTAAAATTAAAAAAAAAAAGAAAAAAAAAGTAGACATTTCTATTGTTATTACATCTTGAGGATTATAATTTGATCAAGAATAATCAAATAAAATCATTATATAGTACTATAGAAAATGATTTAGTATGATCATATCTCAGCAAATCCAACAGTCTTCTTGCCATCATGAGCTTTCCTGAAGAAATGCTTCACATAATCTGAGTAAAGAATGTTTTTATATTTGGGTTTCTCTCCACTAGCAAGAACTTCAGGCAAAGGACCAATCACATCACTTGGCTTTGGATTCACAAAAATTGGAATTGAAATTCTGTTTTTGCTGCCACTAGCAATCACACAATGCTCAACACTCTTATATCTCCCATTGCTTAGTATTTGCAGAGCATCTCCAACATTAATCACGAGTGATCCTTCAATTGGAGGAACATGCACCCATCCATCTTCTTCTCCTTTCCCTTCATTTACTCTCACATAAAGACCACCAATCTGGTCTTGCAGAAGGAATGTCAGGGAAGACACATCAGAATGGCGGCCTACTCCTACTGTGAGATTAGGATTTGGGCATTTTGGATAGTAGTTAAGATTAATCCTCTTTGAACCCATTAATGAAGATTCTTTCTTTTCATCTATTTCTTTCACGTTCAGTCTTTCCATTAATGCACCCATTAGTTTCTTGCAAAGAATTTCGGATCTTTTCATGTATTCCAAGCATTCATCCCTGAAACAACAAAATCAAGAATATTAAGATTAACATTAATTGCAGTTGTCCGGTGTTCGAATGTCTGTCTCACAATTCAGGCAACGATTTTCACAATTATATTAAAGAAGTTAATGAAGTAAAGTTGAGTTTATAATTAAGAAATTACTTGCAAGCAGAAGGCCACAATGCAGAAGCTTCTTCTTCAGAAACATAAAAGAGGCTAAGATAATCTTTCCATTCAAGAGCCTTCTCAGCATCAGGACTAAAGCTGGTTCCAAACCTGACATTGTTAGTAGATGAAAAATCCTTAGAATACTTATTCTTTACCTCAGCTGGTAGTCCAAAGAATCGATGAGTTGCATCTTCAACACCATCAAGAACCTCGAGAGGGACACCATGATTAACCAATTGGAAAAACCCATATTTCTCTGCAGCTTCACAAACAGAGTCTGCAATTTTAGGGTCATTATCCCAGTTAGACATGTCAATAACTGGAATGGATTCTTGAGGAATAATATTAATCAAAGCTTCCTGGGGTTGAATATATTGTTTGGGAAGGGATTTAAGTCCCAAATCAGAAAGACCCTTTACACCATTCCCTTTGTTTATCACAAAGTCAGTCAAATCAAAGGAGTCAGTGGACATTGCTGGAGCCATGGCTATGCTCAGCTGCTATATCAACGTAAAATACAAGAGAAGTGTTGAAAGAGTATAGATAAGCTAGAGGTGGTGCGAAAAAGGCTAATTATGCATTGGTATTTATAAGTCCTCCCCAATGATTAAAACACAAGTGGATTATTTCTGGTCTTTTTTTTTTTTTTTTTATTATTATTATTTACTTCACCAACCCAATTGTTCATGTACCACTTTCATGCCTTTTTCCTAGTTTATATTTAAGATTATAAGTTCATAGTACAAACCCATTTTTCATGTTTGAGGTCCCTCAGCACCAACCATCAATTTTTGACCGAGTTTATGAAATTTTCTAATATGATTTTGCCAATGTGAGATGACCAAAATAATCATTATTATTTTACTATAATATTGTAAATAGGAAGCAGTCCAGCCACTCACACTCTTTCAAGAAATGAAATATCGTTAATTAAATTTAAAAAATGTGTTTATCCATTCCTTTTACAAAAATATGCTTATCCATATTTTATATCCAAGCAAAACTAGGGACTATCTAATGGGAACTCCATCTTTGAAAACAATTTGATATAAAAAAAACTTAGGCAGCTTCAACACATTTTAAAATCTTTAATAACATTTGGCAAGTATAAGAAAAATATTTTTTAATAACATTATTTATGTGTTGCAACAATGTAATATGGAGTATTTGATAATTAATTTCTTATAACAATTAATAAATGTCACTATAGTGATTTATAGCAATAATATAAAAATGTCACAATAATCGACTACAAATGTTGTAATAGACAAATACCAACGAAATCGACAAATGTTGTTTTAATACTAAATAACACATAAATAAATTATATTTAACCAACATTTATAAAAATTGTTGGTATAGATTTATAGTAATATTTTATTGATTTTTAATAACATTTCACAAATATCACAATAAATCATTTTTGTTGTAGTGAGCAACCAAAATTATTTTGGAAGTATTTTTTTTAAGTACATAATGTGTATATAATTTATTATATTTATGTCATTTTTTTATTTACCTTTTGTAATTTTATATGTTCTTTGTATAATTATAATTTAAGGAGATCCAAACAAGGTCTTAACCGGAGGCAGAATTACATATCGTTTCGGTCAGTTTGGTTTCAAAGGGCCAATGGTTCCATCAGTTTAGAAAAAATTATGCCTATGGTTCCATCAGTTAAAAAAAAATTAACCATTGTGCAAATGAATTGCAGCAGTGGCACATTCGTTGTTTTGGCAATACTAATCGAAATTTGAAGACCAAGAGGAAGGAACTTGCTGCTGTTCAATGTCTTTGACCCACTGTTGAGAATGTTAACCGTAGACGGGCTATTCTTCAACAAATTGATGAATTCTTCAACAAATTGATGAATTGGCTCAACAACAAGAATCATATTGGAGGGTTAGGTCAAGAGCTGTATGGTTCCAGGAATGCGATAAAAATACCCAATACTTCCAAAAAAAGCCACTGAGAGAAATCATCAAAATACTATCAAGAGCCTCTATGAGCCTATATAATGTTGTTTACAAATTGATTTCTAGGGTTTTGTCAAATAGGATTAAAGGTGTATTGTCCTTTGTTATCCATGAAACACAAAGTGCATTTGTTCCTATTCGTCTAGTAACTCATAATGCAATTGTGGCATTTGAATTTTCCATCATATGAAGAATAAAATAGTTGGTAGGCATGGTTACCAAGCTTTTAAGCTAGATGTTAGTAAAGCATATGATAGGGTTGAATGGCCTTCTTTTAGAAGCTGTGATGATAAAAATGAACTTTCCTCTATGTTTTGTTAAATTGATCATCGCTTGTCTCTCCTCTGTTACATCTTCCTTTCTTATTAATGGGCAACCAAAAGGCATGTTGAAGCCTAGTAAAGGACTCCGGCAAGGAGACCTTCTTTCGCCATATTTGTTTTTGTTATGTGCAGAGAGCTTGTCATCCTTGGTTCGAAGGGCAATAGATGATGGTGTTCTCCATGGGATTCAAATTAGCAGGCATGTTCCATCAGTCTCACACCTCTTCTTCACTGATGACAGTAATTTTTTTTTTTTTTTTCACTAGGGCCACTATAACAAAGAACCAGAAAATTCGGCAAATTTTGGACTTTTATGAGGCGGCCTCAGGATAAGAAGTTAACCTTGATAAATCAGGTGTGTCATTTAGCTGAAATGTTCCAGTTGACATGCAGACATCAATACAGAATACTTTGGGAGTACCAGTGGTAGAGACACATTCAAAATACCGTGGCTTGCTTCCAGTGATTGGTAGATCCAAACGCCAAATCTTTAACTTTGTTAAAAATCACACATGGAAGAAAGTGCAGGCTGGAAAGAGAAGTTACTATCCAGATCAGATAAGGAAGTTCTGTTGAAAGTTATCGCTCAATCAATTCTTAATTATGTTATCAGTTGTTTCGATTACCAGGGTGACTAGGATACATATAATTGAATGAAATTTTAATTTTTTTAGATGAAGTAAAATTTTAATTTATTATTATATTGACATATTTTGTTTGATTACATTCTTTAATATACTTCCTGATTATTGATAATGTGTGTGGTTGAAAAAAGAATTAAACTTAAATTAAATTTACCAAAAAAAAAATTATATCTATGTAGATTTAATCAATGATTTCCGCTTTACAATAAATAACATCGAAATAAAAATTAAAAAAGAAAAACAATTAAGTAGACATTTGTGTTTTTTATTACATCTTAAGGTTTATTTGATCAAGAATAATCAAATCAAATCATTATATAATACTATAAAAAATTATTTAGTATGATCATATCTCAGCAAATCCAACAGTCTTCTTGCCATCATGAGCTTTCCTGAAGAAATGCTTCACATAATCTGAGTAAAGAATGTTTTTATATTTCGGTTTCTCTCCACTTGCAAGAACTTCAGGCAAAGGACCAATCACATCACTTGGCTTTGGATTCACAAAAATTGGAATTGAAATTCTGTTTTTGCTGCCACTAGCAATCACACAATGCTCAACACTCTTATATCTCCCATTGCTAAGTATTTGCAGAGCATCTCCAACATTAATCACAAGTGATCCTTCAATTGGAGGAACATGTACCCATCCATCTTCTTCTCCTTTCCCTTCATTTACTCTCACATAAAGACCTCCAATCTGGTCTTGCAGAAGGAATGTCAGAGAAGACACGTCAGAATGGCGGCCTACTCCTACTGTGAGATTAGGATTTGGGCATTTTGGATAGTAGTTAAGATTAATCCTCTTTGAACCCATTAACAAAGATTCTCTCTTTTCATCTATTTCGTTAACATTCAGTCCTTCCATTAATGCACCCATTAGTTTCTTGCAAAGAATTTCAGATCTTTTCATGTATTCCAAGCATTCATCCCTGAAACGACATAATGAAGAATATTATGATTAACAGTAAGAGCAGTAGTCCATTGTTAGTCGAATGTCTGTCTCACAATGCAGGCAATGATTTTCATAATTATATCAAAGAAATTAATGAACTAAAATAGAGTTTATAATTGAGTATTTACTTGCAAGCAGAAGGCCACAATGCAGAAGCTTCATCTTCAGTGACATAAAAGAGGCTAAGGTAATCTTTCCATTCAAGAGCCTTCTCAGCATCAGGACTAAAGCTGGTTCCAAACCTGACATTGTTAGTAGATGAAAACTCCTTGGAATACTTATTCTTTACCTCAGCTGGTAGTCCAAAGAATCGATGAGTTGCATCTTTAACACCATCAAGAACCTCAAGAGGGACCCCATGATTAATCAATTGGAAAAAGCCGCATTTCTCTGCAGCTTCGCAAACAGAGTGTCCAACTTTAGGGTCATTATCCCAATTAGACATGTCAATAACAGGAATGGATTCTTGAGGAATAATATTAATCAAAGCTTCTTGGGGTTGAATATATTGTTTGGGAAGAGATTTAAGACCCAAATCAGAAAGACCCTTTACACCATTCCCTTTGTTTATCACAAAGTCAGTCAAATCAAATGAATCAAAAGACATTGTTGGAGCCATGGCTATGCTACTATAGCAATGTAAAATACAAGAGAACAAAGAAGTATCGAAAGAGAGTAGATAAGCTAGAGGTGGTAGTGCCAATAAAGCTAATTATGCATTGGTATTTATAAGTCCTCCTCAATGATTAAAACACATGTGGATTGATTCTGGTCTTTTTTTATTCAATTACTTGTTATTATAAAATTAATTAAAACACAAGTGGATTAATGCTGGTCTTTTTTTATTTAATTAATTGTTATTATAAAATTAATTAGTAGGCTGACCACCAGCCCATTATTCTTGTCCACTTTGATACCTTCTTCCAAGTTTTGTTATATTGGAAATTCCTCATTACCACCATCAATATTTGAGTGAGTTTCTGAATTTTTTTTTTGTTTTTTGTGATTTTGCCAAAGTAATATTGATTGTTATTCTTCAACAAATGATAATACTATTAAGTTTTTAATATAAATTTTAAAAAATAACCTTAAAAACCAACTATTAACGTTTGAAAATTCATTTCTATATTAATAATTTAATATATTTATATTTAATTAATATGAGAATTTTTTTTTTCCATTTTATTTTCTTAACAAATACTTTCACCAAAAAAAAAAAATTAAAGATACATGTTTCAAATGTTGAAACTTGGATGAAATGATTATTATTATTTGATTTGATATGAATGTATTTTAGTTCGTAACAAATGAAATGGAGTAAAATATTTGAGATGTATAAGAATAAAAAATAAAAAAAAAAATTATAATAAAAAAATCTAATTAACCTCCACATAAACTAAAAAAAAAAATGATTTTTAGTTGATTAACTCCTTACAAATAAAAATTTTAGCTTTTAAATGACATATTACTACCGTCTGTCATTCATAACCAGTAGAGAAGGAAAAAAGGCCAAGACTCCAAGTCAGGTTTTGGTCCACGTCCTCATCCTAATATAATTATATACCTCACCTTTTCATATAATAATTTAGCTACCCTTAAAATCACTAATCCTTATATTTATCTCATTAATATTAATAATATAATTTATTTTTTTTAATTTCATATCAATTTTATTAATTTAATTTATTTGAACTCCACTCTTTAGGGTCATCCACCTAAAGGTCAATCAATCAAATTCTCATCTCTTCACACCTATTAAATTAATTAATATCTAGGGCATCACAATTTTAATTAAAAATTTAAATCCTGGCAAATAATATTGCTCTCTTCATCACAAAAAGGTTACCTACTTTTTTTTTCATATAGTTTAAAAAAATATTATTAATTACTTACTAACTTATAAATTTTATTATATTTTTTCACTTATATTTTCACATGTACTCATATATTATTACTTTTATTACTCTCTTCGTCCCAAAAAGATTGTTCACTATTCCTTTTTAGGATGTCTCAAAACACTTGCCCACTCTAAAAATAGTTATAGGATTTATCCATTTTATCCTTATTAATTGAAAGGTGTATATTCTCAAAATTAATAATAAAGGCAGTAAGAAATGAGTATATGTAAAAATATAAGTAAAAAAATATAATAAAATTTATGAGTTAGCAAGCAATTAATGATATTTTCTTAAACAATGTAAGAAAAAAAGTGTCCAACCTTTTTGTGATAGAGGGAGTATTAATTTTAAAAATACACACCATTTAATTAATAAAGATAAAATGGATCAATATCTATAACTATTTTTAGAGTGGGTAAGTATTTTTGGACATCCTAAAAAGAAATAATTGATAATATTTTTTGGAAGGAGGGAGTATTAAAAAGATTGTCCACTTTTTTTTCTTATACGGTTTAAGAAAATATCATTAATTACTTGCCAACTCATAAAATTTATTATATTTTTCCACTTATATCCTTATATATATATTCATTTATTACTATCTTTATTATTAATTTTGAGAATACACATATTTCAATTAATAAGGATAAAATAGACAAATTCTATAACTAATTTAATATGGGTAAGTATTTTAAGACATTCTAAAAAGAAATAATGAACAATCTTTTTGAAACAGAGGGAGTATTTTTTTTTCCTGCTAATTAGATCAATCCATTCACTCATTTACTACATTTATTTCATCCTAAAAGTAATTTAAAATTGAAAGAAAAAAAATATCCTATCCATCTCTTCTCTTTTTCTCTCTAATTCTCTCTTAAATTTTATTTCTTGAATTGCTGATTAAAAGAAAAGGTTTGCAATGGTTTTAATATCTTCTATTTGATTTGATTTAGATAGCTTCATCTTTATTGTTGTTGCCATATTTACCACTAATTCCATTTATTCGTCCTCTATATATGCCTTTTTCTCTATCGTCACTCGTTATTCTTTCTGTTCGATATCATTTTTTGTCTTTTTGCTTCCGTCGTCACTTCTATATTTCTATTTTTATCATAAGTGGGTGAGTTTATACTTACTACTGTTAGAATAATACTTTTCATTTTCATTATTTTGTTTTAAATAGTATTTTTTTTTTATGTTATTTTGTCTTCTATTGTTAGAAATTTTGTTATGTCTTTTCTCATTGGAATTTGTTTTTTATGAGTTTAGTGAATATATATGTACACTATTACGTTTTAAATGCTCGCAAAGATGACGGTGTGGTTTGTTACATTTTTTTATTATTATAGTTATAATTTTTCACAACCAACTATATGTCAATTAAATGTTTTATTGATTATTTGCGATATGCAGATTAATTTATTTTCTTTAGAATAATTGATTTTATATTGGATTTTTTTTTATTGAAACCAATCAATTAAACCAACTCACTAAATTCACGCGGTTGTTAGCAGTAATGGATCTGACCTCATAATTTTGGGAGGGCTACGCATGTTTTTTTTTTTTTTTTTTTTTAAAAAAAAACACTTAAGGAATAAAAGTTATTTTTCAGAAATTTATATCACATTTCAGCGCGTATTAAATGTCTTTAAAAAATTCTTAGGAGATGACTGGCACCCTCCACTTCAAAGGATCCATTACAACTTGCTAGTTAAGTTTGTTTTAGAGCTTTTTTGGGATTATTGTTTGATACCAAAAAAATAATTTTTTTTTTTTTAATTTAATTGATTTTTTTTAATTTATTTGAAATTGTTTTTTTTTTTAATTTTCTTTTAGAAAAGCGTCTATTCATATGCATTTTTCAAGCAGCAGTATTCAAAACTTGAAAAATATATATACAGATGCATGTGAATTGTCTTATTTTCCATAAGATGCTGTGTTGACCAATGGAGTTGGTTCATGAATGAAGCAGTCTTTTAAAAACCCAATTTATACGTTAAAATATAAACACTCATGTTGAGTTGGTGGAAAGTGAACTGGCTAGCGTGACGCCTTTATTCTTTGGGATTGGGACTAATTAATTCTTTTCTTTTTTTTTTTTAAAAAATCCAAGCCCATCTTTTAATTTTTTAATTATATTTTATTGACTTGGCCTCCATGTGTGATACATCCATACTCTTTCGATCAGAGCTTTTTATTTTAAAGGCATCGTTTCTATTATAAATAGTATACTTAAATATAAATAGTAAAAAATATTTTTAGATTTAATGGATTTTTTATATTTTTTTCATTGTGCTTTTTTCATAAATATTAATAGTTTTAAATTTTTTCCTTCATTTTTTATACAATTTTTTCCTTTTTTTTTATTTCATTATTTTCCCTCCATGACATAGAGATGACATTAAAACTTTAATTAATAAAATGTCTAAAATTTTGGATTGCATTAATTAAAATTAGAAAAAGAGTGAAATTTAATTTTTCATATGTGGAGAGCCAATTACTTATGAGAATAATGTTTAACCATTCCGTTCATAGATATCATAATAATATAATCGGGTGTTAGAACCACTATTACAATATCTAGATTGAACTGGCCAATCAGACTAGATTAATTAGGAACCAGTAAAATTATATAAATTGGATATATAAGAGTTGATTTTGATCCATATGAATCAGTGATTTCTAAATTTTTTTCCTTTTTTTTTTTACACAAAATTTATTTATTTTTACTATTTTAAATTTTAAAACTAGGTTTATATACTATTTATTTCAAATTATTCTATTAAATTACTCCTAAAATTACCAAAAAAATGTAATTTTTATTAATATAAATATTATAATTTAACGTTTTATTTCAAATATTATTTAATAAATTTATTAAATAATATATATTGACTTAATTAATTTATTTATTTTAAACATATTTTTATTTATTATGAATTTTAGGAGGTAACATTAATTATAATATATTACATATAATATTTATTATACATTTAATTTAATTACAATTTGACCATGGTTAAACCTTTCACCTGTGACCATCTATCTTCACCATTTATAAGATCGAATTGGGTCTGAAAATATATGTTAGAACTTCTCTTTTTAATTATTTTAACTTTTATTTTTATTATAAATTATGATAAAAATAAGAATGATTCATTATAAAGTAACTGAATTGCTCTTAAATGCAGAAACTTTAAAAATATAAAATAAAATAAAAGAAAGTAAGTTATATATAAGATTTTAAAAAAAAAAATGTTACATTAGATACTATAAAAAAAAATTGAGTTTTCCCTTTGCGACTAAGTATACAATTTATTTTTATAGTTTATTTGTTATAAATATCAAATTAATGTATTAAGAAACATAAGTAGGAATTTTTTTTTTTTCACATGCAAACAATAACTTATCTATATAATAAATTAAATAATCAAATGATATATCAATTATTGATGAAAAAGAAAAGGTTATATAATATAAATAATTATTTGATTTTTTACCTATATGTTTTATGCATAAATGTATATTATTATATTTTTGTTACCTTTTATCTCTTTAGCTTAGTTGTACATAATATTTCATATTATGGGTAAATCTTTTCATTAATCATATACATTTAATATGCACAACCTATAACTTTGCTTTGGATATTATCTTTTTTAAATTATACTGAAAAATTATTTATATTAAATGTATTTCATAATTAATTGTGATCAAGAATTTATTTCCAAGTATTTCATAATCAATGTATAAGAACTAATAAATAGTAATCAATTATTAATACAAAATGCACAACCAAAATCATTCTAAATTATTTTGTAACCTTAAAAATTTACAAATATGACATTTTTTTATAAAATTCTGAAAAATTTTATAAAATATGAGTGAAGGATTTACAAAATATAGGTTTTTTTTATAAAATTCTCAAGAAATTTATAAAATATGTGTGATTTTGGATATTATTTTGTAATATTAAGGAATTATAAAATATTTTACTTTTTTATAAAATTTTCAAGAAATTTATTTTACTTTTTTATAAAATTTTCAAGAAATTTATAAAATATGGACATTTTTTGCCATTATTTTATAACTTTCAGAATTTACAAAATATATCAATTTTTTATAAAATTCTCATGAAATTTACAAAGTATGGGTGATTTTGGCCATTATTTTGTAATCTTAAAAATTTACAAAATATAGTTATTTTTTATAAAATTCTCAATAAATTCACAAAATATTATTGATTTTGACAATTATTTTGTAAATTTAAAATTTATAAAATATGGCATTTTTTTACAAAATTATCAATATATTTATAAAATATTTTACCCATTATTTTGTAATACCAAAGAATTACAAAATGTTGCTTTTTTTTACAAAATTCTCAAGAAATTCACAAAATATTCATGATTTTGATTATTATTTTGTAACCTTAAAAAATTATAAAATATGACAATTTTTTATAAAATTCTCATGATTTTTACAAAATATAGCTGATTTTGGCAATTCTTTTGTAATTTTAAAATTTACAAAATTATCAATATATTTACAAAATTTTTCTATTTTTAGCCATCATTTTGTTGTCTTAAAGAATTACAAAATATAGCTATCGTTTACAAAATTATCACTATATTTATAAAATATTTTTAATTTTAGCCATTATTTTGTAATTTTAATAAATTATAAAACATAGCCATTTTTTACAAAATTTTCAAGAAATTTACAAAATATCACTGATTAACTTTAAGATTTACAAAATATAGTATTTTTTTACAAAATTATCAATATATTTACAAAATATTTTAGCCATTATTTTGTAATATCAATAAATTACAAAATATTGCTCTTTTTTACAAAATTCTTGAGAAATTTATAAAATATTCATGATTTAGGCCATTATTTTATAATTTTAAGAAATTATAAAATAGGACATTTTTTACAAAATTCTTATGATTTTCACAAAATATTGCTGATTTTTGCAATTTTTTTTTGTAATATCAAGATTTATAAAATATGTCACTTTTTTACAAATTTATCAAAATATTTATAAAACTTTTCTATTTTTAGCTATTATTTTGTAATTTTAAAAAATTACAAAATATGGCTATCGTTTATAAAATTATCAATATATTTACAAAATATTTATAATTTTAGCCATTATTTTATAATCTTAAAAAATTATTAAATATAGCTACTTTTTACAAATTTTTTAAGAAATTTATGAAATATCACTGATTTTGATAATTATTTTGTAACATTAAAATTTATAAAATATGGTACATTTTTATAAAATTATCAATATATTTACAAAATATTTTAGCCATTATTTTGTAATATCAAGAAATTACAAAATATTACTCTTTTTTACAAAATTCTTGAGAAATTTACAAAATATTCATGATTTTGATCATTATTTTGTAATTTTAAAAAATTACAAAATATAAGTATTCTTTACAAAATTTTCGTGATTTTTACAAAAAATAAATTATTTAATTTTATAAAATTTTCCATTAACTTATACTCCTATTTGGAAAGTCAAATATTGCAATAATTCAATTCACGTTCATGTTTGAAATGAGTAATTTATAGAATTCAATTATTTTAGTATAAAAAATAAATAAATTTAAAGTAAATAGAAATTATGTCATGCACAAAATTTTAATTTTATTAAAACTCAATTTATGATCAAATTACATAAATATATATCATAGTCACCTAAAATTTCAATATTATTAGTTACATAAAAAATATTTTTTTTAATTTAATTAGTTTTTTTGAATAAATATAATTAATTAATCTTTGAAATAATGATTCTTTAGAATCATCTTCAATTAATTATAATTTTATTGATAAATTAGTAATCCAAATTGTTATTGTTAATAATCTATTCAATAAAATAATGGTAGCAAATTCCTTCAATGTGTGTCTATTTTTATTGATAAGTAACCGGTTATCACTGGCTGGCGGTTTGCTTTAATTCAAGTAAAAGGTTACTTGAAGCAACCTTATAAAAAAATGACCATTTTTAACAAAATTCTCCATAAATTTATAAAATATTAGTATTTTTTAATTATTATTTTGTAACTTGAAGATATTTATAAAATGTGATACTTTCTTATAAAATTCTCCATAATTTATAAAATATTAGTGATTTTACTCATTATTTTGTAATTTTAAGATATTTATAAAATATGATCTTTTTTACATAATTTTCCATAAATTTATAATATATTTGTGATTTTACACATAATTATGTGTTTTTAAAACATTCATAAGTAAACTGGATGAACTATAAAAAGAGATAAAATTATCTACTTTTACATAATTTTTTCAAAACATACAAAAAAAAAGATTTTTTCAATTAAAGAAAATAATAATATGATTATAAAAATTTATTGGAAATAAAATTTTTTTTAATTTGTTGTAAAAATTTATTTAATTTATTGTTGTCTTTTTTTATCTTAATTTGTTTTTTATTTTGAAATTGTTTCTCATAATCTTTTAATCACAGCTACCGTTAATTACAAAAAAAAAAAAAAAAAAGGTGAAATTTTGCTAATTTTAGCTTTAAAAAAAAAATACAATACAGCTCTTAAGGCTTGGGCGGGAAATAATTTTTCGTGGGCGGGAATGGATATTGAACTTCTTCAAGCGGGAATTTGGGTTTCCAAATTCAATTTCATGTGTCTCACTAATTTTTGTCTTATGTCCAATGGGTAAACCAGTTGTAATTTTTATTGCTTTTTGGAACACTTATCAGGCTATTATCATACTACAAAATTCAAGTAAAGTATATCTCGAATCACCCAAGAAAACATCTTGGATTTATTACTAATGTTACTGCTAATATCACTAAAATTTGGGTTCGTAAAAAGACTATCCACATGACTTAAATATCC
The DNA here is from genome assembly GCA_947687605.1 of Reutealis trisperma. Lineage (NCBI taxonomy): Eukaryota > Viridiplantae > Streptophyta > Magnoliopsida > Malpighiales > Euphorbiaceae > Reutealis > Reutealis trisperma. Next base: position 5,862,405 of record CANTUT010000012.1, on the reverse strand, counting down.
TTCAATAGTTGATGGCATAATTATTATACTCAGACCGGATCAGTGGATTGATTCATTGGTTTGGGAATTCAATTGTTTCAAGTTTATTATTAGACCAAAGTTGCAATTGATCCAAAAAAATCATATGATTCGGAGGGTTGAACCGATAACCTAGTAACTCGGCCAATAACTTGGTGGTCTCACATTTTTAAATTTTTTTCACTATAACTTGCTCTTATTTAGATAAATTATTATGATATGCATTTTTATTTTCATTTCTGAAGGTTTTTTTATAATTATTTTACATTTTTATTCTATATAATAAAAGTTAGAAAATTTTTATTTTATTTTAATCCTTAATGGTAAATTAATTTTAATCTTTAAAATTTAATAATTTAATTATATTTAATTTTTAACTGATATATAATGAAATATTTATACTTATTTACACATTTTGATGAAAATATAATGATTAAAATTATTAAATTTGATTTTTTTTTTTAAGTTCATAATGTGATTTATGGATATAAAAGTTTAAAAATACATGTAAGATCTAATGGATTTATTTATGTATTTTTTTTATATTTATAAATTAAAATATCTAATTTGTTAATTTTTATTTTTTAGTGGAAGTTTATGTACTCTTAAATTTTTTAATATTTTATATTTATTTTATTATATAAAATTATAAATTATATATTTAACTAATTATATTAAACTATTAATTTGACTATTAACTCAAAGATTGAACTACTGACTCCGTCGATTTAACTTACAAGCTGGATTGCTTCCGAGCCGAGTGTAATAACTATGGGTGGCGGAGAATGCGGCACTCCAAAATACATCGAAATCCCTTTCACATCCTCCTCCAATAGTGCAATCGTCAAATGACATGTGGAGAAATAATAGTGGCGTAGCTGGACATAGGCGATGATTCTCATAGATAATGTTTTGGAGACATGGTAACTTGGCAACATGAAGTTCATCTATTAAGCATTCTTGCCCAGCTTTACAGTCTATTTCATCTCTAGCCTTTCTCAATATGCTTAAATGATTGAATAAATTAAACATTACCCATTCTAATGTTTCATCAGAGAAGATAAGCTTTAACTTTTTTTTTTTTTTTTGAAAAAGTCTACTTAAATAGACTATTTGAAAAGATAAAATTTAAAATTTAAAATCAATTAATTAAATTAGACCTTAACTTTTAAATTTTCTTCAACTTTTATTGAATACAAAAATAAAAAATTCATAAATATAGAAATTCTAATATTTTTTATAGATTCAAAAAAAATTACCCAGATTAAATTTCACCTAGTCTATAGATTCTTTTTACATATTCTTATAAGGCATATGAAAAAAGTCACTCAATTAACTTAATTCAGTGCTTAATAAATCTAAACTCGGTTCCTAATTACAGGCCCTTGTCAGTTGCAGGGTTTTTTGTAACAGGAAAAGAAGTTTTATTTTTGAAATCTTGAAACTCATGCAAAAGCATGAGAAAAAAAAAAAAATACATAAAGCATCAAGAAGAAAGGGATCATGAATCCCAGAGCCAGACAGTTAAAAAATTGGCTTAAAATTAAAACCCACAGGAAAAGAAAAATGAAAATGAAAATTCTGAATATGTTTGTAGTAGTGGTTTCATGGTCAATAACAATAGCTTCTTCTTCTCCTTTTGTGAATAAATCCAAGAAATCCCATTATAACCCAATGGATGACTTTGAAAAACAGAGGCACTGAGACAGAAAAACAGGGGAGGCGGAGAAGAAATGAAAATTTTATCATTTCTGAAAAAACATATATATGGTAGAAGAAAAATATGTAGGAAAAAAATTAAAATAAATATATTTACATACCTTCGTTAATTTTTTAGATGATTGATTCCTGCAAAATTGCGAAAGGGCAAATGACAGCAAGCACGAATAATTAACCATCAACAAAAACACGAATAATGGTAGGCAAATCATGACCATCATGTCATAATTAACAACAACATAATTGAAATTGAAGCGATACTGATAGAGACATGTGTTAGGACTTAGAGAATCTGCATTACTTGAGATGTATTCATTATGGGCATTGAGAGAGACATACTCATGAATTTGACACTACACTCTAACACAAAATCTTAATGCAATTGGTTTATGGATCATTCTTACTTATATGTCCCTTCTTAATCCTATCTCTTTCCAATGTAGAATTTCATAAACTTGATAATCCTAATAATCTCCCTCTCAAGTGTGAATATCCACATTAGACTTAGACTCTCCTTTAAGCAAAAGTCTTGAGTATTACAGTTAAAAGCCTTACACTTTACTAGTCAGGGCCGCACTAGGAATCACTTTGCTCTTATACGTGAGGAGTGCAATCCACGTGATCTGACCACCATCTCCATACTTGTCTCTGTTGAACCATCAGCTCTAATACTACTATTAAGACATGGGGAACCTGTATTACTTGGGAGATATTCATTATGGATCTTGGGAGAGACGTATTCATGAGTTTGACACTACACTCTAACCCAAAACTTTAAGACAATGGATTTATGGATCCTTTCTACTTATATGTCCTTTTTTATCTATTTTTTTTTAATGTGAGATTTTATACAGTTGATAATCTAAACAACGTGGAGAAGGGAAGTGCGATACCAATTGCTATGGCACTCGGCGGTCAGTTTGGCAAAATACACACATAGAGAGAGAAGGGAGGCGCCAATGCGAGGGGGCGTATGTTTAGGCAATTAGATGCTTATACATGGTATATATTTTGTACACATAAAAATACTGATATATATATATATATATATATATAGATGTATATTAGGGCGGGTGGGTCAAATACCACCCCGAAACTGTAACTCGCCCCGAAATCCTATTAACTGTTGAATTCCTTGTACCATTTAGGTTGGTCAGGCCCCATTGACAAGGTCAATTTGTCATCCCTAATTTTCGTTTAATTTTTTAATTTTTAAAAATATTTTAATATTATACTATATCTTTTCATAATTTTGAATATATATTAATATGAAAAAAATATATTAGTCAAGTTTATTATCTATAAGTCAATAGAAAAAATAATAAATACATATTATATACATTGTTTTGTATATAAATTTTAATTAGAACTTACATAAAAATAGTAATATGGAAAAAAATAATTAAATGACTTCACATCACATAAACATAATTTTTAGAACTTACATAAAAAAAAATAATAATAATAATCACATAAACATGATTATTAAATGACTTCCATCGATGAAGCTTATTCCAGACACAGACAATTTGACAAAGTAAATTAAATTTTTTTGGTTAGCTTATATAATAACTGTTTCTTGTTGCTTTTAAAAATTTAGCTAAGCATATCTATTTCCTTTCATGGAATTTAATCCGTATATACCATTTTCTTAAATTAACCTTTCTGGTATAGATTTGGGATTAATGCTCTCTATACCATTTTTATATTAAGTTCTTCGAAGAGTATGCAATAGACTTGAGTATTAGTACTCATAATTAATACCATTTTTAATACTTCAGTATTAACTTGAACTTCAAAATGTGACTCAAGACTTGAGCATTAATTTTGAGATTAAATAAATTTGTTTGAATTTTAGTTGAGATTAAATAAATAATAAATTTATTTATTTATTTGAGTATTAATATACCAAATATATTACGAAATAATATATTAGTGTTATACCAATTGTTTATAAATATATAGCAAATGTGTAAATATTAAATATATACCAGACATATACCAAATATATATATAATATGTATTATATATATACAAAACATATACCCAAAAAATACTAATTTATGGGTTTAATTTTTTGTGTACAAATTAATATATATATATATATATATCAAACATATACCATTTGCTCAAAAAATATACCAAAAGTATACGTACAAAACGTATATCATATATATACAAAATATATACCAAAGACATAACATTTCTGAGTTTTTCTTTTTGTGAACAAATTAAAAAAATACCAAACATATACCATTTGATCCAAAACAATATACCAAACATATACGATGGTATAAATGTTATTTTTGAAGTTTATAAAGTATTTTTGGAATTTTTCCATAGGTATCATAAAAATGATTTTATTTTGCCTTTTTTTGGTTATTTTTAAAATTTCCCAAAAATTTTCTCTCCACATATATGTACTAAATTTTTTTATAATGTGATTTGCATATTGATCTCCGTTACAACTCTTTAGAAATATAAATATTTATTTTAAACTTGTACTTTTTCCTTATTAAAGTTTTAATAACAGTATTTTGTTACTTAAGTATAAAATAATATAAAACTTTTTAAATAAATACCATGAGTCTGAAAATCTTATTGGTCAACTTTTAAGATTATTATGGAGCAATATTTATATAACTTGATTATTAAATTCATTTTAGTTGTTAAATCCAAATTAAGTTAAATTTTCATATGAAAAACATAAAAATTTAACGAAAATATAATTATGCTCAACAAATATTATCTAAGTTGTATAATCGTATCTGTTTAATACAATTAGAATAATGACATAAAATAATTATAGATTCTATATCAATATATAAATATATTTTAAAAGGTAATACATACATATTATTGAAAAAAAAAAACTCAAGCATATCTACATAAATCATTTCTTATAATTTTAAATTATATTCTTATATTCAATAATATGTTAGAAAAAATAAAGTAAATGAATTGATAAATATATTTTTATTATAATTTTTTAATTTATTTTGTTATTATTATGTTGACTAATTATTAATTATAGATTGATTTTTATACTAATATTTGGTACATCTATTGTTTTATCATAATTTCAATGTACGTTGTATATTTTTATTAATTTTGTTAAACTTTGATTTTTTTGACATATTATAATTTAATTTTTATTTTTTCAGAAAATCAATAACAATATTTTTAACATGTTTTTATAAATTTAATATAAATGTTAATTCAATATTAATTATATGTAATTGATTTATCATGTGATATCATATTATATTATGTGATAATAATTTCTAAAATGAAAGTCAAATTAGAATTTTTTAACTTGTTAATATTAGAATAATCAAAGTCAAAAAAATTTCTCTAACTTCTAAATATTTTAAAAAATTAAGAAATATAAATTATTCTAATTGAATTCTTTTTTATTTGAATTAAATATAATTAACTATATATTAAATAATAATTATTTTGTTTTTTCTTTATTCTAATTGAATTCATTCTTTCTTTATTTAAATTAAATTAGATAATTAAATTATTAAATTTTAATAACTATATAATTGTAAATTTGTAATATAATTAATTATATGTTAAATAATAATTATTTTATTCTTTTCTTATTCTAATTGAATTCATTATTTTTCTCATTTAAATTAAATATAATTAGATATTAAATATAATTAATTATATATTAAATAATAATTATTTTATTATGTTCTTATTCTAATTAAATTCATCATTTATTATTTAAATTAAATATAATTAGGTAATTATAATATTTAATTAATAAATAACCATATTTCCTATTATAAATGCACAATTAAAAAGAATTTAGTGAAAAATTATTACGTAAATGTGTTTCTCTCCTTTCATACATTTATATATAGTATAGATATAATAAAAATCTTTAAATACTGTTGATAATATTTATTACTCTGCAATATAGTTTAAATACAAAACAATGGTAATGGGCTTCGTCTTACTCCCAAAACCACTGGACGACTAAACGTTTTCAAAGGTGCTAATACCAAACTGGGTACATATCTTGTCATCTAGTCCACTCCCAGCACAAGAAAATTGCAAAATCTCTACATTACAAGTAGCACAATCATTTTGGTCATTGCTATGTGAAAAATAGACATAGAAAAGATAAGCACTGGTCACTATAGAAATTCCATACATAGGCAAAACTACAATCATGCTTAGAAATGTTGAGAATTGGTAAGAGAATCCAAACAAAATGGAAGATGTTAAACTCCATATGGTGAATTTCAAAAACTCTTTCTTGGGTGAATCTTGATTGGAAGGAATTTGATTATATGTAGCTAAGCAATAGTCTAGCAAAAAATAACCGAAGTAGACAAAAGTTATAAAGACCACCATTGGCATGTCATTGTTAATATATGCTTTGTAGATTGTGATTATGGTATTAATTGTGAAGTATAAAAAGGAGATGGAATGTGCAAAGCTTGCGCTAGCAGAAGAAATTGTTGGGTTCTTTTCTTGGTTTGCAGACATGTTGTGGTGGTGGTGGAGGAGAAGGATCTGTGATAGTGATGTGTATGTTACACCTTATAAAAGTGTTTTTGGTTGTGATGATCGATGGTGGTGGTGGTGCTAGTGTTCTACATATATAGATGGATCATCTTTGGCAATTCCATACATCTTCTTCACACTGGCTGAGAAAGTCGATGTTTGATTTCTTTTTCTTTTGTCCTTTTCAGGTGAATTTACTTGGAACTTTCTTCGGAAATGGGTAGAAGAAGTGTATGCACACTTTTTCTATTTCTTTGAACTTTTTGGACTAGGAAAGGGAAACACATGTGCCTGGACGTTTCTTGGAAAGTTAGGTGTGTGAAAGTATGTAATTTTTCTATAATATTTATGATGATTATTGAGTTTAGAAATTGTCAATATTAAAGTTGTTTTTAAAAGAGAATTTGTAGATGACTCGGTTTACTTTTCTTTTTTCTTTTTTTTATTCCTTTAAACATAGTTCTTGAATTTAATTTGCATTAATTTAATACATTTTGGTATTTTTTGGGTTTTTATTTAATTTTTATTTTTTTGTCTTGCAATTTATCAACTTTTCAGCCTTCATTGCATAGAACGGTAACAAAATTTCATTTTTCAACTACACATATATTTTTTGTGGAAAATTTTATTATTTTGAAATCGTCTTTGATAGCGTAATATTTTGTAACAAGAATCATGAAAAAAGATAAATGATAAATTCATTTAAATATTATAATTACTATCATGTATTTATAAAACATGTATATAGATGCACAAAATTAGTAAATTATTTAATTGCAATTTTAAGAGAAAATTATTAAAGATAAAGTATTATTTAATCTTTAAAATTTATTTAAATTAATGATTTGATTCCTGTAATTTGAGAAATGAGTTCTTTAACCTTTCAAGTTTAATTCTATTATATGAAAATGAAATAGTTATTTTGTTAAAATCTAATGATTTTTACTATTAGATGCATGTAAAATATCTAAAATAGCCTTTCAATATATTTTTAAACTAAAACTAATTATGACAAGTGATAATCGTAGATTTGACTTAAGTAAAATAGCAATTTACCCATTTAATATTAATATTTTTATTTTTTATGAACCCACTTTACTGGAAATTAAAAAACAATGAAAAAATAAAAAATGAAATTAAAAATTTTAAATCATTAAAAAAAATAAAGAAAAGAAAAACTTAAATATGATTACCTTCTTCATCATCATCATCAAGAGCGCATTGACCCATCCGAGATCTGGATCTCAACCACTCATTAGAATCATCATCATCATCGTCATCATCTACATCAAAATCTCATTAATCCAACCAAGACCAAGATCCGAACCACCAAAGTAGTCCACCTCCATTATTGATATTATTAATTTTTTTTAATTGATCCATTTCTTGAACCATATCCATTGTTGAATGAATCCCTAGATAATCCAGACAGGTAATTTAAAGTTGTAGGTGAAAGAATGAATTGTTGTTAAGATCTTTCCCATCGATCCCACCATTGAAAGAAGCTTCAATCCATGGAGTATTAATAGAAATTGGTGATGATGAAAAAGGGGAGGAAACAGAAATTAGTTTCACCTTGTTATCAAATTTTGTAGACCCACAAGAAATCTCTAATAGAATGTGGAATTGCAAGGACAGTGAGCAAAGAAACAAACCTTTTTTGGAATATGACATTATGACGCTGATATTGCTTCTATTCCCGTGTATTTTAAGTTATATATGATAGTCAAGTGGTTATTATTGAAGCTTTTGAGAATATTGATGCTGATGGTTGAATAGATTTTGGTTTGTTTCTATAACTGCTCGAGCCTCATCACCAGCTACTGTACACGGTGCAAATGGAAGATCTGTGTTGGGAGATTTAGGTGCTGCTATTTCTGATGGTGGGTTGGCTTCTTTTCTCTTGTATTTCAAAAAAGAATTGAACAATTCGATTTGCTCCGATATAGGACCGTTTGCGTTAGTAGTGGTAGCGGTGATTGTAAAGGATTGATTAAAAGGGCTTAATTTAATTTTTTTTTCTTGTGCAATTCTCAGCTTCTTTTTTAAAGAAAATCAAAGCTTAATTGATTTTTTTCTTGTTTAATTCTCAGCCTCTTTTTTAAAGAAAATCAATCTTGAATTGCTGATTTTGATGATGAGAATTAGTTGGCAATCTGCAATTTTTGTTCCAATGATAATTTAGTGGCTGGAACTAATTAGATTAGAATTCAAAGATTTTCCAAACTGAAGACTACAATTGTAAGTTTATAGCCTCAATCATCAAATATCTATGAGGACATTTTAGCATAAAAAATGATATTTTATATTAAAATATTATTTTTATAGTTGATTAACGGAAGATTATATAAAATTTTGACAGAAAGATTAATGAATTTAACGAAATAAAATTATAAAGATTAAAAAGCTCATTTTTTAAACTGTAAAAATTAAATTATTAATTTAGACACATTTCAAAAACTAAATAATACTTTACCTAATTATTAATTACCATATCGAGCCCCAACTCCTTGACATCTTGCTGAGAAATGAAGGGTTTCTTTGACAGTCGTAACTCCAACATGAACATCATTTTGGCTAATGTAAGCAGAGGTCTTTCTAAATACAAATTCATTTAGCTTATGCCCATTATATTTATTTATATGTTATGTCCTTAGTTGCCTGTTGAATAAAAAAAAAAAAAATACTATTATGATAATTTTTCATTACAAATAAAATTACATAATTAAAATCATTACGAGATTTTTAAAAATAAATTAATAACTAGGCATAATTAATTAATTTTTTTTTGAAACCGGCATAATTAATTAATTTAATTAGTACTATTTTGAGATAAAAACATTAAGGTCTCATTTAGTACGAGATATTTTATAAATTTCATGAATTTATACCAAATTTACCATTTAGCATTTCAAAAGATGGTCAAATCCATTGATTTTAAAAAATTTCTTACCCTTCAAAATATTTCATTTTTAAAGTTTTTAGAGTTCGTTTGGCATTACATCTGTAAAAAGTCCTTTTTAATAAAAATTTTTATATTTTTTATAAAAATTGCTTTTTAAAACTACTTTTAAATAGAAACAAGTAAATTAAAATTTTTTCCAAAAGTATATTTGAAAAAGCAGTTTATCAAAAATAATAAAAATCAAACAATAAAATAAAAAAATTCCAAAAGCGTTTTTTTTAACTCTTAACAGTAATTTCAAACACATTCTCAATTTTCTACCTCCTAGGTAAAAAAGTCTAAAATTTACCATTTTTGAGCATGAGAGATTATGATTTTTGTTTATTTCAAGATTGTCCATGACAATCCATTAATTTTATAATCAATCTAACTAGTGAAATTTTTAAAATTTATGAATTTTACAATCTATAAATTTTATTAAATTTATAAATTTAAAAATATTTCAATCCAAACGAACCCTAAGAAAATAATGATCACCCTTTTGATTCCCTTTTATTCTTGTAACTTTATCCTTTTCCAGGCATCTTTTTCTTGTTTTTAACTAAATAACCCTTTTTTTTATCATAATATTAAATAATGATTTTACGTATCGTATTGATATATAAATCAGTATAACGAAATCGGACTAAATCAATTATTGCTACTGTGAATTTTCAAAAATGATTAGTAAACTTATATAATTCAATAATAAATGAAATATAATGTCCAAAATGTAATATATTAAATTAATTAACACTTAAATAAGTATGCATAATTGTGCCTAAAAAATTTAATTTATATAAATAATAACAATAAATTAAATTCAAATTATATAACTAATAATAATAAATCAATCTTATTTTATTAAGTCATGAGAGAAAAAAATCACCTTATTCAAGATGAATAAAGTGATAAAAAAATTCTCCCTATTCTAAACAAATAAAGTAAAATTAAAAAAATAAATATACCATAATATTAATTAATCACCAATAAAAAAAGTGTCGGAGAAGATCTAAATTGTCTTGTCTGCTATTAAACTAATTTAAAGTTTAAACAAAGCCATCATTTAAATCTTTGAAAATAAATATATAAAGACAAAATATAGTTAAATTATAAAATTCAATTAATAATTTACAGCCATAAATAAAAAATTTATACAAAAAATGAATTTTGTAAAAAATTATCAATAATATTCTAAATATATTAAAATATAAATAATGTAAAAAACAATATCCCAATAATTTATATTAATAAAATAGAACAAATATAAAATAATTTTTTTAAACAATATATTTATAATTTACATTAATAAAATAAAAAATATGATAATAATATTTTTTCATTGATACATCACGTTGTATAACTAAATAACGGTCGTATCAATATGTATCGGGTGATTTAGTACCGATTAAGTACTAATTCTCATTAATAATATTATAACAGATAAATAACTTATCAGACCCCTCAAAAACCCTTATAAAACGGCCGGTATGTTAATATCCTATTTTTTACCGCATATAAATATATCATACAATTAAAAATAATAAAAAAATTGGTATTAGTAAAATTTTTTTAACACTATTATAAATTAGTATAATTAACATGTTGTGCACAAAAGTTGATGTTTACATCATGTTTGGATGTGAGATAAGGAATAGTAATAAATGGACGGAAAGAAAAGGGTAAAGATAAAAAGGGAAAGGGAAGTACAACTGTTAACCTTTCTCTTATTTGGGAAATGAGTGAGAAAAATATGGTAATTAATGGATAGATAAGTATTAAAAATTTAAAATTATCTCATTATAACTTAAAACAGAAAAATAAAAACAAAACAAAAATGAATTTCAAAAAAAAAAATAAAAATGAAAAATAAAAACAAAAGAAAACAACGGCAAATTTCAAAAAAATAAAATAAAATAGAAAAAGAAAAGAAAAGCACTAACCTGACTGAAGAGAGATGAACAGCAAAGAAGAATGAACATAAAAGCAAAGGAAGAAAATAGATTTTTCAACGGCAATCAATTTTCACGAGTTTAACAGAATAGATGGGGTTGTTTAAAAGCAATAAAACAATCCAGTTAATTTCAGCCACTCCCCCATACCTCTGCTTACGCCCCAAATAGAATGTTGAAAGGTAAGGAAGGTAAGGCGTAACCCTTGCTTTCCCTTATAAAAAATTTTGTTACTTTTTTTCCAAACAGGGATACAATAGTACCCTTCCATTAATTATCATATCTTCCTCTTCCTTACTCCTAATCCAAACAGCTTGCTAGTAATAATGTCAACTTAATATATATTAATTTTAATATTTATTGAATTATGAAAATAATAGAATAGGGTTGAACTTAAAATATTTGATTCAAAGAAGGAAGGAAAAAAGGAAAGTAAGTAGGAAATTTTAGTTTCATGGAAAACAATTGAAACAAGGAACCAACTAAACGTTGAAAACCATAATTATGTCTTAAAAACTATTGGGTAGAAACCACAACACAGTAAAAACCAAGTGTATTATAAATTGTGATATGTCCTACAAATACTACAAGAGTATGTGCTAATTGCAATTGTTTGAATTGCCAGTCGGATGATAAAAGGCAATAGGCAATAGCTTGAGAGTTACCCATCAAGTATACACATTAAATACTAGTTCCTACATGGCCAATGCTTGTATTTTTTTTCCCAGTGATTTGCAATGGATCCCTAATGTGGTCATAATTGTACCTTTCATAAATAGTTCTTATTCCAGCATACAAGTTACCCACTCACTGGCAGTGGCTTGGTAGATGGCATCCACCCCTGGCGAAAGTGAGTAAAAGGGCAGTAGTTTGCTTCAGTGCTTTTGGACCTGAGATCTGGGTGATATGACTATGAATCGTTTGCTTGATTGAATGTTCTGCATATGCATGTGACTGTTCTAGTTTTACCTATTCTAAATGCAGTTCATATTTCTATGAAGATTCTGGTGCTTCAGTTCCAGGGTTATGGTATTAATTGTGAAGTATAAAAAGGAGATGGAATGTGCAAAGGTTGTACTAGCAAAAGAAATTGTTGGGTTCTTTTCTTGGTTTGCAGACATGTTGTGGCGGTGGTGGAGGAGAAGGATCTGTGATAGTGATGTGTATGTTACACCTTATAAAAGTGTTTTTGGTTGTGATGGTTGTGGTGGTGTTGGTAGTGTTCTGCTTATATAGATAGTTGGATGATCTTTGGCAATTCCATATACCTTCTTCCCACTAGCTGAGAAAGTCGATGCTTTGAAAAATAGACATAGAAAAGATAAGCACTGGTCATAAAAGAAATTCCATACATAGGCAAAACTACAATCATGCTTAGAAATGTTGAGAATTGGTAAGAGAATCCAAACAATATGGAAGATGTTAAACTCCATATGGTGAATTTCAATAACTCTTTCTTGGGTGAATCTTGATTGGAAGGAATTTGATTATATGTAGCTAAGCAATAGTCTAGCAAAAAATAACCGAAGTAGACAAAAGTTATAAAGACCACCATTGGCATGTCATTGTTAATATATGCTTTGTAGATTGTGATTATGGTATTAATTGTGAAGTACAAAAAGGAGATGGAATGTGCAAAGCTTGCGCTAGCAGAAGAAATTGTTGGGTTCTTTTCTTGGTTTGCAGACATGTTGTGGTGGTGGTGGAGGAGAAGGATCTGTGATAGTGATGTGTACGTTACACCTTATAAAAGTGTTTTTGGTTGTGATGGTTGTGGTGGTGTTGGTAGTGTTCTGCATATATAGATAGTTGGATGATCTTTGGCAATTCCATATACCTTCTTCCCACTAGCTGGGAAAGTCGATGCTTTGATTTGTCCTTTTCAAGTGAATTTGCCTGGAACTTTCTTTGGAAGTGGGTAGAAAAAGTGTAATGGACACATTTTCTATTTCTTTTGACTTTTCGACTAGGAAAGGGAAATACAGGCCGATGTACCTGGATGTTTCTTGGAAAGTTGTAAGAAGTGTGAAACTGACAATGATTCAATAGTTGATTTGATTATTTATTACGAGTTGAATTATGCACTTCTAAGTACAGCAAGTAAAACCAAACTGCAGCTCAAAAATTGAATTAAACTGAGCGGTTCAATTCATTTCAATTTTATTAAAAATTTTTTGATCAAAACTAAATTGACATATATATATATATATATATATATATATATATATATATATGCTAAAATAATAAATATAAAAATAATACGTAATAAAGAGTTGTCATTAATATCAATTTCATGAGATATGTTAAAATAGAGAGTTATCCCTAATATGTATAATGGCTATTTCAGTCCATTGAATTATAATCTATCTTACCCACTCAACTTCCATTATATATATATATATATATATATATATATATATATATATATATATATAGTACTTGATATGCTAAATGGTATAAATGGGTACATACCAGTATAGTAATTAATTTTAGTATGGAGTTATACTTTTTTTTTTCTTTCTTCTGTTTTGTTTGGAGAGATTTGTATATATATATATATCAAAATCAAATTACAAATCTCTCCAAACAAAACAGAAGAAAGAAAAAAAAAAGTATAACTCCATACTAAAATTAATTACTATACTGGTATGTACCCATTTATACCATTTAGCATATCAAGTACTATATATAAATATAAATATAAATATAAATATATATATATATATATATATATATATATATATATATATATATATATATATATATATATATATATATATATATATGTCACGACCCACCTTTTGAGCCGCAACGGTCCTAGGGCATGGGTAGCCATAAGGGCACCAAAACCCGTAGAACCCATTCCACTCATAATCAATTGACATTCATTACATTGAACCATATCCCAAGACCGTAGTCTAATCACATTTCCTTAATACCCATTACTTGCTATCATTTCCACTTATAATATCATTTACACATATAACTTGTAAAACCTTTAAAGTTTCATTTCATGTCATTAACTCAACGTTCAATAGTTCATATATAATCACAATAACAGTTATGATACGAATCATATTATACAAACATCCTTTAACATATTAACGCTAACCCATTAATAACCATTCATGTTACATATGGACCTTATAACTTTCAATAACCATGGAGCTCTACTTACAACACCGAAACTTAACAAAACAGTTTCCAAGCGAAGGATGGGCTTAGGACTTTTACTTTGCTAACTCATTGACTATACCTGAAAAGTTTAAACCACTAAAATATGAGACAGAGCTCAGTGAGTACAAAATAATACTATATAAAATAAACAAATGGTAGGTGGTTTAATGATAATTTCTTATAGCAAAGAAGTAAAACGGGTCATGAGTTACTCTTATAAAATAGTTTTCCATATACAGTAAATATTGCATTTTTAGCAGAATATTTCCCTTATGGAAACGGTGTGTTTCCCACATTATCATTATCACTTGAGTGGCGGCTTACGCCTTGCTCACTCCCATTTCAGTCACACGCACAACTGATCGGGTCGTACGTACTGGGGGCCATAAACCCTTCCCAGCTAGGGTTCAGATACTCTTTACCCTATCCGCAGGTTCATTACCATTGTGCACAATGTCTGATGTATTGCCCCACATCAGAGGGGTATTCTGCTTGCCACGATATCATTAAAACATTTTTCCTTTCCATCCATGAAATACTTCAATGGATAATATATCAATAAATAATCAAAATTCCCATCATTGATCATATTAGGAGATGAAGCAATAAGGCTCATTTGGCCAAGTGCCATAAGGGATATTTAATTCAATAATTGGTAAAACATATCATGCATGCCAAAGAATTGCAATGCATTTTAATTAGGAAAGTGATCCAACATTTAGGCTTATACTTAAAGCACAAGAAATGTAATATTACAATGGATAATATATAATATCAATTGGGTTCTCATTATTAATCATATTATAAGATCAAACAATATAGACTCATTTGGCCAAGTGCCATAAAGAAATGTTTGGTTCACTTTGGCTCAATAATCAAGGAAGTATTATATAAACGGTTCAATATTCAATAAGCAGATTAAGCTTATCAAGAAATCAAGATTTTGGAATATCAATGAGCCATTCAACTTTTCAAGGCATAGAAACAATTCAACCATTAAGGTTGGAACAATAAAGGTTCAAGTATATGGAACAAGGAATATTATATTATTAAGTACTCACCTTTTGCTCCTTAGCTCCTATACCAATAGTTCTAGTGCAGATTATAACGAGGCTCCTCGGTATCCCGAGCAATGCCTTTGCCTTTCGATTCTACAAATATATCCAAATAATCATACATTAATTCCTACTCCTTTAACTTGCTAATCTCATTCTAACTCAACTTAACATTAACTTCCTACTACTAATCACCAAAACATATTCCAATACATTAAACAATACATACATAAACACATTAATTATTTACTCACTTTATTCCAAAATCCCATGTTGTCCAAATCCTTTCATTAAAACAATTAGGTCCCTTTTTCCTTCTTAATTCCTTAATTAAATTTTATGTTTATCAAACTAATACTCAAACAATCAACATTCATTTACCAATTGAAATTAATCTCTTTCAATTCCCATAAATCCTAACTTTACCAAATTGGGATGATTTGGGGAAAACCCAAAATTTCTCAATCAAATCTCAAATTGATCTTGCCAAGATGAAATTAATGCCATGCAAAGCCTACCACAACAATCAAACATCAAACTACACTTCATATTACATACTTTCCTTATATCATGCATTATGCCTTCAAGAATTTCAATTTTTGAATAAAATCTCTAAATTCAAATTTTATATTTTTAAACCACTTTTCAACATCCCAAATAACCTTAGATATTGTTAAAAAAAATTTTTGGACACTTCCCCTAAAATCCTAGTTTGGCCGAACCTTATGTAACATTCTTCCTTATTGATCTTTCATGCTTCCCTTGTTATTATTCACCTATTAAACCCCAAATCCTTAACCCCAATTCTCATATTTCATCACTTAACATGCCAAAGTAACTCTCCCTCAAATCATTCCACCAAAATCCAATCATAGAGATTAAAAGAAAAGGGATAATTACTAACAATTTATCACACTTAAGCTAAAGAAAGAAAGGAATTACTTAAGCAATAAATCTCACCTTGAAATGCTTCAAATTTAGCTCTAAGTTGAAGAATGAGTTGGGAGGTTTTGAGTCTTTGGTGAGGGTGAAATTTTTGGTGTAGGTTACAAATGAAATGGTTTAACACAATTTCATTTTATATACAAATAAAATCAATGGTGGTGATTTAATCACACAAGATCAATGGTCACATTTTTACTTGAAATGGAGGGCTAAGATTGATCAAGATGGATGGTTGAGATGGTCCTTAGGTGTATGGTGACTAAGCATCAAAATAATGAATACCATCATCACCAAAGTGAACATAATCATGGTGATGGAAAAGTAGGAGGCTTAGGTGTAAAGTTGGCATAAGTCAACAAATATGGCTAACCTAATTCCTTTCTCATCCTAACCCCTAATTAACTTGTTCTAACCATTCTTTAGTCAAGCTCCACCAAAATTTGAGGCCTTAGGGCTGGCCACTCCATGGGCTTGGGCTTTGAGTCCGAAAGCCCATCAACAAGCCCACCCGAAAACATTTCCCGAACTTAAAAATTTTTCGTAACTTTTTCCTTTCCCTTTCACTTGGCATTTTAAATCTTACCTTCCCATATCATAATAAGCTTAAACTAAGCCATATTGCCTAAAATTAATTCAATCAAACATACAATAAATATTCCTATCTCATAAAAATACACACTCAAGCACTTAACACCAACAAGAGTCTATGTCATTTTATCACTATGTCATTGATACTATACTCATAAAATTTATATTTTATGGTATTATTATAACTCCGATGAGCTATGGAGACCTTGGGTATTACAATATATATATATATATATATATATATATATATATATATATATATATATATATATATATATATATATATATATATATATATATATATAAACTAGCTTATAATATTATTGTAAATTAAGGAAATGTCGAATATAATTACCTAATAAATTATAACAAATTGATATTAATATTTTTTATGGTAATTGATATTAATATTTAACATGAGGTTTTCATTAGATATATATAATTTTAGTTTCAAAAAATACAGACATATATATATATATATATATATATATATATATATATATATATATATATATATATATATATATATATATATATATATATATATATATATATATATATATATATATATAATATATATAATATATATATATAATTATATAATTGTGCCTTGTGATGCTACTCTTTTTTTTTTCTTTTTTATTTTTGTAGAAGATACTATTATGTTACCAATAGTAAAATAAACAAGTATATGAAATTCATGCTTGATTTGAATCCATCCAAGAAACCTAATAATATATAATAAACTGTAATAATATATAATAAAATATAACATTTTGTTAGTAATATGTGTTAAATAGATACATACTATTAGTAAATTAATTTTGTATTTCATATATTAATTATTATTTATATACTAACTTGAATTTTTTTTTGCAAAAGTATTTTTATTAGAATCTCGTTATATTAGAGATGGTGAAGATACTCTTTTTTAAGAAGGCTACAATTCGGTACAACAACTTCCTCTATGACGTCAATAAAAAGGGAAAGAGAAAGATGTGGATCCCTCAGGAGACATGGGATGCTTGAAAGAAACATTGGGATTCTTAGGAGCATAAGCAACTATCACAAAAAGTATCCATGAACAGAAAGTCCGAAAAAGACGGTCCAGCGAGTGGACTATTTAAGTATATTGGAGGGTTTGTCCCTGCTGCGGAGCATGCCAAGAAATTAGTAAGATGTCATTTTTTTATAATAAGTAATTAAATCGTATGTACTTTAAAATTTTATTTAATTTTTAAGTTATTAATTTCATAATTTTTTTATTTACTAAATGTGGGATGATACTTTAAATTTTTAACAGAGAAATGATCTTAGTTGAGACCCTACTCCTGAGGAGATCTTCGTCCCCATCCACACGAGAAAGGAAGACCGATAGACTTTTGTCGACCAGCGCTCCCAGCGGATTCATGTAAGTTTTAATTAGCAATTTTTCTATTAAAGTACATTAAAAATTTTAAATGCTAACTACTATTATATTGAAAACATGAGGATCTCAAAAACCTCCACAAGCAGATGTCCTAGCTGGCTCCCGGATCCATTGAGTCAGCTCAAGTAAATGAATTTGAGCTATACTTCAAATCTGTTGAGGACCGGGAGAAGGGACGAATCTATGGGATGAGTTCGATGGCTCACTCATTTGGACATTCTGAAACCAGTTCTTCCTCAGTTCCACCACTGCCACCGCTGCCTACAGCTAAGCATATGCAGCATGAGATTGATAAGCGAGTAGCTCAGATGCGGGAGGAGATGCAGCATAAGATGTAGCAGACAGTTCAGGAGCAGGTCTATTAGTAGGTCGAGCTGTAGATGTAGCAGTTCTTCTCTAGGTATTTTGTTGGCGGTGCTGCTCCTCTATCTATTCTACCACCGGCTTCTACTACTTCTGATCAGCACACTTCAGCTGGAGATGCTTCTAATGCTGTTGCTAATGCCTATATAGTAGATCCGAAGCATGGCTAGCATCATGCTGAGAGCCATGAGGAGGATGATGCCCAGGAGTATAATTAGTTTTTTTTTTAGTTTTTTTAGTTTAGTTATTCGTAACATTTATATGGTGTACAGTATATTATATTTTTTATAAATAATATTACGTTTTATGGAATGAAAAATTCTTATATTCACATTATATATTAATTTATAATTTTCTAACTAATATATATGATATAAAATTAATTTATTAAATAATAAAAAATTTATTAAAAATTATTTTCAAATTTACTGACGGATTACTAACTGAAAAGATTATTAAATTATTTTTTCATAAATTACTGACGGATTACCGACCATTTTATATAAAATAATATTTTTTATGTTTATTTTTTTGACGGATTACTGACTGTGAAATTAAAATATTACTTTTTACTAAAATTTATTGACAGATTACCGACCGTTTAGTCATAAAATATTATTTTTTATAGTTATTTTATTGATAAATTACTGATCGTCTTATTAAAATATTATTTTTACCTATAAATTACTGACAGATTACCTACCGTTCTATCATAAAATATTATTTTTTTAGTTCCTTTACTGACAGATTATTGACCGTAATGTTAAAATATTATTTTTGACTGAAAATTACTGACGGATCACTAATCAAAAATAATATTTAATTATATTTTAATGACGAATTACTGATAAATTACTGACGGATTGTTGTTTTAAGCGACGAATTTCTGATGGAATAGTAATATTTGCGATCTTTTCTTGAACGAAATTACCGACCACTTTCTATAAAATACTAACCGAATTCCATCGGTAAATTTACCGATGGAATATTTTTTCCATCGCTAATCATTTACTGACTATCATTCTAATGACGGATTGTTTTGGTCCTTAATCCGTCGGTAAATTTATTTACTGAAGAATTTTTAATTATTATTGAAGGATTTTTTTTGTCTGTAAATCAGTGAATTTTTATAGTGTTTTTGGCCTTGATTGGATCGAATGGTAGCAAAATTTCATTTTTCAACTATATTCTTTTTTTGGAAAAATTCATTATTTTGAAATTATCTTTGATAGCGTAATATTTTGTCACAAGAATCATGAAAAATATTAAATGATAAATTCTATTAAATATTATAATTACTATCATGTATTTATAAAACATATATAGATGCACAAAATTAGGAAATGATTTGATTGTAATTTTGAGATAAAATTATTAATTACCATATCGACGATTAATTACCATATCGAGGCCCAACTCCTTGACATCTTGCTGAGAAATAAAGGGTTTCTTTGATAGTCATAACTTTGGCTAATATAAGCAAATATTTTTCTAGGCACAAATTCATTTAGGTTATGTTTGGATGTATGAATTTGGATTTGAAATTTAGATTTCAAATCTCATATTTTAAATCTATGTTACAAAATTTATAAATTTATAAATCTCTTATTTGGATAGCGTAAAAAATTTAAAATTTTAGATTTTAAATTTGAAAAGAAAATGGAAATTTCAGGTTAAAGATGAAGACAGTAGATTTGAAATAATTAGATCAAAAAGAGTATTTAAAATATTAATTTTTTGAACTATTAGATTTTACTAGGTATTTGGATTAAATTCAAATCCATTCAATTTTAATAACCCAAACAAGAGATTTGGTTCAAATCCAAATCCAAACTTTAAATTCTTGTCATCCAAACGGACCATTAGCTTATGCCCAATGATATTTATTTATATGTTATGCCCTTAGTTACCTGTGAATATAAAAAAAAAAATACTATTATGATAATTTTTCAGTACAGATAAAATTACATAATTAAAATCATTACAAAGATTTTTAAAAATAAATTAACAACTAGGCATAATTAAATTTTTTTTTGGAGACTGGCATAATTAATTAATTTAATTAGTATTGTTTTGAGATAAAAACACTAAAAAAATAATGGTCCCCCTTTCGATTCCCTTTTATGTTGTAGTGTCCCTCTTACATAGAGGGACCAACACACAAATTAAAAAAAAAAAAAAGAAGAAGAAGAAGATTGTCAAATTGTGAGGCAATCAGTGCCTACAAATTTTTTCAAAAAAAGAGGCATGCTATTTGTCAAAAGTGAAAGATATAAATTGTTGTATTGCATTTTGCATGGCTATAAAAAGGCATGTAATGAAAGGCCTAACACATAGATTTGCATAGAAATGCAATAGGCACCAGAGAAAAGTTTTCTCTAAAGGAAAAATAATTTGAAAAGAGTTCTTGAAAATTTTTAAGGAAATAATTTCTAAAAGGGGAATGATAAAATAGTGAGAAAAATACTTTAGGTATTTTTGGAAAACAATGTAAGTATTCTATTTGGTGAGATCTCATATTAATATTGATATAGAGAAAGCTTTCTTTGTACCTACTATTTCTAATAGTGAAACTTTTATTCAGAATTTTGTTTCGTGGACGTAACCTAAAATTAAGGATGAACCATGTTAAATTGTTGGTGTCATTTTTTTTTATTATTATTTCACATTTATTTTGTTGATTATACTTGTTTTGCCTAACAAGTGGTATCAGAGCTATTGGTTTCATTTTTTTCTTAAAAAATAAGATTATGCTCGGTGGTTATAATTTAGACTAACCTTCCACATCAGAAAAATTTTTCTTGAAAAATTATTACTGTGAATAGTACTTTGAGATACTGTGCAGTTTGCCATTATTCATGGATACTGATATTGTTCACACGTATCGGAGTTTAATGGGAAATAAGTATGGTAGTGTGAAAATGCATGTCTAGAAAAAGTTATGGCTAAGGAAAGATTTGATATTTAAGTGTGTCTGTTATAACCCACCTCTCTTTCTTGGGAATTTATCTAGTGTGTTATTCATTGACTATGGTCACTATTCCAGTTTACGGTTTTGTTCATGTGATAAAAGAAATGGAGGCAAAGACAAGCAAAATGATCAACTTAAATAGCACAAATTACCACATATGGGGAAAGAAGATGAAAGATCTCCTATTCGTAATGAAATTGTAGTTACCAGTGTTTACTACAAGTAAACCCGAAGACAAATTAGATGAGAAATGGAAGTTTGAGTATAAGTAGGTGTGTGGTTTTATCCGACAGTTTGTCGAAAATGATGTGTACAATCACATCTACAATAAGACTCACACAAGAACATTATGAAATAAGCTTGAAGAGCTATATGCTTTTAAAACTAGCAATTATAAATTATTTTACTTGACAAAATTTATGCAAATAAAATATGAAGAAGGCACTTTTGTCGCAAATCACTTTAATGAAATGCAAGGGATTATGGACCAATTATCAGGAACGGACATAAAGTTTGATGATGAAGTACTGGCTTTTATGGTGCTAGCCTCTCTACTAGAGTCATGAGAGACTTTGAAGATCTCAATTACCAATTATGCACCTAATGGTGTGGTAAACATGAAGGATGTCAAAAGCGATATTTTGAATAAAGAAATGAGAAGGGGATCATGGAATTTCTCTTCTTCATCACAAAAAGATGTTGTTTACAGAATCCAGAGGAAGGAGCCGACCTAAGGGTCCAAAATCTATAGACAAAAGCAGAGAAAAGTTAAACAAATATGCAAACGTTGAATGCCATCACTGCAAAAGGAAGGAACATATTAAGAGATTCTACCAGCAATTCAAGAAGGAGCAAAGAAGAACAAATGCAAGGAGATAAAGCAAAATGATAGCATTGATGATGAACAAACTATTGCCATCAATGAATTCCACATTGTCAAGATGAAGAACTTGTCAATCTAACATCCCACGAGACCAGTTGGGTGATTGATAGCGGTGCTACCATCCATGCTACACCTCAAAGGGAATTATTCTCATCATATACACAAACAGATTTTGGTGTTGCCAAAATGGAGAATAATAATTTTTCAAAAATTATTGGCAAATGAGATATTTGTATAGATACAGAGAATGGTACAAAACTAATTTTAAAAAATGTTAGGCATATTCCAAATATGTACCTGAATTTACTCTCTTTGGAAAGCTTAATGATGAAAACTTTTGCAACACTTTTGAAAATGGTAAATGGAAACTTGCTAAAGGTTGCTCAGTGGTGGCTAGAGGAAGAAAGTACTCATTCCTGTATATGATGCATGCGAAGCTCTCACATAATTCTATGAATGTTTTAGAGAAAGATGATGCAGTTGAGTTACGGCATAAGAGAATCGGTCACATGAGTAAGAACGAGATGACCTATCTGGTAAAGAAGAATGTGTTATTTAGGATGAAGAATGTGCATTTATAGAAATGCACAGATTGTTTGATGGGAAAGCAAAACAGAGTTGCTTTTAAAAGCTTCGCTCCTTCCAGAATGAAGAATGTATTGGATCTAATACATTCAAATCTGTATGGACCAATGCCAAAGTCACTTGGTGGTGCTCAGTACTTTGTAACTTTCATTGATGATCATTTTCGGAAGATATGGGTGTATAATTTGAAGATGAAAGATAAAGTGTTAGATGTCTTTAAGTAGTTCCACACTTCAATTGAGAGAAAAACTAGAAAGAAGTTAAAATGCTTTTGAACAGACAATGGTGGAGAGTACACTGGACCATTTGATGTTTACTGCAAAGAACATGGTATTCAGCATCAAACAACACCTCTGAAAACACCACAATTGGATGGCTTAGCTAAGAGGATGAATAAAACTTTGATGGAGAGAGTAAGATGTGTACTCTTGTGAGCCCTTAATTATGCACCTTCTAGTATGCATTTGAACTTTAGAAGCACTTGGGCTCGGTAAACAAACCTTCAAAAGTCAAAACTCTCAAAATGGAAAAATCAAAATATTTCTTTTTGACATTTGAACCATTTCAAATCATCCGGAACTGAGTAACGAGTATAACGCAACTGAAATCGTGTAAAATGGATGAGAAACGAGCAATAACAGGCAAAAACGGGTGAAATGGGCGAAAACAGGGCCTGTTGCTGCAGAGG
Source organism: Reutealis trisperma (assembly GCA_947687605.1). Lineage (NCBI taxonomy): Eukaryota > Viridiplantae > Streptophyta > Magnoliopsida > Malpighiales > Euphorbiaceae > Reutealis > Reutealis trisperma. The sequence continues at coordinate 5,838,564 of CANTUT010000012.1, read as the reverse complement.
CCTGTAGCACTGCTACAAAGCCCTCTACAGAACCGCAAAGGGCTGTGCGACATTGCCACAAAGACCTTTACGGCACTATAAAGCCTTTTGCCACAACTCTAGTAAAATTCTGATTTTTTGCAATCCCACATCATATTTGAACAATTTCTATGCTCCAAACTTCCTCCTATATATAGAGGGCCTCCTACACTTCAAAAGACCAACTCTAGAGCTTGAAAAGCATTACTTCAAGCAAAACGCTTTGCATTTGCTCCTTACTTCGCAAAGCGAGTTGGGGGGGTTTCTTATTGATTCATACCCGACTAGTTTAAGGCTCTCCACCGCCAGCCTATTCGAGGTAAGTCTCTTGCCCAAGGCTCGTGTCCTCCACCCAAGGCTAGTCGCCGCTCGTCGTTCGAGGCTATCCGCCGCCCATCCAAAGCTAGCTGCTGCTCGCCATCTGAGCCGCCGCCTACCATCCAAGGCTAGCTGTCGCCCACCAAAGCTAGCCACTGCCTGCCATCCAAGACTAGCCACCGCCCGCCATCCAAAGCTAGCCTCGACTACCGTCGAAAGCCAGCCGCTGTCCTCCATCTGAGGTAAGCTTCTTTTCCTTTAATTTCATTGTCTCTTTTAGTTAGTTAATTAAATTGATTCATCTAGGTTGTTAGCTAATCAATTCGGTAATCAATTAAATTAATTAATTAACTCAATCCTCTTTTAATTAATCAACCAAAACACGATAAAGTGGCTAGGCTAAACTAATCCCTTCGCAAGAAGGGAGAACTATATGGGTTCTGATTCCTATTTAAAGGGATACGTATGTATGCTCGGTTCAGGCATTGAATCCAATTAAAATTAATCAACTTTCCCCCCTATCACCTTCTTCACTTACTTTTGTGTTTGTTTCTTTGCTTTATTATTAGGATTAGTTTGGGGAATGTGTAACTTCCCTAGAACCCATAAGGGCTAGAGGTGGTATCCCCTAAGTTTGGATTTCATTGTAATATTAACTCTCTTTTATTTTGAATTCTAATTGTGTATAAACTTTGTGGATTGAATGATCATGCATATTATAAACTGTTCATGTATTTTAGTTTGTTCATGAAATATATTTTAAGTCACTCTTATATTAATTGGCCAAACTTATTTTATTGAAATAAATCGAAAACCTAGTCCCCAAATCCTCTTTGGTTTTGAGGCTAGTGATCCTTGTTCTTTTGGGTTATAATTGGAGTCAAATGGGTTTTTTTCTTATATTTTCCCAAATAAAAATAAATTAAGGTGGCGACTCCTAAAAATAATTTTCAAATCTATCAAAGATAAGCTTGAAGGCTTCCTCATGAGTTCTTTCCCAAATGAGCATTTCGATTCTCTTTAGTGGATTAGACTGGTGCTCAGGCGAGATCTCATAACTCTCACATGCAAAGTTACCTAAAATATTTTGGGGTGAAGCTCTACAGACAACTGTGTATATGTTGAATCGCTCGTCGTGTGTCCTTTTTAAGAATTATGTCCCAAAGAAAGCTTGGTTAGGAAAGGATGTTTCTTATGATCATCTGCGATGTTTGGCTGCAAAGCTTTTGTGCATATTCCTAAAGATGAGAGATCTAAGCTTGACGCTAAGACACAATAATGTATATTTATTGGCTATAGTCAAGATCAATTTGGCTATAGATTTTATGATCCAGTCCAAAAGAAACTTGTTAGGAGCTATGATGTAGTGTTTCTTGAAAACCAGACCATTGAAGATATTAATAAGATGGATAAGGACGTTTCTAATTCTAATGGTGACTCAATAGACTTAAAATTAGTTCCTCCAACAACTATGCCAAGAGAAGTTGGAGATGGAGCCCATGTTGCTCAGCCTAAGATAAATGATGCTTCTGATCATGATGAATCAGATGATGATAATGATGATGATGTTCATCATCAACCACCAGCAATTGTGGTTTCCCTAGTTCCATTAAGGAATAGTGATAGAATAAGACAACCTTCTATCATATATCCAACAAATGAGTACGTGTTACTGACTGATGGGGGGAGAATCATAAAGCTTTGAAGAGGCTATGGATAATGAATACAAAAGAAAGTGGATTGCAGCCATGTAAGATGAAATGAGATCTTTACATGAGAACAAAACATTCAAACTGGTGAACTTGCCCAAACGCAAAAGAGCTTTGAAAAATAAATGTGTGTTCAGGATCAAGCATGAAGGTTCCCATATGAGATTCAAAGCCATATTGGTTATTAAAGGGTTCAACCAAAGAAAATGCATTGATTTTGATAAGATATTTTCACCAGTTGTAAAAATGACATCCAACTATATAATGCTAAGTTTATAGCAAGTCTTGATTTGGAAATCAAGCAAATGGATGTCAAAACTGCCTTCCTAAATAGAAATTTGGAAGAGGAGATATACATGAGGCAACCAGAAGGTTTCAAAGAAAAAGAAAAAGAAAAAGGAGACAATGTCTGCAAATTAAAAGAAAGCCTTTATAAGTTGAAATAAGCACCGAGACAATAGTATAAGAAGTTTGAATCAATTATGAGGAAGCAAAGATATAAGAAGACTACTTCAAACCATTGTGTTTTTGTGAAGCAATTCTCTGATAGTGATTTCATCATTCTTTTGCTTTATGTGGATGATATGTTAATTATTGGCCAGAATGTCTCCAGAATTAATAGTTTAAAGAAGTAGTTGAGTGAGTCTTTTGCTATGAAAGACTTGGGTCCAGCAAAGCAAATTCTTGGCATGTAGATTATTAAAGATAGAAGTGTCGAGAAGTTATGATTATCACAAGAAAAGTATATTGAGAAGATACTTCAAAGGTTTAATATGGATAAGGCTGAAGCAATTAGTTATCCTCTTTCTAATCACTTTAGATTAAGTTCTAAACAAAGCCCTTCTACAGATGAGGAGAAGGAAGATATGAATAAGATTCCTTATGCCTCAGTAGTTAGAAGTTTAATGTATGCCATAGTGTATACATGGCCAAATATTGCTCACTCTATCTGAGTAGTGAGTCAGTTCTTTTCAAATCTTAGTAAGGAACATTGGGCTATAGTAAAATAGATCTTTAGGTATCTTTGTGGCACTTCCAAAGTATGCTATGCTTTAGAGAAGAAAAGCTTCTATTAATTGGCTATACAGATGCAAATATGGCTGGCAATGTAGACTTAAGAAAGTCTACTTCAGGTTATTTGATTACATTTGCAGGGGGAGTTGTGACATGGCAATCAAAGTTATAGAAATGTATTGCCCTTTCTACTATTGAGACAGAATTTATAGTAGCAACAAAAGCATGTAAAGAGTTGTTGTAGATAAAAAAATGTTTTTAAATGAACTTGGTGTGCAACAAGATAGATATCAGTTGTTTTGTGATAGTTAGAGTGCTATTCACCTTGGGAAGAATTCCTTATTTCATTCAAGATCAAAGCATATTGATGTAAGATATCACTAGATCAGGGATGCACTGGAGAAGAAACTACTACAGCTTGAAAAGATCCGTACAGATGAGAATGGATCGGATACATTGGCAAAAATTCTACCAAAGGAGTCATTTGAATACTGTCGATGGGCTGCAGGACTGGTGGAGCCCTCCATGTGATCGGGAGGGGGAGATTTGTTGTGGTATCCCTCTCACATGGAGGAACCCACACACAAATTAGAAAGAAGAAGAAGAAGAAGAAAAAGAAGATTGTCAAATTGTGAGGCATTTGGCGCCTACCAATTTTGTCAAAAAGTACTATTTGTTAAAAGTAGAGGATGTAAATTGATGCACGATATTTTGCATGGCTATAAAAAGGAATGCAATGGAAGGCCTAACACATAAATTTGCATAGAAATGCAATATGTACTAAGGAAAAGTTTTCTCTAAAGGAAAAATAATTTAGAAAGAGTTCTTGAGAATTTTTTAGGAAATAATTCCTAAAAAATGAGTATCAAAATAGTGAGAAAAATACTTTAAGTTATTTTTGGAAAACACTGTGAGTATTTTATTTTGGTGAGATCTCATATTAATATTGTATTACCTCTAGAACTGATCTAGAGAAGGATCTCTTTGTACCTACTATTTCTAATGATGAAAATTTTATTTGAAGTTTTATCCCGTGGATGTAACTCAAAATTAAGGGTGGACACGTTAAATTACTGATGTCATTTTTTATTAATTATTATTATTCCGTATTTATTTTGTTGATTACACTTGCTGCGCCCAACATTTTGTTCTTGCAACGTAATCCTTTTTCAGGTAACACTACTACAACTAACCCTTTTTTTACGGCATGTAAATATATCATGCAATTAAAAATAATAAAAAAATTGATATTAGTAAAATTTTTTTAACACTATTACAAATTTTTTATAGTATTATTAACATGTTGTAGACAAAAGTTAATATTTACAATATGTTTGGATGGGAGATAAGGAATAGTAATTAATGGAATAGTAAGGAAGGGTAAGGATAAAAAAGGAAGGGAAAGGAATGGGAAGTATAAGTGTCAACCTTTCCTTGCTTGGGAAAGGAGTGAAAAAGAAAGGGTAATTAATGGAAAGATAAGTATTAAGAGTGTTAAAATAATCTTACAACTTAAAATAGAAAAATAAAAACAAAACAGAAGTAAATTTCAAAAAAAAAATAAAACTGAAAAAATAAAAACGAAAAAAAACAACTGTAAACTCCAAAAAAAAAATAAAACTAGAAAAATAAAAACAAAAGAAAACAACGGTAAATTCCAAAAAAAAAAAAAGAAAAATAAAAAAGAAAAGAAAAGCACTAACCTGACTGAAGAGTGATGAACAGCAAAGAAGAATGAAAATAAAAGCAAAGGAAGAAATTAGATTTTACAATGGCAATCAATTTTCACGAGTTTAACAGCAATAAAATAATCCACCTAATTTCAGCTACTCCTCCTTACTTCTGCTTACACCCGAAATTGAATGTTGAAAGGCAAGGAAGGGTAAGGCGTAACCCTTCCTTCCCCTTTTAAATAATTTTGTTCCATTTTTTTCTGAACAATGATACAAAGGTACCCTTCCATTAATTATCATATCTTCCCCTTCCTTACTCCTCATCCAAACAGCTTGTTAGTAATAATGTCAACTTAATATATATTAATTTTAATATTTATTGAATTATGAAAATAATAGAATAGGGTTGAACTTAAAATATTTGATTCAAAGAAGGAAGGAAAAAAGGAATAAGTAGGAAATTTCAATTTCATGGAAAACAATTGAAACAAGGAACCAACTAAACGTTGAAAAACATAATTATGTCGTAAAAACTATTGGGTAGAAACCAAAACACAGTAAAACCAAGTGCATTATAAATTGTGATATGTCCTGCAAATACTACAAGAGAATGTGCTAATAGCAATTGTTTGAATTACCAGTCCGATGATAAATGGCAATAGGCAATAGCTTGAGAGTTACCCATCAAGTATACACATTAAATACTAGTTCCTACATAGCCAATGCTTGTATCTTTTTTCCCAGTGATTTGCAATGGATCCCTAATGTGGTCATAATTGTACTTTTCATAAATAGTTCTTATTCGAGCATACGAGTTACCCACTCACTGGCAGTGGCTTGGTAGATGGCGTCCAACCCTAGCGAAAGTGAATAAAAGGGCAGCAGTTTGCTTTAGTACTTTTGGACCTGAACTCTGGGTGATATGACTGTGAATTGTTTGATTGATTGAATGTTCTGCATATGCACGTGATTGTTCTAGTTTTAGCTATTCTAAATGTTGTTCATATTTCTATGAAGATTCTGGTGGTTCAGCTCCAGGGTTCATGGTTATTGTGATTCTTTGAACTTTCGGAGAAATGTGCATGATTCCATTTGTGAACTTATGAACAGCTTAGCCTGCATACTGATATAGTGCTGCTTTTGTGTGGTATGAGGTCCTAGGGTGATTGTTGTGGGACCTACAGATTCTGGAAGAGCACCTTGTCAAGAATGCTTCTCAGTTGTGCAGCTAAACAAGGTTGGAAACCTACTTTTGTGGACTTGGATATTGGCCAAGGATCTATAACAATTCCTGGACGCATTGTTGCTACTTGCTACCCCTATTGAGTTGCCCATTGATCCAGTGGAAGGTATTTCTCTTGAAATGCCATTGTGCACTTCTATGGGCACACAACCCCCAGGTAACCAATTTTGCAATTCTGCCATCTTTTATGATTTTTTCACATTGGATTTAGTCATCCATTTTGAAACCTAGGATAGTCAGGTCAAGTACTCTTTGGTACAGAATAGAATGGAGCATCCACCAAGTTTTTAAATCCGACAAATAAATTTTATTATTATCTTTTGTACAGTCAAAATGTAGATTTGTATAAAACACTTGTTGTCATCTTTAAGTTCTCCTCAAGTTATACAATCTAACAGATTAGTGATTCGGCATGGCATTATTTGAATTTTAACATATATTATAGATTATTATTGTTAGAAAATGAAATGATATCGAATAAATATGATATATAATAAGAATTTATAAGTAAATTAATATTGAATTTAGCATGACGAGAATATTCAATTGATTTTATACTAAATGAATTCTAATATTTATTCATTTATAAGTTCATGTTGGTATGAATTGAGTTACTTTGATAGACTAAACTCAATTACAGCATACTAACTAATGTCCTTACAGTTTAAAATATTATGATTATGCAAGTGTATTAACTTCTTTTCCTTATAATATAAAATGCCTTGCAACAAATCAAGAATTATCAAGAATTTCCTTAATATATATAAATCTTTGTTTGGCGAAATACACAATTTGACAAAGGAGAACAAAAATCAACAACAATTAGATTTAGTTCTGTTATTACAGCACTTATGGTGATATAAATTTAAGAAAGCGATTAATTAAGTACAATCATATCTCAGCAAATCCAACAGTCTTCTTGCCATCATGAGCTTTCCTGAAGAAATGCTTCACATAATCTGAGTAAAGAATGTTTTTATATTTGGGCTTCTCTCCACTTTCAAGAACTTCAGGCAAAGGACCAATCACATCACTTGGCTTTGGATTCACAAAAATTGGAATTGAAATTCTGTTTTTGCTGCCACCAGCAATCACACAATGCTCAACACTCTTATATCTCCCATTGCTAAGTATTTGCAGAGCATCTCCAACATTAATCACGAGTGATCCTTCAATTGGAGGAACATGTACCCATCCATCTTCTTCTCCTTTCCCTTCATTTACTCTCACATAAAGACCTCCAATCTGGTCTTGAAGAAGGAATGTCAGGGAAGACACGTCAGAATGGCGGCCTACTCCAATTGTGAGATTAGGATTTGGGCATTTTGGATAGTAGTTAAGATTAATCCTCTTTGAACCCATTAATAAAGATTCTCTCTTTTCATCTATTTCCTTAACATTCAGTCTTTCCATTAGTGCACCCATTAGCTTTTTGCAAAGAATTTCAGATCTTATCATGTATTCCAAGCATTCATCCCTGAAACAACAAAATTAAGAATATTATGATTAACATTAATTGCAGTAGTCCAGTGTTATTCGAATGTCTGTCTCACAATGCAGGCAATGATTTTCATAATTATATTAATGAAGTTAACGAAGTAAAGTTGAGGTTACAATTAAGTAATTACTTGCAAGCAGAAGGCCACAATGCAGAAGCTTCATCTTCAGAAACATAGAAGAGGCTAAGATAATCTTTCCATTCAAGAGCCTTCTCAGCATCAGGACTAAAGCTGGTTCCAAACCTGACATTGTTAGTAGACGAAAACTCCTTGGAATACTTATTCTTTACCTCTGCTGGTAGTCCAAAGAATCGATGAGTTGCTTCTTTAACACCATCAAGAACCTCAAGAGGGACGCCGTGATTAACCAATTGGAAAAACCCATATTTCTCTGCAGCTTCACAAACAGAGCGTGCAATTTTAGGGTCATTATCCCAATTAGACATGTCAATAACAGGAATGGATTCTTGAGGAATAATATTAATCAAAGCTTCCTGGGGTTGAATGTATTGTTTGGGAAGGGATTTAAGTCCCAAATCAGAAAGACCCTTTACACCATTCCCTTTGTTTATCACGAAGTCAGTCAAATCAAAGGAGTCAATGGACATTGTTGGAGCCATTGCTATGCTCTGCTACTATATCAAAGTAAAAGTAATACAAGAGAACAGAGAAGTATTGAAAGAGAGTAGATAAGCTAGAGGTGTTGGTGCGAATAAAGCTAATTAAGCATTGGTATTTATAGGTCCTCCTTAATGATTAAAACACATGTGGATTAATGCTGGTCTTTTTTTATTTAATTAATTGTTACTATAAAATTAAGTAGTAGGCTGACCACCAACTTATTATTCCTATCCACTTTCGTACCTTCTTCCAAGTTTTGTCATATTTGAAATTCCTCGTCTCCACCATCAATGTTTGACTGAGTTTCTGAAAAAAAAAAAAAAAAATGTGGTTTTGCCAAACTAATCATTGTTATTTTTCAATAACTCATAATGCACTTACAAAGAAATTCAAATGTTGAAACCTTTTGAATGAAATATTTATTATTTGATGTAATATGAATGTATTTTTAGTTAGTAAACAAATCAAATGGATTAAAATATTTCAGCTGTCTAATAAAAAAAAATAGCCATTTTGTTTTTATAAATAAGAAAAAAATCTAATTAACCTCCATATAGACTTAAAAGAATAAATTTTGATTTTTAGATGATTAAGGCCTAATAAATTAAAATTTTAGCATCCAAATGACAGATTAGTACTGCTACTTATGCCATTCAAAACCAGTAGTGGAGGATAAAAAGCCAAAACTGGGGGGCTATCAAACCAAGGAACGCAATCTTTGAAACAAAGATTAAAAATATGTTTTATTTTTTCGAATTACTAAAAATAAATATGTCGAGAAATTAACCCAATAATTAATTAGAGATTGAAAAATATAAAAAATATTATTAAAAACTGAGCAAATAATCAATTACTAGCATTAAAATTTTGTTCAGCCACATTCTCTTTCTAGGTTGGAAAGTTCTATGACATGTTTTTGGTTATAAATGCAGCTTGACAATGATTTGATTTGCTTGCAAACTAAATTCTAACAATAATACACTTCCTGAATGATTTGCTTATACAGTTGTTTTGAATAACCGACATGGAGTAACAATGTTGAAATCAGAGAATCTCAATATCTGAGTGAAATTAAGCTAACCACAAACTACTCATATTTGAATAAAAACATGATGCTGCAAAAAAGCCAAAAAAAAAAAAAATTGAGGCTCATAATAGAACATATATTTAGCAGAATATAACAAGTGAACACTGATTGCCATCCTACAGCAGAGTCTCATGGCAGCAAATTATAATCCAAAGAAGCACAAAATAATGAAAAACTCTCAACTTTTGATAAAAGAAGTGTATTGAACATATCATAAATGCCTCGGTACATTGTGGTACTACCAAAAACGTTTGGTGGTGAGAACGTCACCAAGCCTCAACTGCCAGTCTATGCAGCAACTGATGGCTTAGAAGCACTGGACAGCCTGGACCTCCTCTTTGCCAAACTCTCACTACGGCGTTCCCGCTGTTCCTTCAATCGAGTGGCAAGAAGTTTCTGGTACTCGGCTGCCTCTGCCTTGGCCTTTACAATTCTCTTCTTTTTGTCTGCAATCCTGGCACGTTTCCTTTGAAGTGTCAATGGAGTCACAAGCCTCTGTATCTTTGGAGCTTTACTGACTTTCTTCCCTGTAAACGAACCAGAAAAAATATTGACTATCATTCACATTTCTGACAACAGCAAACAACCAACACCCCTGCATGGCCCCTCCCCACTATTCACAACATCCAACAAAAATGAGTAAACTCGAAACCCCTTGCATGGCCTCAATCCCCATCTATTGACTATCGTATTGAACTCTTTATACTTCTTTTTCACCACTGTGCAGGTGCTCTTTCCTTCCCCTCACCAACAGGCACAACTTAGTGGTTTACAGTGGGAAGAAAGGTGCTTCATTAATTTGAATGGGATCATTAAGTTAAATGGGAAATTTTTTTCTGAACCAAATAAACCCAGTATCAGCTATAGATCACATCCCCATTGATGTAGCACAGATATATTTAAAAAATACAGGTTTGGGAGGACTGGAGGGGTACACCTGAGTCCTCAGACAGACTTCAACAAGGATCTAGTCCCAGAAAACTTGGAGCAAATCCACCTGAGTTCTGTCATGTCCTTGTTCCCAAAAGCATACAAGAAAGCCTCATACAAAACTCACTGAGTTAAAGAGTCTAAAACTAATAAATGCATATCTCAGAATGAAACAGTGAATGATGATTGAAGCCAGCATTCGAAGACTTAAATTAAAAAGCTAAAAGACTTTCTTTGACCATCATATTCTAGAGTCCTCATAAAATTTACTCGGTGAATCAAAATGATAAACTTAATCCTCAAACATAGAAGTCGTTGATACAAAAAAATTATCCCAATTACAAAGTTGTTGAATCTGACCTTTCAGTATTATGACTCTGCATCACCCACACTAAACAACTTTGAACTAACGTTGGAAGATGAAAAATGGGTCTTTTTTGACTGAATAATATTGCTGGAGCTAGCTACCAACCAGGCACTTGTTATATATAGTACACATACCCTAAAAATTCAAATGTTGATGAAGTATACGGACAAGAACAATAGATAGCGACAGCTACATCAAAGGCATATTCTAGGCATTTGAAGACAAATCTAAAACTTTTAGTTACCATTGTAAATGGATTCTCCACAAAATAATGAATGCATTGGTTTTGCAACTGTACTTTAAAAACCTAACATTTTGCACTTAACATTAGATGATATAAATTTAGTAGTTGTGAATGAAAAAAATTGTCATTCATGCAATCTCACTGCTGTTAATTATTAAAAGGCAAAACATAAAATAAAATTAAGATGCCATTAGGAATTATTCAACCATGAAGAGGCTGCTAAACAAGCACCATAATGCATGCATGCATATCCTGTTTAATGGAAGCAGTTCAAAATACAATCAGAAACTTTATTGCATATCATTCTCATTGCCCTTTCCCTGTTTCAAAGCAAGCCAATAAACAATGAAGATGGAAAGAACAAGCAGGGAACAAGAAACTGTACCAGATTTTGTTGTGAACGTTCTACGGTATGTGTTGACATATTTGCGGACATCATCCTCCTTGGAGAGGTTAAAAAGCTTCCGGATCTTGGAAGCCCTCTTTGGACCTCTCATCCTAGGTTTTTCAGTGTCAGTCAAACCAGGCAAATCTTGTTCACCCTTCTTCACTATAACCAAGTTCAAAACAGAAAGGTCCTGACTAACAATGCATCCACGAACAGACTTTCTCCTGCGTTCTCCATTGCGTCTTCCATATCCACGGAAGCACGGGGTACCTATTGATTAAAACAGGAATAGAATTTAAATCATAGAGATTCTATACTGCAATACATGCTTGGCTTAGAGAAACATCAGCAGCAATTATAATCAGAATCTTTACTCAAAGAATATTAGATTCCCCTGAACAGGACAAGTGAATCACAGTCATTTCTATGTAAATGTGAAGTCATTCAAGCATTAAAGAAGCTTTACCCACCAATCTATTCCATATTAGTCAATTGTTTTTTGGTTTTAAATAATTAAATTCCACTAAATAGTAATTAAACAATCTACCCACCTCTGTGTAGCAACAGACGGACACGGCCAGGAGTGAGAACACCTTGCTTCATGGGAAATCCTTGCTTGTCACATCCTCCCATGATTTTGAAAACATAACCCTTGAACTCCTGTTGAATATTAAATTTCTTGTACGTAAAATTAGATATACACTTCTAATAACCCAAATCAAACAATCAAGAATTTAAAAATAAATAATTGGTGGCAGTATCATATTCATACCTCACCCAGAGCATCTCCACTGACTTCCTGTGAGATCCTCTTGTCAAAAAATGCCCGGCTAAAACCAAAATTACCACCCAGTTAACATGACATTAATCTCTCCCAAACCAAAAATTTCTAGCAACCAAAAAAGGGTATAAAGAGAAAAATAGGAACAACTTACAGCTTCTGATCGTCATCGATCTCAAGCTTCTTCTGGCATCCAGTAGTAGGATTTGCAATGTTAAACTGCACCAGATCAAATATTTTATTTTATTTTATTTTATTTTTAGTATGAATCAATCACTGAAGGAAATGAAAATGAAACAAGGTTTTCTATATATGAAAGTGAATTTCAATATCAATATTTAGGGACTAATTGGTGCAAAACCTTCATGTTGATTCAGTCTATAGCTCTCGCCGCGAGCTGGAACTCTCTGCTCTGCGTATGCGTGCGAGTGGGTAAGGTAAGAGAAATTATTAGGGTTTTATGTTTGGGTTTTTATAGAATGAGGTATTTTGGGTCGGGTTTTGGGCCTGTACATCACTTGCATTGTCAAAAATTTGAATTAAAAATTTTCAGAGAAAAAAAATATCCGTTAACTATTTAATTTTTTTTAAACTAAATTATCCTAATTTTTTTAATACTGTTTTAAATATTAGTATTTATTTATATCAAAAACCATATAAAATCATATCAAACCGTCCTGAATTAAAAAACAGAAATATATATATATATATATATATATATATATATATATATAAATTTAAAATTAAATAATATTAATTAATAATATTAATAAATAATAAAAATATTAATAATTTAATAATTATTAATTTATATCTATGTTGAATTAACAATACATTTAAAGAAATTTAATAATATATAAGTAAAATTAAATTTTATTAATTAAAAAATTTCATTTTCAAATTAATAGTTGCAAAATATATATATATATATATATATATATATATATATATATATATATATATATATATATATATATATTAAATTAGCAACATATTTAAAGGAATTTAATAATATATAAGTAAAATTTAATTTTTATGAATTATAAAATTTTATTTTTAAATTAATAGTTGCAATATATATATATATATATACACACACACCCTTTATTGAATTAGTAACACATTTGAGAAATTTTAATAACGTATAAATAAAATTTAATTATACACTTTATAATTTAATTTTTATTTTAACTTAATAGATTATAAATAATTTTTTTTTAATTATATACTATATAGTTTGATTTTTATTTTTATTGTACGTATTGACTTAATTTTATATTTAAGCTAAAAGTATATATATACTTTTAATTATTTAAAAGTAAAAAATTCTAAACCCCTGTTTGTCCCATTCTATACTAAACTCTCCTATCAGATCTGAATTTCCGTCTTGAACCGTCCTCAAAAAAAGGGGACGGCTTGGTATTAAGATTTTCTCCATGATTTGATTTTAGATATCCTATTTTAAAAATTCTGAAATTTAATTCGATTCTAAAAATTTTTAAATTTTCGAATTTTCCCGAACCATGCTTAACTTTATTATATTGAAATTCAAGATTTGGGTTTGGGTTATCTAAACAATTCTACTTCATTAATCAATAGTATTCAATAATCACTTGTAAGCTAATCTCAGGAAAATTAATAATAATATTAATAGACATAAGCTATAGGCCTAAAAATTCGTCTCAACAATTTGTTTAAAAAAAAAAAAATTCCTCTCAACAATGATTAAAAAAAAACCTATAATTTTTTTTTTATATTTTTTTTTGTTTTGGAAAAAAATTATAAACTCAACATAATCTAAAAATAAATTCATATAGATCATGTTTGAATCCCTTTCCTGACCATCAAGAATTGAAAAAATGAAGATTTTCAAAAATGAATTTGAAATCAAAATTGTATCCTCATAAAAAATACGTAGAAAATAATTTCTAAATGCATAAATTAAACCAAAGATAAACGAACCAAAAAACGATTCAAATCGAATTTCATCAAATCTAACAAGTGTAATGAGTATTTAACATTACATATAATTTTAGGTAAAGTAATAATTAACAAACTTCAGCTTACTTAAAGTTACTCAAATTTTAATTCAAGATTTTGTAAATAAATTCATCAAAAATTTTTTAATGTAGAGCAAAACACGGTTGAGATTGATTGTACATTGAGTAGCATATGTCTATATGATAATACAAGTCTTTCACCCACCATTACTGTGAAAGAGAAGACTATGGAAAAGTGTTTCAGTCTGCATACACTTAACAGCACTTTGGCTCCTATGGTTCGTCTCTTCTTCCTACTGAGTATTTACCTACCCAGAAGCTTATTTTCAAATAAGACCAACTCTCATATGGTACAAGAAGCAAATATGTTAGCAGAAAAAATAAAAGTCTAAACTATCCTTTTTTTTTTTAATCACATTTTTTCTAAAATGTTCGCCAGACAATTGTTCTACAACAATAGAAAAATCAGTAGATACAAACAGGCATTTTCCAGTAATAATGGCTGCACAAGACATTATCTGAGAGCCCGATTTTAACGTCAATGGCCAGGTATAGCAAATGAACTGTAAGCGAGTGATACCGCCTGTTCATGCTCGTTATCGACAAACAAGGACCAATACTTCATTGAGGGTGTCCAATGGGATAATAATAACAATATTCAAGTAAACAATAGGCTTGGAGCATTTCTTCTAGAGAGCACTTTAGCTGCAACTAGTCCTGCTGCTAATGCTGCCCCAAATAGGGCATGTAATCTTACACAGTAATACTTTGCCATGAAAATCTTTCCTTTATCCTGTAATAAGAATGAATTCTTATAAGCAATGTTAAAGAAATGTTTTTTGAGGGAAATAATTGAAACTCACCATATGATTTTCTTCAACATATCTAATAACCAATTTTCCCATAGGTATTGTCAAGGCACAGAGAAGCTGCAATGTACAATGATTCAGTTAAAGACGAATGCAAGGGAATTATAGGCTGCATAGGAAAGGAATTAACATGGACTTACTATGCAAGTAAAAGGAAGAGCTTTGCTTAGACCAAAAGCGAACAAAAGACAGTAGAGTGTCATGATTGCTACTTTCACAACATTAGAACCTCTTTCAGTGCCAAGTCTAACCTGCATAGAAATAAGAATATACAAATTTCTAACTTAATTAAATAATCAAAGGAAATAAGACTGGGCCAAGAGTACACACCAAAGGGGACATTTTTCCAACAGCTTTATCTCCTTCTATCTGATGCAATCAGTCCATAGGAACACATAAAAAAAATACTAAAGAAATTAAACAAAAAGAGGGAAAACAGAAAAAGAGAGACATACTTGGTGAAAGTGACTACAAAAGAGGATTAAAGATGTTGTGAAGCCAACAAGGAGTGATACAGACAGAATTGTGCTGCTTAATGGAAGATTAGTTATTTCACTGTTAAAATAATAAGAAGTTGATATTAGCATGTGCAACACTGGTGGGAAATATGCAAACTAATTGAAGACTTGAATTGTTGTTATATAAATTATACAAACCTTGTACCGCCCACCAGTAGGTAAAAAGCAGTAGTAGCAAATGGGCCAAATGCCGAAAAGCATAAGGGTTCACCCAATCCTTGGTAACTTAACCGAAATGGTGGGCACTGCACAGATACGAGCCTAAGCAGATAAAACATTACATAGCCTCACAAGTTTTTTTCACAGGTAGAAATTAAGAATAGGCATATCCAAAGAGAGCATATGATTTATTGTGCCACATTGGGATTGAGATTTACCAGCTTATATAACTTGAGATGACTCGAAATATAATTTTTAACATATTGGAGATTCACTTCTTCAAAATTAGTTTTGAGTACCTCATCAAGTAAGACTTTTGTACCTGATATATGTAACCACAAATGATTGCACAAGCCAGCAATAATATTGCTTGCAAACTGCCTGCCCCAACAGATGTCCATGACAGCCCCATGAAGCCAAGGGAAAGAGATGAGTAAGCAGCAAGAACGGTTACTGAACGGCTTCCCATAGCCACCATGTAAGAGAATAATTAGCCAAATCCACTGCTTTCCATCAAAGCATACAGATAAAACCTAATAAATTAAGCCTTGGTTACCATAAACAGAACAACTTACCTGCCAACCAAGTTTACAACTGATTCTTTCTTGTTCTTATCTGCTCCTGTATCGAAATCATAAACATCGTTGCTGTCCATGGACCAGGTGTGAGAATATTAACAGCTCAAAACAAATGATTTAACATAGTTTTGTCACAAAAACACAGTTCAACAATATGTACTGTTTACATTTATTAAAGATGCAGCCAGTAAGCTTAAGCCAGTCTAGGAACTTCAGACTTCAAACCACTACTTGTCAAGATAGAGATATGTAATTAAAGGCAAATACCACGCATGGTCCTTCATCCTTCATGAGTGAGATGAAGATGCAACAAAATAATAGGAAAAGAATAAGGAACTTAGTTTCCAAATTAGTGTTCCGAGTATCATCTACCTTAAAGTCCTTATTGAGGTCTCTGAACAAGAAATGCGACTAATATGGTATTCTAATTCCTAAATTGGACAGCTTCCTGCCTTAGATATCTTAAAGGTCCCAACAACAGCCTAACTTCCTATTTTAACAACTTAGGTGACTCACTTTCTAGAGAATTGAATGGCACAATTATTAGTCATTACCACTATTACATGCTACCTTACAGCGAGGTTTAAGACAGAGCAGACACAAGCCAAGCTGGTTTAATACAGATATATTGGCAAACTCTTGCAATGTAGATATTGGAGTTGTTTTTGCTTAGACTGGGTCTATGTGGACTTCTCTCACAAAGGGAAGATCTCACCATAAAAATGGGTGTTACATTGTGAAAGTGGTCTCATGTATGGTGGGATCTCATCTCATATGAAAGAGGTTTACATGGATTTGACCTAGGCAAGAATTTTCCATAGATGTTATTGAAACATTTATCTCTTAAAGAACAGGGAAATTAAATGTTGAAAGGAAACAAGCAGTCACGTAGTACGACATCTCCAACTCGCCTTAAATTGAGCCAAGTTATGATAAGGATTGAAGAAGCCAAGAGCACAAAATAGCGCCTAGCTGAAAACATGCCTGTCTGCAAGTAAGCAGCTGCTCCACCTACCTATTTCCAAAAACCAAAAGAGTTAAAGAAATGAAGTGTGTAAAGAGTAAAATTCCAGCTAAAAATAATGAAATGTCACTGCATAGTCTAATTATATAACTCAAGTTTGAATCAAGTTCATACTTCACAAATGATGAGAAAAACTTACAGTGAGAGGAACCAAAGCAACAGAGTAAATTGGCAATTTGATTGCTCTCCATATCAAGGTCACTTTACCAATTTCTTCCTCTTTTTCCCCTTCACATGTATTACCAGTGCAGCTAATTGTACACTCAGAAAAAATCAGCCTACAATGTCTTTGTTTCTTGATTTCTAACTGTCTTCTATGGAAAAATTGTAGTGTGATACAACAGAACTGTGAAGATATTTTAGAAGCATTTGGAAACAAGACACCATGATAAGACCTGAGAAATAAACAATATTAGTAACTGCAGAAACACAATAAAATAACGCACTCTATCTTGTTCTATCTCTCAACTAACGAAAAGCAATAATGCAGATATAATCAATTGTCAATAAACAACTCACCCTAAGCTCATGTTTGTAGGTAATTTCCCAAGAAAGTGTTTGGGCACATGACCCTCTACCTTGTAATAATTTAGAGAATCACTCAGCCTAAAAATCTCAAACTTACGAGCAGTAAGGACGCAAGAATTTTAATATTTCTAATTTAAGAGGCAGTAGAAACAGTTTCAGCTCTAACAAACCCATCAAACTATATTTCTCATTAAGGTTTTCATTTTGATTAACTAAATGCAAATAAAAATTTGAGTTCAAGAAAGTGATTAACTGTTAGTAAACAAAATTACAATGTAATTGGTGAAGGTATTTCTTGCCTTGTTAAGGAACTTTGCTTGATGAAAGATTCATGGAGTTTCTTTAGACCAGAACCCAAGTTGATGTTACAAACTGCCGCTGCCATATTTGCAATGTTAAAATCTGCAAACAAGAAAAAAAAAATTACATTCAAGTCCTAATAGCAATTGTTTTATCAAATTCTTGAGGAAGAAAGAAAAGACATATACCTTGAAGACATACTAGTATACTACTATTGTTCATGCATGTCTCTGGCACTCTCTGTGTACAAGCCAAGAAGAGATAAGATGTTAACAGTAAACTTTTACTTTTACATTGACTTGAGTTATAACTGAGAAGAGAAGGAGAGTAATTCAGTCACCAGCAAGATGTTGCCACGTGAGCGTAAGGATCAGGATATGTTGCCACGATGGGTCCTACCAACCAAGATGGCTCTAAGGCTATGATTGGGGGAATGGAAAGAAGAGGAAAGAAAATTGACTATGTATATTTTATCGTTAGGGATGGTAGCGGGCAGGCATGCAAAACCCGCGCCCGCTCCGCTGCTAGCAATTTACAATCTGCTTCGCTGCTAGCAATTTATTATGCTCTCTGCCCCATATTTGTAGTGAGACGATTAAATAGGTATAAAATTAAATATACTCCAGTTTTATTTATTTATATTAACTTTAAATAGTAATTTTTTTAGCATTTTAAGATCAATTTAATATGATTAAAATCTAAAAAATTAAATGAAATAACCACAAAATATTTAGTTAATACAATACAAACTAGAATAATAATTACAATAATTGGATCGAATAAAGGACTGATATACTCTTAATCCGCACCCAATTCATATCCATAATAGGTATTTTTATTTAAACTCATATTCAATTAGCCATTAAATGGGATAGATAAAGTCCTACCAATTATGATCAGATCACAACGGATATTCAGAGGATTGGATCAAATTGTCCTCCCTAGTTTTTGTGAGTTGATATTTATTTTCAACCTATTTTCTTTCTGCCCTTTTTTTTCACTGTCCCAAACACAGCCTTAATTTCTTAGAGTGGCGGAAAAAGTCTAGGCTGTCTGGCCCATCATCACCATGGATAAGATGCTGTACTACTGAACCAATGAGTGGGCTTTTTTTTTTTTTAATGTCTAGGTATAATTCTATATGGAGTTAACCAGATAATTATGGGTCAGAATAAAATAGGAAATCTTAAAATTTTTGCACTTTTATAGTTTAAAACTAATTCCAAATTTATTCTAAATCAAAAATTGAAATAAACATAATATTATTTTATTATTAATTATAAAGTTTAAAAAAAAAAAAAAGTCAACTTAACCATTCAACTTACATCATATCATCAATTTAGACTTTGTATTTTAAATTTAAATTTGATTAATTGAGTTGTAAATTTGTAAAGTTGAATAGATCAACTTATTTATATATGCATTTATATAAATGATCTTCAACGATTTATGATTGTATTAAATCACAATTCCAATGTATAAAATCAAATAATATTGTTAAATTAAAAATATCATTTTCTATCAAATCATATTAAATCCTATAATCACAATTAGACATAAACTTATTGATTTTCTCACATTTTTTGTAGATATATTAAAAAAAAAAAATCTATCTACAAAATATTAAGTATTTAATGTTAGAAAGAGTAAATAAATAATTTAATTTTAATTTCAAATTATTAATATTCAAGTTTCAACCCCTATAATAAGTTTCAATTTCTTTTCATTTTATATTTCATTGTTGAAAATATAACTCTAGCTAGATTTACACATTTTCCTTTTGATATACAAGAAGTTAATAGATAGGTAGAGATTTTTCATTGATAAAGTCATACAGATTTTTAATTAATAAAGTTATATTATTATTATTATTATTATTATTATTATTATTAGGTTTGTATGGATGAAAATTTATATTCGATCTCCTATGGGGCAAAGTTATTCATTATTTTTGCATTGCTGTCTAAAAGATTGGTATGCATAGTTTATTTTATGTTTTTTTTTTTTCTAATATCTCTTTGCATTTAATTATTAAAAAAAAATTGGCTTCAAAAAAAAATTCTAAAAAAAAAAAAATCATTTGTAACATTATTCTTATTTCGCATAGTTATTTATAATTAAATTGTGTGGCTAAAAAAAATAATGGCAATTAACATGCTTTTTTTTTATTTATTATTTTATTTGTATATGTATTCAAACATATTTATTTTAATTAAGTTTGGTGCTACTTTTCTTATGCACATTTTTATAGTTAATTAAACATTTCAATACTTAAATATTTTTTATGTTTTATTTGAAGTTATAGAAAATTTATATATTATATTTTATGTAATTTAAGTTTAATTAAAAAATAACATTGTAATAAATAAGCCATTGCACGAGTATGAATGCTACTTAAGAAATGATTTCAAGGTTTTATTTAAAAAAAAAAAAAAAGATTTTAAGGTTAAATAATATCACTAGTAGATAAAATTAATTCATATAATATAAACGGTGATAAAGATTTGAATTCTCAATCAATAGATTTGGAGTCAGAATCCAAACTAAATATGAGAAGTGTTAAAAAAAACAAAAAAACAAAAACAAAAAGAGAGATTGGAGAGAGAGAGAAAAAAAAATTATCTTCTTATTATGTCATTCATCTTTTAAATATCATATAAAATTTAGATTAAGTAAGATTTAAGAGAAAATGACAAGTATAATTTATGAAACTAATGATTTGCTTGGGAAGAGGGGAAAAGCTCAGAAATAAAAGGAAGAGGAGTGAAAATGGCTTTGAAAAGTGTTATCTTCATGTTTGGAAATCTGGAAAAAGGGTGAAAGATGGGCTATGAATAGGCAGATTACTTTTCTGGATGCACAAAAAATGTTTTCCCCTAAATTTGGGAAAATGAAATGAGAAATATATTTTTTAATTATATTTGTGAATAAAAATATAATTTTGATCTTATTTTCATGTTTCAATGAAGAAAAAGATGGTACAATAGTAATTTTATTTTATTTTTCTCCATATTTTCTTTCCCTCTCTTTTGTTGAAGAATGAAAGTCCAATAAAGTGAAAAAGAAAAAGAAGGCAAAAGATGGCACAAATGGAACAAATTCCACATCAAAAATAAGCAGTATATGAGAGTGAAGGAGCTGCAACCACAAAGGCTAAGACCAGTTTGGAGATCAACCCACCTTCACGCAGCCTATAAAAGGAGAAGCCTACTTTGCTAAAATGAAGTCCAACATTCTCCCGTCACAAGTGGATTGGCCCATCAAGTTTCCAACATCTTTCAATTCATTTTCAAACAATGTGGGGAAAAAAACTTTCCTCGCACTTTCTATTATTTTTTTATTTATTTTAATACTTGAAATTTAAAATTTAATAATTATTTTTATTTCTCTAATCTAATAATTGTTATAATTTTTATCATTAATATTATAATTAAAAATATATTTCATTATTAATTGATAATTCAAAAGTATTATACATGTAATTCAACACCAATTAATATGCATTTTAAGTAATAATATATTTGTAATTGAAGAATAATGTATATGCAGTTAAGTTATAATGTATCTTTAGTATAAGATTAATGTATATAAACTAATTATTATTGGAATATTTTTATTATTAATATTACAATTGAAAATATATTTTATCATTAATTGATAGTTGAAAAGTAATGTATATGTAATTTAACACCAATATAGCCATATTTTGAGCAACAATTTAAAAAAATATAATAATTCAATTTTTATATTTAATTATAAATTATCATTTTTATATTTATTAGAATTATAATAATTATTAGATAGGATAAATAAAAATAATTTTTTTATTTAATTATAACAATTCAATTTTAAGTATTAAAATAAATAAAAAAATAATTAACATTTAAAATTAAAAAAAATGGTGAAAAACAAAAAATAAAGAAAAAAATAAAAACATGCTAACAGAACTATAGAAAAAATCACACTTCTTTCATCTTAATAAATCTCTCATATATGTACTGTTAATCTGATTCATGATGTATTATAGATATGGGTGTATGATTTAACAGTTGCCTGATGAGCATGATAATTTGCACAAAAAATGATAAAAATTTCTATATTCTTATATTTTGAAAAATTCTATTAAGTGAACGGTTGAGATCTCATGAAATTCATCGTACGGTCTAAATTACTCCTTGTGCATGGTAGCAAAGGACTCCTCTGACATTGGCCACATCACCTGTCACTATGTGTGCATAACAGGCAAATGCTAGCTATTAACAAACAGTGCAGGCTACGGTTTGAATAGAAATCAGACTGACAGTTTCAGTCTGATTTTGGTTCAGGTTCTATGCAAGGAGTATTAAAATCGGACCGGTCCTCCATACGAACTAAAATTGGACCCGAACTAAAACTCTGATTCTGATTTTGATCTTATTCATAGCTGGTTCAAGTCTGATTCCGAACCAGCCCCTGGCCGGCGTTATGACCTACACTAGATTTCACTTTTATCAGGCAGAAACCAGAGGATTTATCGTTGTTGGAGATTGTCCGATTTCTTATGAGGATTTTTTTTTTGGCCAATTATTTCTTATCTCTATATCTCTTCAGCTGCAAGTCAAAATCGAAAACAAATTAAATGTCAAACTAATTAACCATTTGTATTTGGTGTCAAAATACATATTTTAATTTTTAACGGTAGTTCAGTGCTAAATAGGGAAATTGATTGATGTGTGATTATTTTAAAAAATATATGTTAAAATATATTATTTTAAAAAATATTTATCCAAATATGTATTGTTCGACATTTTAAACGTTGAATAAAACTAGTTTGGTATTTTAAATACAGAATTAGTGTTTATTAAGTATTTTTCTTTGCTTTTTTGTGGGTGTGGGGCCATGTACCATAGTTCGGTATTTAAAGTACCAAACTAGTCTATAGTTCGACATCATAAATGCCGAACTTGACTTGCTCATGTCGCAGCAGGCGTGCAAGCTAAGTTCGGCATTTATAATGCCGAACTTATAGTCAGCCCGTCCCATCCGTGTAGGATGGCAGGCACGGGTTCTAGTTCGGCATTATAGATGCCGAACTAGAGCTACGCACCCCAACCGTTGGATTCTCGCAATCCAACGGTTAGGGAGTAATATAGGAAATTATTATTACTGTGAAGTTGCTGGCCCTTCCTTCTTCCTTCTCTCCCTCATTTCAGTTTCTCTGCTTCGTTTTTTTCCTCTCTCACAACTTTCTCAACCTTGCTTCAATTTTTTTTTTCTTGTTGCTGTGAAAGATTGGTAAATATTGATTATTGAAGAAGCTTGAAGAAGGAAAAAAATGTATATATTATTAATTTAAATTTTTGAAGTAATTTATAAATTTTTTTTAATTAATTTCAACAAATTATTATTTTCTATAATATATAAGAATAATATTGATGAAAAATAATTGTTACTATTTTTTATGTGATTATAACAATATTCAAATTTTTGAAGATATTATCCAAGAAAAAAGTAATTTTTATTTTTAAAATTATATTAAGGCAGCATATTATATTGATTATTATATATGTTGTTTGTATAATTTGTATTGTATAGGATTTTTTTTTTGTCAAATAATATTTATTTTTTGTATGTAAAAGTCTTTAGGGATAAAATGATTGCTTAAAATTTGTTAATATATTTTTCAAGTTCATCTCTTAATTATTTGAAATATAAATATAAAATAAAATTAAACATTGTAATTTATTTAAGTGTTAAGGTAATAAAATAAAAAAACAAATAAATATTCCCTTTAAAAGCACCATAAAATATTAATTAATTTAATATAATTATATAAGATTAAAAATATTTGTTAATAAATTCAAGTAATATTAGTAAATAATATAACTTAATTTAGGCTATAAATATTTGTTAAAATATATATATTTGTTAATTTAGGTGATAAGTTAATTAAAATATATAATTAATATGTAATATATTTGATTAGCTCAATTAAAGTATATTAAATTTAAATAATAAAAATATATAATATCATATTATTTATGTTATTAATTAAGTTAAAAAATAAGTATAATAAATAAGAAAAATTTTAACTGAAATATTTTATTAATGTGTCACCATAAAATATTAATTAATTTAATATAATTATATAAGATTAAAAATATTTGTTAATAAATTCAAGTAATATTAGTAAATAATAGAACTTAATTTAGGCGATATTAATTAATTTAAATATATAACTAATATGTAATATATTTGATTAGCTCAATTAATTGAAAAGTGAACTAATTAAGAAAACCGATTAAATTATAATAATATTAAAAATATATAATATCATATTACATATGTTATTAATTAAGTTAAAAAATAAGTATAATAAATAAGAAAAATTTTAACTGAAATATTTTATTAATGTGTCACCATAAAATATTAATTAATTTAATATAATTATATAAGATTAAAAATATTTGTTAATAAATTCAAGTAATATTAGTAAATAATAGAACCTAATTTAGGCAATATTAATTAATTAAAATATATAACTAATATGTAATATATTTGATTAGCTCAATTAATTGAAAAGTGAACGAATTAAGAAAACTGATTAAATTATAATAATATTAAAAATATATAATATCATATTATATATGTTATTAATTAAGTTAAAAAATAAGTATAATAAATAAGAAAAATTTTAACTGAAATATTTTATTAATGTGTATGCAATTAATTTCATTAATGTATGTGAAACAATATAAATAAAAATATTTGTGAAATAAAAAGTTGTGCGAAATATTAATTTATAGGAAATAAAAATAGTATTGGATCAAAAAATTATAGTGAAAATAAAATAAAATAATTTATTTGTAATAATAACATTTTTATGTGAAATAATAATTTATGTTAGAAACTATAAAAATGTCTAATGAAATTTAATAATATAATCAAAGAGTATAAATTAACTTAATTTACTATATATTAGTTAATTGTATTATATATTTAATATATAATATAATTAATGAATTTAATAATTAATTCGGTTAAGTATAATTAATGAAATATGAAATTTTTTTGATACTATAATAATATATATAATATTTAATATTATATAAAGAGTATAAAAAGCTATATAAAGTATTAATTTTTGAACATAATAAAAGTTATATTTTGATAAAGTGAACTTGTTGTAAAAAGTGGAATTAATTTTCAAATATGACTAAACTATAAGCTCTCAAACGCAAATCTTTAGAATTATTATTAATTATTATTGCAAAAATTATATATATATATATATATATATATATATCTAAAATAATAATAATGAAAGAATAAAAATAATATTAGAATTCAAATTTGTATAATGATTATCTTGTATAAATTATAGAATAATAAGCAGATTTAGAAAGTGGAATTATTTGATAATGTGAAAATCATAAATCCTAAATCCTAAATCTAAATTTGTAAATCATAAATTCTAAAATGTCGGTCATACAGATTATGCTACAAATTAATTTTTAGCATATTGTGAAAAAGTAAAAGTAATTGCACTGATATTAATATAAATAAATATTGTTACTTATTATTATTTTTTTTGTTTGGAATTCATTATATATAATGCTAATAGATATGGCCGAATCGATACCAATATATTTTTACTGGGAGATGAAGTGATACGCCGTGACTATGGAGTTGATTATATAAATGGGCAATGCAATATGCTCCAAGTTCATCCTGTACAGAAAATCACAGAGATGCTCCAAATTATTCACTTAGCCACAAATATAGATTGTGAATAATATTTTATCAACTCAATAATATTTAGGGTACCTATAAGAGTGGTAAATGGAGTTGTCTACCAAATGGCAAAAATATTGAAAGACGATGATGTAGAATGAATGTTTCAACATATAGATATGTTTAGACAGGATTTGGCATTTTTTGAGATTTATGGTGGTCTTAGTCAGAAGACAGCAAATGATGACATAAATGAGGATGATGGGGAAGGGAATGCAGATGGGAATGGAGAAGACAATAATGCAAGTGCACATGATGATGCAGAGGGATCAGGGGCAATGTTTTCATATGTTTTTGAAGAGGACGAAGATGACGAAAATGTCGACGAAGATGACAATGATGATGCACTTGAAGAGTCTGATGAAAGCGATGAAAATATGCTCCATAAATCAGACGATTCTGACTCTGAACATTCTGCTTTTGGAGTACATGAGGGGGAGGCATGTACTGTAAGTAATAATGTAGTCATAAATGTACCATCACATTTTTTTAGCTACAACTCAAATGAGTTTGTAGATTTTGAAGCAATGCGGGTACCAGATGCAAATGAAAACATGATAGATTATGGTGATAGCTTATATAAAGGTATGCTTTTTACCAGCAAAGAAGAATGTAAGCATGCAATCTAACAGCATGCAATACATAATAATTATGAGTATTGCTCAAAAGAATCTCAGGAAGAGACATTTGTATGGATTTGCAAGAGAAAATCTAGTAGTTGTAATTGGCGAGTACGGGCAAGAAAGCTGAGGGATGACAGCCGGTGGAAGATAAGCCAATATGATGAACCACATACGTGTCTGAACATAGGCAGTACATCAGATCATAAACATTTATCTGCAAATGTTATTGCTAATCTTGTGGCACCCCTTGTAACAGAAATGTCTTCAATTAAGATTAAAGCTTTACAAGTTGCAGTGAAAGATCAATTAGACTATGAACCATCTTATAGAAAGACATGGAAGGCAAAACATATTGTAATTGAAAAAACATTTGGTGATTGGGATGAGTCATTTTCTCATCTTCAACAGTGGTTGCAAGCAACACAAGCAACCAATCCTAGTACCCATTACATTCTTAATGATGAGAAGCATGTTATCAATAACCGCATTGATCCAACCTGTCATATATCTAAACACATATTTTGGTGCTTCAAGCCATGTATTAATGGGATGAAAAATTGCAGGCCTGCTCTCATCATTGATGACACTTTTTTGTATGGAAAGTATAAAACTGTTTTATTGTGTGCATCAATTCTAGATGGTGATAATCATATTCTTCCTGTGCCATTTGCTATTGTACAGAAAGAGAATAATGACAACTGGGATTGGTCCATGACGTGCATACGGATGCATGTTACTAGCAACCAAAAATTATGTGTTATTTCTGATCGGCACAAGGGCATAATAAATGCAATGAAAAGCAATTTATGGAAAATGTGTTCCCATCGATATTGTATCCATCACGTGGTCAGTAATTATAATACAACTTTCAAAAATGCAAAAATGAAGAAATTGATACAAAATGCAGGTATATCATATATCATCCAACATATTATAATTGTATGTATTACCTGAAGTTAACTTTTATTGTGGTAATATTAATGTGTAATATTTTTTCTTGTCGTAGCATATGAAGTACAAAAGAGAAAGTTCATCAAGATGCGTAAGGAAATTACCCAGTTGGACAAACTGTCATCAGATTGGCTAAAGAAGATACCATTGAAACAATGGACGCTTTCTCACGATGGCGGGTATAGATATAGAAGCATAACATTGAATATTGCTGAATCTGTAAACAGTTTTTTAAAAGATGTTAGAGCATTGCCTATCGCCTTGATGGTGAACAAAATTTTTTTGAAACTTGTTAATGCATTTGACCATTTTAGAAGAGAGTATGAGAAGGAAATACTTGAGGAGCACAAATACACCCGTTTATGTTGAGATAAGCTATCTATATGGAGTAGACGGGCGAATAGTCATGAAGTGCAATATTTTAATAGAAAAACTGGTTAATGTCAAGTGACTACTGGTCGACAAAATCGAAGAGAAAAGATTAAGGGAGGCAATGTACAGGTTATGGATTTGGCAAAAGGTTAATGCTCGTGTGGCAAATTCCAACAATATAAGATTCCTTCTCGCACGCCATTGCATGTTGTGTGAAGAATAGTATTAATTGTGAGCATTACATTTCTCCATTTTACAAGTTAGAATGTTCATTGAAATGCTGAGAATTACACTTCCATCCCCTTGGTCATCCAGCCAGAATGTGCCAGTTGCAAATAGTAGGAATGGGCGCTAATAAAATGTTATTTTCAACTTGTATTTTAATATGATTAAGATTTTATAACATACTTATATGTGATGGTGTTAATTAGATGTGTTGATATTGTTATACCATTACTTTCATTATATTTATGTTTTATTTATTGTGAGACAAGCAATTTGATGGTCTTTATAAAATCCTGTGATAGGTGATAATGACATTTTATACTCCTGGTGATATATTCCGTGTATGCGATCGACATTGGTCGCTTGATGATGATTTTCTTTATCCTACTGATTGTTTATCTGATATTTATCTTACTGATAAAGACAATGTTGTATGATATATCATTTGACCATATATTAAGTTTGATGTAATGTTTATTAACAATATATTGTAATCAAATGATAAATTAATGAATAATTATATTACCGTTAATAATTATGCTCCATACTATAACTTAAAGTAATTGGTATTATGTTATACTATTTTTTATGAATGACGTTATCTCATATGTATTTGCATTTTTTTTTCAATTAAGCTATGCTATCATTTTATCATTTATGTTGTACTACACCAATGTAAACATTATGAAAGTTTCATTATCATTTCTTATGGTTTCATTATATTTGTTCAGGTATGGAGGGTGGACATGCTGCAGATCATATACATCCTAGACCATATGACACTTCATTATTGGACATGCAAGATGTTCACCGATTAGGTGCTGTATGGATTGATCAGGGCACTGCCCCACCATTGCGATGCAGGCGTAACGCATTAGTATTGCGTGATTTTGTGGTTGATGACCGAGTAATTCCACGATTACGCCTTATTGGATTTTATGGCATGGCTAGGATTGGCTATTTTATGTTGGATCACCATCTTATCACCACACTAGTAGAGAGATGGAGACCAAAAACACACACATTCCATTTTCCATATGGAGAGATGACTATCACACTTCAGGACGTTGGTATACAGACTGGGTTGCCTATAGATGGTCATGCAGTGACTGCATCCTCACACGTAAATGGGAGGGATTTATGTCAGAGACTTTTGGGTGTAGAACTAGATGGTAATGCAATTAGAGGAAATAGATTGTCACTTAATTGGTTGAATGCTACATTTGCCACTCTGTCTGCTGATCCTACTGAGATTGAGATAGATGCATATATACGAGTATTTATACTTCGTCTTATAGGTGGTGTTTTGTTTACCACGGAAGCTGATAGCCGAGTTCACTTGAGTTATGTTCAGCATCACATTGAGATGCAACTGAAATTGCGGGTCCATTATTTATATTGCAGCTATGGGCGTGGGATAGACTTTCCATAATTTCACTCCGACTACATGTGCGAGTTCCACCGGGAGACTCCCCACTTGGGCAACGGTAAGCAAGAATAAATATTTTAAAAAATATTTTTATGAATTATATCTAATTAATCTTATTTTATAGACGGAGCAATCTGCGACAGGTTACTGAAGTCAGTACACACGTCGTACACGACATTCGCTACAAATTTGATATTATACATGACCAATAGGTATATTTAAATCAATTACTATGATAAATTTAGGTTATTGCAACAAAATAATTTGTCACAATGAAAGCTATTTTTGTGATAATATATTTTTTTTGATGAATTTAGCTTATCACCAGGTTGATTACAATGAATTTGTCTTAATAAATTTATTGCAACAAAATAGAATTTCATCACGATAAAATATAACATATTGTGACAAAAACTAATTTATTGTGATCAATTATTTATCAAAAAAAGAAAATATTTTGTCACAACACATATCATTCTATCACTATATAATAAGTTATATAGTAACAAAATAAGATAATATAAAAAAAGGTTTAATTTTTAAAAATAAAATTCTATAATAGGAAAAAAAAATAGTAGATTGAAAAACCAGATTTAAAAAAATCTGAAAATTAAAATTAGCATATTGGAAAAATTGGTATATTAAAAAAAAGATTTAATTCCTTAAAAAACTAATTAACAAGTTAAAAAAATTTATTATACTAATCGGAAATCCAATGAGAAACAACAAGAAATTTGTTATTTGAGATTTGATAATGGCAGAGTTTTATTTTTTTTTTTTGGCTATTAATAATAAGAAAATTTTATTCTGAAAAAAAAAAGTAAAAATTTGTTAAATAATCAAACCAATTAATTTGTTCTTTTAACTTAATAATATATCTACAACAAATAAAACAAGAATTAGTTATATTCTTACCAAGTGTTAATTTTTTTTAATCTCTTGGATATATATATTATTTTTAAAATTAATAGACAATTTTAGTAATATATAAATTAATATAAAATTAGAGTTTTTATTTTATTTATTTATTAAATTTAAAATTATTTACGCTATATGAAAAGTTTGTATTAGTCACAAGTATATGATTACATATTTTAAATTATTATTATATTTTTATTAAAGTTTGAAATTATTAATTGAAAGAATCCGAATTTTCAATTATTTTATAAAATTCTATTTTCGTACGGAAATATCTTATTTTATTATTTTTCTTATTAAAATAAGATTGAAATTATATTTTATTAAATTATAAATATTCATATTATTTGAATATGTATTATTAATGACAATTTTGATATAATATTACAATATTATATTATTATGATAATGTTAATGTAGATTTTTGGAGAATTGTATTTTGGATTATATTTTGATATTTGAGTATTAATAAGGGTATTAATTATATTATAAGTTGATTATAGTATTTTATCGGATATTTGGATTTCCATATAATTACTATAATTACCGTTAATAATGTTATTGATATATTTTCATGAGTATATGTTGTAAATTATTATTATTAATATGTGAATTATGAATTATTTTAATTATTATTATTATTACTATCATTTTCATTATTATGATTATTGGTGGTATTATTATTATTATTATTATTATTATTATTACTATCACTATTATTACTATTATTATTGTTATTATCAATATTATTAGTAGTATTATTATTATGATTATTCTTGGTAATTTATATATATGTAGGTATGCGTGTAGTATTATATGTATATATTATATGGTTTGGTGTATATATATATATATAAGCATAATCTATGTTAAGTAAAAAAGAAGAAGAAGAAATGGAAGGCTGGGATTGGTCAGTTTGGAGAAACCAAAACGGTGAGTTTTGGGTGAAGCAAAAATGGGACAGAAGCAGAGGGAGAGGAGAGAGAAAGGGAGAGGCCGAGAGAGAGAGGGTGGTGGTTGGTGGCTTTCCGGCGGGCGGTGGTGAGCACCGCCACCACCACCGGGTAGTAGGAGGATCGGCGACCTCGAGGGAGGTGGCAGCTTGACGATCGACGGCGGCACGGCGGCGTACGCGAGGAGAGAAGGACCGCTGGCCATCGTGACTTCAACTCCATTTTTCGGCCGATTCCGGCATCGGAATCCGGCGATCTTGGTGCCGTTTTACTCCTGGAGATGAGAGCTTCATTTTGGTGCCTGCCTTACCCCCTGAGGACCACCGGAGGAGGAGATCGAAAAATACCAAATCGTTACTTTGGAGGTGTTTTCCGGTGGCTGGAGGGCGAGTGCCGGCGAGTGGTGACTGTTTTTGTGCTCCTGGGGTTGAGATGAATCTGCTGGTATGGCGTTTTCCCTGATCCGCTACCACCGGCAGCGGCGCGTGGTGCCGGCGCGTGGAGAGGTCCAGTGATTCTGTTTCGACATTCTGGCACGATCCTCGACATCTGTATGTTCAAAATTTGGGAAAGTTAACCCAGAACCCTTGTATTTCAGTTGGTTTATGAGTTAATCTATGTTTAGTGGTTTTTAGAGTATTTGTTAGGTTATCGAGTCTGTTCTGGAGTTGAGTATAAAAGTTGAGTATAAAACTTATCATGTTCATGTTCTCTGTTGCGAGGTGTCGGTGTCTGGCGTCTTCCTGGTTCCCAGGCTACTCTTCTGAGGGAAGCCGGTCGGAAGCGTCGACAGTTAGGTGAGTGATACTCACTGATATATTATCCTATTTCCATTTCATATGCATTGCTGTGTGTATATATATGTTGCGCGATTTCTGCAAGTGCACAGATCGTTTACAAGTAATAAAGTGATGAGTGAGTATCGTTCCCACAAGGAAGGGTTTGTCAAGTACCAATTTTTAATATTACTCTATTATTTAGAAAATCAATTATGAGATTTATAATGAAATTAAAGTAAATAAATAATGATAAATATGAAAATAAGATTAAAAGTTTAGGATTTAGAATTCATCAATTGATCACATATGATTTCTTTATAATCTTTAGACGGATTATTTTTGTTGGAATTAATGATTAGATTTCCCTAAATTATATGATGTTCTCTCTCAATATACAACATGTGTGTTTATATTAACCTTACGTCTACTCTCGTGATCATAAGCAATTAACACAAACCTATTAAGTTTTATGGAAATCCTTTTAAAAATCACAAAGGAGTATTCTTATCTCTAAGCAATACATTCCCTAAGTCAATTATCCTAATGAACTAATATTGTGCTTCCACTCTCGCTACTTCACACAATATCTTAAATCATGCAATTAATAACCAGTTAATTACAAGCATTAAATTTTAAGATAAAATATTAATTCCAACAATTAAATCCAATCAATTAAATATAAATAATCATATGCAAATCAAAAGATTACATCTAAATCCTAGAAAAATAAATTTAGCTATTCATAATTAAAAGAGAAGAAATAATTAAATTAACAATAAACATAATAAACATAATAATAACTTATAATTAAATTCAAGAATAGAGTTTAGAGAGAACTTGTTTTGAGATACAATTTTTGATGAACTCAAGCTTCCAAAAACTCCTCCTCTTGATCAAAATAAAAAATAAAACTAATCTACTCTAAGAAAACATGTGAAAATCTCTCTACATATTTTTTTTATGGATTTTCTTTTGATACTATTTCCCTTTGCCAAGCATGGTATTTATAAACATGTTTGGTGGAAGAATTAAAGTTTCATTAAAATTCTTACATCAAAAATTCAACATTGATGGTTAGGTTGGCCACCAACCATTGAATTCCTTCATCAATATTCAAAAATGGTTAGGTTGGCTACCAACCATTGAATTTTGGCCACCAACCATTGAATTTATTTCTCATAGATTGAAAACTTGAATCATTGCTTGCATCTTTATTTTTACTGCATCATTTGATCTGCAAAAATAAAATAAAAATACTTAAAATATGTTATAATTTATTTATAAATTGTAGAACTATTTATTTCTAAAAATAAGTAATAATATTATTGCATTCTCGAGAATTGAACTAAAATTTAAGTCTAAACAATTAAAATAACTCTAAAAATATAGAGTTATCACACCCCCAAACTTAAGTTTTTGCTTGTCCTCAAGCAAAGGAAAATTCAAAACCTAAACTAGTCCATTTTCGTAGGAAATTACGATTGCATTTAGCGTATGCAACAAGCCTCTAAACCCCTAGGTGTCCCATAGAGGACGAGTTATAGTCTCGTGAGGGATTCCAATGGTGATACCCACAAACACCTTTAAAACTCTAAATTTTCAACTATTTATTTCAAAAAGAAAATTTAATCTTCTTATGCTTAGTTTGAATAATTTTTCAAAGGTCTCAAGAAATTAATATTCACAAACAACATATCAATAGTATTGCAAATCAAGTTTCTATCTCAGGTTCAAAATAATCCTCATCTTAATCATGCCCTGAATAACCATGCATTAAATCAATCACAAAGAAATTGTTGCACTTTAGATAGGCATATACACACTGATATCTTTAAATGCCTCTATCAAAAGATATAAAATAGATGTGCAAATCTCATAAGCATGTTAATGCAAACAATCTCCACTAATGGAATTCACAAATCAAGAGAGATCAATAGGTTTTAACTAGGCTTGTAATGGGGCTAACACGAGGTCTTTTGGCTTAACAAAGAAAAGGCTAAATAAATAAAAGTAAGATAATTATACCAAGTTTACAAAAGAAAATCAATAGCTCAAATAAAGGGATTATGTTAATGAAGGATCCCTTCCATCTTAAGCATCATTCTTCTTCAATGTTTTCTTCTTTTAAGCCCCCTTCTTCTTCTTCTATTTTTTTTTTATTTTTTTATTTTTATTTTTCTTTTTATTTTTATTTTTTTTTTGCCAACAACATTATTCTAAAGATAAGCAAGAATTACTAACTTTTTATTTATTCAATTTTCTTGCTGACCTCCAAACTTACTTTAAGCAGAAAGTGATATTTTACAATGAATAATACTTTCAGTTGTTAGAGATTCTTATTTTCTTTTAAAACTTCAATAACTCCATTTTCTTCATTAGAATGTAAACTTGACAAAATTATCTCATAAATAGAGTGAAAGATAACAATTAAGGTTTAATTAACAAAGAAAAGAAAGCTAAAATTATCAAGACACAAAGGGGTAAACTAAGGAAAAAAAAATTAAAATAAGGGTAGATACAAGTAACAGGCTAAACAAACAATGCCTAAATCATATCTCTCTTTCAAAATGAATTCAAAATTTTGCCTCAAAAGTTTGCAAAAACATGTTCTAAGATAGGTGAGGCAAATGAAGATAAAAATGTGTAGAAGCCTTCTCTAAATAAGCATACACAAATTCAATGCAATCAATATAATGCAAAGCAAAACAAAACATAATCTTAATAAAAGTTAATTTCTTACCCAAAATAGTTGCTCAACCTGAAATACTTTAATAAATTGTCCATAAATATCAATTATAATCTATCATTGACTTTTCATCAATTTATTTAACACAAGCATATTTTATTAATAAAAGAGTAAAAAATTTTAAATTTATTCATCAAAACACGAAAGAAATTACTGAAAATAAAAAAACAAACTAAATTTCCCCAAACTTGCAATAGACATTATCCTCAATGTCAAAGAAACAAACCAAAAGAAAGAAAATACTCCCTCTTGTAGAAAAGTGGATTCCAAATTATTAGCAGGATATGCATTTCACTTCCTTGCTTCCTGTAAAACATCTTGAAACAACACTAAAAGCAAACATGAGAAATTAATCACACAAAAAGAAAATATCAATTTTTTTTTATTTTTTTTTATTTTTAATTTTTTTATTTTGGAAACTAAAAAAAAAGAAAGGAGAAAAAAAAAATACAGATGCGTATCAAGAGCACAAAAAGTACTCTTTACTCAGCCATCTTATATGAATAACTCTTGAGTTAGTTAGTTAGTTAGCTAGCTAGTTAGTTTTTTTTTTGAAAAGGAAAATCACATAAATTTAAGATGCGTATCAAGAGTACAAAAGTAACTCTTTACTCAGCCATCTTACATTTAGTGAATTGAACCTAAAATTTCGCTTGATCAAGTGCAACAAAAAAAACACACACACACACACAAAACAAAAAAAATGCGATAAAAAAAAACTACAAGAGTTAGGGAAGTTATAACCGGATATTCAGATCTAGTCCTCGCTTTTTACTGCTACTGGCCCTCGGGTGCCAAACTACCTGCGCCATTAATGGATCAGGTTCGGATTTAAAGTTTTGCAGTTGATCAATCAATTGATCAATAGTTGAAGCAAAGACTAAGATGCGTCGACTTGCTGGTGTCATTAAACCCTGTTCCACAGCATGATCAAGAAAAGATAACAAACTATTATAAAAACCATCAACATTAAGTAATCCCAATGGCTTCTGAAGAACAGTTAATTGTGTCCAAGATGCAATGGTGAAAATATCTTCAAATGTTTCTAAACCACCAGGTAATGCGATAAAAGCATCAGCATTGAAATTCATGTATGCCATTCGTTCGTACATGCTATTGACCTGTAACTCATTACCTATAGTTCCACCAGTGATTTGTTTATTTCGAGTCAAAGCCTTTAGAACTATTCCTAAGACTTTACTACCTCTAATATATGCAGAACTTGCGACACAACCCCTTAACCCTAAACTACCTCCCTCAAACACCAAATCAATTTTTCGTTCAACTAAAATCCTACCAAGTTCATTAGCTGCTATCAAGTACTCTCTTTTCTTGCCAGAGTTTAGACTACAAAAGACACAAATAGTTTTGAATTTACGTGTTGAGGATTCTGCCATTTTCTCTCACAGATCTCTCGAAAGGGTTATATGCATATTAACAATAATGAATGTGCATATAAAGAAACTATAAGAGTGAAAGAACAGTTCAATAGGATAAAATAATTGTTGGCAGAAAAGGTATAAAAACAAAAATGATAATAAAAACAAAAATAATCAATGCTGTGTGTACAAATGTCAAAAGAAATATTTGAAAAACTAAAAAGAAACAAACATTGAAAGACTAAAAAGCTAACGAAAGTAGAAAAATCTATAGCATGTGTACAAAAGTCAAAAAGAAAATATTGAAAAGCTAAAAGTAGACATTGAAAGACTAAAAAGTTGTCGATAATAGAAAAATCTGCAGGAAAATAAAACTTAGATGCTAAAAAGTCAAAAAAATACTGCAAGATGTAGAAAAAATAATGCATTGAAAAATAAAAAAGTTAGTGATACACCTGATTATAAACAGTAGTTGTGATTTTGGCTCACATCTTCCTCTGGTTTTACGTCCAGTAACCGCTTACACGCCTTCTATGAGTTGAGGATAGGCTTCCCATCCAGTTTTCTTATTAACCGGCAAACAGGGTCTTTTATCGTCAGATTTCCTAGACTGTAACGCTGCTTCTCTTCCTTGAATAGTTCCCATAAATCTAAAAGAGTGCGTTGAACTTGTCCACAAGGATGCGTCTCAAGAGTTTGAAGGATATTATCCATAGACTCCTTACTTAGTCCATCCTTTATGAATTTAATTTTGTCTTCTCGATTTATATATGCAAATCCAATGTTTCTACAGCGTGTGTTGCAATTCCATCTTGCACACTTATAACAGACTCCCATTCTCTTAGCTCTCCTCTTCTTTGAGTAAGAACTTCTCCCCGTACCTGGCAAAAATTTAATAAATGAGTCATCAATCTCACCTGCCAATAGTATTTTGGCTTCTATGATCCAGCGAATATCCTCAGGAAGATTCAGACGCCTAAATGCCTTCATTCTTTCCAGTCTGCGTTCATCAATTTTCCTAAGCACATCTTGGGGAAGAGTTCAAAATCTGTTTTTTAGTGCTGCAAGAGATGCTTCCATGTCTAATTAACTTTGTTAAGAAAATGAAAGAGAAAATTTACAACGAAACAACTAAACAGAAATAAAAGAAACCTAATAAAGAGAAAACTTGGGTTTCCTCCTAATAAGCTATTTAATAACTCACAAACAACACTAAAGCAAAATTAAAATAAAATGAAACAAACAAAGGAACAAAAGAAATTAAAAAGAAGTAAAAAAAATTAGAAATTTGGGTTGCCTTCCAAAAGCGCTTAATTTATAGTCTTTAGCTTAACTATAGCTAGATCTTCATCAAGGAGGATAATACACAAAGTATATAATCCCGATAATTGCGGAAAAATAGACTTTCACCAATTTTAATGAGTCCAGCCAGCTTGATTTGAACCTGCATGGAAAAAAATTAAGACAGAAATTATTTAATAGTTTATAATTAGGCTCATAATTTTTAAAAACTTTCCAACGAGCTCTTTTTCTTGCTCTGAATTTTCTCAAGAAATTGAGATAGGAAGGTAGTGGAGTTGAATTAAGAGTTGGTGAGTGCTCAGTTGATGGTGGTGAATGTTTCTTCTTTTCTTTCAAGTCATCAAATTGATATTCTTTATGGTCTGGCATATTTGGTGTTGTTTTCACCAAACAAACTGAAAGAGTTTCCTTTGAGTTCTCTTTTTCAAATACCTCTTTAATTTCCCCATTAATTTTAACTACTTCGCAGATATTATCCATAAGAGAAGAATATTTCTTGGGCAAACTGATCTCAACTTCTTCCTTTTTTTCTTACTTGCTTGAAGTATCTGCTTGATCAATCATCTCTTCCTCATCATCACTCAAAGAAATTGCCAAACATTGATCTCCAGAATATTCTTCAATTTGACTTGTTAGGTTACCATGGCCTTGAGCATCTAATGGACTAACAAACTGTTCCATTTGTACATCATCATCTGTATTGTGACTAACCCATTGATCCATCCTATCTTCCAATCTTTCACATCATTCATGAGTAGCATTTATGAATCTTTCCAATGTTGCTTCATAAGATGGTTTGTGCTCCTCAAATGGTGCATGATCTTGAAAATCATCTTGATAAGGATACCATGAACTGCATTGGTTTTTCCAAGAAAAAGTTTGAATAGTCACTCCATCCTGAGTTGCCTATATTGGAATATAGATAATTCTCATACATATTATAATTTGGGAAAAATTGTACCTGTTCTGCATATTGGCACTCAGAATTCAAATGATTACCTCCACACAGATCACAACTCAAACATGAATTAAATAAACTATTTGCATCAAGTTTATCAATTAAATTAACCAATGTATCGATTTTAGCATTTAACTTACTAAAACTATCCTCACCATACATGTTTGCTGCTCTATTTAGTATCATTCCTCCATCACACCATTAAAAGTTGTAGAAAACCTTCTTTTTTTTTTTTTTTTTTATAAAAGTCCTGCAAAATAATAAAAAAAATATAAAAGAAAAACAAAATCTAAAGTAATAGAGTATATCAATCTATTGATATTGTCAAAAATTACCTTCCCCGGCAACGGCGCCAAAAACTTGTTGCGCGATTTCTGCAAGTGCACAGATCGTTTACAAGT
Organism: Reutealis trisperma; assembly: GCA_947687605.1. Taxonomy (NCBI): domain Eukaryota; kingdom Viridiplantae; phylum Streptophyta; class Magnoliopsida; order Malpighiales; family Euphorbiaceae; genus Reutealis; species Reutealis trisperma. The sequence goes on along the minus strand of CANTUT010000012.1, from coordinate 5,799,887 downwards.
AATAAAGTGATGAGTGAGTATCGTTCCCACGAGGAAGGGTTTGTCAAGTACTAATTTTTAATATTACTCTATTATTTAGAAAATCAATTATGAGATTTATAATGAAATTAAAGTAAATAAATAATGATAAATATGAAAATAAGATTAAAGGTTTAGGATTTAGAATTCATCAATTGATCACATATGATTTCTTTATAATCTTTAGACGGATTATTTTTGTTGGAATTAATGATTAGATTTCCCTAAATTATATGATGTTTTCTCTCAATATACAACATGTGTGTTTATATTAACCTTACGTCTACTCTCGTGATCATAAGCAATTAACACAAACCTATTAAGTTTTATGGAAATCCTTTTAAAAATCACAAAGGAGTATTCTTATTTCTAAGCAATACATTCCCTAAGTCAATTATCCTAATGAACTAATATTGTGCTTCCACTCTCGCTACTTCACACAATATCTTAAATCATGCAATTAATAGCCAGTTAATTATAAGCATTAAATTCTAAGATAAAATATTAATTCCAACAATTAAATCCAATTAATTAAATGTAAATAATCATATGCAAATCAAAAGATTACATCTAAATCTTAGAAAAATAAATTTAGCTATTCGTAATTAAAAGAGAAGAAATAATTAAATTAACAATAAACATAATAAACATAATAATAACTTATAATTAAATTTAAGAATAGAGTTTAGAGAGAACTTGTTTTGAGATACAATTTTTGATGAACTCAAGCTTCCAAAAACTCCTCCTCTTGATCAAAATAAAAAATAAAACTAATCTACTCTAAGAAAACATGTGAAAATCTCTCTACATATTTTTTTTATGGATTTTCTTTTGATGCTATTTCCCTTTGCCAAGCATGGTATTTATAAACATGTTTGGTGGAAGAATTCAAGTTTCATTAAAATTCTTACATCAAAAATTCAACATTGATGGTTAGGTTGGCCACCAACCATTGAATTCCTTCATCAATATTCAAAAATGGTTAGGTTGGCTACCAACCATTGAATTTTGGCCACCAACCATTGAATTTATTTCTCATGGATTGAAAACTTGAATCATTGCTTGCATCTTTATTTTTACTGCATCATTTTGATCTGCAAAAATAAAATAAAAATACTTAAAATATGTTATAATTTATTTATAAATTGTAGAACTATTTATTTCTAAAAATAAGTAATAATATTATTGCATTCTCGAGAATTGAGCTAAAATTTAAGTTTAAACAATTAAAATAACTCTAAAAATATAGAGTTATCAATATATACGTATATTATGCACTACTATTGCATCTATAAGCATGTGACATTTGACTGTGAGTGACGAATTGATATTCTGTATTCTGTGCCATGTTATGGTTGTGTTTGATGGATGGAGGTCGGGAGGATACAGTACCACCTAGGATTATTGGGATTGTTATGGATTATGATGAGATTCAGAAGATGAGTTATGACTGATGGATGTTGGGCGGGCCTGCTCATCGCCAGGGCTGCTGTCAGTCGGGTCAGGGCTGCGTGGTACAGACCAATGACGGCCGGGCCCCTTGGATATAAGAGACAGATTATTTGGATTCAGAGAGCCAGAGTAGGGGGATCGGCTCCCCATATTGAGTACTGAGTATTAGTGTGGTACTGTGGACCATACCTCATCCTTGCTTGATTGGATGATTTGTCTGTCTCTATGACACGGTGCATATCATGTGCATTAGATTCTATCTGTTGGATACCAGTTTAATATATTAGCTGGTATCATTCACTGAGTCGAACGCTCATTCCTGTTCATCTTGTTGCTTTCAGGTCAGGGAATGAGCTGGGAATGAATTGTAATTGAGTAGACTGCCAGTCTCTCTTCGGCAATAGTTTATATTGTTGAGTAATCAGACATGTATATAATAGAAGTATATTTGTAACTGTAACTCTAGAACTCCGCAATGTTACACTTTGTAATTGAGTTTTTTGTATTATTTTCAGTTATGTAATCTTTGGGGTTAAGCAGAACCTTTCTGTAATTTATGATTTTCTGGCAATTATGGAATAAATGATGTTGGGCCAATTTGATAGTGTGTTATGTTGTGATTTCATTTGGTTCTGCTTACTTTGTTTGGGGCCCATAGCTCTTTCCAGTTGGGCTTTTCAGTTATGTGTTGTGGGCTTATTGTCTTGTGGTTTGGGTTAGGCTTACTACGGGCACTGGTAGCCTCGTGCATGTCCCGTGTCCTAGTGCCAGTCACGTGCCTTCGGGTTCAGGGCGTGACATTAATGATTTACTAAATTGAATATGCGTTTACTGAAAATTATTTTTGATTGTTAAAATATGTAATATACATCAATATTTCATGCAGATGATTTGCCAGCCATATGATGATGAGATATTGGAATCACTCCCTCAGTACTGCCTCAATGGACAAAATATATGTCAAGCAATGGTCCCAATAATTTGCTTTTACATTGTACAGTGGCACCAGCCGGACAAAATTCTTAGATAATTTGGACAAAGACAACATATACCGCTGCGGCCATAACAACCCAGAAGGCTTGAGGGCATTGACTTGCGTTCTGGTACAGGTGGCTGGCATGTGTACCATCAGCAATGGATTATGATGTGGAATGATCGACATCAGTGAATCCATGTAGATGTGCCATGCGACACATGGCCACAATACCATTCACAGTATATGGAGTGGTTTAGAAGTGTAACGAGGAGATATATATCTCATCAGGGTGGCTTGTTTAATGCAATGGTTAGTTAATGAAGAAATTAGGAGTAATTGATTATTCAGTACATGTTTCACTTAAATATAATCTTAGCATGTTATATATTTTGGAGTAAATGTTAATTTACTTCATTTTACAGATATTACTAATAATGTATTTATTGCAGAAAGATGCTATAGAGAGAATTCGCATCACAAATGATGTCGGCACAATACATCAGATCAATCAAACTATGTTTAATGCATTAGCTGAGGAGGAGCGAATTGTGATAGAACAACCTCCGGATCCAGAGCAAGTGCCAGAACAGCATCAGTCAAATGTCGGTAAAAGTGAACCATGAGCTCGACGACATTCTAATAGGAGTGCAAACCAAAGGCGACGAATGGGTACATCTATTCATCCAAATATATTACGCCCAATTGAATTCTATAATGTGCCCACAGGTCGCCACCAATCGAGTCAGCATGATGAAAATAGGTTTCCTCCTTCCACCTCAACTAGATTCGAGTTTGGTAGTTCATCAGGGGCTTAGCCACCCGAGGTCACACTTGAGATGTATGGACAATCCCAGACCTCCTCTTCATTCACACAGTTTGCATCTACGTCATTTCAACCGAACCCATATGCTGCGTCGTCTTCTGCATTCATGCCTTGGGTAGGGGCACAGTGGGATGGAACTCCCACACAACAAACACAATATTCAGGCAGATTTTTCACTCCAACAAATACGTTTGCACCTGCTTTTGGACATCCATTTGCTACACCAACATATACTCATACTCCTATACCATATCAACTTCAGGATCAAGAGCACGATGCTACTGCTGATGAACAGCAAACTGAAGTGCAGCCAATCGCAATTCAACCTAGACGTGCTCCTCCACATGATCGTAGGCCTCTTCCTTGTGGGACTAGAGGTGATCGGTGTCACGTTCAAGGGGGACGCAGACGACGTGGAGGGCATTATTATTATTTTTTTTAATGACAATTATACACTTGGTATAATATTTATTTGTATAATTATATATGCATATTTTATATTATGTTTATAAATTCTCATTGCATTCTCTGCTGATGGTACAATATGTTATTTATTTGTTAATCGACATAATATCATTCCACAATACTGGCCATATATTTTTCAATATTTGCATATATATGGTAAGCTAATATTATTACAATAATTTTAATATTACTAAGTTAATATATTATTACAACTAATTTAATATGACACATAATACTTAATTAAAAAAATTATATTATTCTTATTACACATCTATCAATTTAGTTATTTAAATATTTTAAAAGTGAAATTATTTAAATATTGAAAAATCACATATAATTTACAAAAACTTCATATAAATTAACATAAAAAATTAATAAAATATAAATTAATGCATAGTTTAGTTTTTTTTTTTTAAATTTTCAATTTTATTATGTAATAACAAGAAAATTAATAAGCAAACCCAATTTTTTCCATTATTATTTGTAGATTAGAACAATTAAGGACACAAATAAATTCTAATATTAAGCAAACAAAATATTATTAACATAATCATGCATTTATATGTTATTTACCTATTTTCATGCAAAATTTCTTTAAAAATTCAAATATTTTTTAATATGACCTACAAAAAAATATTAATATTTTTCGGTCATATTTATAATTATTTATAAAAAATAAAATTCTCAAATTTCTACCCATTAATTAATATTAATATTTTATATTATTATTATTATAATATTAATTATTATTATTATACTTTACACATTATCTTATTAAATTACTTAAATATTTTTATGCCCATTGAAAAATAGCAATTCATTATACAAAATAAACTAATAAAATTTATTAATAAATTATGTCATAAAATATAAAAAATAAAAACATATAATTAAAAAAGTTATAAGAAATCAATTATAAACAAAATATGTTATAACTAACTTATTATCTAATAATAATAATAATAATAAGTACTGTTATTTTATTCATATTATTATTATTTTCATGCCCAATTATATTCATAATTTTTATTATTTTAGATATTTTTACTTTAAATATTTTAACACAATACTAAAAAATTACAAACAATCAATTATATAAAATAACAAAAAACATTTTAACAAAATAATAACAAATATTATCACACAATTAAAAAAAATAAAAAATATATATTATTATCTTATGTTATTTTCAAATAAATAAGAAAATAAAATTTATCTCTTTCAATTAAATTTTTTAATTGTTCTAAAAATATATATCATTTCTAAATTATTATTCATTTATATTTAAAATTATTTGTAACAAAAAATACTTTAAATATTAAATGAAAAATATATAAATTATTTATAATATTAAAAATAAAATTTATTTTTATTTTTTTTCCTATTCTTCTTCTTCAAACTGAAAAAAAAAAGGATTTGAAGGCTGGTCTCATTTGGGAAACAAAAAAATAAAAAAGCCAACTAAAGTTTGAATAAGGCAGCGGGGTGGGTGGCATTGGGAACTGGCTGACTATAAGTTCGGCATTATAAATGCCAAACTTATCCTGCATGCCTGTTAGGACATGACAAGTCACAGCAGGTCAAGTTCGGCATTTATAATGCCGAAGTATGAACTAGTTTGGTATTTTAAATACCGAACTATGGTACACGGGCCCCATACCCGTAAAAAAGCAAAGAAAAATGCTTAATAAATACTAATTCGGTATTTAAAATACTGAACTAGTTTTGGACACAACTAATTCGGCATTTAAAATGCCGAACAATGCATATCTAGGTAAATATTTTTTAAAATAGCATATTTTGGCATATATTTTTTAAAATAATCACACATAAGTCAATTCCTCTGCTAAATATGAAGAAATTTTATCTTTATAATTTTCATTTATTATGGATTTTTTTTTATTTTAAGATATCAAATATATATATATATATATATATATATATATATATATATATATATATATATATATATATATATATATATATATATATATATATATATATATATATATATATATATATATATATATTGTTTTTATAATTAAAAAATAAAAAAACACAATTAATACGAATAGGATTAATTTTGTTTTGTTTTCTGTCAATCTTATTAATTTTACTTTTTAACTAAAAATTAAGTTAAAAATAGTAACCAATTAATCAGTTATTATTATTATCATATAAGGCTAAGAAATATTGTTGGATCATATTGGTGATTTATGAAAATTAAAGTTATATAATTTAAAACAAAATAGATTGGCTTTCAAAAAAAAAAAAAAATAAAGTAAAATAGATTAACAAACTCACTTGCCAACTCAAATCACAACCTCAATTTGAGTTATTATAGTTTGAGTTATTATTATCTTTTACTTCGGAGTTTAGTGCATATTAATGGACCGTTTAATATAATATTATTAATTTGGTTTCAAATTAGAGTTTAAGTTTGCAATTCCATGGTTTTAAAATAATTTTAGTTTATTGTACCAAAAACTCATTGATGCGAGATTAATATTTAAATATTGAACTTTTTTTTTTTTTAAATTTAGGGGCAATTTAATGATACGAACATTATTATTATAGATTATACAATATAGATAACCCTTTCTTTTAATAAGTCTCATCTAAATTGTAAGATGACAATTTTTAATATGACATTATCACGACCCGTTATTAATAGATTTGGGTTAAGTATAAATGGGTTTCAATCATAAATGGATTAATCTATTTATGATACACTAAAATTAAAGTATAAATGTGTTGACTTGCATAAATTGCAATGATATGCTATAACCCATTTAATGTTATATTTAAGTGTGATATAATATATGATATATTTTAGAATTAAAATTTATTGAATTCTATTTGTTTCCTTATATATTAATTATGTATTAAGATTAAACATATTAATATATTGCAATTTATAATAAAGTATATATTTGTGTCATATCTTAATAAAAATTATTCAATCCATATATTTAAATATATTAAATAGGTCATAAATATGACACGTATAATAAACATGTCGGGGTTAGAGTTAAAAAATATTAACACAATTAATAAATGGTTGGAGGGTTAGGATTGAATATTTCAATATTATAATAGCAAATTGTAAATTGATGAAAACTCTAATCATGAGATTTAAATTTAAATTTAGATTTAAAGAGAGTGAAAAAAAAAAAAGGATCAGATTACTCCTTATTTTTCAATATTTAAGTGACATTAAAACAACAAAATGAGGAACATAATAAGTGATTGACCAATGGATCAATGGTCAAACTTCATGTGATTTTGGCTAATGGCTAAATATTATACTCTCTCTCTCTCTCTCTCTCTGAACAGTAAGTTGTCATTTCTTTACCATTCTTGAAAAACTAGTACTTGTGTTATTTCCCTTCAAGGAGCTGTGAATTGTCTCATTGATACTTCATCTGGTTTATATATATATATATATATATATATATATACACATATACATATATACACGCATACATATACATACACCATTAATCTTATTAATAATATCCTTACATAGCATTTTGGGAAATCTCTTTGCTACCTCTCTGTTTCTCTCCCTAAATTTACCCCACAATCATATATTAATTTCAATGGATATTTCACCTGGTTTTCATCAACCAGAGGCCATGAACCACTATGAAAACGACAAAAATGTCTTAGTGTCGTCTCCAGATGCTGAAGCTGTAAAGAACTCATTAGACTTGGAAAATGGGCATTCAAGCATTAGCAGTTGGGATCAAAGAAATGATGTTTTCTTGACATGGGAAAATCTTGGAGTTTCAGTTTCAAGTGGAAAACATGGCTGCAGATGTATTCTTCAAGAACTCACAGGCTATGCTCAACCTGGAGATATCTTAGCTGTCATGGGTCCTTCTGGCTGTGGCAAGACTTCTCTTCTTGATGCTTTGGCTGGTAATAATATTTACAATCACAATGTCCTTAATTAATTATAGGTTTTTTAATTTCTAATACATTTTTTAAATTTATACATTTATTTATTTGTCATTAATTTAATTGGGCAGTCTAATAATAATAGAATGTCTACTCATTTATCATCTATTTCATATAAATTAATTTGAAAGACAGAATTTATTTACAAATCATATAATCTGATTTAATTATATTGAATTTAATAGAATTTAGTTTTAATGAGTAAAGAAAACATTTTGATTTATTTTAATATTCTAAAACTAACTTTTATCCTAAAACTAAAATAAATTGGTGGAGCAAAATTTAAATTTAGAACTTAATTAGTATTTAGTATAAACATGATAAGTATTTTTTTTGTTTATGCAAATTTGAATATTAAGTTATATAAATTTGACTTAAATTAAATAAATTAGCATTTTCAATGGATTATGAGAGATTCGATTAATATATTAGCATTTTATAAAATGTACACTACGGAGAAAAATATACTATCAATTTTAATTTATATAATAATGACTATATTATGTAATATAATATCTTAACGCATATTTATTTAATAAAAATTATATTTACTTGTAATAAATATTGAAAATAGATTTGAGATTTACTCATAAAATTTATAAGATTATAATTATTCGTCTAAACACAAATCTTATAAATTTTAATCATAAATTCTAAAATTATACTTTTATAATAAACATAATATATATCAAAATTTCATAATTTTATATTTCATTGTATTTGATTTTTTTTTTTTGAATTTATTCAAATTCTTGAATTTAAAAAATTCGTCCTTTGACGGAAAAAAACAAAAAAAAAAAAGAATTTAAAAAATTCATCGTAACAAATGACATCTAAATCTTTGACTTTTCCCTCGCATGAGTCCCCGTGATCAAAAGAAAATTTTGCAAAATGAGGGAAGCCCAGGAGTTGGGGCAAAATCTCAATTTCATGCCAATGGCTAAGCCATGGACACTAGCAATTAATAATAAGGCAGACAAACGACTGGCGGAGTTCATAGGAATGAGCAAACAGTCTGGGTGGATTTGAAATTAAATTAAATTGAAAAATCTAAAAATTGAACTTATCATTTTTTTTTTAAATTAAGCTACACCAAAGTTAACATCAAAATCGAATTAAATTAAATTGAAAAATTTAATTTAGTTTGATTTGATTAATTAATTTGAACACATTGTCATGGGTGTGCCCACATACACACTATATATATATATATATATATATATATATATATATATATATAAAATTGTTATATATATAACAATTTTACCATATTATTATATATATTAAATTAATTTAATATAATATTTATATATTAAAATTAATATTATATACATAAAATTTCAATTGATTTAATCTGAACTAAAATTCTCTATAAAAATCAAAATGAGCTAAAATTTAATTCAATTTATCAATATAAAAATCAAACTAAATCAATCAATTCAGTTTGATTTTGCTGCCGCCTAAAGTTTTGTTCTGTAGTAATAAATAATTTCGATTAGAGTACTAAATGATTCCAAGATAGAAATAAGTCCCGTGACCTTGTGCGGTTCACGAGATAATAAAGTACTTATTCCTCCAGGTTTTTTTTCATATCAATTCAATTTAATTAAATTCCGTCTGGAATTTTTTTTTTCCAATTCTATTAAAAAAATTCCGCCTGGAATTTGAACTTATAATTTTAGGATATGTTTAATTAAATGCATTTTTAATATCTTAGCAGGGGTTAAAAAACACTAAGATAACTTTGATTGATGAAAGATAAATTCTTTTCTTGTCTATTTGTCTTGCTAATTCTTCTTTATCTGGAATTTTTTCAAGTTTTTGGGTGATTTAATATTGGATGGTTGAAGTGAAATTCAGATTACTTATTGCAGGGAGATTAGATTCCAGCACAAAACAGACAGGACAGGTTTTAATCAATGGTCGGAAACAGCCTTTGGCCTATGGCACATCGGTATTGCTGCAAACCCTCTATTTTTAAGGATTAATGGGTTTAAACTATACAATCAAGCATTGGCAAAATATTAAAATCTTTCTTTCTAATGACATTCGGCTTTTGGCTTAATAATATTAAAATCTTTTCCTTAGCTCTGTTTGTTTTATGAAAAATGTTTCCTTATCTCTTGAATAAATTATTTTTTATAATATCATATGTTTGAAACGCTTTAAAAAAGCAGTCAACATGAAATATTTTACTAATAAAAAAAAAATTAAATTATTTTTAAAGAAAATTACTTATCTTTTTAAAAAGAAAATTATCTTTTGGATTTTGTCAAATTTATTATAAATATGATAAAAAATATATATAAATATAAATTTATTAATTTGCTAATTACTATACTTACTGTCAATTATCATCGATGATAATCACTATATATCGGTGACTACCGACAATCACTACTGACAATAGGCGATCGCGAAATTTATCATTTTATATATTTTTATGATATTTAATATTAAAATTTTAAAACTATGAAATTTATATAAGTTTAAATATGTTTATAGTTTTGTAATTTAAAATTTTAAATATTTTTAGTTACTTTTTAATGTTGTAATTAAACAACAAAAAATTAATTCTTATATTTTTCAGAAAATATTTTTCAAAAATAAGTTATTTTCGAGAAATAAATAGAGAGCCTAGTTTCAAGTTTGAAAATTGCCATAGTCAATTCAAAAAAAAAAAAAAAATTATTTTCATGGATTATTTGATTTAGCAAAAAGTTCTCTAATTAATTTGCTCTTTTCTTAATTAATCTAGGCTTATGTGGCTCAAGATGATGTAATAACATGGACATTAACAGTTAGAGAAGCTGTGTACTACTCAGCTCAACTTCAGCTACCCAATTCAATGTCAATGGCAGAGAAAAAAGAGAGAGCAGAGACAACAATAAGAGAGATGGGATTACAAGATTCAATGGATATAAAAATAGGATGGGGCAGCAAAGGGCTTAGTGGAGGGCAAAAGAGAAGAGTAAGCATTTGTATAGAGATTTTAACAAGGCCAAAACTTCTTTTCCTAGATGAACCCACAAGTGGCCTTGATAGTGCAGCTTCATATTATGTTATGAAAAAATTGGCTAACCTTGGTAAACAACATAGAATGACAATTATAGCTTCAATACATCAACCTGGAAGTGAAGTCTTCCAGTTTTTTCATAATCTATGCCTTCTTTCTTCTGGAAGAACAATATACTTTGGGCCCTCTTCTACTGCAAATAGGGTATGTATCAAATTTTCAGTCACTGGGTTGACAAACTGATTAGACCTGTTTTATTTTAAATACACTAAAAATACGTTTGGTAGACTGTAATGGGACATAATATAATATAAATAGAAAAATTTTTAATATAAATTTATATGAGAAATTCATTTGATTATATTATATTACATTTCATTATAACTAACAAAGTTATCCTAATTCCATTAGTAATATTTGTTACATTTTGATGTGACTTGTAGTTTTTTGAAACGAATGGTTTCCCTTGCCCAAGCCATCAAAATCCGTCTGATCATTACTTAAGGACGATTAATTCAGATTTTGATGAGGTATGTGCCTAAGTATTAGCTACAAATGCATATTTTTTAATATATTTTTTGTATGATGAAAAAAAAAATACAAAAATTTAAATCTCTACCTCTCACATTGCATTACAGTATATGAATTTCGATTATTAGGCTATTATATTTTGAATCTCTTTTGAGCATTTATGTTCTTTACATACTAATGTAATTAGTGATGTTGTTAGGACATGGAACAAGGGTTTGGTGAAAGGAAAAATAGAGAGGAAGTAATCAATTTGCTAGTAAGATCTTATCAATCATCCCCTACTTGCAAGCAAATTCAAAGTCAAATAGGGGAAATATGTCGACAGGTGAGCAACTCTTACAGACTCATTAGGCTAAGTTTGATATGATGTAATTAAAAATGATGTAGTATAAAAAACTTAATTGAAATTTTAATGATTATTTCAAAAAGAATAAGCTTACATTATCTTATGTAACCGATATTTTAATCTAATAATAAAATGAGACTAGTTTAAGGAGATCTGAATCTCACTGATAAAATTAATACTAAAAAATAAGCTTATATCACCTTACGTGCAATTGCACCATATACAAAATATAGCCTAATTGAAATTGTTATCTCTTTAGAATCTTGATTAATTAATTAACGATCTTAGACATGGGATACAATTTTTCTTGTAGGAAAGAGCAGAATTAAAAAAGGGAAGCCAGGCTAACTTCATAATCCAATGCCTTGTTTTGTCAAGAAGATCATTTGTGAACATGTACCGTGATATAGGCTATTATTGGCTGCGTCTGGCTATTTATATCATGTTAGGTTTGGGTTTGGGCTCTGTTTTCTACAACATTGGCTCTGGTTACCGTTCTATTCAAGTAAGTATTATATTGGTGGATTCAGAAGAAAATTTTCAATTAGATATTTCCCATTTTTTAGGATTTTTTCTGGGGAGGATTTAAATTAATGAGATTTGAATGTTGACATTAGAATTTAACAATGTTATTCTTTTAATTTGTAACTTTTTTTTTCGTAGTGAAACAAGTTGATGATTGTTTTTATATATGATTTATGTAGGCAAGAGGATCACTGCTTATGTTCATTGCTTCCTTGTTAACCATCATGGCCATTGGAGGTTTCCCTTCATTTGTGGAGGATATGAAGGTTAGTTGACAATTTACTACCTAGATCAAATGTAAAAGATTAAAGCCCAAAATTTTGCTTCATAAAATAAAATAAAATAAAATTAATTCATAATAATATAGTTCCCTTTACTATAAGATTACTTAAAAATTTCTTATCTTAAAAACCACTTAACAATATCAATACGGTGTGATCTAATTGATCTACTAATTTTGTAATATATGTAAAGTGAGATATTTTAAATTCGAATATGAGACCTCGTATATCTGCTGGGTATTTTCCCCCTTAGTACAAAATGAAAAAAACATTTACAAATTGGTCTCCATGACAAGTAAAAGAGAATACATATTATTTTATATCACTTTTTTTTTTGCCATCAATTTCGCATAACAAATGACAACAATTTGCATCTCTTTTCCATGTATAGGTGTTTCAAAGAGAGAGACTAAATGGGCATTATCGATCAAGTGCATTTGTAGTTGGCAACACACTTTCATCAACACCCTACTTGCTTCTTATATCTATAATACCAGGAGCAATCACATATTATCTTGTTGGTCTCCAACAAGGAAGTTCACACTTCATCTATTTTGCATTAACCCTCTTTGCTTGTATGATGTTAGTAGAAGGCCTAATGCTCGTAGTGGCCAGCATCGTTCCGAATTTCCTCATGGGATTAATAACAGGTGCAGGAATTCAAGGGTTAATGATGTTAAGTGGCGGATTTTTTCGATTGCCTGATGATCTTCCAGCAATTTTTTGGAGATATCCTTTGTATTATATTGCTTTTCATAAGTATGCATATCAAGGACTTTATAAAAATGAGTTTGAAGGACTAATGTTTCCTAGTGATCATGGAGGACCTCCTTATATAAATGGTGAAGAAATTTTGAGGAAGATATGGCAAGTTGAAATGGGTTATTCTAAGTGGATTGATCTTGCTATATTGTTTGGGATGGTAGTTGTATATAGGATTTTGTTGATGTTTGTTCTTGGGATTATAGAAAAGTTTAAGCCTATAATTAGAGAAATCAAGTTTTTTTCTATTAGACAAGCAAAAAATGATCTAGCTAATAATCCATATACTAATAATAAGTCTTTGGATGAAGCTAGCTAGATAGAAATGTAGCAATTCATAATGTCTGATTATTATTATGTATCTGAAGAACTGTTAGGCGAAATTCTGAAAGATTACCAGTGAAATCTCTTGTAAAATCTCTTGGTATTCTTATATTTCTAGCTCCAATTTCATCTCTCTTCACATCACTCATTCCATTGAAGCCAACAAAACTTGCTCACTTGTTAAGCTGAAATGTATTACTGATTATAAAGATCATTTTGTTCTTTTCAATGATGATGAATCCTTGACTAAGCATAAAATATTTCATATGCCCTTGTACTAAAATAATTTAATAATCACATTCTGTTAAGAGTTTGTGCACCTAACGGCCACCTTGCTAAAATGCAGTTCAATTTAACAATATTAGAATTCTATTTAATCTATAATAATATTTTTATTATAATATGTTCATAATTCCAACCAGCAACAATATTATTCTTTTCTTAATTTTTAATCAACTATGTCTCTTTTTTAATCTATTATTATTAGTACTATTAGTTTGATTACTTTAATTTTTTTATTGTTATTATTATTATTATTATTTCTTTTTATTTGCATTTATTAATTATTGTTTTAGAAAAAATCCATCAACTATGTTTTATATACCACACGTAATTAATTAATCTAACGAAAATTTTAAATTAATAGATTAATTAATTAAATTAATCAGTATGCATTAATGCTTCAAAAAAATCTATGTATATTAAAGTAGTTGTAAATATTAAACATATACCAAATTTTGATAAACGTTTACCATTTACTATTACAAAAATTCAGTCATTTACCGATAGAAAAATCCATTAGTAACCATTAAAAATTTGTATGGATTCGGGACGGAAAAAATCTGTAGGTAAAACGATGATCGGTAATTAGTCAGTAGTAAATTTATCGACAGAATTCGGTCAGTATCTCATGAAAAAATGGTCGGTAATTTCATTTCAAAAAAGTATCAAATAATCATAGTCTATCACTAATCCGTCAATAAATATAAAAAATTCATCAGTAATTGGTCAGTAATCTATCATTAAAATATAATTAAATAATATAATCGGTCAGTAATCCGTCAGTAATTTCTAGTAAAAAATAATATTTTAACGTGACGGTCAGTAATCATTTAGTAAAATACGTTAAAAAAATAATATTTTATGAAAAATGATTATTAATCTGTTAGTAATTTAAAAAAAATAAATTAATAATAATTTCCGTCAGTAATTCGTTAGTAAAATATTGAAAAATATTTTTTTAATATTTACTTTCGATCAGTGATCCGTTAGTAAATTGGATAGTCTATTTTTTTTAAGTTTATAAAATATATATTAATTAAAAAATTATAAATAAATATATAATATAAATATCAAAATTTGGATTTATATAACGTAATATTATTTACAAAAAATATAATATATTGTACACCATATAAATATTACAAATAACTAAACTAAAAAATAAAAAAAATAACTAATCGTGCTTCTGAGTATCATCCTCCTCCTTGTGGCCCTCCTGATGATGCTGACTATGTTCCGGATCTACTATATATGCATTAGGGGTGAGCACGATTCGGGGAAATCTGGAGATTTAAAAATCTCCAGAACTGAACCAAATTTCAGAGATTTTAAAATTAAATCTCCGGAACCGTACCGTGATATAATAATCTCCGTACCAATCCGCTCCAATTTTTCGGGACGGTTCGGTATAGAGATTCGGACCTAACTGGACGGTTCGGTACGGAACGGAATGGAACGGATATTTGGAGATTTTTTATTTTTAAATAATTAAAAAATATATATTTTCATCTTAAATTAATTTGTAGTATCTCAAAATTTCTTAAAATTTTTATTATATTTTTACTTTATTTATGATTAAAATTATAAAAATTAATGCTTAAAATTGATTGAAAATAAACTATAATATATAATACTATAAATTTAACATTATCACCAATAAAATTATAAGTCTCAATAATAAATTAATAATATAATGGTTTTAAATTTTTGAATGTGAGCTTACAAATTTAAATCTATTAAAGAAATAACATCAAATTTTTACATAAAATCATTACATTATTTAATGATTGACTTAATTAATTATATTGACCAATTAAAAAAATTGATGGAATTATCACTGTTTTAAAATTGTATATTCAAATAGATATTGTTTTATTATTGCCCAAAATTAAAAAATTTCTCATAAGACAAAATAATTATTATTTTTTTTTAGTTTTTAACCATGATATATTATTAATACTAGGATTATACAAATTATGAAATTTTAAAATAATATTAGTATTATACAAATTATTAAATTTTTTTTTCAAAGTTTAACTTACACTTATAAAGTTGTAATGTAATAACTAATTTGAAATTAAAATTTTATAATTAATAAAACATAAATTTTACTTATACATTATTAAATTTCCTTAAAATATATTGCTAATTCAATATCAAAATATGTGTGTTTCTATATATATATATATATATATATATATATATATATATATATATATATATATATATATATATATATATATATATATATATATATATATATATATATATATATATATATATTCTTTAAATCGGTTCTAGTTTCGGTTCTTCGGTTCGGAACAGTTCGGTATGGTTCAGTACAGTTCTTGGTACGGATAATTACTAATCTCCAGAACCATACCAAAAAATAATTTTGGAGCGGTTCGGTTCGGTTCGGAAAAAGTCAAATGGTCAACGGATATTTTTGGTTTAGATTTTCGGTACGGTTCGGTATCTCCGAGTCCCGTACTCAGCCCTAATATGCATTAGCAGTAACAATAGCAGCATCTCCAGCTGAAGTGTGCTGAGAAGTAGTAGAAGCCGGTAGTTGATAGTTACTGATAGAAAGCCTACTGCCGCGTGGCATTCCATCAGTAAATACTTTAATTGTCGCCAAAATATTCTCGAGTATTCTTTTTTATCTGCAATTGGTCAGTAAACCGTTAGTAACATGTGGTTAGTATCCATCAGTATATTTCATCAGTAATATTATTTTTCCGTCAGTAAACGGTCAGTAAATACACAAATATTCCTATATACACTTCTATCAGTATTCTATCAGTATTTACTTACAGATTATTATCCGTCGCTAAATTTCATCAGTAAATGCCGTGTTTCTAGTAGTGTACTATTACTTTATCTTTTTAATTTTTTCATATTTCTAATTTGTACAAATATAAAATAGTTGCAGATACCAAATACACACTAAATGTACATTAATTTATGATATACTTATACCATTTACTATTATTTTGTCTTTTTAATTCTTTTTTATATTTCCTGAAATATCCTGAATTTTTAATTATTTTTCTAAAATCTTATTTTGTACGGAATGATAATATTTTATTATTTTATTTATTTAATTAAGTAGATATTAAAGTTATATTTTATTAAAATGTATATTTTTATATCATTTGAATTTGTATTAGTAATAGTAATTATATTACAATATTATATATATGTATTATTAATGGTAATTTTATTTAAATATTATATATGTAATATTATTTTGAAATTGTATTTTGATATTGAGTATAAATAAAGGTATTAATTAATATTATTGTTATATATATATATAAATTTATGTTGTAAATTATTATTATTATCATTATTATTATTATGATTATTATTAGTATTATTATTACTATTAATTTGTATATATATATATATGTGTGTAGTGTAATATTTATATAAATATATTTATATTAGAATATATATATATATATATATATATATTGGTGTTAAGAAAAGAAGAAGAAGAAGAAAAGAAAAATAAATAAATAGAGAGGGGCAACAGTTGGCTGCTAGCTGGCAGCCAAGAGAGGGAGAGAAGGAGTAGAGACGGGAGAGAGGGAGCAGAGACGGGAGCGGAGAGAGAGGAAAGAGGCTGTGGTGGAGTGCACCACCATCCGTCTGGCAGTGGGCTGCACCGCCACCACCAGTGGCTAGCCCACCGTCCGGCGACCCCAATGGAGTTGGCAGATCGTGGATCGGCCAACGAACAGCGGTGCAGTCGGGCGAAGAAGGAGTTTGGCCACCGCGACTTCAATTTAAGTTTCTGGCCAATTCCGGCAGCCAAATCGAGCATGGCCGGTCCCGTTCAACTCCTAAGGATGAGAGTTTCAATTTGGTACCTGCCTTGTCCCCTGAAGATCACCGGAGGAGGAGAATGAAAAATGCAACCCGAACCTTTAGAGGCGTTTTCCGGCGGCTAGAGGACGAGTGACGGCGAGTGGTGACCATTTTCGTGATCCTAGAGTCGAGGTGAACCTGCTGGTATGGAGGTCCCCCAGATCCGCCACCAGCAGCGGCGGCGCGTGGCGGCAGTCCAGCGGTTCCATTTCGACGTTCCGGCATGAATCTTGGCATCCGTATGACTGAAATTCGTGAAGGTTAATCCGAAACTCTTGTTTTTCGGTCGTTTAAATAAGTTATTCTATGTTTAGCAGTCTTTAGAGTTATTGTTAAAGTTGTAGAGTCTGTCTTTGGGCTTAGTATGATTCTTATCCTGATAATGTCCATTGTTGCAAGGTGTCGATGTCTAGCGTTTTTCTGGTTCCAAAGGTTGCACTTCCGAGGGCCAATCAGAAGCGTCATCAGTTAGGTGAGTGATACTCACTAATGTATTATCCTGTTTTCATTTACATCTATATTTCTGTGTGTATATATATGTATATTATGCACTACTACTGCCTATATAAGCATGTAACATTTAACTGTGAATGATAACCTAATATTCTGTATTTTGTGCTGTATTGTGGTTGTGATTAACGGATAGAGGTTGGAAGGATGCAGTACCACTTAGGAACTGTTGAGATGAATATGGTTATGGATACTATTATGATTATGATTCTGTTGAGATTTAGAAGATGAGCTACGACTGATGGATGCTGACTAGGCCTACTCATCGCCAGGGCCGCTGTTAGTCAGGTCAGAGTTGCGTGGTACAGACCAGTGACGGCCGGACCCCTTGGATAAAAGAGACAGATTATTTGATTTAGAGAGTCAGGTTAGGGGGATCGGCTCCCCATATTGAGATTAGAATGGTACTGTGGATCGTATTTCGTCCTTGTTTGATGATATGAATTGTCTGTCCCTATGACATAGTGCATAACATGTGCATTAGAAATCTATCTATAGGATACCAGTTTAATATATTAGCTGGTATCATTCACTGATTCGGACGCTCATTCCTGTTCATCTTGTTGTTTTCAGGTCAAGGAATGAGCATGTGAAGGAATTGTAAATGAGTAAACTGTCAATTTCCCTTTGGCAGTAGTTTGTATTGTTGAGTATTTAGAAATGTATAAAATATATGTATAATTGTAAATATAACTCTAGAACTCCACAATATTATACTTTGTACTTGTATATTGTTAATATTCAGTTTTGTATTTTGAATAGCTAAAATCTGTGGTTAAACGGAATCCTTATATAATTCATTTCATTTATGAGATAAATCAGTTGTTGGCCCAGCGAGTTTTTATTTTATAATAATATTATTTGAATCTGCTTACCTCATTTGGGCTCATAGCCCTTTCAGTTTTGAGCTTTCTGTTATGTGTTTTGGGTTAGACTTACTACGGATACTGGTAGTCACGTGCTTTTCCCGTGCCCTAATGCCGGTCACGTACCATCGGGTTTGGAGTGTGACATTTTCAATATGTATAAATATAGAATAGTTGTAGATACTAAATATATATTAAATATATACTAATTTATGACATACATATACATTTAGTATTTAAGGTTTAGGGTTAGGATTTTAGGGTCTATGAGTTTAGAATTTAAGGTTTTAGTGTTTAGAGTTTAGATTTAGGTATATCAATGTATACATGTATCATTTACTGTTTATATTTTTATTTTTTTCATATTTTCAATTTGTATACATATAAAGTAATTATAGATATCAAATATATACTAAATGTGTATCGAATTTTGGTATATATTACCATTTACTGTTAATTTTATCTTTTTATTTCTTTTAAATTTGTATTAAGTAGTTACATATACCAAAAAATACTATTAAAAAGGATACTTTTTCATAGGCATATTTATAACAATTTTCTAAATATCAAAATGAACATAATAGAAATAAATATGGACGAATATTTCATAAAAAAATTACATGCACGTAAAAGAAAGTTTAAAAAAATATACCTTAAATAGCTTAATCCACTATATATCTGAAGCCACTTTGTTCATAGCCATAATGTTCTTAACAAAAGAATTAAAACAAATGTCAAATCCACCACATTTTTTCCTCAAAAAAATAAATAATTATAAGATATCTTAAAATAAAAATGTGCATAATTGCACATATAATGTTATATTAGAATGATATTTACAACAAATTATACATGTACAAACACATATTTATTTTTATTATTTAAAATAAAATAATTAAAAATAAAAAAAAAGCATTAATAATATTAATAAGTTCAATAATTTTTAATAAAAGATATATAATAAAAATGATAGGGATAATGATATGATTAGGTTATAACTAGTCATTATAAGATAGACGGTACAAGATAGACACAGGAAAGTATAAATGAACAGCGTGAAAAAGGAAAAAAAAAATATGGAAGAGAAAAAAAAAAAAAAAAAAAGCCCACTTTGATAATATCGATGTGGGTCTGGGAAGGTCAACGTGGCACCTAAAATGGACCCATTTTAATCCATTTGTTACAAGTGAGCAAACCAACTTGAGTTATAAAGACACTGCTAATTTCATTTCAAGAATCATGCATCAAGAAAATGTCAGATTATATAACCCAAGAACTGTTGATTGAAATCTTGAAGAGATTACCAGCAAAATCTCTTGTCAAATTCAGGTGCGTTTGCAAGTCTTGGTACTCTTTAATCACTAGTCCAAATTTCATTTCTCGTCAACTTACTCACTCCATTGAAACCAACAAAACTTACTCTCTTGTTAAGCTGAGATCTCGTACTGATCATGAAGGTCAATTGCTGCTATGCAAGGATAAAGAACTTAATTTTCCCATTAATGGGTCTAAGCATCCAAACCCAGAAATCCCTTCCCCTGTTTTCATCAGGTCTAACCTTTTTGAGATTGTTGGTTCTTGTAATGGCTTAGTTTGTGTGTCTGATCAAAAAGATTATTGCTTGTATGTATGGAACCCAGCCCTTAGAGAGTCTGTTACTATCTTTTCTAGTAAGCCTATCTTTCTTGCTGGTTTTGGGTTTGATTATAAGAGAAATGATTATAAGGTTGTTAGAATTGATTATGATTATGAACTTATGGGTTATGACCGAAAGCTCATCCAGCCAGTAGTCCAGATTTGTGAAGTTAGCTCCAATGCTTGGAGGACTATTAGTGTCAAGAATCTTAGATATGTTGTTTATGGTTTTGGACCTCGTGCTTATTTGAATGGTGTTGTCCATTGGTTTTCACACTTTCGGCTTGGGGAAAGAAATTCTGAAAAATTGACTATAGCATCATTTGATTTTGGTGATGAGGAATTTGGAGAAGTGATGGTTCCTAATGCATTGGCTAATTGTACTGAAATGAATCTTTCTTTATCAGTATGTGGCCAGTTGCTTACTTTGATACACTACGGGTCACGGGTTTTTGACACAAGGCAAATCTTTTGCATTTGGGTAATGAATGGTGTGTCACAATCTTGGAGGAAACAATTTACTGTCAATCTACAAAACCATGGAGGATTTATGTTTGTGCTAAGTTTTTGGGGGGATGGAGAAATTCTTCTTGAGAAACGTAAAGGTGAGCTTGCTTCATATGATCCTAAGACCCGAAGAATCACATCTCTTGGAGTCTATGGTGCTACTGGTCATTATAAAGCATATCCTTACATGGAGAGTCTTCTTTCACCCAAGGGAGTAAGTGGGATGTTGGGGAACACAAGTTCTCAGACAGCTAATTACAAGGAAGGAGCATCTGTCTTAGTGGAGGGGGATAATGAGATAGAAAGAACCCAGAAGGTCAACGCAAGCCTAGAAGATTGAAACTGAGCAAGTAATTAATCTTCACTCCTTTAGTATTCTAATAATTATTGTCATGAGTTGATTACCTCTGTTTGTTTTTGTCACTGTTGATGATGAAATATGAGGAAGCATGAATTTGTATTTAACATGGTAAAACTTCTATGCTTTTGAGGTGTAGTGCATTTCACAACAAAGCTGTTATGCCATGATAGCTCCCATCAGGTGGTGCTCTGCATAAATTTTCTAGTTGACCCTGTTTAATTGTTTAATTTACTAATACACAGGAAGTTTCATGATCAATTAACATACCATATTGCATAACTAGATTAATACTTTGATGGCAATAGGATGCTATCTATTTGGATCTTTGTCTTGGTTATGGAAAAATTGAGATATGGGTGTTGAAGGAGTCCTGTGGTACATTTTGTGTGATTGAAAATAACAACATTAATGCAATAATTCCTTGTCTTCATGTTTTACAGATAGGGGAAGTGAATTGGGCAACTGTTGCAGACAAGCTGACCAAAACTGATGGAAATTATTGGTCTCATCAATCCCAGTCCAAAGTTTGGTTCCCTCTACTTGAGACTTTTTCACGAGAGAATGCTTTGTTTTTGCAATGTTGTGCTCTGTATTAATCACACACTTCACAGATAAATAAGAAACCCTCTATATGGTGAATAAAAAATTCTGCACTTTTGTATTAATGGGATGTTGTTTATTTGTTTTTATTATATTATTTTTTGGGGTTATTAATGAGTACCATGGGCATGGACGAAGTCAAGATTTTTAATTGAAGAGAACAAAGTTATTCTCATGCGAGTATATATTAATACAAACATGTCATTGTATATTTTATTTTATTATAAAATAAATAAAGATATAATTATCTTTTGTTAAAATTATGATTATTTTAGGAAATTATATAAATCATATATTCACCATAACTACTTTATATTTTACTTTTAAAATTCTTTCCTTAATAAAATATACATATTCATAAACATGCCCTTATTGTACTTTGCGTATTTGCTCCCACTGAATCACAATAGAATAATTACAAATTTAGTGTCACAACTTAACAAAAATGAACAATTGAATGTTTTAACTTTCAAATTTAACAATTAATATCTTACCTCCTAAAATTTTCATTTACCTTCCATCATTTTCAAACAAAAGAAAATTAAAAATTTTATCTTACCTTATAAAACCTTACCTCCATTTACTTTATAAAATTTTATTTTATCTAACTCTCATTTTTTCCAAACAAAGTGTAAGTGTCTGAATCTATTAATTAATTACAAAGGAGTGACTCACCAGTTAACAACTTAAAATGAATGACGTAGAATAGATATTTTTTATGTTTTATGTGAGTTGGAAAATACTGATTGATAGAAAACTTAATAAGTAAAATGATGTGGATTAAATGAGTGAAATTATTAAAAAAAAAAAACATTCGTGAAGCTAACACTCTGT
This sequence comes from Reutealis trisperma, assembly GCA_947687605.1. Classification (NCBI taxonomy): domain Eukaryota; kingdom Viridiplantae; phylum Streptophyta; class Magnoliopsida; order Malpighiales; family Euphorbiaceae; genus Reutealis; species Reutealis trisperma. The sequence continues at coordinate 5,776,937 of CANTUT010000012.1, read as the reverse complement.
TTGAATTGAGGTTTTTAAAGGTTTTTAAAGGATTTATAAGATTTTGACACCTTGAACCGCCTATTTAAGAATAAGTACTAATTAGAAAGTAAAGTTTTTAGAGATTTTAAAAAACTTTCAAAATTTTCAAATCTCAACCCACTAAAATGGGGTGAGGAGGTTGAGTTTATGAGAGATTAAAATTTATAATTTAAATATTAAACCCTTTCTTCCAGTACCTTCAAGTCAAACAAAATATTATATTTTACTTTTTAAAATCTTTATTTACCATCTGTCTTTTCCAAACAAAAGAAAATTAAAAACTCTATCTTAACTTCTAAAACCTTACCTCCATATGCTTTATAAAATCTTACTTTACCTTAACATAGTGTAAGGGGAAATTACAAGTGGGAAATTACTATCCACTGTTGGCAAGGGGAAAAAAAAAGAGGTGAAGATCTTTGGTGATTAGGGCTTTGTGATTGGGATTAAATTCATTTAAGATCTCTGTGTTAGGGTTAAAAACAATATAAAATACCCTGAATTTTTAATTATTTTATAAAATTCTATTTTTGTATGGAAATATTTTATTTTATTAATTTCCTTATTAAAGTAAGAATTAAAGCTATATTTTATTAAATTATAAATATTCATATAATTTGAATATGTATTATTAATGGTAAATTTAGTGTAATATTATATATGTGTGTTATTTGATAACGTTAATGTGGATTTTTGGAGAATTGTATTTTGGATTATATTTTGATATTTGAGTATTAATAAAAGTATTAATTATATTATAAGTTTGATTATAGTATTTTATCGGATATTTGGATTTTCGTTATAATTACTATAATTATCGTTAATAATGTTATTGATATATATTCATGAGTATATGTTGTAAATTATTATCAATATGTAAATTATGAATTATTGTTAATTATTATTATATTGTTGGTATTATTATTATTATTATTATCACTATTATTATTGTTATTATCATTATTATTATTAGTATTATTATTTTGTATATATATATATATATATATATATATGTAGTATTATGTTTATATAAATACATGTATATAGTATTATATGTAAATTATATGGTTTAGTATATATATATATATAGTATAACGCTGTTGTAAGGAATTAAAAGAAGAAGAAGAAGAAAAGGAAGCATGGTGATTGGTCCAAGAGGCAAAAATGGTGAGTTTTGAAATAGAACGGGAAGGCAGCAGACAGGAGAGAGGAGAGAGAAAGGGTGAGGCCGAGAGAGAGAGAGAGGAGGTTGGTGGCGTTCCGGCGGGCGGTGGCGAGCACCGCCACCACCGCTGGGTAGAGGACGGACCGGCGACCTCGAGGGAGGTGGCAGCTCGACGATCGGCGGCGGCACGGCGGCGTACGCGAGGAGAGAAGGACCGCCGGCCACCGCAACTTCAACTCAATTTTTCGACCGATTCCGGCAGCGGAATCCGGCGATCTTGGTGTCGTTCAACTCCTGAGGACGAGAGCTTCATTTTGGTACCTGCCTTACCCCCTGAGGACCACCGAAAGAGGAGATCAAAACATGCAAAATCGAAACTTTGGAGGCATTTTCCGGTGGCTGGAGGGCGAGTGCCGGCGAGTAGTGACCGTTTTTGTGCTCCTGGAGTTAAGGTGAACCTGCTGGTGTGGAGTTTCCTTAGATCCGCCACCGGCAGCGGCGACGCGTGGGGTGGTCCAGTGGTTCTGTTTTGACATTCTGGCACGATCCTCGACGTCCGTATGTTCAGAATTTGTGAAGGTTAACCCGAAACCCTTGTATTTCAGTTGTTATATAAGTCATTTTATGTTTAGTAGTTCTTAGAATATTTGTTAGGTTGTCGAGTCTGTTATGGGGTTAAGTGTAATTCTTATCAAGATGTTCTCTGTTGCGAGGTGTCGGTGTCTAGCGTCTTCCTGGTTCCAAGGCTACTCTTTCTAAGGAAAGCCGGTCGGAAGCGTCGACAGTTAGGTGAGTGATACTCACTGATATATTATCCTGTTTCCACTTCATATGCATTGTTGTTTGTATATATATGTATATTATGCACTACTACTGCATATATAAGCATGTAACATGTGACTGTGAATGATGAATTGATATTGTGTATTCTGTGCCATACTATGGTTGTGATTGATGGATGGAGGTCGGGAGGATACAGTACCACCTAGGATTATGGATTTGTTATGGTTATGATTGGATTATGATGAGATTCAGAAGATGAGCTATGACTGATGGATGCCGGCCGGGCCTGCTCATTGCCAGGGCTGCTGTCAGTCGGGTCAGGGCTGCGTGGTACAGACCAGTGACGGCCGGGTCCCTTGGATATAAGAGACAGATTATTTGGATTCAGAGAGCCAGAGTAGGGGGATCGGCTCCCCATATGGAGTATTGAGTATCAGTGTGGTACTGTGGACCATATCCCATCCTTGCTTGATTGGATGATTTGTCTGATTCTGTGGCATAGTGCATAGCATGTGCATTAGAATTCTCTCTGTAAGGTACCAGTTTAATATATTAGCTGGTATCATTCACTGAGTCGGACGCTCATTCCTGTTCATCTTGTTGCTTTCAGGTCAGGGAATGAGCTGGTGGAGGAATTGTAATTGAGTAGACTGTCAGTCTCTCTTCGGCAGTAGTTTGTATTATTGAGTAATCAGACATGTATATAATGTATGTACATTGTAATAGTGATTCTAGAACTCCGCAATGTTACACTTGTAATGGTGCTTTGTGTATTATTTCAGTTATGTATTTTAAAGAGCTGTAATCTTTGGGTTAAGCAGAATCTTTCTGTAATTTATTATTTTCTGGAATATATGGAATAAATGATGTTTGGCCAATTTGATAATTGTGGTATGTTGTGATTCTTGTGGTTTTGCTTACCTTATTTGGGCCCATAGCCCTTTCAGTTTTGGGCTTTTTATCTTGTGGTTTGGGTTAGACTTACTACGGGCACTGATAGCCACATGCATGTCCTGTGTCATAGTGCCGGTCACGTGCCCTTGGGTTCGGGGCGTGACACAATCAATCTATTGAAGATCCAGGTGAAAATGACAAGGTATTTTATTTTTGTTTCGTGGTCCTTGACATCTTTTGGGTAATTTTTTTTATCAATATATGACAAAAAGTGTGGATTTTGGTGAAATAGACTAAATTAATCCTAATCTGTGTATGGAAATTGTTAAAATATTGTGGAATTTTATCCTTTTTAATTGTTAGCTACATTAATTGGAAATTTTTTTAGGGTTTATATTTTTTTCATCGATTAACTAAAAATTTGTGCATTTCATGACATGTATTTTATACATTTGCATTGTGATGGTTGTTTATTGGTGATTTAATGGAAGAAAATAAGGTGTGCATTGCGGGTATTGATATGTAAATAGATGTAAATTTGGAACAATTGACACTATATGCAATAGTGACTTACATACAAGGTTTAACAGGGTTAGACAAGTGAAAAAAAAAATACACTTTAGGCCACCTGGAAAGAATAAAAATATTTATGTATTTTTTAAATTATACAAGGGTTAATGGGGTTAGACAAGTGGAAATTTTATTATTTAAAAAATATATAACTAATTTCGAGGTATTGGAAATAGATTTATAATGGAATGCCGTCTCTTTTTCTCAATCAGGTAAGAAAGTTCTTATTTCAAAATTAAAATTAGAGTATGATGCAAACAGCTCGTTGTAGTCGTGATGAATTCTAGGTTTCAAATTGATGCGCCATTCTTAACTGCCCTGAATTCTAGACTAGCCTCCTTTCGCTCCCCATTCTTTTTTTACTTCTTTAAAGCTCTTTTAATCCTACAAAATTTTCAAAATTTTTCTCAAATGCAAAATACACAATATGAAACAAAATTAAACCAAAATACACCCTAAACACATGTAATTTCTAATGAAAACTACTTAAAAACATTGATTGTAAATGCACACATCAAAGGCCTATGGTAGAAGGTGCATAACAAAATTAGTTTGATACTTTTGTCTTTAAGAAACTGAAATTTTGCAATGGGAAAGCATAGCCATCTTGTTTAACTTGTCTTGTTCAATGTCTTCTTTTTTTCCTTTAAACGATTGGGATGGTAATGGACGTTGCTTTTTAGACAATTACTGGAATTTTCACTCTTGAAACAACATGAGGATTGGCATTTAAGATGTTCTGATATTGTTAGAGACAAAAATTATCTAGGTGCAGGTAATGAACTTGCGAAGCAAACGAGCAAAAAGTAACGAGTCAAAAAGATAGAAATAATTGTGGAAAAAAGGAAGGCATATGGTAACATCTACTGCAATTCTGAGTTCCTACTTATACAGCTTGTTGATATGAGATATATCTTCTTTACATAAACTGTTCTTGATGTTGCAAAGCAGATAGTGAACTACCTTCTATTGATGGTGGGTTGGCCAGCTGAAGAGTAATACGTATGGGAAACCTTGAAACTATCAATTGTTATATAGGATGAATTTCTCATGTAGCCTGAAGCAAAAATTTCACTTCTTCACTTTTTATCTGTCTTCTTTTTATATGAAGCTTGTACTGATATGTAAACTAATTTTCTTGTGATTTGTTCACACCTATGTGACTGTGTCAATATGGTCTTTTCTTGCATATTCTAATGGTTATTTGTGTTAATGAAATGCTAATTATTTATTCCAAAAGGAGTGAGGATTGTGATATACAAAGAACAAATAACAATAAACTGAATATATTACTATAAAATTCAATATTCTTTTAGTATATAATCAGTAACTAATACTATTTATACATTACTTAAATTTACATAACTAGTTAATGAATCAAAGCAAATAATTTATAGCATATAATATAAATTAGAAATACTAATATCTTATAAAAAAAAATAAACAAATCATGGTAAACAATATGCATTATTATAAAATTCAATATTCTTTTAATATATAATAAGTATCTAATACTGTTTATATGACATGAATTCGCAAAAAATTAACTTTTACATAGTATAAGTTGAAAGAATTAAACCTAAAATTCATTTGATATAAAGAGCATCTCCAGTAGTGCTTTTTATTTTAAAAAGTATATTTTATTTAATAAAAAGTATTTTAATTGATAAAGAGTAACGAATTTAATTCAAATTCAATAGATTCTCTATATTTTATTATTTATTTTACTTTATCTTATAAGCATTAATGATTTTAATTTTTTAAATTTGTCCAATAGAAAAAATAATACTAAAACCATGGACAATAAAATACATAGAAACTTATATTATATTAATTAAAGTTATAATAAAAAGTAATATTTAACTCTTTAGATATAAAAAATGAAAACAATTTTTTTTTTCTTTTTAAAAGATAAAAAGTCAATTAAAATTTTATTTCTTGAAATAACTCTTTATAATAGAATTCGACACAAAGAGTTTCTTAAAAATGTTTTTAGATTAATTTAATTTATAAGACTTACATTATAATTTTAGCCAAAATTCAAGTCACAAATTGAGTTTTACCCAGAGTTATGGAGAGCTAGACTTATCAACTTTCATTTATTGAAGTTAATAAATATAAATAGAATAAATAAAAAAGTTAATAAAGTTAATAGAAAATATTATTCATATGAAGAAATGAACAAAATAAATAATGAACATAATCCCATAGAAACGATAAATTATAGGTTGGCCGCACAATTTTAAGTGGACTGGCGGCAACATAATCAACTCAAATAGATTCTTAGCACGCGAGGAAGGAAATAATGGGCAATTTGCGCAAAGTACAGTAAGTGGAGACAATTACGTTTTAGTACAAGCCAAAGAAAACAAAAAAAATTATAAAAGATAACAGTATAGGCTAAAAATGTATAAAGAAAAAAGTGACACTAAAAATATTTTTTTTTTTAGAAAAAGCTATAACATGTAATTTCTTTTTTTTTTTTTTATTTCAATATGGGATCGATTATTAACACTTCTTTTCAAATTTTGCTAAAAGATTAGAATTAACATATTAGATAGGAAATTCAAACCACTAATATTTATGTGTTTTTAATGTAATTTTTTAATGCAAGATTGACTTTTAATACTCCACTGAAATTTTGTTAAAAGATTGAAACTAATTTATTAAACAGATAAATTCAAACTATTTTATATTTATATGCTTTTAGTATATTATTTCAATATGGTATTCACTCTTAACAAGTTTCCTACATTCTCCATTTAAAACATGATTTCTAAAAGTCGAGTCAATGCTAGAGATTGAAAGAATAAAAAATTAAAAGGTTTGTTAGATATATGGATAGGTGACAAATTATTGAATGTCTTGTATTGGAACATAGCAAGATCCAAATACAATGGAAATGCCATTCTTTTCATTAAGAAAGTTATGGCTGAAACAAATGCCACGTTATTAAATCATAAGATAATTATCCATATATTATTAAATTATTAATACATGGCTGTCCATGATTAATATTTTCAACAATGAAACTACTGTATATTTCACACTTTTATTAATTTTACATCTCTATCAGTATAATATTTAATTGTTTCACTTATATATTGACCCACACTTTTCATTATATATTAATAACTTATACAAAATTCTTTTTTAATAAATATAAAATTATTTTATATACATATTTATTAAGTAGAACATAATTTCACTAAAATTCATTTCAACCACTAGGCTACTTTTTAGCATAATTCTAAATAAATAGTTTAAAATAAAAATTTACTAATAATCTATTCTATAATAGCTTAAGAATTTTGAAATAAAACTCACAAAATAATTAGCTATGTTTGTTTGAAATATGACTCAAGTAAAAATTAAAATAAGAGAAAACACTCTCAATATGGGCTGAAAATTAAATTGTCAAAATCTAGAATATGAAAAATTACAAAGTTTGGTGGAGTTTATATAATGAATGAACCCTAAATTTGAATTCTAAAACAAGTTAGAAATCTTTTCTAAACAAAAAAAAGTTATTTCCTAATTAAAAATTAAAATCTAATTAATTATGCTATAAAATTCAGATGGATTTTTAATTTATTCTAACGTAAAATAAGTTAAAACATTATTAATACACATGTTTTTAATGAATTTAGACAGTCCAAACATATATCATACTAAAATTAACTTAAATAAACATAATTCAGCCAAAATAATCATAAGAATTGAAATTATAAAGTATGGTAATGAGCCAAAGAATTTAAACATGAAAGACAAACCTATTAATCTTTAATTATCTTCAATTTTGATTAATTATCTTGAATGCCAACTCACCTTCAATCACGGCGGCTCCTTTTCTGGTTTGAATCAATGTAATCACGCTTGTTTCTTAGGGTAGGCCCAACTTGATACTTGACTGATTTTTGTATCATATTACAGCGCAGTTAAAACATCTTACGTTGATACTCACTAAGTTAGTTTTTAAAATTAATTTTTTAAAATTTATATTAAAAATTTAATATCTTTTAAAATATGTATCTTTTTAAGGGAATGAATAGTTATGTCAAATAATATAATCTAATACGAATAAGAAATAAATATGTAAAAAAAAATTGAATTTGCCAAGTTCTAATACCCCATCTTTAGTTTAATAGATCGGTAATTCACTAAGTTAAAGCTTTATTGACAAAAAATGTATTATTTGCCGCTGGCTCTAGACAGTCTCATAATTGTATTTGCCACTGTGGAATTCAATAATTCAATATCTATTTTATAGTATAAGAAAAAAAATTAAATTTTCATATTTAATTCTATTAAAAAATATAAATATAAAAAATAAATAATAAACTGAGGCTCTAGATTTTTTTTTTTATTTGGGTGGAGGTAGAAGATATTAATTATAATAATATCTTAAAATTGTTATAGATATTTGGTAATGTGTAATAACACCTTACATAACTGATATTATCTTTGTCACACTCTTACCCTCATCTTGTGAATTTAACAATTATTATTTTTTCTAATTCGTAATACAAACTGATCAGGTTTGATCAATATGTAAAAGAAATGGGCTGGATCTTCTCTACTTGGACCTGAGCTTAATACCTGCGAAGGAGAAGAAAAAGGATCAAGGAGGAGGCGGGCTTTTAACCTGGTTAGAACCTTCCGACAATCAAGTCAGTCCTCTCTTCAGAGTATTTTGCTGATAGAAAATGGATGAGAGAGTGCAGAGTTCTCACTATCTGTGCTTAGACTTTTCTTTCCCTTTTGTATGATTTCTGGGTTAGATACGTCTGACACCTTTCTTTTGAGAAAGGACGTCCTCTGTCATTCGACCATGCTGGTTGGTGAGAATTGGTAGCAGGCGCATATCTCCTGTCCCATCCCTAGGGATGTCTGGTAAAGGGGGTGTCAGGGCATGGTGCAGATTGTCTAAGGACTAATCCTCCTGCTGGATGACTGGATATGTCATCAGAGGGTTTCGGCCCTTACTTATTCAGCAAGTCATCCGGGGGGCGAAGGAGAGGAGTGGCATCTAGTCCGAAGGTCTTTGGACTTAAGTTGTTCGATGGTCCAGCCAATGGACCTTTTTTCCTTTTATCATAGCCTCTGGATACCTCGTAATGGGCCTAGGCTATAGGAGAATCCAAACCTCTCTTAAGAGTCAATTTCATCTTTCATCACAAACTTACTATAATATATATATATATATATATATATAATCTTTCAAAGTAGTGAAGCGAAAAATTCTATTCCGTAAGTCACTATTGCACTAAATTTTTTTTATATAGATAAATGTTTTAAAATAAATTTACAATTATTTTTGTATAGATAAAAAAAATTACTTAAAATTTCATAAATTTGGATGTATTAAAATAAAATTATAACAAAATTGACAGAATTACAAGTAAATTATAAATAAATAATATAATAAATTTGAAATAAATTGATATTTATTATATAAGGATGGAACACGAAAATTTGTTTATGAATTTTAAAGAAATTTACTTACAAATCAAATGATTTTTATATTGTTTTGTCATATATATAGTTAAAAAAAATTGTTCCAGATATAAATTTTTTTATTTAAAAAGAATTTAAAAATTTTCACCTTATATATATATGTGTTTGAATTTTTTTCTCCAATACTAGAAAAAGGTGATTAATTAATTTGATAAAAAAAATTGGATAAGCTATGCATATTATTTAGTCAAATTTATTTGCTAGTCTAAATTACTAATTTATAAATCAATGAGAATCAATAATCAGTAGTATCATTGCTTTAATTAGGTACTGTTTAGTATAAAATAAGTAAATTAAGAAAATAAAACTTTAAGAATTAAAAAATTTTAATTTGTTTAGTAGTTATTATTGAAAAAAGCTTTCAGAGAATTAAATGTCTACTTTTTGAGTTTGGAAGAAGTACATACTTTTTTAAAAAGAATTAAGGAAGTTGAATTTTCTTAATTGAAATATGTATAAATTGACATATTTATTCTCTATTAAATAGAACTAAATAAATAAAATAAGATATTATTATCTTTTTTATTATTAAATCAAATAAAAAAATCTATTTTTTTGAAAATTATATACAAATTAAACAAATAATTACTTTTCAAAAAATTTATTTTCTTAAAAACTTCTTGAAACTCTATACTTATAATGAAATATATCAAATAATACCTTATTCAGCTCTTGATTTCAAAGAAAAACAAAATTACTAAAACTCTTTGGATCTTTGAAGTAAAATTTCAAAAAGTCAACACATCAATAATATCAATGATAATCAGTGATGAAGCCAGATTTTTCAATTAAGGGGTAAAATTTGTATTTGAATCATGTATCCGACCGTGTTTTGAAAAGCTCTATTTAAGCGTGACTAAATTCGCACTGACATCGTATATAACCACAAATTATATCTCACTTTTTGAAAGCATAAGGATAAACTTTTTCTTGTTTTAAAGCGTGGTTAAGTGGCGGCCCATTTTTTTAGTGTAGAAAAAAAATATAATGCAATATATACTAAGATGATATTTAATAAAATTAAAAATTAAATTTTAAATTTTAAGTGTTAAATAAAATAGTGATATAATTTTTAAATTATAAAAATATTTAAAAATCTAATCATTTATTGTATTAAATGCAAATTTAAAGTTAAAAATTGTGATTTATCATTTTTTAAATATTTTTTAGCTTTAATTAAAACTTTTAAGACAAATAATTAAATAATTTAATATTCAAAATTTTAATTTTAAATATTAAATGAAGTTATCAAATACCCTAGATAAATAAATTAACAAAATAGTTAAATACACTAATAATTCAAAGGAAGAAGACAAAATGATGATTTTGTTGGTAAAGGAAGACAAAAAGTTTGTGATTTTTTTCTTCTATTTAAAAGTCTTTTTATCAATTCAATTCATTAAGAGAAATACAAGGATAAAAGGGTCAAATAAAAATTTTATGGAAGGCAATAAGGGTTTTTCAATATATATATTAATTCTTAAATTTAAAGGGGGCTTGCCCCTTTCCTTTAACATGGCTTCGCCATGACAATACAAAATATAAAAATTAAATAATAAAAATCTACTAAACCTAATAATACAAATTAAATAATGAAAATAATAGTGACCATGAATTCCAAAACAATAATTATTTGCCCAACTAAACAGCAAATTAAATTATAAGGTACATATATACTTTTGCTTATAGGAAAAAAAAATATAGTAAAGCAATAAAGCAAGCAAAAGCTTTTTCTAAAGTTGAATTAATTAATATGTTATTGATTGAATTCAATAATTGTAATAGAATTCCTTATATATTTTAGTGGTAAAATACTTGTCTTATTAACACAATTGCAATAGGATTCCTTACCTTTGTGCTAATATTCAATCATATTGTATTATATATCTGATTCTCATTTACAACATAAAATACAGCCCCATAATTTATGATTGCTTGCGTTCTTAAGGATTCCTTACCTTTTGTTGATACTAATGACATATATTATCATTAGTATAAAAATTATTAGAGGTCAATTTTTAAGCATCACAATAAGTTGATTTTTCTTATATGATTAAATTAAGACCCATTCAGTGAAATTAGAATATTTATAAATAAAAAGAAAAAAAAAATGTTCTCATTGATCTTAAAAATTGATTCTTGATTAATAAAGAAGAAAGCAAAATTCATGAGGTTAATAAATTAATCTTTTGCCATAAATAATTACATTTAATAAAAGGTTTTACCTTTCATCAAAAAAATGTAATATACTAACGAGTTTTTAATTTAGTGATATTGAATTTCACAGTTATGAAATCTCAAATTTAAATTTTAGTTGTAGTCATATTTAAAAAGAAAAATACATGATATATTAATAAAAAATAGCAACTTATGTATAAATTTTGTAATTATATAATTTACGTTTTTTAATTAATTAGGTTTGGATTAGGACCAGGGAAACATAGATTTGTCAAATATTTCCATATATTATCCTGCACTTGCGGTGAAATCTTTATATAAATAGAGAATTTTTTAGATAGACTGAGTCTACTACATTATTTATAAACTAAATAAATATAAACATAACACGTCAATTAATAATATTAAATCACTCATAGATTATAATATCATTAATTGATATAATTTATTTCTATTAGATTAATTTATGGGTGATTTGACATTATTAATTGATGTGTCATATTTTTATTGATTTAATTTATAAATAAGGTGATAGATTCAATCTATTTAAAAATTTTTCTATATAAATAAGTCAACAACGAGAAAACATTCACAATTACCTTACTTCTCTCTAAAAAAAACACACACCCCATGGCCTCTATCTTTCATCCTTCACAAAATTCAAATGAAATTAATTATAATCCTTCATCATCATCTCTTCAAGAAAATTCACAATTCAAGAAAGTACTGGAAATAGAAACCAAAAATGGCGTAAATAAAATGGTTGAATTAGATGCAGATGATAGTGGTGGTGTACTCTTGACTTGGAAAGATTTATGGGTAACAGTTCCTAATGGTAAACATGGCAGCAAGCCAATTCTTCAGGGTTTAACTGGTTATGCCCAGCCTGGTGAACTTCTTGCTATAATGGGTCCTTCAGGATGCGGCAAGTCCACTCTTCTTGATGCATTAGCAGGTACCTATATAATAGAGTTTGTGTAGCTATCTATCTATCTATCTATCTATCTATATATATATATATATATATATATATATATGTATAATTCTTTGTCAAAGGCGAATAAATTTCTTCAGTGGAGTTGAGTTGGTTTTAGGGGTGGGCATTATTCAATTCAAACTAATATATTGACTTGAATAATATTTTTGTTTTTCTAGTTCAGTTTCTTTTATAATTTAGTTCGAGTTAGTATTTTTGTTGAAAATTCTTGATTTTTTCTGTTTTACTTAATTTCAAATTAAATCAATGGATTCTTATTATTCTTAAATTAATTATTTTAATTGATTTGAATGAGATGAAATTTATGGGCAAGGGAAGACCTATCTCTTTTAGCTTTCCATATATGATGAAATTCAAAACTTAGCTAACATGACCTTCCAACAAACTATATATAAAGAAAAAGAAATCTGATTTTCATTTCAATTTTTAAAATAATATTATGTAACTTACTTTAAAAATTATTTTTTTAATGTATAATATATTTATTGTGATCTTAATTCTCTCTCATGCAGGGAGACTGAACATAAAGACCAGACAAAACGGAGAGATCCTTGTTAATGGTAGTAAACAAGAACTGGCTTATGGAACATCAGTAAGAATAACCTTAACTAACAATAGAAAATGTTTATTGTATTGGTTAATTTGAATATATATATATATATACACACACACGGAGGCAGTATTTTAAAAATCGAATCAGTGATCGAATTGATCAGATCATAAGCTTTCAGTCTAATCTATTTAATCGATCCGATCAATTCAACCACCGGTTTAATTATTTTACTGTATAATGTTTATATTTATATATTTTTTAATATTTTATGTGATTAATATAATATATTAAATTATAACCATCTAAGAAAAAACAAATACAATACAAGTTTAAATTTTTTAATAATTTTCAAAATTGGATTGGTTCATCCTATTCAGCTGATTTACCAGATTTTCGGTTCAGCCAGTTTAATTCGATTCAATTTAATTTAACAAAAAATCCGATTATTTAGAAGTAATAAGACCATATTAGCCTTCGATTTTTGGTTCAACTCGGTTGAACTGGCTGATCAGATTTGATTTTTAAAACTATGGATTAAAAACTAAACTAAAATATAAAAATTTTTATATATAAAATTATAAAAATTTAGTTGCATATTATATTTCATCTCTTTTACTTTAAATAAAAATTTTCTTTAAATATGTAAAAATTAGTTTAATTATGTATATCACCCATGACATAAATTATAATTTAAAAGTTTAATCTTTATAATAAAGCCAATATTCCCAATGCTCATTCGGAAAAAAAAAATCCCAATTGCTAAAAGGCAAAAACAAAAAATCATAAATGTAGATCCTAAGGATTTTACTTATAATGAAGCCATGTTATTTAAAGAAAAAACAGGACAAAAAGCTAATAATTCTTGAAATATGATTGGACTGATTAGTTCATTGACTATCTGTCCAATGTGATATAGAGCAAGTTTAATTTAATTACTTTTTTTTTTGTTTTAGGAAAAAGTTTGAATTTACCACTTTAAATTCATGAAAAATGTATCTTTAAATTCAAATAAAATTGACTACTTAACTAATTTTTAGATATATTAAATTTCTTTTAGTGGGATTCTTATAATATGTGTCAGTGTATATCCTTTTATACATATTCTCTATGCACACATATATATAAAAAAAATATTTTCATCATCAGAAATAGAGTTATCATTTTTGTATTTCTTTTTTAATTTTGCACAATTCACATTAAAATATGTCAACAGATTATTTCTTTTATTTAAAAAAAGTTTATGAAAAGAACATTTCTTTGGTTATTCATATTAATTACTCCTAAAAATTATTCAAATTGTTGTATAATTTTCTGATTCTAATTATTAAATTATTACTATTAATATATATATATACAAGGGCGAGCACCAAACTCCAAGTCAAAATCTTTAAGGTAATAGGTTATAGTCCTTCAAGTGTGAGCCTATAATTATTGGAGTTAGGGATCTACTTACTTCATAAATCTTTTTAATGGGTTTGATGTGAGAAATATGCTCAGAGTTAATAAAATACTCCAACTTAGAACCCTGACACAATCAATTTATGTATTATTTCTGCTCATATATTCCTCACTCATCGAGAGGGACAAGAAATTATTATTTTTTACATAATAATTAGTAACAACAAGAAATGAATTTTAATTCTACTAATTAGTTACCCTTTTATTATTTGTAAAATTAACAGGCTTATGTGACACAAGATGATAATTTGATCACAAGTTTAACAGTAAGAGAAGCAGTTTACTACTCAGCGCAACTTCAATTACCAGATTCAATGTCAAAGAAAGAAAAGAAAGAAAGAGCAGAAATGACAATAAAAGAAATGGGATTACAAGAAGCGATGAACACAAGAATTGGAGGTTGGGGAGTTAAAGGCCTAAGTGGTGGTCAGAAGAGGAGAGTTAGCATTTGCATAGAAATCTTAACACACCCAAAACTTCTATTTCTTGACGAACCCACAAGTGGGCTTGACAGTGCAGCTTCTTACTATGTTATGCGTAGAATTGCAACTTTGGATCAAAGAGATGGGATTAGAAGAACCATTATTGCATCTATTCATCAGCCTAGTAGTGAAGTGTTTCAGCTTTTTAATAGTCTTTGCCTTCTCTCTGCTGGTAAAGTTGTTTATTTTGGGCCTACTTCTGCTGCAAGTGAGGTTGGTATTATCCCATACTCTTTCGCGCTTAACTTAACAATATGTGCATATTTTAATTTAAATATAAAATTAATATTTTTTAAAATTACATTAATATGTTGATTGATTTATTGGTTTAATCAATTTAATTGATCATGAGTAGGTACAAGAAATATTTTCAAAAAATTTAAATTAAATTTTTTTAGTGATCTTTTAAGTTTAAAATTAAAAATAAAATCGTATTAGACTGAATTGGTAATGAAGTGATTCTTAATTAAATTTGTTTGAGTAGTTAATTCATTCTATTTATTATAATACTAGTAACATTGAAGTTTTAGTTTCTTTCCTTCTCTCACTCAGAGAAATAAATAAATAAATAATTGTTGTTTCTTTTAATTTGATGCAGTTCTTTGCCTTGAATGGTTTCCCTTGCTCAATTCATCAGAACCCTTCTGATCACTTCTTGAGAACTATAAACAAGGATTTTGAAAAGGTAAGTGAAGTATATTAGTAAATCAGTTTTTGCAACACTTCTTGAAAACCATAAACAAGGATTTGAAAAAAAAAAAAAATTGTAATTTTTTAGCTTTTTCCAATATATAATTTAGATTTTTAATTTTATAAATACCTTATTTTAATAAATTTCATAGATTTTAAAATTTTCAGTGCAGACAAAATTTTTTTGACATTTACTCAAAAATTTTAGGAGAGAATCTTTATGTGATTTGAACTTTGCTGACTTTTTTGCCCAAAAATTTTTGGAGTGACACTTTAGGTGGGGAAAGTTGAACATATCATGGCAGATTTTGATAATTTATAAGGAGACAAATGCCAACGACCCCCAACAAATACTTTAAATAACATTGGTAAAATAAAACTTTCCCATCTAAAAATTTTAGGCTGGTCCTACATTCTATATCATGCTTCTGCTTCCCCCAGTTTCAAAAAGTTATTCACTGTTATTTAGAGTATTTCAAAATATTAATTTATTTTATCTTTATTAATTAAAATATATAATATTTATTGTATTCTTAAAATTAATAAAAAATAATAATAAATAAGTAAAAATAAAATATGAGTAGAAAAATATTATTCTTTTTATTTTAAAATATATATCATTTTAAAGAATTTTTTTTATTTTAATTTTTTTATTATTTTAAAATTTTAATGATGTATTTATTATTATTTTTTAATTTTACCTTTTATTTATTCTCCCATTAAATATTTGTATTAATTAATTTTTTTTCTCTACATTATAAGATATTTTAATCTTTTTTATTTTAAAATTATGATAATTTAATAAGTTTTTTACTCTATGTGCTGAAACTCTAAACTGCAAATATTTTAAAACGGATAGAGTATTTTCTCTATTCCCAAAAGACTGTCCATTTTTTTTTCATACAGTTTAAGAAAATATCATAATTAATTACTCTCTTCATTTTGAAAAAAGTGGCCAATGACTAAAAATCACTATTTTTAAAGTAATAATAAATTTGTCATAAATTGTCAAAAAAAATTCTTATTAATTGTAGTATAAATTTAGAAAACATTTCTCATACTTAGAAAATTGAAGAGTAAATTAGTCATTTGACCATATTTTTTTATTGAGTTGCCAAATGACCACTTATTTATGTATAAAACTTACTTTTTTAATGACCACTTCTTTCAGAATAGAGGGAGTATGTTTCAACTCATAAATTTTATTATACTTTTCCACTTATACCCTTATTTACACTCATTCATTATTATTTTTTTTATTAATTTTGAGAGTACATAAGAATGAAATATACTTATATCTATTTTTAGGTGTGGGACATTTTAAAAAGAGGGAGTATAAAATTTATAAATTTACAAGTAATTAATAATATTTTATTAATTTATGTGATAAAAGAAAGTGAATAATATTTTTTTTTTTGGGATGGAGTAGTATTTGTATCAGTGTATAATTAATTAATTTAGTTTTAAATGAGTTAAGTTTATAATTTTATTATTTTAAAAAAACAATGAAATTGCTAATGTGTTTTTTCTCTCCTACCAATAGAATTGCTAGCTAGTTTATTATTCAACCTTTATTTCATAATTTAAAATCAATGATTAAAATCTTGACAAAAAAAAAAATCTTTAAAATCTGTCAATACCAAAAAAAGAAAAAAAAAAGAAAAAAAGTGATAGATAATATTAAAAATGAATATATATTTACAATTTACGAGAAAAATCTCTTAATTTTCTACTTTTTTGCAAAAAAAAAAAAAAACTATTTGCACTATGAAATTCTATACAATAAAGGAATACATAAAGTAATGATATAGATATATATGGAAAATAATTTCATCAACTTATTTATTTATTTATTTTTAACACACACAATATATATATATATATATATATATATATATATATATATATATATATATATATATATATATATATATATATATATATATATATATATATATGTATATTACAAAAATTTTTGGATTCATCATTGCTTATGAACAGGATCTTGAACAAGGTTTAGATGATGTAATACCCACAGAGGAAGTGATTAATACTCTCATACAATCATATAAATCATCTGAAACTTACCAACAAGTTCAAACAAGAATTGCAGAAATATATAAAGAGGTAAGCTAAGAAATTAGTCAAACGACAATTTCTAATTAATTTAGCAAATAAAAACACATTTAAGAAGAATGAGCTATACATTAATTATATCTGTGTGGGTTTCAGGATTTTGGAGCAATATTGGAGAAGAAGAGAAGCCATTCTAGTTTCCATAATCAATGTCTGGTTCTTACAAGAAGATCCTTTGTGAACATGTACCGTGACCTAGGATATTATTGGCTGCGCCTAGGTATCTATGTTGGATTGGCTTTTGGTCTTGCCACCATATATTATGATCTTGGCTCTAGCTATGGTTCCATTCAGGTAATACAAAACAATCACTTATTAAGGATACTACTTAAATTTCTTTTCTCTTTTTTTTTTTTTTAAAATATTTAAACAAAAATATTATCCAGATTTAATCTCTTAACTTTCTGTATTTATAAAATTAATTAGGCACCTAATTACTGGAATACTAATCAAATAATATCATTGTTGCATGATCATATATAATATTCATAACTTTTGTTTTTAATATTGTTCCAGGCTAGAGGATCACTGCTTATGTTCATATCCACATTCCTGACATTTATGACCATTGGGGGATTCCCTTCTTTTGTGGAAGAAATGAAGGTATTTTTCTTTTTCTCTCTGGAAAAATGTCCTGATTTGAAAATTTTAATTTAATGCTCTTATTGTAGAGTTTCAATGATTCAATTTCTCAATTTTGAAGAATTACAACAATTTTCTTATGATAACATATACGTTATTATTAGATACTAAATTAAAAATATTTAAATTTTAAGAGTTACTCAGTTGGTAAAATGAGTTTGCTATGAGGTTTTAATTTTCAAAATTAATATTCAAGAGATAATTCCTGAATGCATAGTAAACTCAATTTAGTCATAGTAAATACATAAACTAACTGGAAAATACTTCTTGTCGAATTAACAAAATAATAAATAAACTCCAACTAAAATTTAAGTTCATAAGTACTTTTTGCTTTGCCTTTACATGTGTTTATACATGGAAGGAGTAATTAATGTTTTTGCCCTCATGAGTTAATTACTAATCAAGTTTGACCACTCAATGAATCAGGTATTTGAAAGAGAAAGATTAAATGGGCATTATGGTGCTACTGCATTTGTTATTGGCAACACATTCTCAGCCATGCCATACTTGCTTTTAATTTCACTAATTCCAGGCGTAATAGTTTACTATCTTACTGGACTTCGCAAAGGATTTGAACATTTCCTATGCTTTGCTTGCATATTATTTGCTGCCATGATATTAATTGAGAGTATAATGATGACTGTAGCAAGTCTTGTACCCAATTTCCTAATGGGTATTATTGTTGGGGCTGGACTTCAAGGACTCATGGCCTTAGGTGGTGGATTTTTTAGGTTACCAAATGATCTTCCAAACCCATTTTGGAAATACCCTTTATATTATATTTCTTTTCATAAATATGCATATCAAGGAATGTTCAAGAATGAATTTCAAGGCCTAAATTTCCATGGCAATCCAGCTGTTGGAGGTAATAGTTCTTCAATGATCAATGGTGAAGACATTTTGAGAGATGTTTGGCAAGTGGAATTGGGTTATTCTAAATGGGTTGATTTTTTAATCTTGATTGGAATGGCTTTGTTTTATAGAGTTCTGTTCTTGATTATTGTCAAGATTAGTGAAACTATTAAGCCTATTATTGCAGCTGTTTTATCTGTGCCTCCTAAGCAAACAATACAAGTTATGGAAAATCCAATGGAGAATCCAATGGCAAGACCTATACATGAGGAGGTTTTGTAGAATTATGTGAGGTTTTGTAGTCCTTGAAATTTATGTATAATTAGAAATCATTAATATAAATATATATTACAACTAGAATGCCATTCTCCAATTATGAAAACTGCTTGTGCAATTACAAATTAGGCAAAAAATTTGTTAAATTGTGAACATGTTTCAATATGGTAAAAGTGAAGATATTTATAAGACAAAATAATACAACTATCTCCTATTTATAATATTTTTTTAAAAAAAATAGGAAGTTACTCTTACCAAGTGCAAACTTAATTCCTTGTTACAATTTTTTTGTAATTTTAAGCCAAATTTTATGTATTTATCAAATAATTTCTTTTTACTATCACATTTGCTTTTTAGAAAAATCATAAAATAATACATTTAAAAAAAAAATAAAATGTTTTGATGAGAGTTGGATAAAATTTAAAGCTATGTTTTAAAATAGGGAGACTACCAATTTTTTTTTAATGCATACGTCACAACAAATATTAAAAATTATCAGCATTAATTTAAAATCATTTGATACATGTTATTAAAATTAATGATCAACAAAAAATTGGTAGTGTTTCTAAATATCAACATATATTAACAATATGTAAATAATATTGTCAAATTCATATCTATAATGGTATTAAAAAAATTTTTTTAGAAATTTTATATATCAAATAATAATGCTGCTAATTTTTTATTAGTGTCAAATTTTTAACTTTTAACTACGTGGGCAATGGAGTTATTTGTATTGGTGATAAAATAATCCTAAATATAACAAAAATGCTAGGAATTGAGAACTTAGTATTAATGTAAGATTAATTGCAAGAACTCACATAAGAGAGTTGTAAGCTTGAGGTGTCAGCTCGAGGTGCTAGGTTAAGCTAGCATATCAGCAAAATAGGAGCCTATCCCACATCGGTTACGAATGAAAGTGGAAGATGATTTATAAAGTCTAGCTAGTTACGATATATGTTACTTCAATTAACTATTTTCCATTGGGGTTGAACTATAAAACATGATACTATTTGGAGCAAATTTCGGGTCAAGCCATTACAAATGATATTAGAGCCACCTTAGAGTTAGATTATACAGAGCTAGTGAGTCCATAGGGAAAGCTATACTTGTGGAGTAGAGAGAATGTCACAAATCAAATGAAGGGAGAATATAAAGACCTGCAATAAGAGTTGTGAGTTTGAGGTGTCTGATCATTATTAAATATGCATATGTTTTGCATTTTTATTCTTTATTTAGCTAATTTTGGAATTAATTGACCTAATTTTCTTACTTTTATGGTTTATATGCTTAGGAGGATAATTTGCTTGGTATTGGAGTGAAATTGAAAAGAATTGGAAGATCGATCACCAAAATGGACAAATTATACTTTGAATAAGATAGGTAGCTGAAATGGTATGAGAATTTAGAAGAAGACATGCTCATTTCTTATCAGCAGTTGTATCACCCATCTTGTGCTATAAAGTCCGAACTTACAAAGTTTTAAGGGATTTGCTTCACAAAATACCCTTTCTACGAGTTATGTGGTTAGATTTTTATGTAAGTGTATTTTAGGAGGTGGGAAGCACCATAAATAGGAAAGGAAAACAAACTTAGGGATTGATTCCTTCATTTTTGGAATTTTAGGAGAGTTTAGGGGCAAGGAGCTTTTGAGACATTCTTGTTGGAGACTTTTCACAAAGAAACTTGGATAGATTCTTCTCGAGGGTGTTGGTTTTTCAATTCTCATCTTTTTGAATTAATTTCTTTTGTTGAAAATATAATGGATTTTAATTGAATGAAGTTTTCTTATTCTTGTGTTCCTATGTTTGTCTAACTTTCATTTCCTAGGGTTTAGATGTAAACTTTGGAATTGCTTATGGTAATTTATTTTTAGTTTGGTATGGTGAACGAAATGTTATCTATTGTCTAAGGATTTATTGCATGTGAATAATTTATCACTGTTACATAATTTAAGATATTGTGTGATGAAATGAAAGATGAAGCATGATGTTAGTTTAATAAGGTAATAGACTTAGGTTTGTTAATCAGAGATGTTGACACTCCTTTGAGACCTAGCATAAAGCATGCATGCAAGCCACTACATGAAGAATGCATAGATTTCTAGTTAGGGCTTAATGAATTTATGTTGATTTTAATATCACGAAAGTAGATATTTTGTTAGCATAAATATTTGGATTCATTCTTAAAAGAAAGGTTCACATGAATTAGAAAATCTAGTCTTAAGAAATTTAATCACCCAACCAATTAGAATTAAATCTAGAGTATCTGTAGGGAATCCATTAATGAACTACATCCTAGGTGTGCTCAATATAATAAGTGAAGCAACCTAAAAGCGTTCTACACCAATAACAAATTAGGATTTAAATTTAATTTTGTTGAATGCCCCAAAAATGGATAAAATAAGTCCCAAAACTCCTAAAAAACAGAAAAGATGAAATTTTCTAAAAATGGTAAAATTGTAAAAACATACCAAAAATAAAGTTTTAACTAATAAGAAGAATTCCATAGACGACGCTCAAAATAGAGTTCCTATTAAAATTTATAAACAAAAGAAAACTTTTCAAAAATAGCAAAAATGCAAATTTCGAGAGTGAAAGAATTTAACATACAAGTGACGGGCATCACTGTCAAGGGCTGCATGTTCGGATCATTGGCCTATTTTTCATCAAATCTTGCTTCTAAAAGGCCCAAAATTCAAACTGATCTGAATTAATCGAAATTATCAACTTGAAAAGTTTATGTTGATGGTTGGGCTTTCACCTAAGCAGTCTATAAATTCTTCTAATAATTCTTCAACGTCAAGAAGTAACTTTAATAGAGATTTTAGCATTCATAATTATAACGAGTGGTTTCTTTCATCTTTTATTTTAAAACTCAATCATCAATTTTCTGGAGAATAAGAAGAAAAATAATTTTTGTATTCAATTCCTAAAAGCGATGACTCATTTGTTATTATAAAACTTGTTACGATTTGATATTTCCATTTACACATGATAGTATCAGCTTGAAGTGCTGGGTTAAACTAGTATGTCAACAAGCATTTATTATCTATATAATTTGACTTAACAATTTTAGATCAGATTTAAGCAATTAGACAAAATTACTTGGAGTCAGGTTCGAACCAAACGGTTGTATTAATACTTTTTGGTGGAATTCAAAAGCTAAAAGATATGTCTTTGTCATAAGTTTATAACAAGAAAAGTATTTGTGTGAGGTGTGGACATGTGAATAAAGAATTCATTTATTCAAACCATTAAGATCGTTGGGAAGAATTGTGCAAGTCTTGTTAATTGCTTCAACGACCATTAATGTACCTTTGAACTGATGTGCATACATGTGAACAACGAGGAAGCTAAGGGATCGGGGCGAAATTTATTGTATAGGTAGAAAAAAAGGTTATATGAGTCTTTAAATTTTGTGCATGATTCTTCTTAACTTTTTAAAAATTTTATTTTTTATTTGTATATATTATAATACAAATATTTATTATCCAAATCTTTTATTAACAAGTATTTAAATTTTCTTTTAACTCTCTTAAAAAAAATTTCTTACTTAAATTATCTTCAAATTTTTTTTCATTAAAGTCAGAGTTTCACTTTGTGCAAATGATACACACACTTAAGAGCAGAAGAAGTTAAAAGAATGAGAATGAAAAAATTGATAAATTAGAGAAATTTGAGAAGGAGTAGGAAGAGTTTGATAGGGAGAGAAATTGGAGAAGATTAGGTTGCTGTGTGAGATCGAATTTCTGCATGCATGGTATATATAGACACAGTTTGCCAATTTTTTTCTAGAAATTTGGCTATTCTGCCATTTTTTTTTTTTTTTAATTTTCAAACTACATATTTTGCTGCACTTTTTAAGTGGAGAATCCTGTCAAGTACAATCTTGCTATGAAGTACATTATATTTTCAGTTTTTTTTTTTTTAACATTTGAAGTTTTCCACCATTTTTTTAGGAGTTTTGATATTCTATTAATTTTTTTTGTTTTACGCCAAAATTTTTGGTATCAATTAGCACTTCTTTTCCATCAAAAATTTTTGAGCCTTTGATTTTTCAAACAAAAATCCCCCTATACCCTAAATTGGATTTTTTTTTCTTTTAAAGATGTTAAATTTGCAAATAGCCCTCGATTTGGTGCAAGTTATTGCCTTGTAATTGTTAAGTTGTTTTTTGTTAGAGTCAATAAAATCCCTACTCTAAAGGGAGCAATATTTGTTTTGATAGTGTTTCCACGTTATTAGGAATTTGTTAAACGTGGACTACGTATTTTTTGTTTTATCTGTTACATGTAAGGCTATATAACAGCCATTAGCTATTCTTCCAATATATGATATTAATCTTCCAATAACTTTATCTCTTAAAGCTTTTATTTCTATCATTTGGTATTAGAGCTTCTCACGAGGCCTGATAGTTTTAAGAAGCAGCAATCTTCTAAGAGTGTCACATTCCACAGAATGACGACAAAGAGTTCATTTGTGCAGCCAACAGTTCCAAAATTTGATGGGCATTATGATCATTGGGCAATGCTCATGGAGAACTTCTTGCGCTCGAAGGAGTATTGGGGCTTAGAAGAGAATGGAATATCTGCAGTAGTAGAGCGTGCAGTTCTCACCGATGCACAAAAAAAAAATATTGAAGATCAAAAGCTGAAAGACTTGAAAGCCAAGAACTATTTGTTTCAAGCTTTAGATCGGTTGGTGTTAGAGACGATTCTTAACAAAGATGCAACTAAGAGCATATGGGACTCCTTGAAACAGAAATATCAAGGCACGACATGAGTTAAGCGTGCTCATCTGCAAGCTCTTCGAAAAGAATTTGAAATTCTTCACATGAAAGCAGGAGAAACTGTGAGCGAGTACTTTGCTCAGACTCTTGCAATAGTTAACAAGATGAAAGCAAATAGTGAGAACAAAGAAGATGCTGATGTTGTTGAAAAAATTCTGCGATCCATGACTCCAAAATTTGACTATGTTGTGTGTTCCATTGAGGAGTCTAAGGATATAGAAACTCTCACCATTGATGAATTGCAAAGTAGTTTGCTTGTGCATGAGCAGCGCATAAGCTACCATGTTGAAGAAGAACAAGCTTTAAAGCTTACTCATGGAGATCAATATGGAGGGAGAGGTCAAGGTCGTGGAAGAGGAAGAGGAAGGGGATGAGGCAAACAAAATTTCAACAAAGCCACAGTAGAATGTTATCATTGTCACAAGTTGGGGCACTATCAATGGGAATGTGAAAGCAAAGGAAAGGAGGCCAACTATGTTGAGACACAAGAAGAGATGTTACTAATGGCAAGCGTGGAAATCAATAAAGAAGACATGTGGTTCCTTGACTCTGGCTGCAGCAACCACATGTGTGGAAAAAAGGAATATTTTTCTAATTTGAATGATAGTTTTAGAGATACAGTGAAATTAGGCAATAACTCAAGCATGGCTATAATGGGAAAAGGCAATATAAGGCTATAGTTGAATGGCTTAATCCAAATCATTACAGGATTTTTTTATATACCAGAACTGAAGAATAACTTACTGAGCATTGGGCAATTGCCAGAAAAAGGGCTTTCCATTCTATTTCAACATGAAAGGTGTAAGGTGTTTCATCCCGAGAGAGGCTTAATCATGGATACTAAGATGACTTCAAACCGTATGTTCATATTGCATGCTGTATCTCAGCCTATAGTATCTGCTTGTTTCAATACAACCACAGAAGATATGGTGCAACTATGGCACTGTAGATATGGGCACTTGAGCTTCAAAGGCTTAAAGACTCTTTAACAGAAAGAGATGGTGAATGGTCTACTGCAAATCAAGCCTCCTTCAAGATTATGTAAAGATTGCTTGGTGGGAAAGCAACAAAGAAACCCATTTCCAAAGAAGAGCACATGGAGGGCTTCACAAATTCTTTAATTAGTACATGCTGACATTTGTGGACCAATCCAGCCCATTTCCAATAGCAAAAAGAGGTACTTGATCACTTTCATTGATGATTTCAGTAGAAAAACATGGGTTTACTTCTTGATAGAAAAATCAGAAGCTTTTAATTATGTTAAAAGTTTTAAAACTCATGTTGAAAGAGAAACAAGCTCATTCATTCAAGGCCTGCGTACTGATCGGGGAGGAGAGTTTACATCATAAGAGTTCAACAATTTTTGTGATGTACATGGTATAAAGAGACAATTGATAGCTGCATACACGCCACAACAAAACAGAGTTGCGGAACAAAAGAACAAAACTATTATGAATATGGTACGTAGTAGGCTTTCAGAAAAGAAATTTCCAAAAACTTTCTGGCTTGAAGCAATTAACTGGGCGGTGCATGTCTTGAATCAAAGCCCAACATTGGCTGTATGAGACAAGACACCCGAAGAAGCTTGGAGTGGTCTCAAACCATCAGTTGAATATTTTAGAGTCTTTAGATGTATCTCTCATGTTCACGTACCTGACAGTAAAAGAATTAAGCTAGATGATAAGAGCTTGTGTTGTGTTCTACTTGGAGTTAGTGAAGAATCTAAAGCTTACAGACTCTATGATCCAGTCTCGCAACGAATCATAATAAGCAAGGATGTCGTGTTTGAAGAAGACAAGAGCTGGGATTGGGATAAAATATGAAAATGCAATTGTGTGTGATTTGGAATAGGAAGATTATGAAGAAAATACAGTCGTGTTTAATGAAGCAGGGAGAGAATCTAATGATATTGATCTTGGTGCTGCTACTGATGCTGATCTTAGTGCTGCTATTGAAGAAGAAGAGCACTTTTCTTCTGATTCAAACATAGACAACTCTCCTGCTTTTAATCAAGGGAGGAATAGAAGATCACCAGCTTGGATGAGAGATTATGAATCGGGAGAAGATTTTTCTGAAGAAGATAATGAAGCTCAATTGGCTATGTTTGCAGTATCTGATCCTATTTGTTTTGAAGATGTAGTAAAAAGTGAAAAATGGAGGAGAGCCATGGATGTGGAAATGGAAGCAATAAACAAAAATGGCACATGGGAATTAATGGAGCTACCTACAGGAGCAAAAAAGGTTGGCGTAAAGTGGGTTTATAAGACTAAATTCAATGAAAATGGAGAAGTAGACAAGCATAAAGCTAGACTTGTGGTCAAAGGGTATTCTCAACAGTACAGGGTAGACTATACAAAGGTTTTTGCACCTGTGGCACGAATGGAGACAATCCGCTTGGTAGTCACACTAGCAGCACAAAGAGATTGGACTATTTACCAACTAGATGTAAAATCTGCATTTTTACATGGTGAATTGAGTGAAGAAGTTTTTGTAGAACAACCTTATGGTTATGTGCAAAAGGGAAATGAACACAAGGTGTATAAATTAAAGAAAGCTCTTTATGGGTTGAAACAAGCACCACGTGCTTGGTACAGTCCCATTGAAGCCTATTTCTTAAAGGAGGGATTTGAGAAATGTGAATATGAGCACACTCTCTTTCTTAAGACAAGAGAAGAAGGCAAAGTATTGATCGTAAGCTTGTATGTGGATGATCTCTTGTTTGCTGGTAATGATGAATTGATGTTTACAAAATTCAAAAATTCCATGAAGCGTGAATTCGACATGACAGATCTTGGCAAGATGAGGTATTTCCTTGGTCTTGAAATTACACAAAAAACAAGTTGGATTTTTATTAATCAAAAGAAGTACAGAACAGAAGTGTTACAAAGGTTTCGAATGGATAAAAGTAATTCTGTTCACAATCCTATGGTCCCAGGTTGTAAGCTTGTGAAGGATGAAGATGGAGTTACGGTGGACAAGACTTACTTTAAGCAGATCATAGGTAGCCTCATGTATCTCACAGCTACTCGACCAGATGTCATGTTTGTGGTGAGTCTTATTAGCAGGTACATGGAAAATCCCACTGAGCTTCATTTAACAGTGGCAAAAAGAGTGTTGCGGTGTTTAAAGGGAACAATTGGCTTTGGTATTTTCTATAAGAGGGGAGAAAATGATGAACTCATTGCCTACACAGATAGTGATTATGCTGGAGACTTGGAAGATAGGAAGAGCACTTCAGGCTATGTTTTTTTATTAAGTTCAGGTGCCATATCTTGGTCATCAAAAAAGCAACCAGTAGCAAGTTTATCAACCACAGAAGCAGAGTTTATTGCTGCAGCCTCATGCACTTGTCAAGCAATATGGCTAAGAAGAATAATGGAGATTTTGGGTCTGAATCAATGTAAGTCAACAATTATCCACTGTGATAGTAGCTCTGCAATCAAGCTGTCCAAAAATCCAATCATGCATGGTTGAAGTAAGCATATAGATTTGTGTTTCCATTTCCTTCGAGAGCTTACAAAAGCTGGTACTGTGGAATTAGCTCATTATGGTACTCAAGAACAACTAGTTGATGTTATGACAAAACCACTGAAATTAGAGGTCTTCTTGAAGCTACGACAGATGTTGGGTGTCTGCTCTGAAGCTAATATAACTAATACTTATAGTATTCAGTTTAAGGGAGGAATTGTTAAGTCATTTTTTGTTAGAGTCAATAAAATCCCTACTTTAAAGGGAGCAGTATTTGTTTTGATAGTGTTTCCACGTTATTAGGAATTTGTTAAACGTGGACTACGTATTTTTTGTTTTATTTGTTACATGCAAGGCTATATAACAGCCATTAGCTATTCTTCCATGTAAGTCAACAATTATCCACTGTGATAGTAGCTCTGCAATCAAGCTGTCCAAAAATCCAATCATGCATGGTTGAAGTAAGCATATAGATTTGCGTTTCCATTTCCTTCGAGAGCTTACAAAAGCTGGTACTGTGGAATTAGCTCATTATGGTACTCAAGAACAACTTGTTGATGTTATGACAAAACCACTGAAATTAGAGGTCTTCTTGAAGCTACGACAGATGTTGGGTGTCTGCTCTGAAGCTAATATAACTAATACTTACAGTATTCAGTTTAAGGGAGGAATTGTTAAGTCATTTTTTGTTAGAGTCAATAAAATCCCTACTTTAAAGGGAGCAGTATTTGTTTTGATAGTGTTTCCACGTTATTAGGAATTTGTTAAACGTGGACTACGTATTTTTTGTTTTATCTGTTACATGCAAGGCTATATAACAGCCATTAGCTATTCTTCCAATATATGATATTTATCTTCCAATAACTTTATCTCTTAAAGCCTTTATTTCTATCAGTAATGTTTGGATTTTATTCTTTTCCCTTCCATTAAAGGACTAGTTTGCTCACCAATCTTTCCAATAGGCTTAATATCCAGTCTAATATGGATTGAGGTATGGACTTTGGAACTGGTTGGTGGTTATTGTGGAAGTTTCGTAATGGTAGTCTCTTTGATGATACCTTTGTAATGTTGTATAATCCTTTCACTATGATTTTAATTAGGGCTAAGTCTTTTATTCATGCCAGCGTGAATGGTCTTTTTGGAAATGCAGATAAACATAAGGAGCATTTAATTGGTTGGAGGAGGCATGTTAAAAATATCCCACATCTACTAAATACAAAAATGTTAAGTGATTAATATAGAAATTGACTCTCTAACTTTAACAAGCTAGCTTTTAAAGTTGATTCTCTCAAATCTATATTAAAAAATTTAACATGGTATCAGAGCAGATTAATCTTGTTTATCTAATTACATTACTGGTTGGTCAAGTTTACTTGATTATCAGATCTTGTGATGGTGGTTGGTTGGGTGGTTTGTGGCCAATGTGGGGGTTTGCAGTGTTACGTTTTAATCTTTATTGTGTGAACTTACATATTTATTAGAACAATTATATTGATAGGGTATTTTATAAATAGGCTTAGTTTAAGTGATTCATTTGTGTGAAGTCTATAGATTTCATGAATTAGTATGGGTTAATGGGTAAATACCTATTGTTAACCCATATATATTTAGTGAGATCCTAATGAGTTAATATATAAAGATTCTAAGGCTATGGTTTCCAATATGTCAAATCATTTAGTCACTTTCTATTTTCTTCCTATCAAACATATAGAGTTAAGTAACCTTAAAAAATTAGAGATTTGACTTAGAAATGTCATATATGTTGTTTAAGCATTCATTTGTTGTTTAAGCATTCATTCATCATTTGTTTCGCAAAAGTTCGACTGCTATAATTGATACATGTATTAATTTTAATCTCTTTAATACCCATCGCATGATAGATTTTAAGTATTAAAACAATAAAAATTTATATGATTCTAATAAGTGGTATTAGAGCTCATATCATATTAAGTTATTAGAATTAAAAATTTATTTATTTTTATTTATTCATGGTGATTATATAGTTTGTTAAAGATTTAGATTCTGAATTTTGGATATAGATTCATATATATTTATAAATCGATTACTTAATTTTGATTTGTGGTTTATAGTAATCATTACCTTATTTTTTTTTTTTTGGGTTAATTGGAACCGATCAATTAAAAAAAAAAAAAAATTGATGGTCATTGCCATAATTTTGTTACATAATTCATTAGGAACATATCGATTTGCGTGTTGCAATATTATATGTATGCAAAGTCCAATTCGTTTTCATATATATATGTATAATCGGTTACAGTGTATATTCTTATGTACTTTTAATGGCCTTTCAAATATATATATATATATAGCTTCGTTTTTTTTTTTTTTAATAATATTATATATTGATTGGCTTTTGCATCAAGATAAATTATTTAATATATAATAAATTTGAGTGCATGACTTAATCATGTTTTGAAGTCATTAATTTTATAAGGTATTATCAGCGATATTTGTGTGCAATATTAAGGATTTTATTTGCACTAACTATATTTAGTATCTTAAATTAAATTGATTGAATCAATATACTATCAAAGTAGCCTTTAATGTGTAAATTGATTTAATTTGGAATATAAAGATATTGTGTGTTTATTACTTATGCGGACATTGATCGGCCCAAAAGAAGGTTAATGTTTGACCAAATAACGAATATGCTTACAATGATAGATATTGATAATTATAAATTTATTTTCCATATGAATAATTGTTGGTCCAAAGAAATACTGTTATTTGACAGGATTTATTATCAATGTTTGATTATTACGTTGAAAGTACTATTTACAATTGATATTTCTGTGCAAACACTAAATATCAAATTGTGTTAGGTAGCTTGTTATATGATTTTCTTGTCAAAATTCTTAATTTAATGACATGATTATTTATTGCATATTGTTTATTTGTTCTCTATTCAGTTTCTGCAACTGCAAATAATATTTCTACTCAAATTAGTAACATTCCTATGCTAAATGGTACAATTTTAAGGTTTGAAAAGAAAACGTGGAAATTGTTCTCGATTGTATAGATTTCGACCTTGCGCTAAGGAGGATCGACCCATTCTAACTACGGATAATTCAAATGAAGCTAAAAGTATGAAATGGGATTGCTCTAATTGCATGAGTCTAATGATCATGAAACGTTCCATACTAGAAGCGTTTCAGGGCTCTATTTCTGAGAGCAATAACGCTAAAGAATCCCTTGAGGAAATATAGCAGTAGTTGTAATCTAAAAGAAGAGGGCTAAGGATACTACAAACGGAACACCCAGGCAGAAAAAGGCGAAGAAACAAGGTGATAAATTTACCTTTTTTTTTTGCAAAAAGGGAGGACACATGAAGAAAGAGTGTTTCAAATACGCTGTCTGGCGTGCAAAGAAGGGTAAGGTTCTCACTTTAGTTTGTTTTGAAGCTAATTTATCTTCTGTACCTGTAAACACTTGGTGGATAGATTCTGGTGCTATACTTACATAAGTGTGTCTATGCAGGGTTGCCTCTAGTGGCGACTACCAACTGATGCTAAAAGATTCATGTAATATCCCAACCCGATATAGGACATATGTACAGTATACGAGTGAAGATAACCCATTTAGTATCGTAATGCATGGCCAAGCTAAAAATGAATGTTTTCAATATTCAAATGATTTGAATATAAACGTTTTAAAATAATAATTTTATATAAAAATATTTTTCCTTTATTGTTATATTTATATTGATATTCAAAATTATCTAAAGTTATAAACTTCCATTTGAATAGTGATATTGATATTGATATTTTTATTATTATTATATTGATATTAATAAGCTAAACTTATATTGATATTTGATATATGATTTATAAATATTGTTATATGAGTATTTAAAACAGTAGAAAATTATTTCAAATTTAAAATTGATATTTGAAAGGGTATTGGTTTATTATATTATTATGTTAATATTTTTAAGAGAATATTTTATTAAATGAATTATTGATTTATTATTTACTAAATTGATAAAATTTTAAATTAAAGAAATTGAAATTTTATTATAAAATATAGAAAATTTTATAATTAATTATAATTTTTATATTATAGTTAATGGATAATATGATGAAATTAATGAAATTAATATTTTGGTTAAAATTATTGTTTTAGAATTTATATGACAAACATTATTATTATTATTATTAAAGTTAGTATATGTTTATATTTATATATATATATAAAAAAAAGAGTAAAGTCGGCAGCCCAAAGTGGGCAGTAGAAAATAGAACAGAAACAGAAGAATTAAGGAAGCAGAGGGAAACAAGAACGGACAGAGGGCAGAGAGAGAGAGAGAGAGAGAGAGCGCAAGGGACTGCACGTCGGACCACCGCCCTCCGGCCACCGCCGACCGACATGCGCCACACCAGGAGGAAGGACGCCCATTGCGCCATCGACCGGTAGAGGCTCGACCCCTGCAGCCACCGAATGGCAGCGCACGCTCTCTCCAAAGTTTCACTGGCCGAAACTTCTAGGCCATTTTTCGACGACTTTTCGATCTCCGTTTTTAACCAAATTGGTATGGTTGAATTCCTTGTGATTTCAGCTTCGATTTGGTATATTGTTTGCTAATTTTAGATAATCTTTTTATTGATCGGAATCCGACGACATCAACAGTTACCGACACCGTTTCTACCTGTTTTCCAGCGGACTACGGTAAACGAAAGTTATATTCAGACTCCTCACATCATAAGCTAACTGATGATATCCTCGGATCGTGATTTGGTCGTCATTGGAATTTTTCGGCGATCAGATTCCGGCAACCTCTGAAATCGACAAATTCGGACAGAAGCTCCGGCTCATTAAACCGCGCCATATGGTATAAATCCCGACTTCTAATTATATATAGATAGTGAATTATGATTTTATTTGTAAGAATTTAGGTAAATAGTTTATGGAATTAAGTGATTAAATGAGATAATTGAATTGAATAAATTGTTATTTATATGATTATGGAGTATTATTGGTGATCAAATGGAAAGATTGAAGTGAAATATTGAGATTAAAATTGATTTGATTGAATTGAATTATTTGGAAGAATGAAGTGAGATGTGGATATTGTATTGATTGAATTGAATTAGTGATTATTAGCTTAATAATGAGGAATGAAATGGGCAGATGGGATTAGTATATTGAAGGTCTGGGTTGGACCATTTGATTGTGATATTGTGGATAATTTGAATTTATGGAAATTGCTTAATTGATTTTACTTGAATAATATGAAGATTGAAATGTGAAATTGAAAGAAAGGAGAATCATTCTTTTAAGTGAGTTATTGGAAAATAATTAGAGAAATGTTAAGTTTAGTAGTAAGTATAAGTTTAGAATATCTTAATTTTAGAATGCTAAGTTGTGAATAAGATAGAAATGTTAATGACTTATGCTAAGTTAAGTAATGTGATAATGAGGAAGTGATTAATATATGATTGAAATGCATGTGTTGAGTCTAATAACAAGGACAAGGATATTGGGTAAAGTGCGAGAAGCACTAATCGTATCAGAGTCAAATGTACATAGGAGCAAATGAGTCCACGGTGAGTACTTAATAATATAATATGTTTCCTATTATTTGCTTGAAACTTTATTGCTAAAAGTATGCCAACTCCTTTATAAGTTGAATTACTCATTGATATTGAACTATATGTTATAATGCTCCTTGATTCATAACTAAGCTTGAATTGTATATTGAACCTTCTTGATTTCTTGATAAGCTTAAATTGCTTATTGAATATTGAACCTTTGATATGATACTTTCTTGATTATTAAGCCCAAGTGAGTCAAATATTCCTCTATGGCACTTGGCCAAATGAGTCCATATTGTTTTGATCTTATAATATGATCAATGATGAGAACCTAATTGATATTGATATATTATCCATTGAATTATTTCATGGATGGAAAGGAAAAATATTTTAATGGTACTGTGATAAGCAGAATACCCCTCTGATGTGGGGCAATACATCAGACATTGTGCACAATGGTAATGAACCTGCGGATAGGGTAAAGAATATCCGAACCCTAGCTGGGAAGGGTTTATGGCCCCCAGTACGTGCGACCCGATCAGTTGTACGTGTGACTGATATGGGAGTGAGCAAGGCGTTAGCCGCCACTCGAATGATAATGATAATGTGGGAAACACACCGTTTCCATAAAGGAAATATTCTGCTAAAAATATAATATTTACTGTATATGGAAAACTATTTTTATAAGAGTAACTTGTGACCGGTTTTACTTCTTTGCTATAAAAATATTATCATTAAAGCACCTACCATTTGTTTATTTTATATAGTATTATTTTATACTCACTGAGCTTGTTGCGCGATTTCTGCAAGTGCACAGATCGTGAACAAGTAATAAAATGATGAGTGAGTATCGTTCCCACAAGGAAGGATTTGTCAAGTACCAATTTTTAATATTACTCTATTATTTAGAAAATCAATTATGAGATTTATATTTTAAGCTAAAATAAAATTGAAGTAAATAAATAATGATAAATATGAAAATAAGATTAAAGGTTTAGGATTTAGAATTCATCAATTGATCACATATGATTTCTTTATAATTTTTAGATGGATTATTTTTGCTGGAATTAATGATTAGATTTCCCTAAATTATATGATGTTCTCTCTCAAGATACAACATGTGTATTCATATTAACCTTATGTCTACTCTCATGATCATAAGCAATTAACACAAACCCATTAAGTTTTATGGAAATCCTTTTAAAAATCACAAATGAGTGTTCTTATCTCTAAGCAACACATACCCTAGGTCTAATATCTTAATGAACTAATATTGTGTTTCCACTCTCGCTACTTCACACAATATCTTAAATCATGCAATTAATGGCCAGTTAATTACAAGCATTAAATTCTAAGATAAAAGATTAATTCCAACAATCAACCCAATCAATTAAATATAAATAATCATATGCAAATCAAAAGATTACATCTAAATCCTAGAAAAATAAATTTAGCTATTCATAATTAAAAGAAAAGAAACAATTAAATTAACAATAAAAATAATAAACATAATAATAACTTATAATTAAATTCAAGATAGAGTTTAGAGAGAACTTGTTTTGGGATACAATCTTTGATGAACTCAAGTTTCCAAAAACTCCTCCTCTTGATCAAAATAAAAAAAATAAAACTAATCTACTCTAAGAAAACATATGAAAATCTCTCTACATATTTTTTATGGATTTTTTTGATGCCATTTCCCTTTGCCAAGCATGGTATTTATAGACATGTTTGGTGGAAGAATTCAAGTTCCATTAAAATTTTTACATCAAAAATTCAACATTGATGGTTAGGTTGGCCACCAACCATTAAATTCCTTCATCAATATTCAAAAATGTTTAGGTTGGCTACCAACCATTGAATTTTGGCCACCAACCATTGAATTTCTTTATCAATATTCAAAAATGATTAGGTTGGCTACCAACCATTGAATTTTTTTCTCATGGATTGAAAACTTGAATCATTGCTTGCATCTTTATTTTTACTGCATCATTTTGATCTACAAAAATAAAATAAAAATACTTAAAATATGTTATAATTTATTTATAAATTGTAGAACTATTTATTTCTAAAAATAAGTAATAATATTATTGCATTCTCGAGAATTGAGCTAAAATTTAAGTTTAAACAATTAAAATAACTCTAAAAATATAGAGTTATCACACCCCCAAACTTAAGTTTTTGCTTGTCCTCAAGCAAAGGAAAATTCAAAACCTAAACTAGTCCACTTTCGTAGGAAATTACGATTACATTTAGCGTATGCAACAAGCCTTTAAACCCCTAGGTGTCCCATAGAGGACGAGTTATAGTCTCGTGAGGGCTTCTAGTGGTGATACCCACAAACACCTTTAAAAATTTATTTCAAAGAAAAATAAAATATCACAAAAAAAAGACTTAATCCCCTCATGCTTATGTTGAATTTTTTTTTTTTAAGGTCTTAAGAAATTAATATTTACAAACAACATATCAATAGTATTGCAAGTCAAGCTTCTATCTCAGGTTCAAAATAATCCTCATCTTAATCATGCCTTGAATAACTATACATTAAATCAACTGCAAAGAAATTGTTGCACTTCATATAAGCATATACACACTAATATCTTTAAATGCCTCTATCAAATGATATAAAATAGATGTACAAATCTCATAAGCATATTAAAGCAAACAATCTCCACTAATGGAATTCACAAATCAAGAGAGATCAATAGGTCTTGACTAGAGTTGTAATGGGGCTAACACAAGGTATTTTTGGCTAAACAAAGAACAGGCTAAATGAACAAAAGTAAAATAATTATGCCAAGCTTACAAAATCAATAGCTCAAATAAAGGAATTATATTAATGAAGGATCCTTTTCATCTTAAGCACTATTCTTTTTCAATGTTTTCTTCTTTTAAGCCCACCTCTTCTTCTTCTTGTTCTTTTTTTTTTTTTTTTTTCGCCAACAACATTATTCTAAAGACAAGCAAGAATTACTAACTTTTATTGGTTCAATTTTCTTGCTTTCCCCCAAACTTATTTTAAGCAGAAAGTGGTCTTTTATAATGAATAATACTCTCAGTTATTATAAATCCTTATTTTCTTTTAAAACTTCAATAATTCCCTTTTCTTCATTAAAATGTAAACTTGACAAAATTATCTCACAAACAGGGTGAAAGATAACAATTAAGGTTAATTAATAAAGAAAAGAAAGCTAAAATTATCAAGGCACAAAGGGGTAAACTAGGAAAAAAAATTAAAATAAGGGTAGATACAAGTAACAGGCTAAACAAACAATGCCTAAATCATGTCTCTCTTTCAAAATGAATTCAAAATTTCGCCTCAAAAGTTTGCAAAAACATGTTCTAAGATAGGTGAGGCAAATGAAAATAAAAATGTGTAAAAGCCCTCTCTAAGTAAGCATACACAAATTCAATGCAATCAATATAATGTAAAGCAAAACAAAACATAATCTTAATAAAAGTTAATTTCTTACCCAAAATAGTTGTTCAACCTGAAATACTTTAATAAATTGTCCATAAATATCAATTATAATCTATCATTGACCTTTCATCAATTTATTTAACACAAGCATATTTTATTAATAAAAGAGTAAAAAAAAATTTAAATTTATTCATCAAAACATGAAAGAAATTACTGAAAACAAAAAAAACAAACTAAATCTCCCCCAAACTTGCAATGGACATTGTCCTCAATGTCAAAGAAACAAACCAAAAGAAAGAAAATATTCCCTCTTGTAGAAAAGTAGATTCCAAATTATAAGCAGGATGTGCATTTCACTTCCTTGCTTCCTGTAAAACATCTTGAAACAACACTAAAAGCAAGCATGAGAAATTAATCACACAAAAAGAAAATATTAATTTTTTATTTTTTTATTTTTATTTTATTTTATTTTTTTTAATTTTTTATTTTGGAAACTAAAAAAAAAAAGAAAGAAGAAAAAAAAATACAAATGCGTATCAAGAGCATAAAAAATACTCTTTACTCAGCCATCTTGTATGAATAACTCTTGAGTTAGTTAGTTAGTTAGCTAGCTAGTTAGTTTTTTTTTTTTTTTTTTTGAAAAGGAAAATCACATAAATTTAAGATGCGTATCAAGAGTACAAAAGTAACTCTTTACTCAGCCATCTTAGTGAATCGAACCTAAAACTTCGCTTGATCAAGTGCAACAAAAAAAAACACACACAAAACAAAAAAAAATGCGATAAAAAAAAAACTACAAAAGTTAGGGAAGTTATAATCGGAGATTCAGATCTAGTCCTCGCTTTTTACTGCTACTAGCCCTGGGGTGCCAAACTACCTGCGCCATCAATGGATCAGGTTCGGATTTAAAGTTTTGCAGTTGATCAATCAATTGTTCAATAGTTGAAGCAGAGACTAAGATGCGTCGACTCGCCGGTGTCATAAAACCCTGTTCCACAGCATGATTGAGAAAAGATAATAAACCATTATAAAAACCATCAACATTAAGTAATCCCAATGGCTTTTGAAGAACAGTTAATTGGGTCCAAGATGCAATGATGAAAATATCTTCAAATGTTTCTAAACCACCAGGTAATGCGATAAAAGCATCAGCATTGAGATTCATGTATGTCATTCGTTCGTACATGCTATTGACCTGTAACTCATTACCTATAGTTCCACCAGTGATTTGTTTATTTCGAGCCAAAGCCTTTAGAACTACTCCTAAGACTTTACTACCTCTAATATATGCAGAACTTGCGACACAACCCCTTAACCCTAAACTACCTCCCTCAAATACCAAATCAATTTTTCGTTCAGCTAAAATCCTACCAAGTTCATTAGCTGCTATCAAGTACTCTCTTTTCTTGCCAGAGTTTGGACTACAAAAGACACAAATAGTTTTGAATTTGCGTGTTGAGGATTCTGCCATTTTCTCTCACAGATTTCTCGAAAGGATTGTGTGCATATTGACAATAATGAATGTGCATATAAAGAAACTAGAAGAGTAAAAGAATAGTTCAATGGGATAAAATAATTATTGACAGAAAAAGTATAAAAACAAAAATGATAATGAAAACAAAAATAATCAATGTTGTGCGTACAAATGTCAAAAGAAATATTTGAAAAACTAAAAAGAAACAAACATTGAAAGACAAAAAAGCTAACAAAAGTAGAAAAATCTGCAACATGTGTACAAAAGTCAAAAAGAAAATATTGAAAAGCTAAAAGTAGATATTGAAAGACTAAAAAGTTGTCGACAGTAGAAAAAATCTGCAGGAAAATAAAATCTAGGTGCTAAAAAGTCAAAAAGTACTGCAAGATGTAGAAAAAAATAATGCATTGAAAAATAAAAAAGTTAGTGATACACCTGATTATAAATAGTAGTTGTGATTTTGGCTCACATCTTCCTCTGGTTTTACGTCCAGTAACGGCTTACACGCCTTCTATGAGTCCAAGATAGGCTTCCCATCCAGTTTTCTTATTAATTGGCAAACAGGGTCTTTTATCATAAGATTCCCTAGACTGTAACGCTGCTTCTCTTCCTTGAATAGTTCCCATAAATCTAAAAGAGTGCGTTGAACTTATCCACAAGGATGCGTCTCAAGAGTCTGTAAGATATTATCCATAGACTCCTTACTCAGTCCATCCTTTATGAATTTAATTTTGTCTTCTCGATTTATGGATGCAAATCCAATATTTCTACAGCGTGTGTTGCAATTCCATCTTGCACACTTGTAGCAGACCCCCATTCTTTTAGCTCTCCTCTTCTTTGAGTAAGAACTTCTCCACGTACCTGGCAAACATTTAATAAATGAGTTATCAATCTCACCTGCCAATCGTACTTTAGCTTCTATGATCCAGCGAATATCCTCAGGAAGATTCAGACGCCTAAATGCCTTCATTCTTTCTAGTCTGCATTCATCAATTTTTCTGAGTACATCTTGGGGAAGAGTTGGAAACCTGTTTTTTAGTGCTGCAAGAGATGCTTCCATATCTGATTAACTTAGTTAAGAAAATGAAAGAGAAAACTTACAACGAAATAACTGTTTAAATAAAAGAAACCTAATAAAGAGAAAACTCAGATTTCCTCCTAATAAGTTATTTAATAACAACACTAAAGTAAAATTAAAATAGAACGAAACAAACAAAAGAACAAAAGAAATTAAAAAGAAGTAAAAAAGTTAGAAATTTGGGTTGCCTCCCAAAAGCGCTTTATTTATAGTCTTTAGCTTGACTATAGCTAGATCTTCGTCATAGAGGATAATACACAAAGTATATCATCTTGATAATTATGGAAAGATAAACTTTTGCCAATTTTAATGAGTCAAGCCATCTTGATTTGAGCCTGCATGGAAAAAAATTAAAACAGAAATTATTTAATATTTTATAATTAGGCTCATAATTTTTAAAAACTTTCCAACAAGCTCTTTTTCTTGCTCTAAATTTTCTTAAGAAATTGAGATAGGAAGGTAGTGGAGTTGAATCAAGAGTCGGTGAGTGCTCAGTTGATGGTGGTGAATGCTTCTTCTTTTCTTCCAAGTCATCAAATTGATATTCTTTATGGTCTGACATATATGATGTTGTATTCACCAAACAAACTGAAAAAGTTTCCTTTGAGTGCTCTTGTTCAAATCCTTTTTCAATTTTCCCATCAATTTCAACCACTCCGCAGATATTATCCATAAGAGAATAATATTTCTTAGGCAAATTATGCTCAACTTCTTCATTTTTTTCTTGCTTGCTTGAAGTATCTCCTTGATCAATCGTCTCTTCCTTATCATCACTCAAAGAAATTGCCAAGCATTGCTCTTTAGAATGTTCTTCAATTTGGTTTGTCAGGTTTTCATGGCTTTGAGTATCTAATGGGCTAATGAATTGTTCCATTTGTACATCATCATTTGTATTGTGGCTAGCCCATTGATTCCTATCTTCCATTTTTTCACATCGTTCGTAAGTAGCATTCATAAAATTTTCTAATGCTATTTCATAAGATGGTTTGTGCTCTTTAAATGGTGCATGGTGTTGAAAATCATATTGATAAGGATACCATAAATTGTTACCTTGATCGCATTGGTTTTCCCATGAAAAGCTTGAATAGTCACTCCATCCTGAGTTGTTTATATTAGAATATGGATAATTCTCATGCATGTTATAATTTGGGAAAAATTGTACCTATTCTGCATATTGGCACTCAGAATTCAAATGATTACCTCCACACAGATCACAACTCAAACATGAATTAAATAAACTATTTGCATCAAGTTTATCAATTAAATTAACCAATGTATCGATTTTAGCATTTAACTTACTAAAACTATCCTCACCATACATGTTTGCTGCTCTATTTAGTATCATTCCTCCATCAAAAGTTGTGGAAAGCCTTTTTTTTTTTTTTTTTTTTTTTTTTTTTTATAAAAGTCCTGCAAAATAAAAAAAATAGAAAAGAAAAACAAAATCTAAAGTAATAGAGTATATCAATCTATTGATATTGTCAAAAAATTGCCTTACCCGGCAACGGCGCCAAAAACTTGTTGCGCGATTTCTGCAAGTGCACAGGTCGTGAACAAGTAATAAAATGATGAGTGAGTATCGTTCCCACGAGGAAGGATTTGTCAAGTACCAATTTTTAATATTACTCTATTATTTAGAAAATCAATTATGAGATTTATATTTTAAGCTAAAATAAAATTGAAGTAAATAAATAATGATAAATATGAAAATAAGATTAAAGGTCTAGGATTTAGAATTCATCAATTGATCACATATGATTTCTTTATAATTTTTAGATGGATTATTTTTGCTGGAATTAATGATTAGATTTCCCTAAATTATATGATGTTCTCTCTCAAGATACAACATGTGTGTTCATATTAACCTTATGTCTACTCTCGTGATCATAAGCAATTAACACAAACCCATTAAGTTTTATGGAAATCCTTTTAAAAATCACAAATGAGTGTTCTTATCTCTAAGCAACACATACCCTAGGTCTAATATCTTAATGAACTAATATTGTGTTTCCACTCTCGCTACTTCACACAATATCTTAAATCATGCAATTAATGGCCAGTTAATTACAAGCATTAAATTATAAGATAAAAGATTAATTCCAACAATCAACCCAATCAATTAAATATAAATAATCATATGCAAATCAAAAGATTACATCTAAATCCTAGAAAAATAAATTTAGCTATTCATAATTAAAAGAAAAGAAATAATTAAATTAACAATAAAAATAATAAACATAATAATAACTTATAATTAAATTCAAGATAGAGTTTAGAGAGAACTTGTTTTGGGATACAATCTTTGATGAACTCAAGCTTCTAAAAACTCCTCCTCTTGATCAAAATAAAAAAAATAAAACTAATCTACTCTAAGAAAACATATGAAAATCTCTCTACATATTTTTTATGGATTTTTTTGATGCCATTTCCCTTTGCCAAGCATGGTATTTATAGACATATTTGGTGGAAGAATTCAAGTTCCATTAAAATTCTTACATCAAAAATTCAACATTGATGGTTAGGTTGGCCACCAACCATTGAATTCCTTCATCAATATTCAAAAATGGTTAGGTTGGCTACCAACCATTGAATTTTGGCCACCAACCATTGAATTTCTTTATCAATATTCAAAAATGGTTAGGTTGGCTACCAACCATTGAATTTTTTTTTCATGGATTGAAAACTTGAATCATTGCTTGCATCTTTATTTTTACTGCATCATTTTGATATGCAAAAATAAAATAAAAATACTTAAAATATGTTATAATTTATTTATAAATTGTAGAACTATTTATTTCTAAAAATAAGTAATAATATTATTGCATTCTCGAGAATTGAGCTAAAATTTAAGTTTAAACAATTAAAATAACTCTAAAAATATAGAGTTATCAGAGCTCTGTCTCATATTTTAGTGGTTTAAACTTTTCAGGTACAGTCAATGAGTTAGCAAAGTAAAAGTACCAAGCCCATCCTTCGCTTGGAAACTGTTTTGATAAGTTTCGGTGTTGTAAGTAGAGCTCCATGGTTATTGAAAGTTATAAGGTCTATATGTAACATGAATGGTTATTAATGAGTTAGCATTAATATGTTAAAGGATGTTTGTATAATATGATTTGTATCATAACCGTTATTGTAATTATATATGAACAATTGAACGTTGAGTTAATGACATGAAATGAAACTTTAAAGGTTTTACAAGATATATGTGTAAATGAGATTATAAGTGGAAATGATAGCAAGTAATGGG
Organism: Reutealis trisperma; assembly: GCA_947687605.1. Classification (NCBI taxonomy): domain Eukaryota; kingdom Viridiplantae; phylum Streptophyta; class Magnoliopsida; order Malpighiales; family Euphorbiaceae; genus Reutealis; species Reutealis trisperma. The sequence goes on along the minus strand of CANTUT010000012.1, from coordinate 5,734,692 downwards.
TATTAAGGGAATGTGATTAGGCTACGGTCTTGGGATACGGTTCAATGTAATGAATGTCAATTGTTTATGAGTGGAATGGGTTTTACGGGTTTTGGTGCCCTTATGGCTACCCATACCCTAGGACCGTCGCGGCTCAAGGATGGGTCGTGACAATTCATCTATGTGGGCAATGGTAATAAAGTCTCTATGGAAGCTATAGGGCATTTTAGATTACAATTAAAGACTGGTTGTAATTTGGATTTAGTTGAAACATTTGTAGCTCAATCTTTTAAATGGAATTTAATTTATGTTTCTTGTTTGGACAAATGTGGATACTTTTGCAATTTAGGAGATAAAAAGCTAGTATCTCTTTAAAATCTAATTTTTTTGGTACCAGTATTTTAATTAATAGTCTTTATATGCTAAAAACTATGTCTTCCTATAATGAAATCCTATATACTAATTTAAGAGGTACAAAACGTAAATTAACTGAGAATTCTGTTATCCTATGGCATAAGCATTTAGGCCACATCTCTAAACAGAGAATTAAGAGGCTTGTGTCGGATGGAATTCTTGATTCCCTTGATTTAACAGATTTCAAAGTTTGTGTTCAGTGTATTAAGGGAAAACAAACAAACATAAAGAAATTAGGTGCCAACAGATGTACGAAAGTCTTAGAACTAATACAAACGGATATCTGTGACCCATTCCCTACTACAGCATGAAATGGTCAGCAGTATTTTATTACTTTCATAGACGACTACTCCATATATGGCTACCTATATTTAATAAGTGAGAAGTTTCAATCCCTAGACATTTTCAAGTTTTATAAAGTAGAAGTTGAACTTTAGCTTGGAAAGAAGATTAAAGCTATCAAATCTGACCATGGTGGAGAATACTATGACAGATATGATAGATCGGGAGAACTACTTCCAAGACCCTTTGCTAACTTCCTAAAGGAATGCCATATCATCTCACAGTACACTAGCCAGGCTGTCACGACCCACCTTTTTGAGTCGCGATGGTCCTAGGGCATGGGTAGTCATAAGGGCACCAAAACCCATAGAACTCATTCCACTCATAATTAATTGACATTCATTACATTGAACCATATCCCAAGACCGTAGCCTAATCACATTTCCTTAATATCCATTACTTGCTATCATTTCCACTTATAATATCATTTATATATATATAACTTGTAAAATCTTTAAAATCTCATTTCATGTCATTAACTCTATGTTCAATAGTCCATACATCATTACAATACCGGTTATGATACAAATCACCTTATACAAACATCCTATAACATATTAATGTCAAACCCTTTAATAACCATTCATGTTACATATAGACCTTATAACTTTCAATAACCATGGAGCTCTACTTACAACACCAAAACTTATCAAAACAGTTTCCAAGCCAAGGATGGGCTTAGAACTTTTACTTTGCTAACTCATTGACTGTACCTGAAAAGTTTAAACCACTAAAATATGAGACAGAGCTCAGTGAGTACAAAATAATACTATATAAAATAAACAAATGGTAGGTGATTTAATGATAATTTCTTATAGCAAAGAAGTAAAACGGGTCACGAGTTACTCTTATAAAATAGTTTTCCATATACAGTAAATATTGCATTTTTAGCAGAATATTTTCCTTATGGAAACGATGTGTTTCCCACATTATCATAATCATTCGAGTGGTGGCTTACGCCTTGCTCACTCCCATATCAGTCACACGTACAACTGATCGGGTCGCACGTACTGGGGGCCATAAACCCTTCCCAGCTAGGGTTCGGACTCTTTACCCTATCCGCAGGTTCATTACCATTGTGCACAATGTCTGATGTATTGCCCCACATCAGAGGGATATTCTGCTTACCACAGTATCATTAAAACATTTTTCCTTTCCATCCATGAAATAATTCAATGGATAATATATCAATATCAATTAGGTTCTCATCATTGATCATATTATAAGATCAAAATAATATAGACTCATTTTGCCAAGTGCCATAGAGGAATGTTTGACTCATTTGGGCTTAATAATCAAGAAAGTATCATATCAAAGGTTCAATATTCAATAAGCAATTTAAGCTTATCAAGAAATCAAGAAGGTTCAATATACAATTCAAGCTTAGCTATGAATCAAGGAGCATTATAACATATGGTTCAATATCAATGAGCAATTCAACTTATAAAGGAGTTGGCATACTTTTAGCAATAAAGTTTTCAAGCAAATAATAGGAAACATATTATATTATTAAGTACTCACCGTGGACTCCTTTGCTCCTATGTACATTTGACTCTGATACGATTAGTGCTTCTCACACTTTACCCAATATCCTTATCCTTGTTATTAGACTCTACACATGCATTTCAATCATATATTAATCACTTCCTCATTATCACATTACTTAATTTAACATAAGTCATTAACATTTCTATCTTATTCACAACTTAGCATTCTAAAATTAAGATATTCTAAACCTATACTTACTACTAAACTTAACATTTCTCTAATTATTTTCCAATAACTCACTTAAAAGAATGATTCTCCTTTCTTTCAATTTCACATTTCAATCTTCATATTATTTAAGTAAAATCGATTGAGTAATTTCCACCAACATTTCCATAAATTCAAATTATCCACGATATCACAATCAAATGGTCCAAACCTGGACCTTTAATACACTAATCTCATCCGCCCACTTCATTCCTCATTATCAAGCTAATAACCACTAATTCAATCCAATCAATACCAATATCTACATCTCACTTCATTCTTCCAAATAATTCAATTCAATTAAATCAATTCTAATATCAACATTTCACTTCAATCTACCAATTTAATCACCAACAATACTCAATAATCATATAAATAACAATTTATTCCATTCAATTATCTCATTTCACCACTTAATTCAATAAATTATTTACCTAAATTCTTACAAATAAAATCATGATTCACTATCTATACATAATTGGAAATCGAGATTTATACCATATGGCTCGGTTTAATGAGCCGAAACTTCTGTCCGAATTTGTCGGTTTCAGAGGTCGCTGGAATCCGGTCGCCGAAAAATTCCAACGACGACTAAATTACGATCCGAAGATATCATCGGTTAGCTTGTGATGTGAGGAGTCCGAATATAACTTTCGTTTCCCGTAGTCCTCTAGAAAACAGGTAGAAACGGCGTCGGCAACCGTTGATGTCGCTGGATTCTGATCAATAAAAAGATTATCTAAAATTAGTAAACAATATATCAAATCGAAGCTGGAAACACAACGGATTCAACCATACCAATTTCGTTAAAAATGGAGATCGAAAAGTCATTGGAAAATGGCCTAGAAGTTTCGGCCGGTGAAACTTTGGAGGGAGCGTGCGTCGCTGTCCGGTGGCTGCAGGCGACGGGCCTCTACTGGTCGATGGGGCGGCGGGTGTCCTTCCTCCTGGTGTGGTGCGTGTCGGTCAGCGGTGGCTGGAGGGCAGCGGTCCGACGTGCAGTCCCTGCACACGTTCTCTCTCTCTCTCTCTCTTTCTGCCCTCTCTGCCTCTGCTTCCTTTTGTTTCCCTCTTTTTCTATTTCTTCTTCTCTGTTCTATTTATTCTGCTGCCCAATTTGGGCTGCCGACTTTGGTTTTTTTTTTTTTTCAATATAAATATATACTAACTTTAATAAATTCAATAATAATAATAATGTTTGTCATATAAATTCTAAAACAATAATTTTAACCAAAATATTAATTTCATTAATTTCATCATATTATCCATTAACTATAATATAAAAATTATAATATATAACTTCAAATATTAATTATAAAATTTTCTATATTTTATAATAAAATTTCAATTTCTTTAATTTAAAATTTTATCAATTTAGTAAATAATAAATCAATAATTCATTTAATAAAATATTCTCTTAAAAATATTAACATACTAATATAATAAATCAATCTCCTTTCAAATATCAATTTTAAATTTGAACAAATTTTCTACTATTTTGAATACTCATATAACAATATTCATAAATCATATATCAAATATCAATATAAGTTTAGCTTATTAATATCAATATAATAATAATAAAAATATCAATATCAATATCACTATTCAAATGAAAGTTTATAAATTTCGATAATTTTGAATATCAATATAAATATAACAATAAAGGAAAAATATTTTCATATAAAATTATTATTTTAAAACGTTTATATTCAAATCATTTGAATATTGAAAACATTCATTTTTAACTTGGCCACGCATTCTGATGTTAAATGGGTATCTTCACTCGTATACTGTACATATATCCTATATCGGGTTGGAATATTACATTCTTCCCCCCTTTATGAAATTCGTCCTCGAATTTCAATACACTTCATATAGGAAGTTACAATAACATTAGCAGATACTATCGCTCCAGATACCTTATTGTTGCACATGAAACTATTCATGTACACGAATTTATCAAAATTGATTACATCCTTCACTCATTGTCATGTCATTCATTTAGAATTTATCTCTTTTGATACTCTTATAATTCTTAAGACCCTACACAGCACTGTATATAGACGCCGTAATATCATCGCTACTGTTAAGAGGCCTCGGGTATTACACAGGCAAACCTAGCATGAATGGTGTTGTTGAGAGACGAAACAGGACGTTTAAGGATATGGTAAGAAGTATGATTAGTCATTCTTCATTACCTGAATGGCTTTGGGGAGAAGCATTAAAGATTGTAGTGTATATCCTTAAGAGAGTACCTAGCAAAGCAGTAGCTAAAACCCCCCATGAAATGTGGATTAGAAAAAAGCCGTATAAAGCATTTACACATTTGGAGATGTCCAGCTGGGGCAAGGCCTTATAGGCTTAATGAAAGGAAATTGGACTCCAAGACAGTTAGCTGTTACTTTCTTAAATATGTGGAACGCTATCAAGGATTTGAATTTTATGATCCCACTACTCGATCCTTCTTTGAGACAGGAAATGCAAGATTTCTTGAGGATGTAGAGTTTGGAGGGGAAGAATTAAGGAACGTCATTTTTTATGAAGTAGTTGTCTCTAAAAAAGAGAAATTTATTTCTCTTCCTAATATTACTGTTGATAATGATCAGACAATAATTCTTAATATTGTTCAAGATGCAACTTTGGTTCAAGATAATAATGAAGTTCTTCCTATAGAGCAAACTCAACAGCCTTAAGAAGTGTCATTAAAAGATCCAATAGAGAAAGGAGAAGTGCGATTCCAGATGATTATATCGTCTTTCTCCTGGAACAAGAAGATTTTGTAGGCTTACCGAAAGATGATCCAATTAACCTTCGAAAAGCTCTTCAAAGTTCCAATTCTCAACATTGGATTAATGCCATACAAGATGAGATGAAATCCATAAAAGATAATGACGTCTGGGATCTTGTTAAGTTGCCTAAAGGTGCAAAGCCCATTGGTTGCAAATGGATATTTAAAACCAAAAATGATTCAAAAGGTAATATCGAAAGATATAAGGCTCGTCTAATCGCTAAAGGATTCACTCAAAAGGAAGGTATTGACTATAAAGAGACCTTTCTCCAATTTCCTCAAAGGATTCTTTTAGGACAATAATGCACTTGTAGCTCATTTTGATTTAGAACTATATTAGATGGATGTAAAGACAACGTTTCTCAATAGAGATATTGATGAAACAATTTATATGGTTCATCCAGAAAATTTTGAATCCAAATATTCAAAGTCTATGGTTTGTAAATTAAAGAAATCCATCTATGGTCTCAAACAGGCTTCTCATCAATGGTATCACAAATTTTATCAAGTTATTACCTCGTATGATTTTGAGATAAATGTGGTTGATGATTGTCTATATCACAAGTTTAGTGGGAGTAAGTTTATATTTCTAGTGTTATATATACTACTGGCAAGTAGCAATATAGGCTTATTGCACGAAACCACAAAATTTCTCATTAAAAATTTTGAGATAAAAAATCTTGGGGACTCCTCTTTTGTATTAGGCATACAGATACTGTGAAATCACTCTCAAGGTATCCTTGGGTTGTCGCAAAAGAGTTATATCGAAAGGATGCTAAACAAATTCAGCATGAAAGGATGTTCACTAGGAGATACACCTGTAGTTAAAAGAGACAAGTTCAGTCTCAATCAGTGCCCTAAAAGTGACCTTGAAATAAAGGAGATGTAAAAGATTCATTATATCTCAGCAATAGGAAGTCTAATATATGCTCAAGTGTGTACCCGTCATGATATAGCATTTATAGTGGGACTGTTGGGTATATATTTAAGTAACCCAAGATTGGATCATTGGAAAGCAGCCAAACAAGTTATGCGATATTTTCAGAGAACAAAAGATTTCATGCTAACTTATAAAAAATTGGATAGTTTGGAGATCATTGAGTATTCTAATTCTGATTTTGTGGGATGCCAAGACAGTAAATGATCCACTTTGGGCTATATTTTTATATTGGCTGGAGGAGCTATATCGTGGAAGAGTGCCAAATAGACATTTTTAGCTTCTTCAACCATGGTTGCAGAATTCATAGCTTGTTTTGAGGCATCTAATCATGGGATATAGATACACAATTTTATCATTGGGCTGCGTGAAGTTAATGGTATTGAAAGGCCATTAAAATTATTTTGTGATAATAAATCTGCAGTTTTATATTCTAATAACAATAGAAGCTCTGTGAAATCAAAACATATTGAAATTAAATTTTTGTCTGTTAAGGAAAGAGTTCAGAGTAGTCAAATTTCTATAGAATATATAGGGAGAAACTCCATAATAGCGGATCTGTTAACAAAAAGTTTGCCACCTAAGGTTTTTCATGAGCACACTGCTCATATGGATATAGACATATTTTGTAATACATTGGTTTAGTGAGAGTTTTACTTTGAATGTTCTATGTATTAAGACATGTTTCACATGTTTTTTTTATGCATAATAAATTTTTATGATTATCTATACCTCTGAACTTATTTGTGAATTTATGATTGATTTCCCTAAAGAATAAAGTAGGACCAGTTAGAAATAAGCATGTTTGAGATCGCATTCCATGCAATTTTCATGCCACTCATCCATACTTGATCTAAGTCATTGAATATATTAGTATGGTGAGCATGGAAGGTTTAATTACACTTATATGTAACAAAAGCCGTCATGCTCTCATATTAATGTAGGAAATGGATCAGATTGAAATTAAGGTGAAGTCTAAAGAAAATAGCACAAACGTGTACACACAAAGAATTTGTTTAATATAATTGTTTCAGGTTCAATATATAGCCTAGGTGGGAGATTATTAGGTTTTAATCTCTATTATATGGGCTTACATATTTAATAGAATAATTATATTGATTGGCTATTTTACAAATGGGCTTAGTTTAAGTGATTCATTTAATTGAAGCCCATAGATTTTAGGAATTAGTATGGGTTAATAGGTGGATATTTATTCCTGACCCAGATAGGCTTATAGGATCCTAATGGGTTAGTATATAAAAATTTTAAGATTATGGTCACTAATACGTCAAATCATCAACCACTTTCTATTCTCTTCCCATCAGAGATAGAGAGTTGAGTAATATTAAGAAATTAGGGATTTGACTGAGAATGGCCATACTTATTATTCAACCATTCATTCATCATTTATTCCACAAAAGTTTCATTGTTATAATAGATACATGTATTAATTTTAATCTCTTTAATAACCATAGCATGATAGATTTTAGGCATTAAAACAATAGAGATTTATGTGATTCTAACATACAGTGTTATGATGGCAAGCCTCTAGAGTGTTGCTCATGGGTTAAAGCTAGATTGGAATATGGGTTATAAGAGGGTGATTTTAGAAGCTGAAAACAAGAGTGTGATTGATAGTTTAAGTAAGGGGTACGATGGGAGGAGATTCATAGGCTGCTGAAGCAAGAATGGGAGGTTTCCTTCATTCATGTTCATCGCAAAGGCAATAGGTGTGCAGATTTTTTTTTTTTTTTTGGCAAACTTGGGTTTTAATTATGGCTTTGGTTGTCATGTTCTTGATAACCCTTTTCAGCTTAGAGATTTCATGATTTCTCTAGATATTGTATCTTGTAATTAGAGATGGCAATGAGATGGAAAATCTTCGTTCTCTGCAAGGATTTGCCCTATACGGAGCAGAGATTTCCCGATTTCTCTTCCCATGGGGACAGGGACGAGGGAAATTCTTTCTCCATTAGTAGGGATAGGGCGGGGATGGGAAGTGCATTCCCCACCCCACCAGGATCCTCATCACTGTCCTCGTAGGGACCCGATAACATAATTATATAATTACCCTTAATATAATAAGTAATAACTTAAATAATTACCTCATAATATAATTAGTAATTATTGAAAAAAATTTATTTAAGTATTTTCATATTTATGTATGTTGAATTTTTAATATTTTATTAAAAAAATTACAGAACATTTTTAATGTATTAAGAATATTTACATTTTAATTTTGTTTGGTTAATGTTTTGTGGGTTTGAATCTATTAATATTTTTTAAATATATTTATTTATTTTTTGTTATTATTTATGAATTATATAAATATATATAAATTTAATAAGATAAAATTTAAATAGAGACCGATATTTTCACGAAAATGGAAATCTCCATAGGAATGAAGATGTGGATTAAATTATTTATGTACATAAAGCGGGAATATAGACGGAGTTTCCAGCTAAAATAGGAACGGAGACGAAGAAATAATAATGTATGAAAAAGAATTATCTTTACCGAATTCAATGACACATGTACTATATATCTAACATTGCTGAATTTGTGTGGTGGTGATTGCAAGGAGTCCCATCTCATAGGAAATTATTACAATACAGAGCAGATGAGTACAAGAAATTAAAGTTGAATTGAAACGGAGCCATCAGCCTCGTGAAAAACATCTGTAAGTCTCGTGGAAAATGAGTTCTGGCAGATTAAGGTTTGCTTTGTCTCGATCTGTCTTGCTTTTGTTTTCATTCTGGTCAAACAGTGACTTAAACATTGGAGCCAGACGGTTTGGTTTTATATGGCAAAAATTATCTGATTTTTAGTTCTGATGTCATCAGCAAAATTGAACTTTACAGCACGAGGAATGCAATTCTAATTTCTAACCAATTTCAAATTGAATTCGTATTTTAATATAGGCTGACTCAAACTAATTAAGTTCAAATCGTTATGATTATATCATTAGATATACTTATCAAATACTGAAAATTATCTATTTAAAGTTTAATGCCAAATGCTAACTCTAACTGCTTATTTAAACGAATGAATACTCTCTTCATATAATAAATATTAATGATAGCTATTCAATTTGAGAGAATTATTTAGTGAATCATATACTCAAAGTATATAGAATCCACTTAATATTATAGAGATTAGAATTTATTTTATTTGTGGATTATGATGCATTGCATCTAATTAATAAGCCTTTAATTTAATGATATTAAATTTCTTTGAAAATATTACGCAACCTCAAATTCAAATGTTAGTTTAAATTATCAAATAAAAATGTAATATTTAATAAAATAGAATTTGGCTAAAAGCTCAATTTTATCCTGATACTTGACTCCTAATTTCGATTCCATCCTCATATAATAAAATGACTTAATTCCCCTCTTTTATTTGAGAAACTAATTCAATTAAGCCCAACTAAGATCATGTGTGGAATGTGTTATAACAAGCCCTTAAGAATCAAATTTTGAAAGTTATTACATAGCCCAAAATATCATAAGGTGGGACCCATTTTTATTAACAGTGCCAAATACCTATTTCTCCACCACCAAATATCTAAACTACCCTCCAAAGTTTAAAATCACCACTGTTTTTGTTTCTCTCTTAAAGCAAGAATGGGTACTAGGTTGCTAAAGAGAGCAGTTTAAATCACTATGGTTTCCTTATCTGTACAATTCATTGCCAGATTGGTTCCTACTGTGATGTTGAAACCTAAAAGGTGGAGCCCAAGTCTAGCTCAAACTCCAATCTTAAAACCTTCCAAATTTACCAGTGGAATCCTAACAGCCCATCAAAACATCATTGATCAAGGGGTTTAATCAAGGTATTGGATTGGACTCTTCTTAGAATGAATTTGGACCTACAAGATGAACAAACAACATTAAAAGGCCAAGCCAAGAATTCTCCAATGCTTAAGTTAGGAGCTGTAGATTAGGAATCTTGAGGAAGAAGATTGAATTTCTTCCTTACTCTAGATAGAGTTTTTAATGATAAAAAGGAGTTAAAAAGTTGTAGAGTAAGCTACCACTGACTGGTGATCAACCTTTTCCTTTATTCCCATTTGGTTCTATAGTTGGATTAAGGTAGATGTTTATGTGGTAGTATTTTAATATGAGGATCGAGTAGCTTAACTTAGCTTGACTTGATAGGACAGACAACCCCTCCAATGTTAGATTTTCTAGCACCATGCATGCATTTATCCACTGTTATAGGGTGGCATTACCTTATGCGTACTTAATCCTAACGTGCCTCATCTTACGTATCATTAGGTGACGACTACTATAGTAATCTACTCAATGATCTTTAAACAAGTCATGTCAATAAGTTTAGATGGAAAGTAGAATCTTAGCTTGATATAAGAATGGATGAACTAATTAGTGTTTAAGCCTTACGAAGACAAGCTTCGAGGACGAGGATGAAGATGAGTCCCGAAGATGAAAATGAGTCCTTAGGACAAGCTAAATTCTTGCAAGATAAATATGGGGCTCAAGAGAGTTAGTCCACTAACTGGATGCATATTCCAAGCTTATAAGTGAGTGGTTTCTTAGGTGGACTTATCATATCTTGGGCCCAATAAGATTAAATATTTATCCTTTATTAGAGGCCCCTTTATTTCACTAAGGCGAAGCCATATTGCCTCGGTTGAAGCCCTTCTTTCTGGCATTAATTTAATGTGAATGGACCATCTCATCAATTTACTTTCTTCATTCTATTTTAGACTTGGTTTCAAAATGCTTTCCTTTTTCTCAGATATCTTCTTAGAAAAGACTATCCCCTTAGAAAAATTATGTCCTATTTTTTTTTTTTTTTTTTTTTTTTTTTGCGTAGATTATGGCCTTATGGTCTAAGTCAAATAGAAAGGAAAACTCGAGATGGGATATTGACTAGCTCATCATCCGTAATAAACTATTCGGTGTCTCACGAACTTTCACCTTGCCGTACTAGGTCTTCAATGTCTTGTGGACTTTCGCCTAGCCATATTAGGTCTTTAATGCCTCATGAACTTTCGCCTAACTGTACTAAGTCTTTAGTGTCTCATGGACTTTCACATAGTTATACTTTCTCCCTTATATAGAGAGTCACCTAGCAAAATTTTGCCTAGCTTTTTATTCTAGGTCTTTCTTCCTTATGCAGAGAATTGTCTCATGGACTTTTGTCTAGTCTTATCCAGATCTTTCTCCCTTGTGCTAGGAGCTGCTTCACAAATTTTGGTTTAGATTTCTGCTAGGTCTTTCTTCTTTGTGCAGGGAGTTGCCTCGTAGACTTTTGGCTAGCCTTATCTAGGTCTTTCTCCCTCATACAGGGAGTTGCCTTGCAGAGTTTTTCGCTTAACCTTGTCTAGGTTTTTGTCCCTCATACAAGGAGTAGCCTCGTGAACTTTTGCATAGCTTTCTACTAGGTCTTTTAATGTTTCATGAGTTTCATTAATTACATAGTTTCGGAGTGGAGCAAATAAAGTCTTTGCTTTTCATTGATGGATTTGTTGATAGAACATTTTGAGTTGTTAAACATTCCAAATATGAGGAATATCAACACTATCTAATGTTGCAAGCTTGTATGTAGCAAGACCAGAGGACCAATGACTTTTTCTACTTTGAATAGTCCTTCCCATGTTAGTGTGAGCTTCCCACTCCTTACTTTCATTGCTTCAAGGTACTTCATGACCAAGTCTCTTTATGTAAATTCTTTATTCTTCACCTTCTTATTGAAGTGGGTTACTTTTTATACTTGTAAGCAGCAACTTGAATGTTTGATTTTTCTCTCATTTCTTTAAGGAGATCGAGGTTTAATCTCATTGCTTTGTCATTTTCCCTATCCCCATAGAAGTTTGTGAACTCGTAATTTTACACCTCATCATTCGATCGCAGCTTAACACCTAATAAGATTAGTGCACTACGCAGAGTCAGCATAGCGTTCCCACTAGCTAGTTAACAAGCAGAGGTCAAGGGGGCAGTACCCCCGGAGCCGAAAATGGATTTGTAGTCACTTTAGTACGAGAATACTTAATTTTTCAAACACTGGTACTTTTCCTACCCTAACCGGAGCTTCTATATCATACAGTATTTTTTCAAAATTGACCGGATTTTCTCTCTAATTGACTGTTAAAATGTTCTAAAATTAATTTTGAGTCTAACGACACCAACTGATAATTTTTCTGAACTCTGTAACTCCCAAAAACTGATATGAAAGTTCCAAAATCTAGCTTAGCGAAAAGTGAAAATCCAGTCGGCACGTCCATCGAGGTGACAGCTCAGTCCTAGGTGACGCCGTCAACCTTGCTGGCGGCATATTGCCCAAGTCGATGACTGCGCAACCCAGAGGCTCGACGGTGCCGCCAGTGCTTTCCAATGGCGCGGGCCCACAGCACCGCCTGCAGTTCTCAAAATACTCCCAATCTATTCTTCCAGTCCTTTCTAACCTACCCCTCATGGTCTTTTCACTTTTTCACTTCTCAAAGTATCTCCACCCACTTCTCCTATAAATACTTCTCGATTTCCTCCATTTCAACACACCTCCAAAGTTGATATAGATAGTTATCTATCAACCTTTCTTTTACTTCTCCCTCTAATCACTTTCTAATTAATTAATTAATTAATTAATTAATATTTTTAATTAATTAATTAACTCATCCTAACCAAGTTAATTAATATTTTTAATTAACTAAAACTATTTTTTTAATTAAAATTAATCACTCAATTAATTAATCACTTTTTTCCAAAACCAAATTAATCATTTTTCTCAATTCACCTTTTATCCAAATTAATTAATTAATCTTTTTAATTAATTAATCCATCTACCATTTTCATCATATTAATCCTCCAAAATTAACTATTTTCTTAACTCATCTTTCATCCAAATTAATTAATTAATCTTTTTAATTAATTAATCCATCCACCATTTTCATCATATTAATTAGTTGATTAATCATTTTAATTAATTAATTAATCTCCCAATCAATCTACTCACCCAGTCCAGATAAAACTGAATTTCGGTTTAGTAAAATCCTCCGCCCATCAAAAGTTAATGTATCAGCTTTTTCTTCTCCAACCCAAATCAAACCAATCAATTTGATCAACTCTTAAATCCCTTTGTTTAATCGTGGAATAAACTACGCGGGTTTTGATCTCCATTCAATTTGATACGTAGGCACGTTTGGAATCTAAATCCAAATTTCTATCAATCTCTTTTTCTCTTTTTAATTTGTGGATATTTTATTTTAATTTTCACCTTACACTTATGTCATATTCATGCATCTTATTTACAAATTATCATCTTATAATATTTATCATTCATGAAATCAATTTTTCAAAGTCAAATTAAATTTAAGAGCCAAATTTTGATTATTTAAAACCAAAAACCTAATCCCCAAACTCAATCTGGTTTGAAACTAGTGATTTTATCCATTAGCAAATTAAAGTAAAAAATTAATAAATTGGAGTCAAATTGGGTTTTTTCTTAGTTTTCCCATTTAAAAATAAATTAGGTTGGCAATTCCCAAAATTATTTTCAAAATCAACCAAATTCGAACCCGAAAGTTTTATCATGAGTATAAACTCGAATGAGCATCTCGATTCCATCCAACGGACCAAACCGGTGCTCGGGCGAGCCTTACAAAGTTAACCCTGCTACTAGGCATGCTAATATCAACAAGAATAACTGCTTTTATTCCATAGGTCAAGTTAAAAGAAGTCTCTCCAGTCAACTCTTTTGGTGTTGTCTTGCAGGCCTAGAAGACGTGAGCCCAGCTTCTTCCACATCCATCAACCTTCATTTTAGCCCTTGCAAGATTGTTCTATTAGTCACCTCAGCTTGTCCATTTGAGTGAGAATGGGCTATAAAAGAGAAATGCTACTTTATATTTTATCCTAAGCAAAAGGCCAAGAGTTTGACATTGTCGAACTATTTTCTATTGTTACTGTTGAGCTAGTATGGGATGCCAAACTTGCAAATAATATCTTTCATTGAACTATTAAACCCTAAAACAAAAATCAATAGTTTTAATATCACTTATTGAGAAAATCAGATATATAAACACAATAAAAAGAAAAATAATTTTATATAATTTAATATCTCAATAGTCGTACATTCACGATCTTTTAAAAAAATAATTTATTTAACCACTAAATTATAATTTTTAAATAAATAAAATTATAAATCCTCTCTCTTTATCTAATAACTCAGTTACACCCTTAAATTCAATTATTAAGTTGCTTATTCAAATCTCATGCTATTGGACTATTTATAATAGGATACCTCCTTGAATTTTCTACTCTCACTTAATGTGGGATATTGAAATCTACATAACAAAAACTCTCATCGTCACTCTTTAGTTTAAATTTAGGGTTTGAAAACCTATCCCAGCAAATTTATCTATCACATCACTCCATTCCAAACATCACTTCTAAAATGGAAACCAACGCTAGACGTTGAAATTACAAGGCTTTGCTTGATGTATTAATAATTTATCTTCCCAAGATGGATAAAAGACAAATTGTTTATTATTGAATGTCATGTGTTGGAACAAATCAAGATACAAAGAACTTTTTTTGAGTTGACTGACTGGAAATGCCATTCTTTTCGTGAAAAAAATTATGGCTGAAACAAACGCCACGTTATTAAACATATCAAATCGTAAGATTTTTATCCAAAAATTTAGTAATACATCGATGTCATGCTTAATAATTCACACTTTTATCCATCTTACTTTTCTATTAGTATAATATCTACCACATGTATCTGATAGATTTTTCAACCCATATAAATAAAAATAAAAAAGAAAAAACTCAATTTTTTTATATTAATAATTATTGATAATTGATATTTAGTTTTTGATAAATAAAATATATAATTTATATATATTAATTTATAAGTTGTATTTTATTTTTTTTAAATTTATATAAAAGTATGTTTATAATTACTGTGATTTTCTAAAAAAAAATTTTAGAGAGAAAGAGAGTTTGTGAACTTTAAAAGAAGAAGAGAGAATTCTTAAAAGTAAGTGAAATTATTTATAAATAAAATTATAAAATTTTCTCGTCTTTTAAGTAAGTGATTTTATATTTCTATTATTTGATATAGTGAATATTTTATTTAGAGTTTATTTTATAAATATAATTTAAAATTAATGATAAATCATATTAAATTATTAATATCATTTTTATTTATTATTATTATTTTATTAATTATATTCGTTGTGTCCAATAATATCTCAAATATAAATTTGTAAATTGATATATTATATATATTAAGTTGACAAGATTTCTCTAAAAGTCATTTCAATCTCTAAGCTATTTTTAGCATAATTCTAAATAAATAATTCAAAATAAATTTCTTCTTACATGGCAATCTATTCTCTGATAGCTTCTTAGACCGCTGGAATTTAGCCAATCTAATTGTTTTTCCAAATACCTAAAAAGAAAAAAGACAAACCATGCAAACAAAATAATATCAACATCAAAATCATAAATACGTAAATGCAAAGTATTAGATAATAGAAAACAAGAAAAATTTAATATATTCAATATTTCATTGATACCATTAACCAATAATAGATTTATATAAATAATTTTTTTTGTATATTAATTTTTTAAACCACATCCAAAAACTGCTTACGTATCTTTCTTAAATAACCTTTCTTAAATTAACTCATTTATTATTCTTAAAAATGAAGAATCAGATTCACATAACTCTTAATAAATATATATGTAATCACAACTTTCTCATAAAATAACTTAACTATACCCTTATTGCTAAATTCAACAGAGAGATTTTTAATTTATGCATGCTTATTCCTACTCCTAGACTTAACTTAATTTTTCCGGAGTTTCATGTTTAATTTCATCTTTCATTACAAGATTATTAGAAATCCCATCATCATTCATTTGTGATCTTATAATTATCATATGATACTCAGATTTTACCATTTTATAAATCTGATTTCCAATTCCAACTATACATGATCATCAATTCTCCTGTGTTTTACTCATTCTCTTTAATAATATAATCATTGTAATTAACATTTCATTATTCTCGATGACTCAATTGAATAAATCAAGTCACTACATATAATGAATTTCAAACTCAATATAAATTGAAGAATTTGTTGCTTTAGGGATTATACATCCATATTGGCCTATATATACATTATCAGAGGTGGATCAAGGTAGTTAATGGGCTAGATTTCCTATAGACTTGATATATCAGTTTAGACAAGTAAAAAAAGGCATTACAGAGTCAAGCTTTGTGCTTAGCAAAGGTTTTCCTATACTCAAGTTAACTATAGAAGTTCGTAAAGGTTATAAGGAAGAAGATAACTTTTTTATAACTAGAGTATTTGTGTAACAGAATGTAAAATCAGTTACCTTAAATTGAAGATCTCTTTCTCCTTTTATACTTGGATTTGTCCTTGGTGAGTTGCTAGAGAGAAAAAAGTTGGAATATACATATTTCTAGGGCAATGATGAAAGAGCGTGGCCTTATTAGATTAGTGTCAAGTTTATTGTCACTTTTTTTTTTGCATCAGGCGTGTACTTGGTCACTATCTATATAGTCAATTGGCCTCAAGCGTGGTTGTAAGGTAATAAGAACCGTCTTGGTTATTGGTTTGATAGGTCTTCCTTTACATACTTGATGGGTGACAATTGCTATAAAAATGTTATAAAATGGTACTAAATTAGTATCTTGGGATATTAAAAATATAATAGATGAACCGCATTGTTGATACAAAGATTTTTTGACGTTATTTGAAGTGGCTCTATGTTTAGTTTTGAAAACGTTAGGGATAAATATAAAACTTGAAAAAGAAAAAATGTTGATATGTCCTTTTTGATGTATCATAAGAGTATATTTGAATCTTATCTCTAAATTCATACAAAAATATTTATATTATATTCAAGTTATTTATAAGAGAAGAAGAGAAAAAGGGAGAAGCAATGAGATTTGTTTTTTTCCTTCTATCATTGAACTTCTCTCTCTCTCCCCCTCTTTATTATTACACCAAAAGTATTATATCCTCTACAGAGAGAAACTAAGGAAGAGAGAGGAGGTATATAGTTCATAGTCTATTCTTTTGTAGTCTCTCTCTCCCTTTTTATTATTTTTTTTTTATTTTAAGGATAAGATATCAAGTGTGTGTGTATATATATATATATATATATATATATATATATATATATATATATATATATATATATATATATATATATATATATATATATATATATATATATATATATATATATCATATAGAATTGCAAATGAAAATTAGAGAGAATAAGTTATATTTTCTGTGTGTCGAATGAACAAGAATAAATACATATATATAGAGTTATCTAGCATAGTTAGAGGCATGATTAGTGAGTTGTTCTTGACTGCAATTGAAGCTGCACATGGGATGGTTTGAAATATGTACAGGCTGCACATGTTGGACGTGTTGAATTCTGGATCTCTTCTGGATGTTTTGACTTCCATTAACACCCTTCCTAAAATTCATGGTGTAATAGTGGATGCCAGCTTGAGTTTGTGCAGAAGATCTTGAAAACGAGTAGGCAGATGAGTTTTAGTGAAAATATCAGCAGTTTGATTAGCGAATGAGACAAATTGTAGATAAATAGTACCTTGAAAGACATGATAGCAAATAAAATGACAATCAATCTCAATATATTTTGTTCGTTCATGAAACACATCATTATGTGAGATTTGGATTGCACTTCTATTGTCACAATGAAATATAGTGGCAGAAAAATGGGTGATACCCATATCTGCTAACAACCAACATAACCATAATAACTCTGATATAGCATCAGCAAGTGCACAATATTCCAATTCTGTGCTAGAGCAGGTAATAACAATTTGTTTCTTGCTTCGTCAAGAAATAAGGGAATCTTTTAAAAAGAAATAATAACCAGTGGTAGAACGGCAATCAATTGGATCACCAACCCAATCTGCAGCAAAATAACCAGACAATTCCAAAGATGTATTAGTAGAAAAATATAAATCATGGAAAAGTATTCTTTTAATATAATGAAGGATTCATAAGATTGTTGCATAGTGGGATAAGCGTGGAGCAAATATGAATTGACTAACTAGATGAACAACATATGAGATATCTGGCCGAGTAACTGTAAGATAAACAAGACTTTCAACTAGTTGAATGTATAAGGTAGGATCATTAAAAGGAGTGCCATCTAGAGGAGTAAGTTTATAGTTGAGCTCTAAGGGGGTTGCAACTGTTTTGCTATCAGTAATACCAACCCTAGAAAGTATATCAGATGCATACTTGGTTTGAGACAGATAGTACCCTTGAGAATTGTGAGAGACTTCAAGGCTCAAGAAATAGCTGAGAGTTCTAAGATCCTTCATTTCAAATTATTGGCTAAGATATATTTAAACTTCTGAAATACCTGTTGTGTCACTTCCTATAATGATCATATCATCAGCATAAAGTAACAGAAGAATAATTCCTCGATTGGTATGCTGAACAAATAGTGCTGAGTCATGTTTGTTGGAGATAAAGCCAAATTTAGTAACAGTGAAACTAAACTTGGCAAACCATGCCCTAGGAGCTTGTTTCAATCCATACATAGCCTTTTTTAGCTTGAAAACCTTATGAGGAGTGTGGTAACCAGGAGGAGGTTTCATGTAAACTTATTCAAATAAATCATTATTTAGAAAGGCATTTTTAACATCCATATGAAATAGTTTCCACTTGCAGACTGCTGTAAAAGCTAAAAGACTACATACTGATGTCAATCGAGCAACTGGAGTAAATGTTTCCTCATAGTCTATTCCATATTCTTGCGTACATCCTTTGGCTACTAAACGAGCCTTGTGACGCTCAACAGATCCATCTGAGCATGTCTTGATTTTGTAAATCTATTTACAGCCAATAGGAATCTTGTTAGGAAGAAGATCAACTAGTTTCCAAGTGTGGATTTTCTCTAATACTTGAATTTCTTTAGTCATAGCTTGCTGCCATAGAGTGTTAGTGCTGACCTCACGATAAGAGTGAGGTTCGTGAAGTGTGGAAATAGCAAAATAACAATGAAAATCTCGAAGTTGAGAAGGTTTCTCTTACTCAAGTTGATCGACAAAGATTAATTTCAAGAGCAGGGTAAGGTTCAAAAGTAGGTGCTGAATCAAAAGTTGGAACAGGTACATTCTCTTTAAACGAGACTATTTCAGGAGGAGAAGAATCAATTTCAGGACATAACTCTGTATCATTAACAAGATATAACTCAATACATGGATTAGGAAATACACGATTTGTGCCAAAGTTGTGAAATTTAGAAATTATGGAAAACATAGTATTTTCCCAAAAGACCACATGTCGGGATATTCGCAATTTGTTGGAGATGGGATCCCAATAGTGATATCCTTTATGTTCTATATCATATCTTAGAAAATAATAAAGACGAGCACGTAGTTCTAATTTAGTGTATTCATGAGGTTGGAGTAAAACAAAGCAAACACATCCAAAAATTTTTAATGAATGATAGTCAGGAATCTTACCATAGAGCTGCTCAAAAGGAGAAATGTTATGAAGAACAGGGTGGGGAGACGGTTAATTGTATAAACAACAGTTAAAGCTGCTTCTCCCCAGATTTTTTCATGACAACCTGATGATAGATGGAGAGCTCTTACAGAGTCTAAGATGTGACGATATTTGCGTTCAGCTCTACCATTTTGTTGAGATGTATGAGGACAGAACCTTTGAACTAAAGTTCCTTGTTCATGAAAGAATTGCAAAAGACTTAACTCTTTGTATTCCATGGAATTATCAGTTTGAAAATTTTTGATAGGACGAGAAAACTGTGTTTGAATCATCCTTGCAAATTGAATATAGATTTGTGGAAGTTTTAATCTAAGTTTTATACAGAAGAGCCATATAAAACGTGAGTAATCATCAATGAAAATAACAAAATAGCGATTGCCACTAACTGTTGGAACTGGAGAGAGTCTCCAAATGTCAGAATGAACAAGTGTAAAAGGAGTATCACAAATAGAATCATTATTATTAAATGATAAAGTAGGTTGTTTTGCAAGTTAACAATGAGTACATTGAAGTTCTGCAAATATTTCATAAAGTACCACTCGAAATTAAGGGACAAAGTTTACTAAGAGAGGCATTATTGAGTCGTAAATGCCACTGAAACAAAGGAAACAAACTAGTTGTGGCAGACAGAGCATTGTGAGGTATTTGAAGAGATTGAAGTTCAAATAGTCTCCTGATTTTGATTCCACTTCTCACAATTTGTCTCATCTTTGGGTCATGTACCTAACAACCATTAGAATCAAAATGTACAGTTAATCCCAATTCACATATTTGACCAATAGAGAGAAGATTAACAGCTAAGGAAGGCACAAGATATGTATCAGGTATAGTAAGAGTAGATGTGAAAATAGTTCCAACATAACTGATGCCCATTTTATTTCCATCAACAGTATGAATGGGGGACAAAAAGTTATTTTGGATTTTAGATTAGAAAATATTTGGATCAAAGGTCATATGATTGCTACATGCAAAGTCAATTAACCATTGATTGTTACTTGAGTAGACAAACATGGCACTAAAAGAGGAGGTACTGGAAGACATAACCTTTTTGAATATGGATTCAAGGTCAGACAGAGTGAAGGAGGCCACAGAAAGGGTAGAGGAGTGGTCAGAGACAACAACATTGGCACTGGAGGACTTGATTTCTGAGTTGATTCTGTACTTGGGATGATTATCTCTAGGTCTTACTGGACAAGTAAGATAGTTGCTTTTGATATGTCCTAGTTTGTGGCAATATTGACCAAGTCGATTGCAATTCTTATAGTGTTGTAATGAATGAGTCGATGATGGCCTATGAGTAACCAGAGCCTAATCAAAGGAAGCTGGTTTGCTAATTTGCAAATGAGTTTCTTCAAAAATTAATTCCTTGACAGCAATTTTTAGTGTTAGAAAAGGATCTTTGTGTAACAGATATACATGAACAGGTTCATATTTAGACCAAAGAGCCATGAGAAATTAGATCAGATGGAGTTGATCTTCAGTAATTTTAGCTTGGGAGAGCTAATTCTAGACGAGTTGTATTTGACTCAGGAAATCATTGACAGATTGTCCAACTTCTTACTTCATATTATTCAGAGTATTCCATAACTGATAATGATGAGCGAGACCAAAAATTGTATACTTGTTTTTAAGAAAATTCCAAATTTCTTTGGCAGTATCAAATTGATATAATTGAATATGAATACTTGGAACAAAGGTGTTATGGAACCAAGTAATGATTTGATGATTTTTGCTTTCTCAGTTATCAACACGATCATTGTATTTTGTTTTAATTTCATCTTGAAGATAAACAGGTTTGGGAGTTCCACCAGGGATAATCCCCCAGTATTTAATTCTAACAAGATAACTTTTTATGCTACTTACCCAAAAATTATAGTTAGTACCATTCAAAATTATCACAATAGGTTGAGCAATATTAATTTTCTCTATAACTATAAGATAGAGAGGGAATTTCACAAATCTGATAGCAAAAATGAAATTAGAAGGTCGAAAAACCTTAGGAACTAATTTTTTGATGTCTGAAAACTAGTAAAGAAATGGTCGAACCGGTAAGTCAAAGCTAAAGTCAACTGGTTTGATTAAACCAAACCGAGATGACACATGGCAAATACTGAGTGGCTAGTATTGGATGACAGGGCGTTGGCATGTTGATGATGTGGCAGACACGTGGATGATGACGTGGCAGAGGATTGGACTTATTAGTAGACGTGGTGGATGACGTGTCAGACACGTGGATGATGACATGGCTATGGATTGGATATATTGGCTGACGTGGCGTTTATTGCTTACGTGGCGGATGATGTGTCGTTTGCTGACGTGGCTTTTGATGGCTCTATTGGATGACGTGACTGCTGACTAGACAAAGTGCTACTGACGTGGAGAGAACGTGGAGCAATGGGATGTTGACACGTGGATGTTGATGATGTGTCTCGTCCCCTACCTCTAGATGCGTGTGGTGGCGTAGGAGTTTCTAGGCAGCTTCTTCAAGCAACGCGTGCGGGCGTGTGCGGCAGTTTCTGGAGCTCCGATTGGATTGTTTTGAAACTTATGATGAAAGCTTTCTAATAGTAACCTTTTCATGAATTATAAACGTGTTTCATGTAATTGAATAAAACAATAATTTGTTTTACAGATTAAAAATAAAATATAGAAAACTGAGAATAGTTAGGCTCTAATACCAAGCAAAATATCATATAGAATTGCTAATGAAAATTAGAAATAATAAGTTATATTTTTTGTGTGTCGAATGTACAAAAAATATGTCGAATGTACAAAAATGAATACATATATATAAAGTTATCTGGTACAGTTCGATGCATGATTAGTAGGCTATTCTTTACTGCAATGGAAACTGCACATAGGATGGTTTGAAATATGTACAGACTACATATATTTGACTTGTTGAATTCTAGATTTTTTCTGAATGCTTTGACTTCCATTAACAATATATATATATATATATATATATATATATATATATATATATATATATATATATATAAAAGTGTGCTACAATTTTATTAATTTTAATACAGTATAATATAATGAAAGTATGATTTATTAGCAGTGTTATGATTTGACAATAAATTTATATTTATATTATTATTGTATTAATATTAACCTCCAATATAATATCAAAAAAGAAAAATAACTTATCGAGTGATAGAATTATAGAATTATAAATATTTTAATCATTTAATTGATAAAATAAAAATTAGTGATCGATATTTAAAAATAGATAATGCTTAGGGTTTTTTTTCTTCCTTTTTTAGTGCCTTCACCATTTATTTGTGATTTATAATTTGCATATATTTTAACAATTTTAGTGAGATAATTTTAAATAATTTTAGTATTTCAACTACATATAAATTAGTAAGATTTTTAAAAATTTCAGTACTGCTTTTAATATTATCAAACCCCTTCATTGACAAGTACAAATACTAATTAGATTAATTGATGATGAATTAACCTCTCTTTTTTTCAGTAATGTTCAATGAATTCATCCCAAAAAAAAAATCAAAATTATTGTTTTTTTTTTTTTTAAAGTTTAAATCTTGAGAAAAATGATTATTAACTACAATAGACTTGCGAGATTAATTTTTTCTTTTCCACTTGTTAATCACATGGGAGTCTGTAATTATACAGATAGTTTTTTAACAAAAAATTTATAAATTTTTTGTAATCTTTTAGTTGCTTAATTAATATTATATTTTAAATTTTTATAAACCTGAGCAATAGAGATTAGGTTCCAATAGACAAAATGGAAATAATATTTAATGATATTGAAATCAAGTCCAAAATTAAAAAATTATAAATTTAAACTCTAAATTGATGCTAATTAACGAAAATAAATAAATAAAATATGGCAAGAAATATCCAATAGTGCTCTTTATTTTACACTATAATTATCAATTCTAAAAAATTTTAAATTTTAATTTTTTTAAAAAATCTCGACCATTTATTTTATATTTAATGATAAAAATTGTGTTAATATGACCCATCATGTTCATCTCAACATAAGAGAATTTTAATTCTTTATTAATAAATAGCATCTTAAATGATAAAAAAATAGCAAATTTTACTCAAATCTTATAGATTCTCTATTATTTGCTACTCATTTTACTTTATGTCATAAGCAATAATGATTTTAATTTTTAATTTTTTTAAATTTATTAAATAGAAAAATAGTACTAAAATTATATGTAATAATGTTCATGAAAATTTGTACGGTATTAAATAAAGTTAAAATAACAAGTAATATTTAAATTTCTGCATCTATAAAATTAAACCAACTTTCTTTTTTATTTTTAAAAAATAAAAAATTCATTAGAGTTTTATTTTTTGAGAAGACTCTTTATAATAAAAAGTTTGACACGTATAAAGAGTGTTATAAGAATATTAATAAGGCTCCTGATTGCACCACATATACAAGTGCATAACATCCTGATAATTAATTCCTTAATTTTTTTTTGAAATTAATTCATTCCGTAATTTAAAATAAAATGACACATCATATATATATATATGTATATACTAATTTTTGTCAAATGTGAAATACCTCGAATTTTCAATTATTTTATAAAATTTTATTTTTATACGGAAACATATTATTTTATTATTTTCCTTATTAAAGTAAGAATTGGAATTATATTTTATTAAATTATAAATATTCATATTATTTGAATATGTATTATTAATAGCAATTTTGATATAATATTACAATATTATATTATTATGATAATGTTAATGTGGATTTTTGAAGAATTGTATTTTGGATTATATTTTGATATTTGAGTATTAATAAAGGTATTAATTAGTATTATAAGTTTGATTATGGTATTTTATCGGATATTTGGATTTCCGTTATAATTACTATAATTATCGTTAATAATGTTATTGATATATTTTCATGAGTATATGTTGTAAATTATTATTCTTAATATGTAAATTATGAATTATTATTATTATTATTATTATTATTATTATTATTATTATTATTATTATTATTGTTATTATCATTATTATTATTAGTATTATTATTATGATTATTCTTGGTAATTTATATATATATATATACGGGTAGCATTATGTATATTATATGGTTTAGTATATATATATATACATGAACATAATCTGTGTTTAAGTGAAGAAAAAGAAGAAGAAAGGGAGCTGGTGATTGGTTGGAAGCCAAAACGAGGAGTTTTGGAGGCAGAACGGGAAATGGGACAGCAGTAGGAGAGAGGAGAGAGAAAGGGAGAGGCCGAGAGAGAGGAGGAGAGTGTTGACGGTGTTCTGGCGGGCGGTGGCAAGCACCGCCACCACCGCTAGGTAGAGGATGAACCGGCGACTTCAAGAGAGGCAGCGGCGCTCCAATCGGCGGCGGCACGGCGGCGTACGCAAGGAGAGAAGTACCGCAGGCCATCGCAACTTCAAATCCATTTTTCAGCCGATTCCGGCAGCGGAATCCGGCGATCTTGGTGCCGTTTTACTCCTGGAGATGAGAGTTTCATTTTGGTACTTGCCTTGCCCCCTGAGGACCACCGGACTTTGGAGGCGTTTTCCGATGGCTGGAGGGCGAGTGCCGACGAGTGGTGACCGTTTTTGTGCTCCTGGGGTTGAGGTGAACCTGCTGGTGTGGAGTTTCCCCTGATCCGCCACCACCAGTGACGGCGCGTGGCTGGCCGGCGCGTGGAGAGGTCCAGTGGTTCTGTTTCGATGTTCTGGCACGATCCTCGACGTCCGTATGTTCAGAATTTGTGAAGGTGAATCCGAAACCCTTGTTTTTCAGTCGTTATATAAGTCATTTTATGTTTAGTAGTTCTTAAAATATTTGTTAGGTTGTTGAGTCTGTTCTGGGGTTAAGTGTAATTCTTATCGTAATAATGTTCTCTGTTGCGAGGTGTCGGTGTCTGACGTTTTTCTAGTTCCAAGGCTACTCTTCTGAGAGAAGCCGGTTAGAAGCGTCGACAGTTAGGTGAGTGATACTCACTGATGTATTATCCTGTTTTCATTTCATATGCATTGTTGTGTGTATATATATGTATATTATGCACTATTACTGCATATATAAGCACGTAACATTTGACTGTGAATGACTAATTGATATTCTGTATTTTGTGCCATACTGTGGTTGTGATTGATGGATGGAGGTCGGGAGGATACAGTACCACCTAGGGTTATGGATTTATTATGGTTATGATTTGGATTATGATGAGATTCAGAAGATGAGTTATGACTGATGGATGCCGGCCGGGCCTGCTCATCGCCAGGGCTGCTGTCAGTCGGATCAGGGCTGCGTGGTACAGACCAGTGATGGCCGGGCCCCTTTGGATATAAGAGACAGATTATTGGACTCAGAGAGCCAGAGTAGGGGGATTGGCTCCCCATATTGAGTATTGAGTATCAGTGTGGTACTGTGGACCATACCCCATCCTTACTTGATTGGATGATTTGTCTGTCTCTATGACATGGTGCATAGTATGTGCATTAGAAATCTATCTGTAGGATACCAGTTTAATATATTAGCTGGTATCATTCACTGAGTCGAACGCTCATTCCTGTTCATCTTGTTGCTTTCAGGTCAGGGAATGAGCTGGTGAAGGAATTGTAATTGAATAGACTGCCAGTCTCTTTTCGACAGTAGTTTGTATTGTTAAGTATTCAGAAATGTATATAATAAAAGTACATTTGTAATTGTAACTCTAGAACTCTGCAATGTTACACTTATAATTGAGTTTTGTGTATTGTTTCAGTTATGTATTCTAAATAACTGTAATCTTTGGGTTAAGCAGAACCCTCCTGTAATTCATTATTTTTCTGGAATATATGGAATAAATGATGTTGGGCCAATTTGATAATTGTATTGTGTTGTGATTTCTTTTGGTTCTGCTTACCTTATTTGGACCCATAGCCCTTTTCAGTTGGGTTTTTCAGTTGTGCATTTTGGGCTTTTTATATTGTGGTTTGGGTTAGGCTTACTACGGGCACTGGTAGCCACGTGCATTTCCCGTGTTCTAGTGCCGGTCACGTGCCTTCGGGTTGGGGCGTGACAAAATGTGCTTCGCACATTAACTCTCCTTAAGACTTATTATAATATAACTCATAAAAATTAAAGTGTTGAATAAAATTAATATTTAAATAAATTTTAATATTACATCTAACTAATTAATTATAGTTAATCATTTTACAGGTTATTTGATAATGTGTCAGTAAGCAACCAAAATAACATACCAACAACTATCCATAACTTTTTGCTAAAAATTAATTTTTCAAATAATTCAGTGCAAATTAAATTTTTAAAATTTGAGAAAATTAAGCATTTATGAAACTCTACAAAAAAAATATTTAAATCTAATTTAAGTAACGTATATGATATATAAAACATAAAAATTCTAAAATTTATGTTTAATAAATACATGTTTCGACTCACATGTAATAGAATAAAAATTCGATTAAGTTGGAAAATTTCTAAAGTAGAGTATTATGAAGTTTAACTTTAATTTGATAATTTATTTAAATAGATGAAATTCGAAATCAACTCGATTAAAATCGAGCTAATTCAAGTACACAATCAATTTCTCTATAAAATAAAATGGCACTAAATAATCAATGAAGTTATTTAATTTAATTTTTCATTAACATGTTTCACACGTGGCACATTATATATAATTATACATATACTTAGTTAATTTATTATTATTAAAAATTTAAATTTAAATAAAAATATTAAATATTAAATTCTTATTA
The DNA here is from genome assembly GCA_947687605.1 of Reutealis trisperma. Lineage (NCBI taxonomy): Eukaryota > Viridiplantae > Streptophyta > Magnoliopsida > Malpighiales > Euphorbiaceae > Reutealis > Reutealis trisperma. The sequence continues at coordinate 5,707,167 of CANTUT010000012.1, read as the reverse complement.
ACATAAAAAATTTGGAAAAAGACTCAAATTATTTAGAAATCAATAAACTAAATTTTAAAAATAGGAATATAATTTTCTTTTGTAAATATTATATATTTTATCACAATAACACGTTATAATTATATATATAGATACTATGACCTTGTAACTACTATTACAGCATAAGCATTTATTTACCTTTTTTCTTATATATAAATTTTAATCGTAATTAAAGTTCAAAATATGCAATTGTTGTTGCATTATTCACACACATACATACATATATATGGCTTGAATTACTCATGGTAAAATGTTTTTATTTATTATTTGTTAATTATAACTCTTTTAGTGATTGTAACAATAGGATTTTAATTAAGATAAAATTTTGATGTGCAAATATATTACCAATAAATTAAATATTTTATTAAATTGTTTTTCATCTTTAAGTTAGTATATGAGTTAGATTTTTTATTATTATTATTATCTTATTCTAATCAAGATTTTTTTGTTATAATTAAATTATATATTAATCAATTAATTATTATTGTCTAAGGTCCCATTAATAAATACGTATATTAATCAAATTTAAATAAACAATTGGTAAGCGATAATAAGGGGACTCTTAAATAAATTTGTTTTCCCCCTTTGTCCATACTTAAATGAGTATGTTAATTAATCTAGGATAACAACATATAAAACCCTCTTTGTAAATTTGTTCCCACTATGAGCTTTTAATAATTTGACTCGTTAGCATTATCTTTAGTTTATAATGTTTATCTATATTTAATTTTTTTTCTTAAACAGATGGATAAATTAATTAATTAATTAATTAAAATTTTTCTTCTTAAATAGATGGATAAATTAATTAATTAATTATCTTTTAAGCACAATTAGTTTTAATTTATATTAAACTACTTAATCATAGTTAGTTATTACTATTTATTAATTTTACAATTTTATAATTTTAATGACCAATCATTGAGGATTTTTATTTATTATTAGTGTTAATATTTTTTTTATATTTTATATCAACTATATTCTAAAATTAAAATAGGAGTAGAATTAAAATATTTATGATGTTAATCATAATTCTACCCAAAAATAACTTATCATTTTTTTATTCTTTTTGCCCCAGTTTATTTGCTTTCATAACATACTTATAATTCCATCTTTGTTTATTATATTACAATTCCATAACATACTTACAAATTAATTAATTAATTATCTTCTAAGCATAATTAGTTTTAATTATATTAAACTATCTTATCATAATTTATTATTATTAATATTTAATAATTTTACAATTTTATAATTTTAATGACCAGTCATTGAGATTTTTTATTTATTATTAGTATTAATATTTTAATTAAAATTAAAATATATTTGTGATGACAAAAAATTATGAAAGATTGTGAATGATTCTAATTTGACTATATAAGATAATTTTTATATTATGAAAGTTATGGCTAATCCATAGTCATCTATTACTTTTTTTTTATATTTTATACCAACTATCTCCTAAAATTTAAGTAGAGGTAAAATTAAAATTTTTATCATGTTAATTTTAATTCTATTTGAAAATAACTGATCACTTTTTTTCTTTTTTTTGCACTAGTTTCCTTACTTCATTGACATATGTATAATTATATTTTTTAATATATTAGTGATATAGTAATTTTTCATATTTAATTGTACTCACATTTTATACGACTCTTTAAACATATAAACAACTTATGAAAATTAATTATAAACTCGTATTACAGTACAAAAATATAATAATACTTTACCAAATTTTTACTCCATAAAACTATAATTCATCAAAAACTTTTAAATATAAATATGTTGCTAACAAATATTAATTTTTAAATTACTATATTAATTTTTTGAAATTAATTATTTTATTGTAAACCATATATGTGGAAATTGACATAAAGGTATAATATTTATTGTACTTGATAAGAATTTTTATAAATATAAAACGTAATATATTAAAATATTAACTAATTTTTTAAATTAATAAGCTAAATTAGTAGTGCCTATACTACAATATGAACTTAAAAATAAATATATTATATTAATCTTATTTAAATTAAATATAATTAAATATATATTAAATAATAATTATTTTGCTCTTTTCTTGTTCTAATAGAATTCATTCTTTTGTTATTTTAATTAAATATAATTAGATATTAAACATAATTAATTATATATTAAATAATAATCATTTTGTTTTTTCCTTATTCTAATTGAATTCATTCTTTTCTTATTTAAATTAAATATAATTAATTATATATTAAATAATAATTTTCTTATTTTTTCTTATTCTAATCTTGAATTCATTATTCCTTATTTAAATTAAATATAATTAGATAATTATATTATTTAATAAAAAATGATCATATTATCCATCATAAATATATAATTAGAAAGAATTTAGTGAGAAATTTTATGCAAATATGTTCATCCTCTCCCCTTCCATACATTTATATATAGTAAAGTATAGGTATGAACTTAAAAATTAATATATTATATTAATCTTATTTAAATTAAATATATATTAAATAATAATTATCTTGTTCTTTTTTTATTCTAATAAAATTCATTCTTCTGTTATTTTAATTAAACATAATTAGATATTAAATATAATTAATTATATATTCAATAACAATCATTTTGTTCTTTTCTTATTATAATTAAATTAATTATTTTCTTATTTAAATTAAATATAATTAGATAATTATATTATTTAATTAATAAATGATCATATTATCCATCATAAATATACAATTAGAAAGAATTTAGTGATGATTTTTATGTAAATATGCTTATCATTCCTTTCCCCCCAACACACACACATATATATATATATATATTCTCTTCGAGGCTTATAATTAAATAAATCTATTTTGCATCATGTTAAATTTACTTTATTTTTACTTCAAAGATAACTCAATTACACTAAAATTAAATTACAAAGATTCAAAATTCATTTAATTGAATAATTATTAGCGATTACAAATTAAACATTGAGCACTTTTAGTTTTAATGTTATACTAATCAATAATTTTTTACCAAATGTAATTTGTTTGTAAACATTTGCTTTTAAATAATTAATAAAAAAAAAATTTGTTTGCAATTTAATTTCCAAGTAACAGCTCTACGAAAAGTAAATGCTTTCCCAGCCGACGTAAAGCACGTCCAACAAATCAAATCTTACCCGAATACGTTATTGAATTTGTGTGGTGGTGGTTGCAAGAAGTCCCATCTCATAGGAAATTAATTCCAACATCAGTACAAGAAATTAAAGTTTGATTTTAAATTGAGCCATCAGTCTCGCGAAAAATATTTATAAGTCTCGTGAAAAATGAGTTTTAGCAAATTTTAATGTCCAATGTACCGATAAGGTTTGCTCGTCTCTGTCTTGCTTTTGTTTTCATTCTGGTCAACTAATGGCTTAAATATTGGGGTCAAACAATTTGGTTTTCAAAGAAAATATATATATTTAGTAAGTTGTAATATAATGTGACCTAATCATATATTATTTTGATATAAATATTATATTAAAAATATTTTTAATTATATTATATTATATTATATTATAATATATCAAACATACTTATTAATATATTTAGATCAATACAGATCACTTTAAAGCGAGACATAATTCTTTTAACTGATGAAAACCGAATCAGCAGATCATCAAGTTCAATCGCTTGCTCTCCAAAGTACAGATCGTCAACCAAATCTTGATCACTGCACGAAGATCCTTATTTTTGAACAAAACAATCTATAACCAACACACACAATCTTTATTTTTTGTTTTCTAGACAGTATTATCTCCATTACTTGGATACTTAATAGTCCTATATTTTAGGAGCTTGCTCCCCAAAACAATTTCCTATAAATATCTCGCAACCACCCAGGATATAAGTTAAGCATTTTAAACACTCTAAACTCTATATTTTTTATAGATAAAATAGAGTCTAACTTAAACGTCGAAATGCTCATCTAGACAGATTGTCTAGGCATTGTTTTTCTGTTTTGCAAATCCTAGAAGTTCAACTATACCCTGGGAGAGATTGGAATTCAGTTTTGCTCACATCACCCATAGTATTACATATTTTCTAATGTTTAATTTTGATGTCATCTGCAAAATTGAGCTTTACAGCACCAACAATACAATTATATTTTCTAAGAAATTTCAAATTGAATTCATATATTGAACTCAAGTTCAAATCGATCTTATTCTATTATGATATATTTATCACAGACAGAAAATTATTTATTTGAAAATTTAATATTAAATGCTATCTCTAGCTGCTTATTTAAATGATGAATACTCTCTTAATATTAAATATTAATGATAGCCATTCAATTTGAGAGACTTATTTAGTGGATTAGCATAGGATGCCCTTCTAGGAGATGGACCCGTCTTCAATTCTGCCGAACCTGTTGTGAAGAAATCTGTGGCTCGTGCCATTAACATCGATGTCGGTTATGCTTTTTTTTCTTTTTTGCCCAGAGATGTCAATGCTTGACCAAAACAAATGCCATGAGAGATTATTAATATGGTTTTCGTTTTAATTAATTAAATTAAATTAAATAGTAGTAATAAATAGGGTTTGTTTGAATAAATGCTGAATAAGATGGAATCTTATTTAAAAAAAAAAAAACTAAGATATGGTATTTATTTTTTATTTTTCTTTACTGAAAATTTGTATTTTAGAAAACAGATGATGAAATAGAGAAAATTAATTTTTTATTTTTTTATTGTGATAATTTTTTAAATGATAAATCAATTCAATTTAATTTAACTAAGTCTTTCTCTCATCTATTATGATGTGCTTAATCTTCCTAACCGAGACCTTCTTAGGTCTCTGCTTCACTTGCTGAAACCATTTTAATCTCTATTTTATCACACTGTCTTCAATCAATGCAACTCACACTTTATCTCTAATGTGACTCCCATTTCGTTATCCAACACATCTATTCACTTTATTAGAAATTTTACTGTCACATAAGACTCTTATGATAAGCCATCATTTCAACCATCTAGTTTTTATTCTGTAACTAATATTTTTCTCACAACCTCCATCTCCTTGAAGGATTGGCCTAGATATTTAAAGTGGGCACTTTGGAGCAATGTCACTCCATTGAAGCTAATTCCTTCATGATCCTCATTTCGGTCTTCACTAAATTTACAATGCATTTATTTCGTTTTGGTTCTATTTAATCTAAAAACCTTGAACTCGAAGGTGGTCCTTCATAATTCTAACTTTTTTATTTACTTCCTCTCGTGTCTTATCTGTCAACACAATATCCTTTACAAATATCTTGTTAATTATATATAATAATAATAATAAATATATTTTTCGGGTTTAGAAAAGCAAAAACCAGAAATTATATACAATAGTAAAGGGTTGCTACGTCACGTGTTGCTGAAACCAACCGCATTGATGCATGGATTCAATACGATCTCAAATATTTAAAAAATAAATAAAGGAATTTCTATAGAAATGTCTAAAAAAAGGTTTATTTTTATAAATATACCCTTATTATAAAATTTTTACTTTCATACGCTCCAGTTCTTTTTTCTTACATTTACATCCTCTTTTCACATAAACAAAAAAACTCTACAAAATCTCACCAAAAAAAGGGAGAGTTTTGAATATTCAAATAAAAAAAAGTTTTAGACAAAACTTTAAATAGTAAATCACCATAAATAATAATTAATTCTTGCTAATATCTTTCCTTTCACCCTTATTTTTTTCCTTCTACTTTCTTTGTTTCCTCCAGTTTTTTTCTCCTTCATTTTCTTTTTTTCCGCAGCTGGTTTCTTTTCCACGTAGCTAGTTAAAAGAAAAGAAAAACACTTCTATTAGAATTGTTGGACTGAAAAATTTAATACTTCAATTCTTTGAGTTTGAAATAATAAAAATGAGTAATTTCTCAAAATTGAGAGATTATTTCAAATTCAAATTTTCAGTTAAGCTCAAATTTAAAAATAAATTCTTTAAATGGTATAACACTCTTTGAATATTATATATATATCAAGTAATACAAACAAAAACAATTTCACTAAAATTTTGTGATCTTTTAATTATTATTGCATTAAAAATTTTCAAAAGTGAGGAAATTATGTGTTTTTTTAGGAACTTGAAAGCTTTAAAATATGAAAATTGAGTTTCAGATATGAAATTTATAGAAACTAATGAAACAGAGATATTTTTCAGTAAACCCAGAAAACAGTATATCTAGAGTATATCATAGGTATATCATAAGTATATATTTTACTAAATTTGATTAACTTGTATTTATTTGATATATATCTTTAAATATTTTTGGATATTGAGTATTACAAAAATATAAATATATAACAAGAATACATAAACTATATATTAGATAAAAAAATTATATTCTTAAAAAAATAACAAATGATTTTCATAATAAACAATATATCTTAAGTATATAACGAGTATATTTTAGGTAAATCAAGTGTATAACGAGTATATTTCAGGTATATCTTAAATATATAAATGTTTACATATTATTTAGACACTTAATACATTCAACTTTTTTCTTTGAAGAAATATCAACACTTTTTTTTTTTAAATATGATTCGTCATCAAGCATGGATGACAATATTAATTAGAATATATGAATATTTTTAAAGAATTTAAGAGTTAAATTAAATTTTTAAGAGATTAAATAAAATTAACAATGATGTTTAGTTTTCACAGTAAAGAGTATATTTTAGGTTTATTTTAAGTATATCACGAGTATATATTAGTCATATTTTAGATATATCATAAGTATATATCAGAAATAAATTTTTTCATCTTCTTTGAAGATTTAACGCTCTCAACCTTATTATTTATTTAGTACAAGAAACTCTAGCTTGGAGCAAAAATTTTCTACACAAAATTTATAATTATTTAGTATATTAGTATATTAAATATTGCTTTAAATTAAAAAATGATTTCTTATTTTATCATGCAAATATGTGATTATCATATTATTAATTAATAGCATAAATATAAAAAGTTTTGAATTACTAAACTAATTAACAACAACATTGCATGAATGAGATATATAGAAAAAGAAAAAATAGAAAAAAAGAACCAAGTAAATAGACAAAAGAAGCAAAAATATGATATAAATGCGAAAAAACATACACATATTAAAACTAAAATAAAAAAAGCGTAAAAAAAACAAAAAGCAAAAAATAAAAAAATCAGAATTAAAGGTTAAAAAGTAAATAAAATAAAAAAATGTATATCACGTGATTTCCTCATAAATAAATAAAAGAAAATCGAGGCCTTTATTATTAGGGAAAAGGTGAGTTACTGTATTTGGTGGTTGTAACAAAATCCCCACTTTCTGATAAATTAATAAGGCCTGTATAATTTTCAAAATCCGATCCTTAACGGGTAGTTATATCAAAATTGAGCTATTTTATTTCGTTGTATGAGGGTAAAATTGAAATTGGCTGTCAAGTATTGGAATGAAATTGAGCTTTTCATCATAAAATTTTCATATTAAGAATGTGTTTAGAATTACTGTTAGAAGTTAAAAAGCATTTTTAAAATTTTTTATTTAATTAATTAATTTTTATTACCTTTTATAAACAGTTTTTCAAATCAACTTTTGCGATAAGTATTAATTTACTATTTCTGTTTAAAAGTAATTTTACAAAAAATAAAGCAATTTTAAAAGGTTGTTTTAAAAAAAATAAAAACTTCTGTTGAAAAATGTTTTTAGCTAACTCAATTCCAAACAGGGTCCAACTCATTCGGATGATGTAGATAGTTACTTGACAAAATGTGATTGGTTTACGCGGGGTTCGATTTTTAGAAAGCTGAGTAGATAGCCAAGTATTTTTCACGCTACTAAGCCCTGCTCCCTAGACCCTTGCTATAAATACTAACCATTTCGTTCAAAATTACTCACCCACACGTCTCTCAATTTCTCTCACACTACTAAACCATAAACACAGACACACGCTCTATCCATGGCTTCTAATTCTCTTCAGAGTGACCAAGAATCTATGGCAGCATTGGAACTAGAAACCATGACGAATAATAATAATAATCCACCGCCAGCTAAAGGAGGTGGTGGTGGTGGTGTTTTCTTGACTTGGGAAGATTTATGGGTGAGTGTTTCAAATGGGAGAAAAGGCAGCAAATTCATTCTTCAAGGTGTAACTGGTTATGCGAAGCCTGGAGAACTCTTAGCTATTATGGGTCCTTCAGGCTGTGGCAAGTCTACACTTCTTGATGCATTAGCAGGTAGTTGATTGTTCTTTTCTGAAAATAAAAAACATATCATCAGTTTTTCTTTTTGATAAATTACTTTAACATCAATTTCTACTTTAATTCTTACTATTTCAAAATTAAGACTTTTAGTTGCTAAACTAACTTAAAATTATAGATTTTGAGAGATTAAAAGCATCGTTTAATTTTAATATCATATCATCTATTTCTCGAAAAATATGAATTAAAAGTTGTTGAGAAGTAAATTTTTTTTTATTTGACTTTATATTGTTATTTTTAGAAGTTACTAATGTAAAAGATAATAAAACCAAACTCCAATTACTTAGGTCCATTTAATAGAGATTAGATGTATCAATTTACATTTATTTCAATTAAGGAAGTCTGATTTACCTAACTCCTCCTGATAAAATTATTTCCTCCAAACTTAAGAAGTGGAAATCTTTATTTTTTTAAAAAATTTTATTTAATTATGGCTACGAAACAAACTAATTTTTCTATTTTTCATAAAATTATACTTTCTTCCTCATTTATTCTACACCAAATAATATAAAGTATTATATAATATAAGAATTAAAGAATAATTTTCCTTTTTTTTCAACCTTTTCAATTTTTCATAATAATATGTTTTGCATTAATTACAATACATAACTCATAATTTATATTATTGATCATTATATTCTTTTTATAACATAGTTATTATTTAATATGAAATATTATAATGACGGTTCATTATTTAACGTGGTCTAGCATGGAGTAGAAAAAACCTCTCCAAAGTCGTTGTAGTCTATATATGCAAAATTAAACAAATACTGTTGTCAAAATTAATTATATAATTTGAACAAATTAGGCAAATAACAGTTGTCAAAATTAGACAAATATAATTAATTTTGACCACAGACATTAGTGATGTATTGCCTAAGTACGCTTGGAATATTGAAGTTATGAAGCCTTTTAGAGAAATTTTTAAGTAAATTTAATTTAATACGTCATATGTAAATTAAATTAATTACATATTAATATGTAGTATTATTAATTAAATATAATATTATATTGATTGGGTTATTTATTATCCTTAATTATCTATAATTAAACAACGGCTAATATAAATGATATATCTAATAAGTGACATCACATGTCAATGTGTAATGATTTAGTTTATAGATAATGTAATTAACTAAGTCTACCTAAGAATTTCTCAACCTTTTAATGCAAACTTTTTCAAAATTGTATAAAACTTACTCCTTTCATTCTGAATAAAGTGGTCATTAAGAAAAAAATCACCATTTTTAAGGTAATAATAATTTTATCATAAATTATCCAAAAAATCCCTATTAATTACAGTATAAATTAAGAAAATATCTCTCATACTTAGGAAATAAAATAGTAAATTAGCTATTTTATCATATTTTTTTTATTAGGTTGCTAAATGACCACTTATTTATAAACAAAATTAACTTTTTAATAGCCACTTTTTTCATAATGGAGGGAGTAATTAACAAGTGATAATTATGAAAAAGTTGTATTTTCTATTTTTTTTAAAATCATAATCTAACAAAACAATTAAAAATTTTCAAATATAAAATATAGTTTAAAATGTAATTTCATAAACATATTAATATCAATATAAGAGGGGTAATGATTGTTACTACACAATGATAAAATTATGTTTTGGGAATACGAAAAATTATTAAATAGATCTGATGCACATGAAAATAATGAATTTTCTTTCATATTTAAGTGGAAACTATCTTTCATAAATAAAAATGATAACTAGCTAAATGTGAGTAGAAAGTGCACTATTTAATGTGCAGAAATGCACTTAGTAATTTCTCAAATCAGCATTGTCGCATGTGAAAGTGCTATTGCATGGATTTTGACACTTTAACAAAATAAGAATATTTGTTTTACCGTTTCCATTTTCATCAAAGACTTTTAAGATTTTCTAGGAAAAATATCATATAGGAATATGCCATAGTCACCACACGTTCAAATATTTGAATACTAATAGTAACTTTGAAAATTATGCTTCCAAATACATCCAAGAAGTTTCTTTCTCTATTTTTCCCTTATTACTAATTTAAATGTTGTTTTTTAGTAACTTTGAAGATATTTGTTGCAGGGAGACTGAGTTCAAATACAATGCAAACAGGAGATATTCTAATTAATGGTCAAAAACAAAGGCTGGCTTATGGGACATCAGTAAGAAATTTCCTATATGAATAAAGTAGATTTTAGCTTATTTATTTCTTCGTGACAAAATTACATCATACAATTTGTTGGGTGCAGAGAAAAAAATAAAAAAAAATGTCAGTAAAGAAAAAAAAATAATAACAATAACATTAATTGTGGATTAAAACTAAAACTTTATAAGCTATTTATATATGTTTTGTTATAAAACTAAAACTTTTTCCTTTCTTGGATATGACTGTGAACATAGGCATATGTAACACAAGATGACACCTTGATCACAACATTAACAGTAAGAGAAGCAGTTTACTACTCAGCACAACTTCAATTGCCAGATTCAATGTCAAAGAAAGAAAAGAAAGAAAGAGCAGAAATGACAATAAAAGAAATGGGATTACAAGAAGCAATGAACACTAGAATTGGAGGTTGGGGAGTTAAAGGCCTAAGTGGTGGTCAGAAGAGGAGAGTTAGCATTTGCATAGAAATCTTAACACACCCAAAACTTCTATTTCTTGACGAACCCACAAGTGGGCTTGACAGTGCAGCTTCTTACTATGTTATGCGCAGAATTGCAACTTTGGATCAAAGAGATGGGATTAGAAGAACCATTATTGCATCTATTCATCAGCCTAGTAGTGAAGTGTTTCAGCTTTTTAATAGTCTTTGCCTTCTCTCTGCTGGTAAAGTTGTTTACTTTGGGCCTGCTTCTGCAGCAAATGAGGTAATTAATTTAATTTTTTTTAATATAACTGTAGAGATTAATTAATCTAATGTAATTAATTTTTATATATGTATAATGGGAAATTTTCAACTAATTAATTAATTTATCTCTTTAATTTTGTTGTTGTTTCAATTATATTTACAGTTTTTTGCTTTGAGTGGGTTCCCTTGCCCAACTCTTCAGAACCCATCTGATCATTTCCTCAAAACCATTAACAAAGATTTTGAAAAGGTATGTTGTTTTGAACTCAATGTCCTTTATCTTATTTTAGGCTGACTGTATTTACAAATTATATATTAATAAAAAAAAACTTTTGTATTTGTCTGGTAATTAAAAAAAATCCTTGACATATAATTTCTCAGAAAAACGCTAATTGCATGTGGTGAGGAATGTGGAGAGCCCAAAATCAACAATAATAATTTTCAAATGGAAATGAACAATTTTTAAAGTGACGAACTCAAAATATTTTTAATAATAAAACTTCACTATTACAACTCACTTTATAAACTCATTACAACTCACTACACCACACTACCACACACCACTCAAAATTTTTCTACACTTCACTTTCTTATTTTGCTTGATGAAAATAGCAATGGAGGTAAGGCTATTTATAGCCAATGAATGGCAAAAATTTGTGGCTGCAAATAATTTTGACAAATTTGTGGTTATTAATAAAAGCAACTAAATGTGGATGATATTTAAAACCATTTGTTAATGCTCCACTTGATTTGCTTGGCCACATGCTTTACTTTGTCCATCAAATGTCGACTAAACCAAAACCACACATAATAAATTAGTAATGATTTTAACACTCTCCCTCATTACTAATTTTCTTCTTTGATATTCTTCCTTAAAACCATACTAAGTAGTTTGCGAAACTTTTCCAGCTTCTCACAGTTAAGACCCTTTATGAAAATGTCTGCCACTTAATCTTCCGTCTTCACTTGAGACATTTTGATCTCTCCTAGTAAAGCCTTCTCTTATATAAAATGATATTGTACTTCTATATGCTTTGTCCTTACATGAAACACTAGATTTTCAATTAGGCAGATTGCTGACTGATTATCACAATGTAATGAAACTGGATAATCAATTTGTTAATGCGGTCATTACTGTTGCACGGTATTCTACTTCTGTTGTAGAGAGTGACACAGTTGATTGTCTTTTACTGCTCCAAGTAATAGCTCCAGAACCTAGGTTAAACTCATACATAGTAGTCGACCTTCTAGTGTCATAATCATCGGCATAATCAATATCACAATATCTTTCCAATTTGCAAGCTATTCCACTCTTGTAGAATAAGCTAATATCAAGTGTTCCTTTGATATATCTCAATATTCTCCGAACTGCTTTTAAGTAAGGCTTTTTCGGACTTTGTATGAATCTATTGGCAACTCTAACTACAAATGCAATATAAGATCTTGTAAGTGTCAGATAGATTAAACTGCTGACTATTTGTCGACACATCACTAGATCCTCCAAAATTTTGCCTTCTGTCATACTCAATTTTGAGTTCACTTCTATTGGCAGGGCTAGAGGTTTGCAGTTAAGCGTTTCATACTTCTAAAGTAGATCCTTAGCATATTTCTACTGACATAGAAATAACGCTTCCTTTGTGCACTCTACTTCCAATCCGAGAAAGTGATTCAAACTCTTCCAATTCTTTCATCTAAAAGCAAACTGACAAATTCTCCTTTATCGGGTGGATTTCTATCTTATTATCTCCAGTTATAATAAGATCATCCACATAAACAAGGATTATTGCTAATTTCCCTTCTTTAGCTTTCATAAACGAACTTGAATCTACCGGTGCAACTGTGTATCCATTGTGAATGAGAAATTCAGCAATCTTCCCATACCAAGCTCTAGGGGCTTACTTCAACCCATATAGTGCCTTTTTCAACTTACAAACATATTTAGGATAGAGTTTGTGCTCAAATCCTTCTAGTTGCTCCATATACACTTCTCGATCAAGCTCTCTATTCAAAAAAGCATTTTTCACATCCATTAACCACAAATTCCATAAATTGCTGCAAGTGCCAATAGAACATGAACTGTTGCTATCTTGGCCACTTGACTAAATGTCTCATCATAGTCTAGTCCATATTGTTGTGAAAAACCATGTGCAATCGATCAAGCTTTAAGCCTCTCAATTGATCCATCTAGACAAGTCTTGATCTTGTATACTCACTTACATGATATATGGGCTTCACATCTTTAGGCTTAGGTACTAAATCCCAAGTTTGGTTTTCAATAAGAGCTTTGATCTCCTCCTTTATGGCTTTTCTCCATTCAACTTTCTAAGATGTCTCCTTATAGAATGTTGGCTCTTTTTCTTCTTCTGCTAATGCAACATTAGCATATTTAGGGTTCTGCTTTATCAACCTGATTGATCTCCTCAATGGTGGTGGTGAAGACTTTGTTAATGGTGATGATGAGGAAGTCTTTACTACTGGTTGAGCTTCCAATAACTCTTCTACTGGTAAATTCTCTAACTCTGTTCTCTGATAAACACCTGTTTACCATGGTGTCTCATGAGGCTGAGGATGTACCATAGTCTCTGAACTCTGTTGGACTTCTTCTAACTTCTCCTTTTGTGCAACATATTCTGCTATCCACCAAGTTGATGTCTCGTCAAACACAACATTTCTTAAGACATGACATTTACCAGTGGTAGGATCACAACACCGCCAGCCTTTTCTATTTTCATCATAGCCCATAAAAATGCACCTGATTGCCTTTTTGTCAAACTTGCTACGTAAATGATCAGGAACAAATACATAGTAAACACAGCTGAATACTTTGAAATGGCTCACTGTGGGTTTCATTTTCCATAGCTTCTCAAATGGAGACATAAATTCAATCTTTAGTTGTAGAAGTTTGTTGATTATATGAGCTACTGTTCTCATGCACTCAGCCCAAAATCTGCTAGGAACATTTTTAGCATGCAACATACTTCGGCATGTTTCTGCAAGATGCTTGTTCTTTCTTTCTGCAATATCATTTTGTTGTGGTGTGTTTGTACAAGTCAGTTGTCATCGAATCTTGCATTATAGTAGATAATTGGACAACTCTTCAGACATATATTCTCCCCCATTATCAGTATGAAGACATTGAATTTTTGTGCGAAGTTGACCTTCCACCAGCAGCTTGAATTCTTTGAACTTTGCAAGAGTTTCAAATTTTTCTTTCATAAAGTACACCTAGACATATCTTGAATAATCATCAATCAATGTCACTATATAATGCATACCATTGACTGATGATTGCTTCACCTTCCCAAATACATCTGAGTGGATCAACTCTAGTGGTTGTTTAGCTTTGAATGATAACTCCTCAAATGGTAGCTGATGTGCCTTTCCATACTAGCATCTAGCATAGACTATGTCAGTGCAAACATTTAAATCATGTAGTCCTCTTAGTGAAGACTTGTTCATCATCATCTTCAGCTTGTGATAATTGAAATGTCCTAGCCATGCATGTCATAAATCAGTTGTCTCATTATTCATCATCCTGTTAACATAGGCCTCTTCTGCTAGCATAACATACATATAGTCCACCTTTTGCCCCTCCATTATCGGTTTGTCAACTATTTTGACTTGTTGACAAACCTTGACATCATTTGGACCAAATATAACAAACTTGCCACAATCTATAAGCTGTGAGTCTAGCAAAAGATTTTTCTTCATCCCTGAAACTCGATAGACATCCTCTAGTTGCACTTGCTTTTGATTGAGATAGGAATCAATCAATGTATCACCGACATGAGTGATTGGTAATCTCGAGTTATTTACAGTCATCACAACTCGCCTGCCTTTATACTATGAAACATATCAGAGTTTGTCTTTATCTCCTGTCATATAACTGGAACATCCAGAATCAAAAATCCAGTCCTTCTCATTGTCAATTCTATGAGAACTAGAAGCATTATAGGCTTGCTCCTCTTCTTCCTCTATTGTGGTTGCCATAAAGCTCGAAACTTCCAGAATTCCTGAATTGGAATACTCTTGATTTTGCATTGTTTCGAGTGTCATAAACAATGCTTCAGCATTCCATTCAGGTTCAGTTTGACGACAGTTGCTGACTATTGCTTCATTGCTTTCAACAGATCTTTTCTTTGATTAGCAATCTCTTATGTAGTATCCCTTTCTGCCATAATTGAAACACTTGCCATTCTCACGTTTAAAATTTTTAGATTGGCTATTCTGCTGGTACTACTGCTGATCTCCCCCTAATTGAGGCTTTCCTCGTGTCTTCCCTCCATTTTGACCACGAGGTTGGTTTCTTCTTTTGTTGGTGAAGAGCGCCACCTCCTCAATATTCAAAGACACCCTAGCCATTTGCTTTGCTAAAGTTTCTTGACTCGCCAACAAATTCTCAAATTCTTTAATTGAAGGTTATGTGGGCCAACATTGAACTGCAACAATAAATCTCCTGTACTCAGATCGTAAGCCATGTATGATGATTCACCTCATTCTTTCACTGCCAATTTTGGATTCCTCATCCAGCTGAGCAATTTCCTTGCATAAAGACTTCATCTTGGTGAAATACTGACTAATTGTCATATCTCGTTGTGAGATAGACATTAGTTCATTTTCTGGCAACTGGAGTCTTGTATCATTTTTCTTTGCAAATCGCAAAGCAAGAGAATCCCAAGCTTCTTTGGGTGCGGCAGCTTCCTTAATGTGCTCCATCATTTCTTCTTCAATAGTGGTTTTTATAGCGAACATGGCTTTCCCAACTTTAATATTCTATTTTCTGAGATTACTAGTATCATCTTTTGGTGGTGGTGGTGTAGTATCCGTCCCAGCAACAAACTCCCAGAGGCCTTGTCCCTACAAGTATAAACATTATGTGACTCTGCCATTATCACTTGGTTTTAGCAGCCTCATAATTAACCAAGTAAGTGTGATTCCAAACAGATAAACTTCACAGTTCCAAACTGAACACGAGCAAAATCTCCCCCTAACTCTCTAAAAAAAACCCAAGAAACTTTTCTGATGTGGAAGATTAATTTATACCGCAATCACAGAGCACACTCAGTATTCTTGGCTCTGATACTAATTGAGGAATGTGCAGAGCCCAAAAACAATAATAATAATTTTCAAATGGAAAATGGACAACTTTTAAAGTGATGAACTCAAAATATTTTTAGTAATAAAACTTTACTATTACAACTCACTTTATAAACTCATTACACCACACTACCACACACCACTCAATATTTTTCTACACTTCACTTTCTTATTTTGCTTGATGAAAATAGCAACGGAAGTAAAGCTATTTATTACCAATGAATGACAAGAATTTATGGCTGCAAACAACTTTGAAATATGTGGTTATTAATAAAAGCAACTAAATGTGGATAATATTTAAAATCATTTGTTAATGCTCCACTTGACTTGCTTGGCCACATGCTTTGCTTTGTCTATTTACATTTCTTGTCCTACCATTATCAAATGTCAACTAAACCAAACCACACATAATAAATTAGTAATGATTTTAACATTTGGTATATTGTTATTTTAACGGTTGTCAAAGAAACAATATATTGAAACTATTGATTAAAACTTATTTTTAAAGTAAATTTTATATGTTTTAATTATAAAATTTCAAAATAATTAAATATTACTTCTAAATTATCTTTTTTAATATCTAAAATTATATTTTAGTTCAATCCTATTATTACTAAATATGTTCATGAATCAAGTTTAAATTTAAAAAATATTAATTTTTTTAAAAAATAAATATATTTTACTCGTAACTTTCTTCACAAATTAAATTTTAAAACTCGAAATATGAACAGTCATAATTATATCAAATACGAAAAGGAGTGCGCAAATTTCCATGCACCCTTTGTTAGATTGGTGAGATCCACTATGGGGAGCAACGTGAATTCCACCATTCCAATTTCTAGTTATGTAATTTCTGATTAATGTGTTCTTATATATAATTAATTACATAATGATTGATATTACATAATGATTGACAGGATCTTGAACAAGGTTCAGAAGCTGCAATGACAACAGAGGAAGCAATTACTACTATTATAAAGTCATACAAATCATCTAACAATTATCAGGAAGTTAGAAGACAAGTAGCTGAAATATCTAAACAAGTAAGTGGACAATCACTCGTATAATTATTTGACTTAATTGATTGTACCTTGATTAGTATTGAATTTTGGCTTGACGAAACTAAGAATATTAAGTTTAGTACGCTGTAATACAATATAATATAATATATTTAATTTTTAATATTTATATTATATTAGAAATGTAATTAATAATATTATATTATATTACAATTTACTAAATATATTTTAATATTGTATTAAGGTCATTGAAATTTCAAAATCAATTTCTTATTAGAACCAAATTAATAAAAAATTATATATATATATATATATATATATTAAATAAAGGAAACGAATTAATTAATGAAGATTAAAAAATTAAATGGTTGCAGGATGGTGGAGCACTAGAGAAGGAAAGAAGGCGTGCTAGTTGCTTGACTCAAAGTCTGATTCTTACAAAAAGATCTTCAGTGAACATGTTTCGTGATTTGGGCTATTATTGGCTTCGTCTTGCTATTTATCTTGCCTTGGCTATAGGCCTTGCCACTGTGTTTTCAAACCTTGGTTCTAGTTATAATTCCATTAAGGTAAACCCAGTATTAATAATTAATTAATATGTGATTATTTATTTATTTGCAATTGCCTGAATTAATTATTAATTACTTAATTGTGTGGATGAATCAAATTTTTAATTATTTCAGGATAGAGGCTCATTGCTGATGTTTATAGCTTCTTTCTTAACATTCATGACCATTGGTGGATTTCCTTCTTTTGTGGAGGACATGAAGGTACATGTTCATCTTTGTCGTCTGATGAGGTTTTTGAATTTGATTTATCGAGTTATTAGTTCAGCAAATTTACATGAGTTGAATAGTATAATTAATCCTAATTAAAATTTAGTGACTAGATTAACAAAATAGTATAATTAATCCTAATTAAAATTTAGTGACTAGATTAACAAAATAGTATAAATACCTAGATTAATTAATTTAACCTTTTAACTTTCTAATTACTTATTAATAAAATAATAACATTTTCCGGTCAATTTTTTTTCTTAGGTAATTAAGATAAAATTGCAATAGTAATTAACCTTACTAATACAAAAAGCCTTTTTAATATCAAGTGGATCATCTCGTTAACGTTAATAAGAATTAGCAGCATTATCACCTGATGTATAAAACTTTGTAATTAATCAAAAGTATTTTATAATGCTCTTATTATAGATATTTGACAACACTATTACTATGTTAACATATGTTGGACATTTGTTAATACTATTAATTTCATGATATAAATATATATTTATTGTTAGTTGTTAGTTTTAGTAGTATGTATTAAATGTTATTAAAATGAGTTCCATCCTTAAAATAAAGGTTCTAAGAATATGTTTCTTTTTATGCTAAATTCAGGTATTTCAAAGAGAAAGATTGAATGGGCACTATGCAACAGCTGCTTTTGTAATTGGCAACACATTCTCAGCAATACCATATTTGCTATTAATATCACTAATTCCTGGAGCTATAGCTTACTATCTTCCTGGCCTTCAAAGGGGAAGTGAACACTTCCTATACTTCATGCTTACCTTATTTGCTTGTATGATGCTAGTAGAGAGCTTAATGATGATTGTTGCATGTGCTGTGCCTAATTTTCTAATGGGGATAATAACTGGGGCAGGCATTCAAGGAATCATGATTTTATGTGGTGGATTTTTTAGGTTACCAAATGATTTGCCTTCACCATTTTGGAAATACCCAATGTACTACATTGCTTTTCATAGGTATGCTTACCAAGGCATGTTCAAGAATGAATTTGAAGGGCTAACCTTTCCTAATAACAATAATCAACATGGACAATCGACAAGGATAAGTGGTGAAGAGATTTTAAGAGATACATGGCAAGTGAACCTGAGTTATTCGAAATGGGTCGATCTTGCTATTTTATTTAGTATGGTAGTTGTTTATAGGATTTCATTTTTAGTTATTATTATGATTAAGGAGAAGGTTAAGCCTTTGATTACTAAGTTTATGTCAGTGCCTCCAAAGCAAACAACACAGGTTATGGAGAATCCCGTGGCCACTCCTCCACACAGGGAGATTTTGTAGAATAGTATGTTTGTCGTTTCTTAAACAGGAGATATATAAATATATTGTAATCTTGTAACTCTCCTATGAATTATTGTGAATAAATAAGGTTCATCTTCATGAGAGGTGCACCCATATTCCCTAGAATTTTTATGGTATCAAAGCAATATATAGTTTTGATTTTTGCATTTATAATTTATACAAATAGAAAGTTTTAAAGTGCAATTAAAAAAAATGAATTAGTAAAAATATAATATATCTTCAATATTATTTAATATTTTACCTTTTAAATATAAAATGATTGTTCAAAGTCCACCCTCAAAAAAAAAAAAAAAAAAGATTGTTTAAAGTCAGATAACTAGTTAAGCACACTAATTTTTCTTCTTTTGTTAAAAAAAAATAAAAAAGGTATATATATATATATATATATATAATTCTTTAAAATATGAATGAGATGCTCTAGTGTTTAAATTTTTAATATTACAAGGCAAACAGTTTCTACTATGCACAAGCCCAATGAAGAACAAATCATGAGTTAGTGATCTACTAAAAATGTTGGGCTAAATATGAATTCTGCTTTTCTTCTTCTTCTTTATTTTTTATTAAGAAGGAAAAAATAGAAATCATAAAAGGAATATATATAAATTAACGAGGAGTAGCATGTTGATAGACAAAAATATTTTTAATTATTATTATTAATTCCTAAGTTAGACATCTATTATTATTATTATTATTATTATTATTATTATTATTATTATTATTATTATTATTATTATTATTATTACATAAGGAAGTTTATTATAGTAGGATTTAGATTTGTTTTATAATTTCATGTAAAAAAAAAATTTCTTCCATCAAATTTTTACATTACCTAATTTTAAAAGTTTGTAGGGTTTTCACATCACTTCCATTTAAATTTAAGTCTAATATATTTTTTCAAGCCTATATAATTATATTATATTATATCTATAATTATCTAAGAATTAGAATTATAGTATTTAATTTTTGTGTTCTAATTTTATTCTTATACTTTATTTTATTTTTTATTTTTAATTTCTCATCACTTAAAAAATAGCATTATGATTTGTATATAATTATAGTTGGTATACTAATTTTACATATTTTTAATTTAGTAATTTTTTTTTACATATTTCATTTTTTTTAATTGTGAAATTAAATGTTAATTAATTGCAATTAAGGTTAAAAATAATAGTAGAATTAAAAGTTAATTAATTGCAATTGAGGTAGATTTTATATTATTATTATTATTATATCAATATTATTTCTTTGAAAAATAACATTAATTCATCAAACAAAAATAAACAACTCTTGAAAATATAATATATAATTATTTATGGTAAATACACATCTATATTAGGTATTGTTTGTTCGTGTGTTTTATTAATAGTCTTGCAAATTAAAGACACACATTGAACTATTTTCTTTTAATATTAAAAGAATATTCCCCATTTTTAACTGTTGAAAATGCAATATACAATTATCTATAATAAATATACCTCTACATTAGGTATTATTTGTCTATATGTTTTATTAATAGCCTTGCTAAATAAAGATACACAGAGAACTTTTTTCTTTTAAAATGAAAAGGATATTCCTATTTTCAACTATTAACAGTGATATTCTTGGTAGTATAACATGTTTTTCTGCATATTGTTATACTATTATTTTTGCACATATAACATTTCTATTAATTTTTTTGCACACCATTCTTATTCTATTGCATAGTCCATTAAATGCATCTAGATTTATAAGCAATATTATAGTACAATTAAATTTCAGTTCCAACTTATGAAAAGGCAAGTCATTTGGTAATAACATGTTTAGAAACTATTCTTTGGTATAATTCACACATTCTTATTATTATATTTGATATCACTATTCAATATTTTTTCTCGATATCTGTATCCAATTTAAATGAAATTTTTTCAAATTTGAAAAATTGAGCATTTATAAAATTTTACAAATAAAATATTTAAATCTAATTTGGCTATTTCTAATTGCACAATCACGCAACTCTTTGAATTTTATATGAGAAAGTATATTATCCTTGAAATAAGCAATGGAACTTACAAACTGTGTTGTATTCAGATTTTATACTTATGTGTCTTAGTACAAGTCTTAGTGTTAGCAAGCAATAAAATAAATAAAAAGTATGATTTTTTTAATTTATGATAATTCGACTATTCAATGCAAAATAAATATAAAATAAAGACATTTTTTGATTCAAAATAAATATAAAATTTGATTTAACTTTTATTTTTTTAATTTGTATTAAAAATTTACTTTTTTATATATTTTTATATATTGTATTAGATATTCTAGACTCAATTTATTCATTTATCTACATTTATTTTTTAAATGTCATACTTTTATTTTTTTATTTTTTGAACAAAGAATTTTTCTAATATAAGTTGATATTTATCTGATAATCTAATAATTTAAAATTCTTAATAATTTTATTCTTTTAAATGAGTCCATAGTTTGAACTTTGGATTAGTTCTTATTTGCTTAACAAATAGAGAAAAATTAAAGAGCAACTATGAATTACTCTATTTGGTCCATTTTGTTTAAGACTTTTTTCTTATTAAGATGTCGCAAAAAGTATATCCCATTTTTGTTTTTAATACTTCTTTTATCATTTATAATTATTTTGTCATTAGATATTAATTCAATTTTTTCTCATAAAACTTATAGGAAAATGTAAGGATTTATGAAGTTGAATATTTCAAAATAAATATTTATTATTCTAAAATATATTTCCAATGGAAAAATTTTTAAATATACTTTGAACATCTATTGTTTTAAATACGAAAATTTATATTTTAAACTTTTAAAGTTTCAAGAAAATAAAATTTAATTGTATTAATAAAGGGCATAAACAGAAAAATTGTATACTATTTAATGTATTCTTAAATTTTATAAATAAATATGTTCCAAACAAAATGAGATGAAAAAAGTAATTTTTTACTATTAATAGACATAACATGTAAAAAAAAAAGAAAAATTAACACTACATACTATTCCTTAGTACAATTCACACCTTATCTACGATTATTGTTTTGTAAAATTTCAATCTTAATGTTTTCAGTTTTATATACATTTCTATCACAAACACTAATTTTAGCAATGAAAAGTAGCAAATAAATAGCAGCGCCGCCCGGCGGCCCCCACCCCCCCCCCCCCCCCCCCTCCACAATTAACCTTTTGGATGCTTCTCTAAATACTTCATCCAAAAAGAGTGGTTAACTTTTCTAATCAATAAATTATCACTTATTTGTTGTCTGCTTTTCTTTTTCACAATTGGTTTTGAGGTCAATTTACAAACTTAAGATGACATTATTCTTCATAGAATGATCAACTTAATTATTACAATTATATATATTATATGTTATTTATTTGTTGCTTTGTAATACAAAACAATAAACACTATTAAAAATAATTTCTTTTAATGGCATATAATTTGCATGTGGCTAAAATTCAAATATTTGATAATGATGAGATTTAATAGTATTGTATAAGGAATATAAAATCATATTTACATAAATGTATAGGCAAAACAAGCCAAAAAATAATTCAAGGTCCCATTTGAAAATTCTTTATGCTTTAAATTATGAAAAGCAATTAAATTAAACTTAAATCACATTATCACTTTAAAATCCACATATATATAATATTAGTATATCATACCACTTAAGAAACATAGAATTTTATATGGAAATAAAAATAAATATATATTGAAAATAATTTAAGAAATTGGAAGAAAATTATTCAATTAAAGTTAGGTTAAATATATTTGAGGTAATTCAATTAGAAAGAAATTGATGTATTATTTATAATATTAATCATAATTCTTTATTTAGATTAGCATATAATTAAGATTTTATTGTCACGAACATCAATTTATATATTGCATAAAATTTATGTAAGTAACATTTTATGGAATATTTTTTTTTTACTTTTTTTCTCTTTTTAAATAATATTATCTAGCGACGTTGCAATTGTGACATTTCAATAAGCCACTTTTGCTCTTAATTTGTATAAATAGTATGCTACGTGTATTAAACAAATATAATATGCTATGCATATTATATTTCCTACTTGCAATTTAATTTGCACTTCCAATATATTTATTTTGTTGCAGAATAAATTTATAATTTATGCTATTTGTTTTATTTCATTATGATACTTTTAACATCTGATATTTATTTAAATTAATAACTTGATATTATAATTTGAAAAATAAAGTTTTTAATTTCTGAAATTTTATTCTGTTACACACATAAGTTCTTCCATTAAAATTTTCTTTAATTTTCCGTTAGTCGACCATAAAAATAATATTTTAATATAAAATTTCATATTTTAATACCAAAGTTACCCCTCATCAATCTATCTCCACCTTTTTCTTCTTTTTCTTTCACTTAACCATTCCTATTCAACTCTTCAGGTTTATTTGGAGTAACTAAACAACTAAATTGAAACATAAATATAAATGGCTTCATCATTTCATATTTTTAAATAATAAAGAAATATTTAAATTAAATTTTTTAAAAAAAAATTACGTACAAGATGAAACCCAGATTTTAGTTTCATCAATTCATAATTTTAACTTCATTATTTAAATGAATTGATGAAACCCAACAACAAATATGGCCTTTCTGTAGTTGAAACTCGTCTTGCCTCCACTGTCAACACCAAGCTAGTTGCCGATCTGATTGCACTTGTGCACACTAAGGATTCCACCAACGCGGCTAAGCTCTCGTGAGCTCAGGTCAATTAAACTCGGTCCTCACAAGCCCATCCACGCTGCTTCACTATCGCACCTTCATCGTGAGTCCAGTCGATATCTTCTACTTCATTACAATGAAATCCACTTCAAGAAAAGTGTGGAGGACACTTTTGCCTTGCTCGAACTCAACAAAGGTGAATTCTGACGAGTTTTCGCCTTGCAGGGTCTAAGGATTTTCTGCCATGAATGATTGCTGCATGGCATTAATCTTAGTCGGGCAGCTGTTCAATGAATTATGTGCTGATTTATGAGGCTGTCATTGTTTCCTTTTTAGCATGTGGAACATAAAATAATATGAACTTACGAGTTTGGAGACAATATCATGTTCTTTGTATCGAATATGTGCGACAGTATCACTGAAGTACACACAGAGATTAGAGATGGAAACGAGACAGATTTCAAGCAAGTAGAAGTTCTTTACTGCACTTTATTTTCTGTCTTTTTACCTATCCCAAAAAAAGTTGGAGATGAAATAACTTCTTCAATTTTTGGAACCCCATCACCTATTTCAATTTCATTGGTAGATTTACAAAACATTTCATTGTTTTTAAATTCATGCATTTTCTATTTGATGAATTACTCCAAACCTAATAGCACATGCCATGGCATGCCTATAAGTGCATAGTTTTGAAATATTTTATGTGGATTGCAATTTTTCTTATTGTAAAATCTAGACCGAATTTTTGGTTGAGTGAAAAGCCAAATGTCTATAAGCCAATTTCTTTTTTATTACAGTTGTGGCATCTTCATGAATAACACGTATTGTCTTTTGGTGATATGGTGGAATTTTTGGTTGATGGGTAAGTATACAATCTACAAATTTCCTGTATTTAACATGACACTTTTCAATGTTGATTTCGTCTCGTTGTCAGTCTTTCTATTACCCAATGTTGATCTTGCTTAAGCAGAAGCCACACGGGATGGTGGATTTGCTTAATTTTTTATTAGAACTGTTAAGAAAATTGCTTAATAGGAGTAGGACTGTTAATGTTGTAGAGAGGTTAATTTTTAAAGATTAATTTTGATTAATTGCTTTTTTGTTAATCAAAACCCATAAAAGATGCTATGATTAAATACGTCAGCCTCTTATTGAAGATTAATTTTGATTAATTGCTTTTTGGATTTAGAAGGAGAGAGGGAGAGAGGTGAGAGGGTATGAATGAGAAGGATGACATGAAATTGAAAATTTTAATTATAATAAATAAAAGGGATTAGACTTTTAGCAAATTTCAAATAGAAAAATTAACTGAAGAATTAATATACGTAATGGAATGAAATTTCAGAAATTAAATAGTTTATTTTTCAAATTGTAAGTACGAAATCATTATTTTTTGAAAATATTAGGAACTAAATAACATTATACTTTATAAATTAATACTTTACTCTATAAATTAAACATAGCACATTAGAATTAATATGCTATGTTTAATATGTTAAACATATTATTAAATTACTAAACTAATATCTATTTATAGGAATAATTAGTCAAAAATAATATCGATATCTTAATAAATGCGTTTATACATTTATAGTAAAAAAAAAATAGTACTTATCATTCTCTTTTTCATACATTTCTATATATTATTGGTATAGATATTGTGAAATATATTTTTGAATTTTTAATATATATATATATATATTTGTTTTAACTTACTTTAGAAAAATAATGACAAATATAATGTAGTATGATAAATTTTTTAAAAACATTTTCTAATTTATATCCAAAAGTATCATTTGGTATCATCAGCGAGAGAAAGAGAGAGAATGGAAGCAGAGGATACGGTCATGGCGGGGACAGAGAATAACGAAACGGTACCGGTGATTTCTATGAACTTTCTTCTTCTTCTTTTCCTTTAATAATTACTTTTTGGATCTTTCTTTGCTTTTTGAATTCTTATCGAACCTTCAATTTCCATATATTTACATTTCAAAACCCTAATTTGGGTTTTTTTTTTGTTTTTTCATTTTTGTTATCAATAATCAATTTCAGGAGCTGGATGACATGAAGAAGAGGCTGAAGGAGATGGAAGATGAAGCTGCTGCTTTGCGGGAGATGCAGGCCAAAGTTGAGAAGGAGATGGGCTCTGCTCAAGGTACTCTTATTTCTACAAATTTTTTTTTATACATTTCTTTTTGTTCTTTTCTTGATTGGGATAATCCTTGATTTTACATTTGTTGTTAAATGCAAATGTATATTGACCTTTTTATGAATACATTCATTACATTCAGATGTATATGTAAAGCAACTATGTGAAATTATTCATTCTGTAAAAGGTTTTGGTTATGTTTTCTTTTTAATAATTAATAAAATTAAAATTGAGGCATTTTGTCATGCAGTTTTTGATTTGCTAATACAAGGTTAAATTTCACCATGATTGATGGATTTATAATGAATTGCAGAAACATAAGAATACGTAGCTTACATATGTTAGTTGATTGTTTACGTTATCATAGTTGAGATGCAGAAATTCAACACATCATAATTTGTTTAGCAATATGTACATAACCAATTAACAAAGTTTGCAGCAAAGTTTTGTCTAAGTTGATGATGTTATGAATGAAACACCACAATCTTTTTACAAATTCCTCCATTAGCAATTGTTTTATGTGAATAAGAGTAATTACTGTAACGACCATAATTTTTATGTGACAATTAGATCCTGCTGCTGGTACATCTCAAGCAAGTAGAGAGGAAGTAGATTCCAGATCAGTGTTTGTTGGCAATGTGAGGTCTCTTTGCTTTTTAGCTTTGTTGTTTGCATTGGTATCAAAAACACGAAATGTAAATTCATATCTGCACTTGATAACCCTATACTAGTTGTCACTTTCATGGAGGTGGATTCATGCAAGTGCTTCTAAATCTGTGCTTCATAAATGTCTATGCATGTTTCTTCTATATTTTGTGCCTGTGCCTTTGAGTCTTGGAAAACTGTAGGTTTAATTTCATTCATTGTCCTGGATAAATTATTCAGATTTTTAGTTTTATCTTGCATGCTGGATTGAAGTGTCTTTTAAAAGATTATGGAAGACAAAGGACACATTGTATGGCATGCAGAATTTGATCTAACAACTAATCCTGAACCAAAAACATGCATTTTATTTTCAGAGTTTATTATATGGGTGCGTTGTTTAACCAGCAGATATTCTTACTTTGATTCTGAACTGCTTGCTCATGATGCTAAGGAAGGCTCATGAGTAGAAGAAATTAAACCATTGTAATTGATATAGCATATCTATGCAAGTAATTACTCTAGCTGATAAGTCACAGGAAAAACCTGGTGTAGTAGTATAATTTTAGGCTATCAAATGAAAGCAAAAAATGTCATCACATCCTAGGGAAAATCATATTAGATGTAAACAGACTGCACAACAATTGTAGAAATGTAATTACTGCAATAAAATTAGAATCAGAGTAATTCAAACCAGCTAAACTATTGCTAGCATTCAACCGGTTCATACATATTGGATAGTTTATGTTTATTGGGATCAATCTCTAAATCTTTTAGTTAAAAAGGAAGGATCTTTGTAATTGTTCCCATTGGTACAGGACATGCTGATATTTTAATAGGAAATTAAATATGAAGGTTATGGCTAAACTCTTTCCTCTGAAAATCTTCTTAACCCAAAAGAAGGATAACATGTAACATTTCAACAGTTAGGCTGGACGGTATGATAAAAATTAATATGCTGCACTGAACTGTAATTATCTGACTGACTGTATTAGTTATGGTTCCATTCTTTGTACCTGTTTCCAAGTAATAATGACTGTTAGATTATGAATTGTCTGTTTGTCATCTCCCCCACTGCATACTCAAACCCTTACTAAAAGAAAGGGTTGAATTTTCAACTTTATATTGGGTAGAACAGTTATTTTACCTATTAGTCGTCAATCAACTTTAGGGTTTTGATTTCATTTTTCTTTCTTGGATGCTTATGAATGAGAATAAATGGAGAGAAAGAAAGTAAATTTCAAAAATTCTGTTCAAGGTTTAGTCGCATTAATGATGATTGAACATAAGAATCTGCACAGTTTATGTTGAAGGGAGCAATTAGGAAGAAAAGGAATAAATAGAGATGAAAACTGTGAGCCTCTCCATCCCCTATTCAATGTCCAATAAGTGGTAGTGTATGGAAATTCTCATAATTTTCCAATTTTGTTATATCAAATATAAGCTGTTAAATTATCAAAATCTTTTGTCTTGAAAAGTCAGTACCAAAATGCAAAGGTGGATGGTTAAATCGATTGGAAGGAGTATGTGACTTGAATACATTGGTGTAACCATACAAAAAGTTGAAACTCATCATTGTTGCATATATTCTGTTTTAGGGATTTTTCTTTTGTATCATAAACAACACAGAGACCAGTCTCTGGTTGTTGTCGCCCACCAGGGCTTGATCCTGGTGGGTTGTCCAGCTGAACCTAGTCGCGAAATGATTTTTATCCTGGAATTATAATTTTTCTTGGTTTGAAGGGTTTGTGGATGTCCATGACAAGTTTTAGTTTCTCTTACACATGCCAGCTGATTTTGTCTTTTCTAATTTTAAATTCTTAATAAAATGAATTTTCCATGTGTATAGTTAGGTGGATTTCAGTTGGCAACACCACCATCAGTTGGGTTGGTCTGAATGTAGTTTTGTTTATATTTTGAGCTTACTAAAGAAATCCCAAATTCCTTTGATGAAATACAACTACTTTGAGCAGATGTAATTGATTTCCAAGTCCCTTTTTCTAATTTTTATTTGTTTTTTAAAGTTTCAAGTGAAGAAATTAAATCATCTTACTCTAGCAATTTAGCATTTTCTGTATTGCTTATGTGGGCTTGAGTTTTAATATTTGTGGGTTGTTCTCGGCTTTACAATCCTCCTTTGACTTTCTTCTTTGACTATAATCGCAGGTCAGGCTTCATTCTTCAAGTTTCTGATTAACTAGTTCTGGGATTGGGTCAAACTGTTTATGATTTTAATACCTGGGTTAGTAAAAAAAATGCGAGAAAATGATAAGAATGAAATTTTGAAAAAAAGAAAATTTGATGGCTTTTGAAACCAATACTTTGAAAAAAAAAAAGAAAAAGAAAAGAAAGAAAGAAAGTAAGAAAAAGAAAAGAAAAAGAAAGTAAAGGGGAGAGATGATAAAAACCAAAATCTTTCTGAATCCTCCTAACAGAAAAGAAGGGGAGAATCAACAGAGCTATAGGTTAGGATTAAAGAGTGTTGGTTGAGTTAAGTGAGTATGTAGGCTGGGATGGACAGAGGAAATGATGTGGTTCATGATTCCTTGAGCCTAGACCCAATCATTTATGAGGAGTAGCATGCCAGAAGAGTGAAGACTAGCAGTGTACAAAGTACAAGCCAACAGTGCTGCTTGTCATGGAGGTTAATGCTCGAGGAATGTGTAGGCATTTTGCTGCTTCTGGTGAGAGGTCTTTGATCTCCCTTTCTTCTCGCTTGGGATAGATAGGGATCTCTGATTTCTTTCCAACTATTGTTATTTGTCTCCTTTCGTACTGAGATGAGTGACTAAATAAATATATTTTGAGAACTGAGTGAATAAATAAATAAATGTAAACAAAACAATCACTGGCAACCTGCAGTTGATGTATAACAAAAATGAAAAAGTAATTGGCATCTTAAGTTAGCATTTTTCAACCTGGTTTTGTACTGTCTTTGTGCATCATCAAATTGATATGTTTGCACCCTGGTTATAACTCATGACAGATGCGTCTTTTATAGCCCGGCATAGCCTTTTGTTGAAATCTAGGATGGCTTATATGGTTGACCTGGAGTTGTATTATCTCTATTTGGTTGTTTTGTTTGCTTGAAATAATGAGTTTGCAGGAAGTTGATAACATGAACTTATAATGTTGATATTAACAACAGGTTAAGTAATACAGTTAGCTACAAATATTTCATGGACGTATCTGGCTGATGTTCAAACTAGTTGTTTGCACTAGTGAATCAGGAATGCGCTGCTTTCCTGATTAACCATTAGTTATTTACTGGATTTGTAAGTTCCTCCCTTACTCGTGGACCTTCATATAAATCTTTTGGCCTTTCTCTTGATTGCAGGTGGACTATTCGTGCACCCCTGAAGAAGTGCAGCAGCACTTCCAATCATGTGGGACTGTGAATAGGGTCACCATCCGTACTGACAAATTTGGCCAACCAAAAGGTTATGCTTACGTGGAATTTCTTGAGGCAGAGGCTGTTCAGGAAGCTCTCCTTCTGAATGAAACTGAATTACATGGCCGACAATTGAAGGTAAAGCAATTCATGTTTTCATCAACTGATATGTGTTGACCGCAATTATCCAGGCTTCATTCTTTTCTTACGCAATTTATCATTTTTTTTTTTCAAGCTTGCGTGCCATTTTTTCAATTTTTAA
Source organism: Reutealis trisperma (assembly GCA_947687605.1). Classification (NCBI taxonomy): domain Eukaryota; kingdom Viridiplantae; phylum Streptophyta; class Magnoliopsida; order Malpighiales; family Euphorbiaceae; genus Reutealis; species Reutealis trisperma. The sequence continues at coordinate 5,676,658 of CANTUT010000012.1, read as the reverse complement.
TTTTTGGTATTTTGCTAGGTAACTGCTAAAAGGACCAACATACCAGGCATGAAGCAGTTTCGTCCTCGTCGACCCAACCCATACATGGGATTTCCGGCCAGGGGCGCCCATATGGCTCCTTATTTTTTCTCTCCTTATGGATACGGGTATGCTCAGTGAAAAGTGCTTTGAAGTTGTTTTCATAAATTAACCTAGATACTCCTGTTTTTGTCTCTTTTAAATGATGAGTTTTTAGCATTTCTCCATCTGCTGCAGGAAGGTTCCAAGATTCAGGATGCCTATGCGCTACAGTCCCTATAACTGAATGGTATTTTGCTTGGGACAGCATTGCTTTCAGATAGATACATCTGAAAAAAATTAGTTTTGCTTTATTTGTCATGGATTATAATGATCAACGGCAATGGCAGAGTTGCCGCTTGTATTACTGTGGTCGAATGAGAATTGAGCGCTCAGTTTTTGGCAGACAATGCAACTTTATGATTTTTGCATGTAATGCTTTTCAAAACATATTCTTGCTTGAACTTATCTGTCAAAAATTCTCCTCTGCTGTTGTTGGTTATAGTAGGTAGTGTTATGAGTTATCACCATTTCCTGCTCTTTTTAAGCACGAAGACAAGCATCTCTCAATCCGATAGTCTGTGTGGTTGTGTTGGCTGTATCTTTTGCTATTATTTACTGAGCATTAATGCTGTGATAATGCTTCTCATTGATGAGAACTTCCGTTTATTATTGAGAAAGTTAATTTTTTTTTTTTTATTTTTTTATTTTATGGAAAGTTGAAATAAAAGAGATTCTGATTGTTTACCAGACTGGCTTTGATTGCAATCATTTTGTGAATTTTTGGGTTTGACCATGGCAATCCTTTATTCATCTTTGCTCCATGTACGATTAAGATTTTGTTTCTGATATTTAATGATGCAAATATGCACAAGTTCCTTTTTGTAACAATTTTATATTTTACTGCGTTCTAATGGTTTATTTGCTCATTGTGTCGGCAAGTGTAAAGTTATCATGTGCTCTCAGTGTGCTCAATTGCATATTCTCTTGCCTAACCTTAGCAAAAGATTAAGTCCTGATTTCGTGGCCTTTTTCTATGGTGACTGATTCTGTTGATCATATTACAAGTAGAGATTTGAATCTACATTCATCTTACTTTTCGCTTTAAAGCGCAGTATTCAAATGAGAATTATTTCATTTTATTTAGTTTTTTCATTGTATGTTTTTTAATGGTAATTTTTTTTTTCTTTTTGTTAGATCTCATTTGATATTATAAATTTTAAATATATAAATTTATTTAAATTTACGGAATCAACAACTATTAGAATATGAAATCATAAAATTTTAACACATCGTTTTTATTTATAAAAATAAATTCTTAGAATTTAAAATTAAAATTTATCTATAAGAATAAAATTTTAGAATTTAGTATTAAAATACATGACTCATAGGAGTAATTAAATTTATAATTTTAAAAACTCCAACAGCTCTCAATGTTTTTATATCGCATTAGATTCTAAAGAAATACCCACTTATTTTTTCACATGTCTGAGACAATTTAAAAATCGAGAGTTGTCAGAAATTAATATCTCCTGGCTTTTAAAAGAAGATTCACGGACTGACACAAACAACTTTACTTCCACCAAAAAATTTTCCTTATTTTTAATTTTCCAGAAATAATAATAATAATCAATGTTTTGATCTTATCCTCGTAATATCATCATTATCCTCTTGCATCTGTGTCTTAAGGTCCCCACATCAAATCATGATGATCAACTACTGACAAAAGCTGGTTGCCGATGCGATTCACCTAAACATTTCTCGCCCCTTGCAAAAGCAGCCATAATGGTCTCCCAGTCCCCAGCACCATTCCTTATCTATTCTCTTCTTTATTCTTTATTCGTTTGAAACACAACAAAACACAAAAGCCAATCCTAATTTTATAAAATATATATAATATATACTTTTATTATTTTTACCATTTTTCTTTTTCACATTTTCCCCCCCCCGAAAATCTATTTTACACGTCACGCAAAACGACAAAGCAACAAAAAAAAAAAAAAAGAAAATTTAAAAAACTCTATCCCATAAGATTATCCCCACCCCCACCTTTCCATATATCTACATTACAGTACCCATATTTATGCCACGTGTACACCCTCACATTCTTCTCTACCACGTGTCTCTATCACACGAGTGTCTTGCATGCACTTGTTTGCGGGTCCCACATAGCGGGTAACAAGTACTTCCGCCCGTTTACCCCGTGAGCATTATAGCTAGACCCAGTGGCTTTATCCACTAAAACCCGACCCGGATATCCTGGATAAGAACCCGACCCGAACATCCCAGTGCAAGCTGAAACAGCTTCTAAAGGAGCGGTGGGCGGGCCTTGGAAGTAACCGCTGTTGAACGGATTAGTAACGGTGTTAGCCAAAAGAGTAGCCAAGTTAATAATCATACCGTCAACTCCAACGTCTCCGTTAGGCGCCACTAACGGTGGAGTCTGTGGGCCGTAAATAGGCTGGTGAAAAGGCCAAGCACATTGACCCGGGCACTGAGTCTCGGAGTTACCAACCCAAATATAAGTTCCCTTAACCGACCCGCGAGATGACCCGTGAGTACCACACCTACTCATACAAAATCCATCAACGGCGACGTCCTTCGCCGTCAGAACGACGTTAATAGAGTTGATCGCGAAGTTCGTTTTCGAAGCCAAAGCAAGCAAATGATAATTCTTAAGGATTTTCCCTAAACTGTACTCTGGGTGGAGGATTTGATGGCCGACTTTGAGAGTACAGGATCCACCCCGATATTTCTCTGTAGTCTTCCACCAGGAGGAAGTGGAGGGCGCCGGAGCTTTGTCGGAACTCAAAGAGTTGATGAAATCGACGATTATTGACCGTTGGATAGGGCTAAACTCACCGTACCAGATCAAATTGACGTTGACGTCGCCTTTCAAGAGAACACCGTTGTGGTATTTGAGAACCAGTGGCTGTTGTTGAACTAAGGCAGCTAGTAAAGGATTAATGAAACAGAAGAGAAGAAGAGTGGCAAAAGTGTAAATAGAAAAAGAAGAAGCCATAGCTTGTTGATGAAGAGACTCGTGTAAAAGAGAGAGAAGGGAGATATTTGATGAGAAATGAAGGAACAATTTAAGTATTTATATGGATGAAAGGAGAGAGAGTAAGGGTGACAGCTGGTAAGGGAATTGTGTCAACATCAAGAAATGCCAGGTGTAAGAAGATAATTGGTTAGCAAGTGTGAAGAGGAGTCTTCGCCAGCCTGTATTACGACGTGGAGGGTCTACGGAGAGAGGGTTTGATTGTGACTACAGTCTTCAGACTCATTGCATGGAAGAAGATGTTGATGTGAGTCATCGAAGTTGTGTGTGACTCCCTGCTTTTATCCATATTTATATATTTATACATTTCACAAATCCCTGTAATTTTATTTAAAACAATAATACAATTAGTGCCACATAATTATAATTTTTAATTTTATTTTTTTTTTCTAATTTCAAATTCAAAATCTAACTATTATGTAAGTGTATTACGAGATATTACATAAAGAAATATATATTTTTCTGAATAATAAATTGAAAAATTTTTTTATTACTTAAAAGAAAAAAAAAATTTATTCAATGCATTTATATTCAAATCCCAATTTAATCTTGATAATATATGAGATTGCATACTATAATTAAATAAAAAAATTTATGGAAGGATCAGATAAAATTTTTAAAAAAATTAAATATTTTTTAAATTTAGACTCGGCTCATGAATATATATATTCTAATTTGAGATTTTACATTCTAAAAAAATTTAATTTTAAGTATTATTCAATTAAAAATTCTTAAAAAGTGAGAAATTATTAAAAAATTAAATTAAAAGGGCAAAGAATGAAAATTTTTTTATTAGATAAAAGGTATATAATAAAATATAATAAAAAAAGTTTTGGATAATAATATATTTGTTGCTTGGTGTTTGTATGAAAAGTGTCAAATGCCGCAAAATATTGGTGTTGGCGGAATCGTTAATTAGTCTCATTATTGCAGAATCGATTGATTAAATAATTCATGCGTGCATTCTAAGGGGCAAATGAAAATTTTTTTATTTGAGAACAAGCAGAAAAAGCAAAAATAAAAAAAAAATAAATTTTTAAAATTTTCAAAAGCAGTGTTCTTCACAATAATATCAAACTGATCCTACAATAGTATTTGAAAATATCATTTAATACTTTAAATTAAAGTTTTAACACTTACTAAATTTTAAATTATTTAAAAAACAGATTTCTAACTTAAAATTTACACTAATAAAATAAGTTCACAATTTAAAATTTTAATCAATTGTAGTAACCTTTATTATATATTATTATTCAACACTTATACCAAGATAATGAACCAACCAAAATGTTAGCTGTGGATGAAACCTAAATCTTGTGGCCAGAATATCATCCCGACTCACAAGATTTAATCTCCATATCCCAAATATTGCGAAAAGAATATCTCCTCTTATCTAAAGAACAAACTCCTTTGGCACTTCTAAATAGCAACTAGAAAGGAGAAGGCTGCGAGAGGTAAGACACAAGAAATCCAAAAACACTGCACTTTCTTCATTTTCCAATACTTGCAGAGAAACTGACTTTACCATTTGAGTGGAGTCATTGGAAAAAACTCCGCTCTCACTTGCTGTTTTGCAAGTTTTAAATTTTGATAATGTTGCGTAAATTACATTAAATTTTATAATTATATATTGTCTACAGTCTCATACAACGTAAGATAAAAAAATACACTTAAGAATAAATTCAATATGGATATACAATTTATCTCATCCCTCATTGGAAAATACTTTATCTAATGCCATGCAGAGTAAGTACAAATGTACTAAAAAATTCTCCAAAGATGTTAAAATAAATTAAAAATACAATTCCATGGGATTTGAAAATTTTACTGCCGCTTGGAAAGAAATAATTAATCCAAATGCAAAAGCAATAACAACAACATCCGCAAGTGGACCCAAATTCACCATACGAAAACGATCGTCATTCATCAACGTTGATATAAAACAACTCCCATCAATCCACCCTCGACTCTATCGAGATCAAACGATTCATTGCATCACGAAACATGAATCACGGGGACCACAAAAGCTCTGTACTGAAAACCTTTTTTAATATCTTTTGAAAGCTAGCCCGATTTTAGAATCGGTGAAATCATAGAATTATTAATCAAATATTTAATTAAATTAGAGTAGAGTAGAATTAAAATTATAAATAATATTATTTATATCTTAAAAATAAAAATAATATATTAACAAATATTATTATTTTTATTAAATATTAATTGATTTGTATAATGATGCATATTTTATGTTATAAACAAATGGTATATTTTTTCTGTTTCAAAATAATTATTTTTTTTAAATTTTATTTTGTTTTAAAATATTTATTATTTTAAAATTTTAAAAAATATTTATTATTTTTTTTAAATTTTATCTCTCTATTAAATATTTTTATTAATTATTTTTATTTTTTATATTAAAATAAAATATTTTAATATTTTTAATTTATAATTATAACAATTAAATAATTTTTTAATATATATATATATGCTTCTAAAATAACTATTAATTTAAAATGATTTAAGAATTTTTTAAATTTTAAAAAATAGAGCAACTTATATATTATAAATATTACTAAAATATCCGTTTAAAGCGAGATTGTAAATTAATTTTCAATTTTCTCGATTAAATGGATGGAACTGCTATCAATTTGAAAAAATAGATTATAAGTGGGTTCTACGGTATGACGCGGGAGCACCAGAGGCAGAGCCACTGCATAATTGGAGCAGGCCATAAGAGAGGTGAGAGAGATAAAGAGTGGCCCACGAAGGAGTTGATGGATGTGATGACATCAGCAAATTAATAGTTTTATACGTATTATTTTATTATATATATATATATAGGTGCAGAATTCGAGAAGGGTAGCGTTTCAGTGGTTTTTTTTTTTTTAGCATTTTGTTTTTATTGTATTTTAAAGTCCACGCATGGTGCACAGAAACTGCGACTAAAATTTTTTTTTTTATAGTATATATTTATTTATTTATTATTATAGGTGGGACCCGTCTAGGCTGCGTAGTTCCCGATGCTCGGCCTGTGAGCTGCTGTGCCTGTGCCTGTACCTGTGTTGTGTGTAGTGTATGTATATTTTTGCTTGTGAGCCCCACCCTAAATATATAACATTATAACAGCCCCTAGCCACGTAGGTGACCTAATAATAATAATAATAAATAGAAGTTTTTTTTAATCAATTTTAATTATTACATTAATTTTAAAAATTTCAAATATAAATTTATAAAATCGCAAATAATAAATAATAATATAGTCTAATATATTCCAAGTGCCATGCAAATTTATTTTGTATGTAATATGTACTTAACCCTTATAATTTATAACATATCGTGCATAAAATCTCTTAAATAATGTTGTAATTACACAAGCAAGTTACAAGAGTAACTCTCACTCAATAATATTTACAGAATTCACTAAAATTTTTATAATAATAATAATAAAAAATTTACCGTCAATTTGATACATATGATTGTTTAACTAATTCGTAATATTAGTAAATAATATTATATTTGATATATATGAGTCAAGTTGAATTTAATAATTCTAAAAATTTAATTAACTTTTAAGATAGGTATTATTTAATATTTAATTGTCTATATCTTTAGTAATTCCTATTAAATAGGATTACTAATCTCATTATTTATAATATTTTATTTCTTAAAATATTTTTTTTTATTCTATTGCTAATCTATCATACTAAATATAGGATTATAAAAATAAAATTACTTAATATTATAAATTAAATTTTTTATATCAAATAAGATTTAAAATAAATAATTATATGATTTAATTAAATATAAAATTTAAATTAATTCTAAAAATTATAAATTTTTGTACCAAATGGAGAAGTAAAGCTCACAAACTCAAAGTCACATCATGAATTTATGATGTAATTTGTGCATATTAGAGGAAAATAATCAATTTATACTAATAGATTAAATATAAAATGGTCAATTTTATTATTGGTACATTGATATTCTTTAAAATAAATGAATATTGTCAGTATATGAATTCCTTACAAATACTTAGAAAAAGGATCATGCAAGTTGGTTTGTGCTATTAAACCAAGAACTTACTCATTTCAATTTGGTTTTATTTTTTAATCTTAATTTTAGAGATTTTTTCATCTAAAAATAACTAAAATATTTAGATTTAAAATTTATAATATTATTTTTAATACATTATAATGGTAAGCATTTGAATTTATTGATCAATTTTTTTTACGTTATAAATAAGTATTTGAGCATTAAATTATTTAATTATTTATCTAATTGCACTATATTTCAATTATTTACTATTTAAGTTTTTATCAATTTACTGAAAATTAACAAAAGAGATTTTTGTTGTGTATATTATAATTATTGTACAAAATATTTTATATTTTATACTAATAAATCTTTGTTTATGTGATATTGGAGTTTTCTGCATAAATTTCAATAAAAATTAAATTTAAAATTATATATATATATATATATATATATATATATATATATATATATATATATATATATATATATATGAGAGAAGGAATTAAACTGGGTGTGACATTTACTGCTAGAGCATAGGCATACATAATATTATTTAAATTTATTCGGCTTCATATGAATAAATAAATAATTATGAATAAGAAAAAAATAATAATTTGACTAAGAAAAAACTAAAAGGGCTAGTGGGATGGTGGTGGTGGTGGTGGTGGTGGTGGTGGGGCATTGGGTTTAGGTAGGGAATGGTCCTGCGGTCTTCAAACAAGAGGCAAAAAAGTGCCGCCGTCCCAACAGGCTGCTGGAGCTTATAGAAATTCTCCAAAAAACGCCCTTTTTCGCATTTTGGGTTTTGCAAAATTCCCGAACACGCCACTATACGAATGTGACCGGTGCCGACTCTCTTTGAATTCCAGCACGTGCCTTTTTCGGTAAAAGTTTTTCTTTTCTTTTCTTTTCTTTTCTTTTCCTTTTTCAGTAAAAGTTTTTCTTTTCTTTTCTTTTCCTTTTTTTTTTTCTCTTTAATTTTTTACCTTATGGTAAATTTTTTCAAAAGAAAAACGTGTTATGAAATGTCATAATATTAATATTTAATTGGCCAAAGAGTTTTATTCATATAAATAAATAAATAAATACAAAGAGAGTAAAAGTATTAATATTTAATAGTATAGTCACTAAAACAAAACCTATATATATATATATATATATAAAATAATTTAAAATTATTTACCTCTTCTCACTCAGTGTATAAGAGAAGTATCTAATCAATCAACAAACCTTTTCTTTAGTATTACTTAGCAAGCTCATATAATACAAGGAAAAAGGTAATTGAAGAAACACAAATTATAATAGGTTAAATTGGATATTCTCTCATGTTTTACTAATAAATGACTACCTAGTACATGGAAATTCAAATTTATTATTGCTATTTAAAAATATTAATGGTTTAAAATTTCAGCATATAGATTAAATTATTAAATTGTCATGATTTTAAATTAAAAAACTAAAATATTCTTTTTTTATTTTGATGTAGAGCAATAAAATTAATTAATGTAAATATTTAGTGAAAAAATAAATGAAAAATAGAGTTAAAAAAATTATAATTACATTCTTAAAATCTTAAAATGACTAATAAATGAAACAAAAAATTTCTCTAAAAAGACAAACATTTTGAAATGGAGAGAATAATTAATTATAAAATTAATTTAATTAATAAGAGAGTTTACCTCTCTTTTTATTGATCCGAGTTTATATTAGTATGATTATTAAAAGAATTTAATTCTCTTTTTTATTGATATTAGTTAGACTGTCAACATTAGAGTTTTTCATTTACAGATTTTCTAATTTGTATTATATATTTTATCATTAATCAAATTAAAGAGATAGACTTTAACATAGGGTGTAAAAATTATTCTGTTATATTATTTTATTGCTAAATAAAAGAAAAATAAAAATAAATTATAGTAAAATCTTAATTATTTATGTTGAATTTAAAAAATAAAATTACACTATTATAACATGAAAAGATAGAATTAATTTATAACTATTAGTTATTATATATTTTAAAAAAAAAATTCAAGCAATATATTTTACTTTAAACCCATGAATTAATGGAATTTCTTTATAGATTCCCTTTTAGAAATAAAATCTATAAAGCCAAAAAAGGAAAATGATAGTAAAAAAGGTGTTAAAAAAACAGCAAGTGGGAGTAAAAACAAAGGAGTAATGTTTCACGTGAAAGTTGATACAAACAAGGGGACAAGTTTCACGGTCAAAATTGTCTGAATTTGTGATTATTATTAGATATGTAGGACCGGATTGCCGTGGTACCTCCAATTATTATTATTCCATCAGCATTCTTACCAAATGTTTTACTATTACACGTGTTCAATTTTTGATGATTTGATCCGCGCCCCACTGTGTACGTGTGTGTGCAGGATTTATCTGAAAATTCAGAAACAAACATTGGTGTGTTGTCTCCGTCGCTAACTACGATTAGTGTAAGAAAATTAAGGATAAATTTTTGAGATTTAATTTAATTAATTAATTAATTTTTTTAGAAATTAACTAATTAATTCTTTATTTTTAATTCCGTTAAACTATTTAATCTTTTCATCTAATTTTATATTTTTTCTATTAAATTTTATAAAAATGACAAAAATGTTTATGTATGTATAATAAATATAATTTTATTTTTAATTTTAAAAATAAAAAATAAAAATATTTAAATTAATAAAAGTAAATAATGTTTTTATATTTATATAATAATTATATTCATTATAATCAAATTACGAAACTATTTATTATTATAAAAATGCTTATTATTTAATTTTATTACCTTGAATTTTTTTATTTTTATTTTAAATAATAAAGAATATTTATATTTATCATACATAAAAGAATATTTTAGTTAAAAGGAAATATTTTAGTCATTTTGAGTAAATTTAACATAAAAAGTATAAAAATTAAACAGAACGAAAAATAGTCTGATGGAACTAAAACTTAAATATTAATTAATTAATTTCTTAAAAGTATGGACAAATTAATTAATTAAGTCAAATTTAAGGAATTAAATAATAATTTTTCTAAAAATTAAAACTCAAAAATTGATAATTAGAAATTTTAATTTTAATTATAATTTTAAATTATTAACAAACAAATTGTAAAATATTATTTTCAATATTAAATTTATTAAACATTACAATTGAAAATTAAAATGTTAAATATTCAACCTCAATCATTTTTTTATAATTAAGTCCTTAATAATGTGAATTTATTTTTTCTATTTTGTTTAATATTTAATACTAAAAAAATAATTTCAGCATTACGATTTATATGATTTTTAGCATTAGAATATATTTTTAAATTCATTTGAAAAGGAAATTTGATTTGAATAAAGGGTGAATGGTAAATAAAAGATATTAAATTTTATACTTATTTATAAAAAAAAAACAATTAATATATAATTTTAACAAATTAACTTCTAATTATTAAATTAAAAATAAATGTACAAACTAATATGGTATTATATTGGATCAAAGAAAAACAAAAGTGAAAAACAGAGGATAAGCTTGTCTCCAAAAGTCGTACTATGAATCTCGTACGTGTACTAAGCATACTCCAAAAATTTATTTATTATGTATCCTGCTCCCCCTCTTTTTTCTCTTGGCAGGAAAATACTACAATTCACATGCCTAGTTTTGAAGTAGTTTATTAGGTTATCTACTATTTGCTCATAGTTTTTTAATTTCTATTGTCTCGATCTATATATTTAATAGAATAATTATATTGATATACTATTTTATAAATGAGTTTAATTTAAATGATTTATTTATGTGAAATCCATAAGTTTTTAGAATTAGTATGAATTAATGGGTAGATACATATTCCTAATCCATATAGGAATAATGAGATACTAATATGTTAATATATAAAGACTATAGGATTATAGTCTCTAATATGTCAAATTATTCAACTATTTTTTATTCTCTTCCCATCAGAAATATAGGAAATTGAGTAACTTTAAAAAATTAGGGATTTGACTGAGGAATATTATACCTACTGTTTAAGCATTCGTTCATCATTTATTCTGCAAAAATTTGACTGCTACAATAGATACATATATTAATCTTAATCTCCTTAATAATTATAGCATGATAGATTTTAAGTATTAAAGTAATAAAGATTTATGCAATTCTAACATTTGCTTATAATTGAAATTAAATTGAAATTATTTGGCAAAAAAAAATTAAATTAAAGTTTTGGTCAGGTCTTGATGATTTGTTTGTGAAGTATGATAATAAAAATATATTTCTGAATTTTCATTATCATTGGAGTTTATTTTCGATAAAGTTTTAATTGATTTAATTAAAAAATGCAAAACATTTGGAGTGTATTTAGTAGACTGTAATAGGACATAATGTAATATAATTAAAAGAATTCTAATATAAAGTTATACTAAAAATTAATTTGATTATATTACATTACATTTTATTGCAGCTTACCAAACGACTCTTTAAGGTTTATATATTGAGAATGTTGAGTTAGGATTTAGATATGTTTTTTCTCTGCAAGTTAAAATTGCAAGTATTATATCTTAATATTTATTCAACATTTAACAGTGAATTTTTGATATGTTTGAGAAAATTAAGTCTGGTTTATTTTTATACAATTTTAAAATAATTCAACAGTTGGATCGATTTTTATAGCAAAATTAGTGTAGACTATCCAGTAAGATAACATGTTCAAGATAACCTCAAATTTAGGTTGATTTTTAGAGGCTTAAATAGAGTCTGAATTGGGAGATTCTTGGAAGCTACATTTACTAGTATTTCAGCTATTTGATGTTAAAATTTGAGTCAATTTGGTGCAAGTTATGGTACTCTAAAATAGAAAAGGTCTTTGCTGCTATAATTGGTTTATTGGAGAGAACTTGGATTTAAAGTTGCATTTGAGCTTGTATTTTGTGTAAGTTATTAGTATTGCATTTGCATAACTTATTATATATTTTCTTGAAATTTTAAGCCCTATAATGTTGATTTACTATTGTACATGTTCCCATGTTGACTTGGGTGGTAAGCAGATTAGTATGCCTTGTTGCAAGTTGCCTGATTTCATGTGAGAAAATGTATAAAGACAATCTTTAACATTAAATTTTTCTAAAGGGGAAAGTACAAAAGTGACATGTGATTTAAACATTTACACTTTAAAGTCTTGTGATTTTTTTTTTTCCAATAAAATGAAATATGTAGTTTGCAAAGTTAGCAATTTAGGATCCAAAACGCTAATGACATTAACCGGTGTTTATGTGGCATGAACTACTATTTTTATATAAACATCATATCGGCAGACACTAAGACTTTAATACTTTAAACTCTAGATTTCACATACTGCAAGATATAAAATGGTCAAACTGTATAATACTTTTTTTTGTACTGCAAGATATAAAATGGTCAAACTGTATAATATTTTTTTTTGTACTATATAAATGTTTGTTTATAGTATATATGTAATATGTGTATGTAATGGTTGTCATTGAATTTTTGAGATTTGAATTCATCTCTATATATATATATATATTGTAAACAAACATATCAAGAATAGAATCTCATATTAATTAATTACAAATATATTAAGTGATTAATATAAAAATAGACTTTCCAATCTTAAGAGCTAATTTTTAATGTTGGTTCTCTCAAATTTATATTAAAAACTTAATATGGTGATTAAATAGTATATGTATTTTTGCTAAGTGTTCATATACAGTAATAAAAAACTAGACTTCTATAGAGTTGGTCCATGAAATAGCTAAAATAATATTAAAATTAAATGCTCTGAACTATCAATATTGGTTAATAAAATGAAATAAATGTAGTCTCAATTAAATCAAATGAATCACTATTTAATTTTATGCACCGTACTAATTAAATTTATCTTATTATCAATTTAGTTAAAAAAATCTTATATTCAAATTAGAAAATTAAAGTGTAACTAATTGATTCAAAATCAAAATTTCAAAACTAAAATTAACAATTTAATATAAGTTCAATAGTTAAGTTAATCTTGGAAACCTTCTAATTATATATATATTTCATTTAATTTTGATCTAAGGTGGATTTGGTTTAGGATAAAATTATAAATTCTTGTTATGGTTAGACTAAAAGTGATAAAATCTATAAATATAAGTTTAGGGTAAAATTGTAAATTTGTGAAATGATTGGACTAAAAAACTAAAAAATCTATGAATTAAGGAGTAAAATGTAATTGATTAAAATTTAAAGGAAATATAATCAAATTTAAAATGTTGCAAATATGACAAAAAATTTATATATATAATTAAAGAATAAGTCAATAAATTTTATATATAAAAAATTTTAATTTCGAAACTGGTCCATAGATTTTTTCGATTTTTATGTCCTTCATTAGTTTACTGTGGGAGCCTTTCTATATTCACATTTCCACATGTTATCTCTTATACCAACAACATATAAAAATAATATTTTATAATTAATTATTTTTTTAGATGAAATGAAATATGTCATTAAAATAGACAACATAAAATTTGTAATTTGTAGCTACGACAATATCTCAGTTTGAAAAATTAGATCGCATTTAACGGTAAATAATAGTTTATTTTTTAATTTTTTAATAGTCCCTCCACGAGTTTAATTTAGACACTAGTAAATATAGATTTAATGTCAAAAATAAAGCTTGCAATTGTGATTGATAATAAACCAGATAAGAAACTAAGATCCACCTTAAAAGGGATAAAAAACAAAAAGAAATATACACTACAAAGGGGATAAAGAAAAAAAACCACCAAAGAAAATCAAATATGTTCAAAATAAAAACAAATATAAAAATTATTGAATAATAAATTAAGTAGAATGAAAAATAGATGAGAATAGTTTACCGTTGGTCTAAAAAAGACCGATGACAACTTAAAAAAAGAGAAAGAATTTTAAAGATAACGAGGAGTTTCTTTCTCTATAATTTTATAGTGTAATTAATTTATTTTAATGGTCCTTAAAATTTCTTTTTTTTTTTTATATTGTGGTCACAAAATTAATTTTATATAATTTATTCAAATGCTTAACAATTTTTAAAAGTCTAATTATTCAAATATTTTCCATGCTCATGCAATAGAGTTCTAATGTGCAATGAATCTATTATTTTTTTCAATTTGACTTGATGGCTTTAGATTCTTTTTTCCAACATAGCTTTTTCTAAATTAGTGGCAAGACTCACGTTTTAGATTATAATCTCATTAGGAGAGAGAAAATAATGTTTTCAATGATTCATTAAATTTAAATGGGTAGCGTAATTATAATTAGAGTGAGAAAAAAGAATAAAAACAAGAGGAATGGTCCAAAATAAAATTGAAATCAAACCGAATTAAACTAAACTTTTCATTTTCAATTCGATTTAGTTTTATATGAAGTTCGATTTTGATTCGATTTGGATAAAATAGAGGTTCAATTTTTTCTATTTTTTAGTTCAGTTCAATTTTAAACTAAATTAATCGTTTACTCACCCTAATTTTAAATATTGACAAATACATTATGTATTGTTTGTTATGTATCAGATTTTTAGTTTATTGATATGATATTTCTTATTACTATATGGGTTATTAGAAATCACGTTTTTTAAAAATAAATTTTATAGCAAATTATTTTTTATTATATTTTTATCATTGTACATTATTAAATACATAAAATTATAATGATATTTGATTGAAATGTCTATTTAATATTTATTTGAGTTATTTTACAAATTTTTTGAGTTATTTTGCAAATTTAAAAAAAAAATATTTATAATAGTGACAATCAATTCAATTTGATTCAATCCAATTTAATTACACGGTTTCTAATTTTAAAATTATTTCTAAAACTGTCATTTACCTAATTGTCTCAATATTGATAAATTAAATAGTTAAATCTCACCGAAACTAAAATTAAAATCTAATTATTAAATTTTTTTTCTAAAGATAAAGTATATGGTTTGTTGTTTATTTTAAATGGTGGTTGAGTTTTTTTTGTGAAACTTTAATACTTAATGTTTGTCACCTATAAACACTTTATTGCCAATTCACTAAAATCTTTATTTTGTTGATATGACAAGGTTTTAATAATAATTTTTTTTTGGAAAAATTACAATAAACTATCCATTAATTTATTTTCATAACATTTTAGTACCTTGTGAGTTTTATGAAAATAATTTTTTATTATAAAAAATTTGCCCTATTAACAAAAATAAGCAGCGTTAGTGTTTAATGGTAACAAACATAAAATACTAAAATAGAATAAAAAAATTTCAGCCTCCATTTAAAATAAAGATCAAATCACATGGTATCCAATTGTATTTTTTTAACATAATAAAAAAAAAGTGATGAATTTAGCAGCAATTATTTCTTCTATTTTTATTTAGCTATAAGATATATTCAAGTATTACAAGTAGACTATTTATGAATTAGGTCATGTACTTGGATTTATAAAGAAAATTATGAATTAAATCTTAAAATTTTCAGCAACTCAGTTCTAGCTCATAAACATATATATTCATGGATAAACTTGTTCGTGAGTCTTGAAACTCAATTTATGAAAAAAAAAATTATAGAGTGAATGGGTTAGAGTTTTAAAAAATTGGACATGTTTAAATTCAAATTCTATTTATGAATAAAAATAATCATTAGTATTTTATTCATCCAAATAAGAGATTATTGTTATTATTATTATTATTTAAGGTGATTGAAATCTCATTGGGTTAAGATTATACACAAATGAAGTAGCCTTCAATTGCCACCCATACTAATTACTTTAGAACATCTCTAATGGTGTTATTTATTTTAAAAAGTATATTTTATTTAATAAAGACCATTTAGTTTATAAAAAGTATAAAATTTTATTTAAATCTAATATACTCTATATTTTGCTCTTTATTTTACTTTATCCGAGAAATATTAATTATTTTAATTTTTTATTCTTTATGTTTGTCTAATAAAAAAAATAAAAATAAAATTATCTTAAATAAAATATATAAAAATTTATATTACATTAATTAAAGTAAGAAATAGAAAGTGATATTGGCTCGCTAGATATGGAGAGTTAAACAAACTTTTTTCTTTGTTTTTTAAGATAAAAAGTCCATTAAAATTTTATTTTTTGAGATAACTCTTTATAATTAAGAGTTTGACATATATAAAAAGTGTGGGATACACTTATAACCTACTCTTAATATGGTATATAATAAAGGGAGGTTCATGTCTTCCTTTTATCCATAATTTGGACCACTTAAGATAGAAACGAGTGTATCTATATGCATGAATGTGTACCATATAGCAACCATTTGTTGGGAGGCCTCCATCAATATACCCTATACCAAGATTTTAAATGTTTTTTTATTTTCTTTTCTTTTTGGCCTACGTTACGACAAAGAATGTTATGAAACGACAAAAAAATCCAAATAATTCAAGAAGTAGAAGAAAATTGTAGAAAAAGTCATATTCATAATTCATAACATATGCCTTGCTAGCTATATGGTTTGATTTTGTGACACGCTTTTGATGCCCATGCCCTATAGTCTTACACCTTCCCTTTATTAAGTGTCCTTATTTGTGTCATTAAATGCTCTTTTTCACTCTTTTTAAATGCTCAATATTTACCATTTGGGACCATTTACATTCTCAATTACTTTATAGTAGTTAAGAAGGCTTTACTGTAGCGGTAAGAATAAAACTAGATTGTTGTGAGGTTATTTATAAATTTACTTATTTTTATAATGAAAAATTAATTGATCAAAATCGGTTATACTATGAGAGATAATTCTCTTTTTTAACACCTCCCATTAAATTAGTGATAATTTTTTGTGATTTGAAAATTTGAATATGAGAACTCCCACTTTCTACACTTTTAAAAATGATGAAAAAATTAATTATATCAACACTTGGTTGACAATTATGAATTTATTTTCCGCTTATATTAAGTTATATGTCATAGGTTTTATTTTTAAATTTATTTTTTATTCATATTAAATTATATTATTTAATATAATTATCATTTTAATACACATTCATTTAATATCTTTTAAAAAATAGAAAAACAATTACTCCATAACTAGGCCACAGCAAAGCTATCACTTCAACTATTTCTCTTCCTTGCCTGAAGTGTTCTTTTCTCTTTTTTTCACTATTTGGTTAAGCTAATAGTTGCTAGTGCGAATTGGTGATTATGAATCACTTGTCATGACTTGCAGAGTTTTGGACTGTATCTGAATTTTGAATTATTAACTCTCTGCTTTTCCTATTAATTACTTTAAATTCGACTTGAGCAATTGTTGTTTGCATGTAATAACTAGTTTTGAATATCATAAATTTTTAGGTGGAAAGGAATAGTTGATATTTGAATATTTAATTTCACTTAGCGGTTTAGAGTTGCATTTAAAAAAAAAAAAAAAAAGCGATTTTTAATTAAATTTCTTATATTTTTTAAAATTATTTTTTAAAAAATATGTAAATTGATATTTTTCTCAAAAATAAATTTCAAAAAATCGGTTTATAAAAAAAAATAAAAATCAATTAATTAAATAAAAAAAAATTTAAAAGCATTTTTTATCCTCTAAATGTATCCTTATTAGGAAATATTATTTATTTAATTATAAAATAAAAGAGTTTTTGACTTTTTAAATTTAATTCTAATCAAATTTTGACCGGATTCAGTAAAATTTTAAAATTTAAATTTTTAGACACTATTAACCATAATCTTTTTAACATTGTTAGAATTGGTAGGATAGTGAATCTTTTTCTATTAGCCAATCAATTGTAATTAATTGAATCAAAATTAATGAGAGATTCAATTGCAACTTATAATTATAGTGTATTAATCAAAGTAAGAGATTGGATTTGTTGTTTCTTTATATATATCTATCGTTAATTTTTATTAATTTAATGATAATTATTAAAAAAATTATGTATTATAATATTATTTCGATTCATTTAATCCGCATAAATTTTAAAAATTCACTTATCAAAATGGCAGGTTACATGAGACTCTTAATAATGTACAAAATCAAACACACACCTTCTTTATAACTTGAAAACAGCAATTCTTAAAATTTCAAAACAATCAATATGGCAGCTTCATTGTAGACCCAATTGAATTGACTGGACAAAGGATGATTAAACCAACCAAAGACCTACCTGTATATAAGGCTACAGCTTCCTGGATGGAAAATTTAGGACGATGTGAAGCAGCACGTGTGACTATGACTTTTATTTATTATTATTTGCTAATATCAAATTGTCAAAAACATTCTTCAATTTCTGTGGTCCAACTTATTTATATTTTATTCAATTTTTGAAATTATTAACTACACATAATATATAGTTAATTATTAAATAAAGACAAAATAATAATTTATTTTTAAATTAATTAATATTATCATTTTAAAATATTAATCATTTAAAATTTCAATATATAAATTAAGAAAATTATTAAATAATCATAATTTTAAAATTGAAATGCTAAGATATTCTTTTTTTATTTTGATTTAGAGAAATAAAAATAATTAATGTAAATATTTAATAGATAAATAAATGAAAGGTAAAGTTAGAAAAAAATAATAAATATCTTTTTAAAATATTAAAATGACAAATAAATTGAAACAAATAAAATATTTTTTTCTAAAGTAACAGATATTTTGAAAATGATGAATTATTATTAATTGCCCAGCTAGGCTTTTTTTTTTCTCTAGATTAAAAAAAGAAATTTATTTATTATTTGATTTATTTTTGAAATTATTAAATACATATGATCTCTTTAATTTTGAGAATATAAATTATCTTGTGGAAAATGTTCTATATATATCCATTCTCATGGACTATGAACTATCATAATTTTAATTTTTTAGATTTTTTTTATTACTAAACATACACTCACCACAAAATTAATATATATATATATATATATATATATATATATATATATATATATATATATATATATATATATATATATATATATATATATATATATATATATATATATAACTTTAGGGTTGGTTTAATTATTAAAATGGATTATTCAATAATTGAGTTTGTTGTTATTCTTATTATCCACACAATTCAAGTATTTTAAATTCAGCATTTAGAAAAGCGATTTTTAAATATGCACCTAAAATAGGAATCTAATTTTAATAAAATAGAAAAAAAATTATTGGCTCAACAAATTTTGTTTTATTTTATCTTTTTAGAAAATACTATAAATCTTTATATGAAATAAAATATAAATATATACATTAAGAAATATCGAAACAATAAAATGGTTTGAATTTTTTTTAATATTTTTCAATTGTATTGATCAAATGTTAAAATTGACAATTCAATGAAAAGTATATTCAACTAAGTGGTTATTAAATTACAAATTGAATTTCATATCTTTAAACATATAAATCTAATTGTTTGAATATCAATAATAAATAAAAAAAAAGAAAAAATTATAAATAGTGTAGGAGAACAATATACTCCTATAAATAATATATATATATATACTTCTTAGTTCTTATCAATATCACTGAATGGATATTAAAAAACTAAGAAAATAATACGGATAGATGAAAGAAAACAGAAAACCTCTGAATGGATAAACTTTTAATTGATCCCATTTATTTGTAAAAAAGAAAAAAGAAAGAAAGCTGCATGTATTTATTTAGCTAACATGTCGGCCATTTTTTTTAAATATAATTTTAGAAATTTATTAGATTATAATCATCTTTTCGCATTCGCTATAAAAATAAAATTATATATATATAAATGAGATAACTTAAATATAAAATATCACGCTCTTAAGAACTGAAGTTATTGTGATTTGGATTAGGACTCAAGTGTAATATGTCGGTATTCAAATCCATGCATGCCATTTATTGATATAAAAGGAAGACCTTAACTAATTAAATTAATTAGTGTCCCACTAACAGTAAGTAGTAAGAAGCAGCCAAGGATTAGTCCAAACTCAGCCAACTATTATAGAAAATATAGTCCACCCACTTATATGTTGTCATTGTTGTTATGATAATTCCCAATAAAAACAATGAAGCCAATCTACCAAGACCGTAACATCTGAACGATTTGGACCTGCAAAATTATTGGCAGCAAAGTCCAATTATTTATCGTATGAGTACATAATAAACTTATCTGTAAGTTGGATTTTGACCCTTAATTTATATTAAAAAAAATTATAAGCCATAAAAATTATATCTTAGAAAAATTTAATATTTTTTAAATTTAAACTCAGCCATAATCACTATTTCATAATTCTACTGCATGCCTAATCACCATTTGATATATGATTTTTTTATTGTATAAAAATAAAAATTAGAAGAGAAAATTATGTGTTTTACAATTTAATTTTTTAAAGTATAATTGCAATATAAATTTTTAAATTGAGATAAAATTATTTAAAAGTTAAAAGTAAGATATAATTATAAAATTATGTAATATTCAAGATAAATTAATAAATTAGGCCTTATTTTAAACTTTGTTTCTTTTGTTTATTATTATTATTATTATTTATTTATTTATTTTTGTGTGTATGTGTGCGGAAGTGGACGGTCATCAAGTTGCTAAGTAGAAAATTGTGATTTACGCCAAACTATTCACTGGCAACCACGATTATAAAAATAATAAGTTCTAAAAAAATATGATTGATAATAAAAATAAGAGAAAAGTATAAAAGTACTTTTCAGTGACAGCCGTTTTCACTTTCGAGTTTCTGAATTTTTGTTTTTCTAAAAAATACAATTTAATAGTTTTACCATTAGTATTTTAGAGATTGTAATCTAAAATTATGTTTGATGCGATGTAATAACATATAATATAATTAAAAAAATTTTTAATATAAATTTATATTAAAAATTTATTTAATTATATTATATTATATCTTGTTACAACTTATTAAATATATTCTAATATGATTAGAGTGACACCTATACGAGATACGAATTGTATATTTCATATATATAACATGTTAAAAGTCTTATACCATGTATATATCATGTTAAGAACATTTGATAGTATTAAGACTGCATATTTCAAAGTGATAATTATGAAAATTTCGAACTTCATTTTATTAAAAAAAAAAAATACACAAACGCCAATTAATCACAAAACATTATTTTATTCTTCTTAGCCTACTTCAAAAAATTCGATCAAAAGTAGTGACATATATAATAAAATTCTTTTAAGAAGTATTAAAGTTGATGGGCAAATTATTTCTGAAAGCGAATAAATTAAACTTTCATTAATAAAAGATTCCAATTTGATATATAAAAAAAAATAATAATAATAATTAAAATATCTTAATACTTTAATTTGAATTTAGAAATTTGAACTCTTTTATGTTAAAAAATGACCCTGGGTATTATTTAATCACAGATTACAAAATGATCCAACTAATTAAAAATTATTAATTATTAATTCTCCAATTAATTGAAGATACTGCTCACATGCAAATCTAATTTCACTTAAAGTCACGGAAATGGTACATAATTATAATTAATATATCTAAAATTATGTTGTTTTATTGTTCAAAGTCAATTAAATGTGAATTGAATTAAGCTTAGAGTCAAACTAAAGACAATTGCTTAGCTTTAAATTACATATATTTTATTTTATTTTATTTTATTTTGTATATATATACGTACATTTGAATGATTGATTTTATTTTTTAGTAAAGTTAGACATATAAATTATTTAAAAAAATAACATGGAACCTAACTTAAAAAAAAGGAAGTAAACTAATGATATAATCAATGAGAATATCTTAAAATTATATAAGAAAGTTTTAATTAAAGCATATAAAAGATTAATATTATTTATGTAAGAGTTTAAATTTTCAATTTATTTGAACATAATAAATTTAGCTCTGACAATAATATTACTCTTAATATTTTAATTTTTTTTATTAATTTAATCGTAACTAAGATTCAAACTCGTAAAAAAAAATAAAACTTTTCTTTAAATTGTAAAAAAAAATTGACATTAATTTAAGTTTTTGGGTTTTACATATGATGAAAAACTATGCACAATAAAAACAACAATCACTTTTTAATAATATGGGGTGGGTATGATATACAGTAGATATTGAATTGTCACATTGAAATGAAGATTGAAGACTAAGGCAGCCGACTTGTCATTGTGAAATATGAAGACAACTTCAAAATTTCATCACTTGAGTCCTATATATATATTTATGGAACCTTTGATTTTTAATTTTTATTAGGATCATATAATTTGAATTTTCTATAAATAGTGTCCAATCCCAACCTATGCCTAACTTTTTCATGGCTACTGGCTGTAAGATTAGGTTGAATACATAGATACATACAACTTGTCTGAAAATGACAACTTAATTTTGAACAAGAGCTAGCTTGGATGGTTCAAAATGATTACCATTAAATTGACATGTTTGAATATTATTCCATTTTAATTACTAATTTATTAGTCTCTTATTGGCTATTATAGATAGCACTTTAAGTAGAGTGATATGGACACATACCAATTTTTTTTTTTTTTTTAAATAAGAGTTGTTATTTTATATGCATCATTAACACCCATATTAATTTTATTGCATGATTTTAGCTAGTTAGATATTGTCTAAACATACATAGAGAATTGCTAAATATCTTCTCTTTTTTATTTTTTCTTATTTCCGTTCATTTCTTGTGATAATATATAAGTTAGATTTATAAATAATATATATTTATAAAATTTAATATAATTTATGTGTTATCATGAAATAGAAAAACAATAAGAAAAGGTAAAAAAGAGAAGCTATTTAGCATTGCTCAATATATATAAATGTTAGCAATTAAACAAGAGATTAATAGCGGGATAGATAATTAATAATCCAATTGAACGAATTAATACATATTTAATTAACTTCCCACAAAGACTATTGAAGAGAGTGAAGATAATACATTTTTCTCCCCATAAAAAATAAATATATTTTGATTTTTATATAAATTAAGAAAAATATAATTAAATTAATAAATTTTATTAATATTTTTCTAATATATTCTCCATTAATATCAAATAATTCATATTATTTTATTAAAATTAAATGACATATGTGTATAAATTATACATTAAATAAAAATATATTAAAAAATTAATACATTAATTATTCGATTAAAAAGAAAATAAATTATAATTTAAAATAAATTTATTATTAGGAATGGAAGAAATAGTATAAATTAATTAATAATCATTACCCGTATGCTTTGTATTGTTAATATCCAACCACAAAATAGACTACTTGTACCAATCCAAATGTAGTCATTTTCTTTGAACCCAAAAGTCATACCAATTTGGCATTTTCTTGCCATGGAGAGGCAGAGCATTTAATTTATTTTTTTATAATTTTTTATTTTTTTGAGTGGAGCATTTAAATCTTTTAGGTAAAGGCCAGCAATCCAAGCGATGATTCAATATCAAAATAATTACTAACTCTGTCAATTTTTGAGATCCAAGTCAAAAGATATGCTTGCTGTCCTCATCAATCATTACAACCTGTTAACAATGATAATTGAGTTTTTTTTTTTTTTATATATTAATAAATGACTCAAATTGTAGAGATTTTAAAAATCAAGAGGGCCTGGAATTTAATTTGAAGGATTTTGTTAATTAATATGGATGAATTTAAGTAAGAAATGAGTCTATGAATGAAAAAAATAGGGATATTATTAACCACTATTAATAATAATGGGCTCAAAATTTCAGCTGTTTCACTTGTTTACAAAATCTTTAATTTTATTTAATTGGTTATGGATTTTCTTTGACATTGAAAAAGAAAAATTCAAATTTTTAGATTTATTCACAAATCTTATATTGATTTACTATTAAATTATATATGTTTGTATATTTATTTATTTTTATTAATATGATTTTATTTTATTTTATTTGTACATAGATAATCATAAATAACATAATTACGTCTGATATAATAACAGTAATTATATAATTTTTGACACAATTTATAATTTATAATAAGGACAATTATTTTTATTTATTTTTTATTGAATAATATATTTAAATTATATTAGTTTATATTAATTTTATTTTACATAACTTCCGTCGTTGTCCTTTTTATATTATTTATTGATTAGTGGTTAATTTGGTAATTTAATGTACAAACATATTTTTCAGTGATAAAGTAGAGCAGTCACCAAAGATAAATAAAATACAATTCAAAAATAAGAGAGAATTTTTTAACTCCTCTAAATAAGAAATTTAATCTCATTTAACACAATAATACTCCTGATTAGATAAAATAATAATTATTAACAAGTTATTAAATTAATAATTTAATATTTATCTTTTATGATATAAAATATAAAATATTTTTATTTCTTTACGCTTTGGTCATTTACGTATATATATTATAATTGGATTATATTTAAGTATATAAGTTGTATAATATTCTCTCCATTCCTTTTCATTTACTATTTTATAAAACTTATTATATTTCAATTTTTTTATCACTTTAAAAAATAGAAGATATTAATTTTTTTTTTTTAATTTTACCGTTAGCACTTTGTTATTTACACTTAATATTTAATAACTTTACACATCTTTACAAAAAGAATAATTTATTCATATGTAATTTTTTATAATTAAAACTATTTAATAATTTTTTAATTTTTTTGTACAATTATCGTAAACCACATATAAATATAAAAAGTAATAAGTGCCAAAATAAATAATATTTTCCATAAAAAAAAATTAGTACCAAAAATATGTGAGAAATATTCGGCATTTGAATTAGGAAGAGTTTACATGTAGACAAAGATTATGAGACAATTAAGTACGATAATGAAATAATCCCATATGTACTTATAATTAGAGTAATAGTTTATTCATTATTTTGCACATATTACCATTAACAGTAGCAAATGGGATTGTTAATTGAGATTTATTACTGCACAATCTCCCAATATTGCAGCATTTGGCAAAAGAAATCTCCCATTGCAGCTGTACCTAAGAGTACTTTGCCCATATCTATTGATGGCTATATATAACGCTATCTTACTTGCAGACGCCATTACAGAAAAATAGAAATTTTATATATCCAAGTGTACATGATTGATGTTCTGAAAAATATCATGAGAAGGCTAATCTCAATTTGGCCATGAAATTTTATTAATTTGCTGCTTTGTTTTCCTATAACAAGAAGTGCCATCCAGCAAATTTTTTTCAATAACTACTCCTAGTTGATTTTTAAATAATTTATAGTTTTATCAACTAAGATTTATCATGTGTACTTATGACGCAAAATTATTTAATTTTTTATTTAACAGTAAGATGATATCACGAGTTAATATTCGTGTATTATTAAGTTTATCTCTTTAATTAAGTTAAAGACAAATTATCTACAGAGACATAAAGATTCATAAATAAAAAAAAAAATCTTTATCAAAGGTTTGACTCCAAGGATTAAACTCAGATGAATAAAAAAATCAGTAGACTCGCTTAATTTTTATTAATCATATATTGCTGTCATACTTTGGATTTTTGAGTAAAGGAAGTCCAAGTGGTAGCTAGCTTTCTCCTATTAATATTACACATAAGACATTTTATCAATAAAATTATGATAACATCATTATGAAATTTGATAGTTCATGTATGGCATGCTTACAAAATCCACATGCCTAGCTTTAGGGGGATAAAATAATATCACAAAGTAATAATTTTCATATACTATTCTGTTAAATTTATCCTCATTTTCAGTTTAAGGAGAAATCATCAATATATTTTCCTGGCATTAAAAAATGATAAATTCAAATATAAATTTATTTTCTAGTTGACAAATACATTATCAGCAAATTATGCGTAGAAATGCGAAACATTATTGATGTTGGAAATAAAAATTGCATAAAAATAAAGAAATACATGCTTGATAATTTGATTTCAAAATTCAAATATGGATAAATAAGATCACAAAGAGTAAATCAATGGTAATTAAGATAGTTATTTTATTTATGGATAAATAAGATCATATATAAAAAATTATGCAAATGGTATTGGATTCTTGTTATATATATATTATCTGGGTCCAAGTTATAATTATTATCTACTATAATTAGGGTTTCCAAAAGTTGAAATGGTGAAATAATTAGACAATTTGATTTAGGTTCAACCCATACCTTGATTTAACCATTCACTGTATTAGTTCATATAATATAAGTTTTACTTTAAATCTGATTGAAACTCATGCCCATTTTTTCTTGGCTTGCTGACATTTAGGAGGGTGAGAAAATTTAATAATTGTGATAGTGAAATAATGTTTTTTTTTTTTGAACAAATTCAAAAATTTTACAAGACACAGACAAAATATACTGTAAAGTTGGGATGATAAGATTGTCATAACCAGCCAAAAGATTTGGGTATACTATCAGCATCCTACTAGACATTGTTGCACCAAATTAGCCTTCCAATTATATGACTTGTAATAATTCATCATTACCCCAAAATTCAATTTTTTTTCCACATATAGATTGAGTTTTTAGTCATTTAAATTATGTATAAGTGGATCTTTAGTTTCAAATACAAAGAACTATATCTAATTGCAGTATATTCCATCAAAAATAAATCTCAAAACCCATGAGTCAAGCTTAAAATTATGTCTACGGTCTACCTATGATGTTAACATTGGATGGATAATTCATTGACAAATACCTACTTTTTAATTAATGCAGAAAATCAAGAGTTCCAATTTCAACAATTCCTCTTAAATATTTTTAATTTACTAATGACAGTTTATCTATCATTTTATTTTAACATATTAAAATTTTTTTAAAAAATAAGATGATCTTAAAATTTAAATTTTTGATCTTTTATATCACATAATAGCTAAAACATGTTCTAACATAAATTTCTTGTTCTCTCTTCGAGTCTCTCTCTCTCTCCTGTGTGCGCATCGCTAGGGTTTTCCTTAAATTTTCCCCCGGTAACTTTGCCCACCGACGAAGTCACCTCCTTTTTTTTTATTTTCATTTTTTACTTTTTTTTTTCTTAAGAATAAGCCGTTGAATGAATTTGTTTTGCTCTTTTTGACTCCCCTTTCATATAGATTTTTTGGATATCTATGTCTCTAGTCATTAACGTCGATGAGACCGTTTTCATGCATGGCGATATCTGTCCTGTTTGAAGGCCTAATCTTGCATGGTTATGGATGGGGAAAAGAGTCATTAGTATGGCTTTAAATTCTCAATAACAGTTTTTTTTTTTTTTGTTCAATCTATTGTTGTGGTTAAGATTTGAAATCTTAGACAGAGGATTGGCTTTTTTAGGACTTCAGCCTAAGTCCTTTCATCTAAAAAAGGCCAGTTGTTGCTTTGGTTTTCGCTACCTTCTTCTTGTTGTGGCAGTGCAGGATGACTTTTGAAGAACAAGAGTACTATTTTTTTAGGATTTGCTCAACCACAAAAGTTATTCTTTTAGGGTTGCTTTCCCTTCAAATCTTAGCCTTAGACGGTAGAGATATGTGCGTTATCAGATATTTTCAATGAAAAGAAGGACAAAGGATTTTTGTGTAATTTTTCATGTTTATTTAGCCTTGGATTGTTTGTATAATGGACTTAAAAGCCCAAATTTGAAAACTCATGATTAGGTAATTTATATATAAATTGTCGGAGTTTTCATGTGTATCCAAATATTTGTACTCTTTTAAACTTCATTTCTCAATAATATAGTCTATTTTTTTTCTTTTCAGAAAAAAAAATATTACATAATAGCTAGATATTTGATATTATTATGATGGTAAAATTCGAAATTCAGATTTCAACGTAAACTAGATACTCGATTACTGTATAGTTGTCTACTCAGTAACTGGACTGATGACTTTATAAAACCTAGGACCATGTCCCAACATGGGCAAGGAGGTTGTTATAACAACCAAAACACAAGAGAGTAGTGGGAAAGTCCTTGGGCAACATACTTGTATATATACGTGTATGAAGCAGCAATTACGAGTGTAAATGAACTAGCAAACAAAATGTTTTTTTCTTTACACTGATTTATTATGTTAGCTATTGCGTACTACAAGTATGAATCCAAGCTGAGTTAATTATTTGGAAACAGAGCACCTAAGGTGTTTGGGGAGATGGCAATTCTGCTTAGCCACGCATTCCCTTATACATATATTAGAAAAAAATTTAGCCATTCATTGTTCATCATATCTTACAAATCATATTGAAATTGAGGACATTTCATGCATGAAAGTAGTTAGCTAAGGACACCAAAAGGGGCAAAAATCAAACAGATGATGCCAATGGAACTATCCCCCAAATCTTTACTATGGCTTCCTCTCTTTACCAGCTACCATCATATGATTCCCTATTTTGAAATTAGCACTTGTCAATATAGTTTATATATACAAAACATAAAGTTCTTTTCTTGGTTTCCTTTTTCATAATATGTGCTTTAATTTCATGATCTTTAAAGTCTAATAATAACTTAATAAAGTTCAAAATTAATTTTATTTCTTAGGCTGATTAAAATATTTTTTTGTGGCATCTCGTTCGCTTATTCTCATAAATAATAATTAGTTAATGTTTGTTATCCTTCCAAGTACACTTATATAGTCTTATGATTTATGATAATACCATAAATTTAAAAGTAAAATTATATAGTACAATAATTTTGTATGTTATACATATATATATTAGTCCTCAATTAGAGTAAATGATAGGCTATATCTCTTTTGAACTTGACTTTAGGCCTACAAGACAAGAAAGAAGCATTAAAAACTTATATTAAGCAAAAGCTCTCCGATGCTTATATTAGATACAGAGTTGTAAAAGGATATAAGAAAGAAGATAAACTTTATTATGCCAATAAATCTTTTAATGAGAAGAAGGAGAGTTGAGAGTAGGTAAAATCCATTACTTTTGGATGGTGTTGCAATTCTTCTTTTTTATTCCAAGAAGCACATTATCGAGTTTATTATGGCTTGGATGAGAAGCATCCCAAAGGAAATGATGTTGATCTAGTTTGATTAGACTAATGCTAGATTTTATTGTCATGTCGGTCAGTATGATATTTGTATTTAGTCACTATTAAGATAATAGTTTCATATGTGATGATGAGAGAAATGTTATATTAATCAGATTTTCTATTGATATGTCTCACTTTTTATATTTGATTAATGATTTCTTTAATTATGTGATTGCATAGCTTTCGACGAAAATGATTATATAAAATGAGTTGGTGTTTTGTTAGATGAGCCCTCGTCTCTAATTGAATTAATTTCTAAAATGGACACGCGTACTAAGCTCATGAGCAAGCACTTTATTAAATAGGCTTTATATGAGTATATATATATATATATATTTGCCAAATTCTTGATTCACATTCTTATGCCA
This sequence comes from Reutealis trisperma, assembly GCA_947687605.1. Classification (NCBI taxonomy): domain Eukaryota; kingdom Viridiplantae; phylum Streptophyta; class Magnoliopsida; order Malpighiales; family Euphorbiaceae; genus Reutealis; species Reutealis trisperma. The sequence continues at coordinate 5,647,140 of CANTUT010000012.1, read as the reverse complement.
CAAGTTTCAATCTCTTATGACGGAAGTTTCAATCTCACATTAAACGAAAAATTCAGGCAGTTTGACGGCTTATGAAGCAATCTTTTTGCTGTTTCGCTTGCCAACATCATTCACACAACTCAATGAAACCCCTATAAAACTGAGCCTGCCAGATTATGGTGTTTTGAAAATATGCTTTTGTATATTTCAAAAAAAAAAATTATAATCATAATAATAAAAAGCTTTGTTTCCTCGATAAGTTTCCCATATGACTACTTTTTTTTTTTTTTTTTGTAAGTACTCTGTATATATATAAATTTAAAAAATGAATAAAAATTTTTATTAAAAAATGTTTTTAAAAAATTCAATTTCAAGCTGGCTCCTAAAATTATATATACTAATAATATACTCGTTAGCTATTCTTGGATAGTGTCTCAATTCTTAATCTTATTTTTAATCTTTTGAGGGAAATCTGAATGCATGATCTTGTTCCTTAGTTCTTGCGCATCAACGATTTGTGATATATATATGTATCATTTTTTTTTCCTTCTTAAAATAATAAAAGATTCCCTATGGTAGGAGCAAAGGAAATTTCTGATGGTACGAGTGAAATGCTTTGAGTTGTTAAACATTTTAAAATTTATTCTAAACAAATGAATTTTATCATTAATTAAGTTGAATTCTATTAACAAAATTTAATTGAATTGAATTTTTGTACTTGAGTTATTCCAAAAGGGGACTTAAGAGATTAGAAAAATAATAACGATAAAAGCAAAAGATTGAGAGTTTGTGGTGTCAAGAGATCTTAATTTTGTTGTCATTTAGGTTGGGTTATTACCATTTGCTGGTTAATTCGTTTGGTTATTTAACCAAAATAAATTTTGATGTTATTCATTTGTAAATTTTGTTTATTTTAATAATAGTTTAGAGGCATTTTTATAATAGCAAGTGCATATATAGTTTGGGTGATAGTCTCAAATTCGATTATCCTCTCCTGCTAAAAAAGTTTACACTTTGATTTCAATTTTAAATTATAATTAAATGATTATATCACGTTCTCCTATCCTAAATTAAAAAGCAGATAGATTGGCTAAAAAGTAAAAACCGCAAAGCCATGAAACATCTGGAAGTTTAAATAAAACTGGGCCCAAAAAATTTGGGTTGGGCTTGGCAAGTTGGGTCAGAAACCTCCTTTAAACTCCTAAATAGATAGCCGAAACAATGAAAATCCACAATAGGCCCAAAACCAAGATGTTTTAAGGGAAAATTTCAAAAATAACCAAAAAAACAACATTTTGACCGTGCTTATAAAAAAAATTTCAAAAATATGATGTAAACTTCAAAAAATAACATTTTTACCAGATTATATGTTTGGCATTTTTTTGAATTTGTTCACCAAAAAAAAAAAAACTCAGAAAATGATAAAAAATAAAAAAATATTAATTTATATTACATTAATGTATACTAACAACTTTATATACAAATTGCAAATTTATAAAAGATAAAAAGATATAATAATAGTAAATGGTATACGTATACTAAAATTCAGTATACATTAGGTATATATTTGGTATCTGCAACTATATATATATATATATATTGCTTATTTGAAAAAAATTAAAAAGATAAACTCAGTAAATAATATATGTATACCAAAATTTGGTATATATTAAGTATATGTTTAGTATTTGTAACTACTTTAATACATACATATTGCAAATTTGAAAAATTAAAAAGATAAACTAACAATAAATGGTATATGTATACCAAATTTTAGTATACTTTAAGAATATATTTGGTATCTGCAACTACTTTATATTTATATAGATTAGAAATATAAAAAATTAAAAAGATAAACAGTAAATGGTAAATGTCTACCATAAATTGGTATACATTTAGTATATGTTTAGTATTTGTAATTACTTTATATATATACACAAATTGCAAATTTGAAAAAAATAAAAAGATAAACTAATAGTAAATAATATATGTATAACAAAATTTGGTATATGTTAAGTATATGTTTGCCATCTGCAACTACTTTAATATATACACATTACAAATTTAAAGAATTAAAAAGATAAACTAATAGAAAATGGTATTTATATAGCAAAATTTGATATACTTTAAGTATGTGCATCTACTTTAATGTATACATATTGTAAATTTGAAAAAATTAAAAACATAAACTAATAGTACATGGTATACGTATACCAAAATTTAGTGTATGTTGAGTACATATTGGGTATCTGCAACTACTTTATATATATATATGTTGTAACTTTGAAAAGAATAAATGGTATACGTATACCAAAATTTGGTATATATTAACTATATATTTGGTATTTGTAACTATATATATTACAAATTTGAAAAAAATAAAAAGGTAAACTAATAGTAAATGGTATACTTATACCAAAATTTGGTATATGTTTGGTATCTGCAACTATTATTTATATATATATATATATATATATTGCAAATTTGAAGAGACTAAAAATATAAACTAACAGTAAATGGTATACATATACCAAAATTTGATACACTTTATGTATATATTTGGTATATACAACTACTTTGTATATATAGATTACAAATTTGAAAAAAAATAAAAAAGATAAACTAATAATAAATGGTATACATATACCAAAATAAAGTCCAAGCTCAACCCACAAGCACAAATGACATCTAATTTTAGGTCTCATAAGTTAGATTACAATCATCGAAAGAGAATATCAAAATAATCAAGATAAGATTCATAGTGGGTAATTTATCCCTCTTGTACTTTATAATCGTTAGAACAAACTCACTCTTAATATATTTGTCATTACAATTCGTGTTGATATGCAACATAATTGCTCCCTAATTTATTAATTAATATTTAAATATTTCAGTTATATGCATCACAATGATGGGGCTTTTCTTAATAAAATTATTTATCATTGATTATATTGAAAAGATAATTTAATGATTTAAAATTTTAAAAAGTAGTGTGAATTATTATTTTTACATCATATAAGTTGAAAAAATCAAACCTAAAATTCATTTAATATAAAAATAAATTTTGTTGAAATTTTCAATTTTAAATTAAATATTTATATAATTTTAGTAATTTATACTTAAAATTTATTAATTTAAGGCTTCGTTTGAGTTTAGGGATTCTTAAATTTATGGATTTAATAAAATTTATGAATTGTGAAATCTATAGATTTTAAGAATTGCACTGGTTGGATTATAAAATCAATGGATTGTTAGAGACAATTTTGAAATAAAAAAAAATTATCATAATCTCTCATACATAAAAATAGTAGATTTTGAACTTTCCAATATATGAGGTAAGAAATTAGAACTTTCAAAAACAAAGAATTTCGGAAAGTGAGATTTTTTAAAATTCATAAAATTTTGACCATCTTTTGAATTACCAAACAATAGATTTAATATAAATTTATGAATTTTATAAAATCTCTCATTTAAAATACCTCATACCAAACAAGGTCTAAATAATATATGCTTTTATTAAATTTAAAATTCATTAATAAATTTTATTAATATAATTTTATAAAAGGATTGTTTAAAATTCTATAAAAATACTTAATAAGATAAATAAAATTATTTATTATTTATTATATTGAAAAGATAATTTAATGATTTAAAATTTTAAAAAGTGGTGTGAATATTAGTTTTTTACATCGAATAAGTTGAAAAGAATCAAAACTTATAATTCGTTTGATATAAAAACAAATATCCTTGAAATTTTCAATTGAAAATGAAATCATTATAAATATATAATTATAGTAATTTATACTTGAAATTTATTAATTTGAATAATATATGATTTTATTAAATTTATTAATAAATTTTGTTAATATAATTTTGTAAATAAATTGCTTAAAATTCCATAAAAAATTAATGATCTAGAAAAAAGATATTGTACCAATACTAATTTCATTAACTAACTAAATTCAATTAATTAATATTACTAAATTATTCACTGATTGAAAAATGCATTTTCAAATTAATAGATTTTTATAAAACAATAGTTAATTAATAATAATAATAATAATAATAATAATAATAGTGTCCCACATGAAAATGTACATTGTTACTTCATGGGAATAGTGCCTCACTCTTTTTACTCTTGCCAATTGCTACTTTCATGGCTTCATTTAACAAAAGAAAACTGTGAACAAAGAAAAGGAAAAAAATAGAGACCGTAAAGTTGAAATACAAAGATGATAAAATGTATAAAGAAAAGACTGACCATGTGGATGATATTTTTTTCTAAATAATCATGTATTCCATAATTTCCTCATGTTTTAATCTATGCATTTAGACCCTTTAGGGCCGTGGATGGTTTTTGCCTTTAGATTGTAATTTTCGTTTTTGGGACATTGAAAATTCACAATTGGTACATATTCACAATTTTCGTTTCTAGCCTTTATATTATATTAAATTAATTATTCAAATCTTATGGTTGAATCTCGTCATTATCACTTTTACTTATCAAAATTTATTGTCAAGCATTTGTTGATATACAGAGTAATGCACGTTATATATTCTGAATGAACATTACAATCAAATAAAAGTTCGTTACGGAAAAAACATGTATTATAAGTAACCAGTATGATCTTTGGACTAGTTTTCAATTGAACCAATTGAATTAGGCTGGGTTTGACAATATTAATTATTTTAACTGTCAAACTCTCATTTTCATTAAAAACAAAATACTAAAAATGTTTAATTCATTTATCCATTATAAAATTTTAAAATACTAATTAGTGATTGATTTAGATGGCAATTGGTAAAATTGAATTAAATGTTAAATAGTGAATTGTTAAATTTTAAACGCTGAATACAATAAATATTAAAAGTTTTAGGTGTTAACTATAATCAATTTATTTGATAATTGTTATAGAGTCAACAAAATTAATACAACTAAAAGTCAATGATATAAAAATTAATTTATGAATATGCTAAGGTTATAAAAGTCATTTTAATAAAAAAAATTTAAAAACTCAGTAGTTAATCATGTTCAATAAAAATTTTACGTAAAATATTTTAATTTATTATTTTAAGTGATTTTTAATTTAATAAAAAATTTTAAGTTAGGATAATTTTATACTATTAATTTATTTTAAAACTAATAAGTGCTAAGAATATTGAATTAAATAATAAGTTAGATTATCAAACACCTTACTGTATAGAAAGATAACTATATTATGGGTAATTAAAAATTTGCCTAATTTAATAGTATGTATATATTTCATCCTTGTAAAAAATTAACATTCAAACCCTCTTCTTCAATGTTGAAAAGAAAAATAATGAATTGATAAATACTGTTCTATTTAAAGAAATATCTTATCATGCTAACTATATGTCCAAATACAAATAGCATTAAAAAATATTCTTTTTTTCAAAAAAATTGCATTAGGAAATAGCAACCTCCCTCTTTGGGTATAATCTCAATAATGATGCTTCTTATAATGATCTAAAGGGGGCAGTTTCTATTGCATTTGTTACCATAAAAGTTATTTTTTGCTGGCATTAGATGGACAATCTTTTGTAACTCTCCTTTAGTAGCAGAAGCTATTGTTCTCCGGAATATAGTCAGATAAATAAATAACTAGCAGATAAAAAGGGTGATTTGCGAATTTGACTTTTTAGTGTTCATTTCTTATTTGAATGGTCACAATGGAGAACTCCTACGAGCGGTAAAATCTATTGTTGACTTATACATATTATGGCTAGGATGTTTGTATTATGTACTCTTAATTTTTTTTAGAAACAAGGAAATAAAGTAACTGATTAAATTTCTAGAGCTAATTTCTTAAGCTACGATCTTAGCTGGCAGTATATTTTGCCTAATGGATTGCAAAATCTCATTATGATGGATATGTATGATTTTTAAAATCAATGATCTTGATCATTATGTTAAAAAAGAAATATTTTTTTTATATTCTAAATAGGCATATTGGCTTAAATATTCTAAACTTTTTAATTTTTTTATAATTTTACCTTTTTTAAAATAAATTATTATATCTCAAACTTTTAACATTATTTACATTATATCCTTGATTTAAATTACACCTTTAAATTCTTTTTCTCCTAGTGGCACCTGACACATATTTAAATATAAATTAAAGTGAGATTCACTCCCTAATACTTAACTTTGGTAAATTACTATTTAGTTTATATGAGATTTAATCTAACTAATAAGTATATCAATTTATGGACCGAACATGAGTTTAAAAAATATTCAGTTTTCAAAAGGCTCAACTCAATATGCTTGCAATTTCCTTCACCAATATTGATCCGTAGCTCGCCTCCGCGATCATTCTTTTTGAAAAATAAATTAAATAATCCCTCATATTTATTTCCATTAATAAAATAATCATTTCGTTTAAGATAACTAAATTTTTCTCTTAAATAAGTGATGAAAAGGACTAAAATACTCTTATATATACTATATGATTATAAAATCAAATAAAATATGGTCTTTCCTTTTACTTTTTTTTCCCTTTCTTTTTAATAAAAACTCAATTAAATATATTTTTTTGAACTTTTTCGCCTAATTTTTTTGTAAAAAATGAAAAATTATACTATATATTTTAAAGAATTAAAAAAATACTTTTATTATAAACCACCAAAAATTCTATACATCAAAAAAATATATACCTTTTAATTTTAATAATTTTGAATATATATATATATATATATATATATATATATATATATATATATATATATATATATATATATATATATATATATATATATATATATATATATATATATAATTTTCTATTATTAGAATGTGGAAAATATTTTTTAAAATTTTTAAAAGAAAAATTAAGTTCCATGGAAAGAAAAACAAAAAAAAAAGAATATCTTAATTATACAACAAAATGAATTTTAGATTTAATTAGATAAATTGAAAAAAAAACCAATTAATTTGAATTTTTTCCTTATAATTAAGAATATTTTAGTATTTTCACTATTAAATACATCGTTGGATGCTAAAAATTTCTTTGTTTGACAATAAAAGACTCTTTTATTAATAAAAATAAAAGTGAAAAATTATTTAATTAATTTTTAGAAATATGAGATAAACTTGTTAATTAGTTTAAATTTAAAAGACTAAATAATAATTTATCATTTATATTTTATTTTAAATGCCATGGGAGAAAGAATAAGCTCAAAGTAATAATTTTGATCAGGGGGTACTATTGAACAACTTTAGAAATTTAGAATATAATAATATATTTTTAAAGAATGGGTAAAATTATAAAAAATCTAAAAATTCATGGTATTTTAAGCTAATTGGACTCTGAAAAACAAGAAAATTATTAAAATTTGAATTCTTAATTTCTTACACTGTAGAATATGTACATACAATTATTGAATTATTATAGTTCAATGGTCAAAAATTACTTTATTTGTACTTATTTATTTTGATAAGTAAACGACTTTACTTTTTATCTTATTAAATTAAACTCAATTAAAAAAGAAAATTTCTTCTTTTATATAAAATTTTTAATTTTAATATAAACGGTTTATATTTGATTAAATCATAGAGATAAATTTAATAGTACAATGTGTGAGAATTAGCTCGTAATATTATTTATTACTATATAAAAAATAATTTTATTATTTATATTTACTTAAAATCCAATTAAAATTTGTGCAAAAAAAAATCCAATTTTTATCTGGTCTAATTAAAAATATTTTATTATAATAAATATTGAAATTCTCCCTAATCAGACCTGAAAAAACAAGACAAACGCGGCGTGCCGCGAGAGCAGCAGCTTAAATCCTTAAAAAATAAAAAAAAATAAAAAAAGAAGGGATATATTGTCAGTAAAACGTCGTCAGTTACGTTAGGACCGGTGGCTGATAGAAATATAAAATGAAATCGGAAAAATAAAAAAACAGAGTCAAGACAAGAAACCAAGAAATCAAGATCAAGAAGATAACAATAATAATAATTCAAACACAAGACCTCTTGGTTTCAGGGTGCAGCCTTAGTCGTTGGCATTCGATCTTGTTGACAAGTTTATTTTATTTTATTTATTTATATATAGGAATCAAAATGATATTTGGCTTCCAAGATCAGTTCTTGAAAGGGAAAAAATAACTTTGCCATCTCCAAAGATTCCATTTTACTAGTCAAATTCAAGGAAGAAAAGTTCTCTTCTTCCATTTGAACTGTAACACTCTGTATCATATATAAATATATGTGTATGGTGAAGATAGAAAACAAACCCACAGGATTATAATTAATTTTTGTGGTGTGTTTTGTTCAGTGGAGAGTTATGTTGGAAATAACTGTTTTAGCATAGTATTGGAGTGGGCGTCTGACTGCTAAAAAAAAAAAAAAAAAAGGAGAAATGGGTTGGAAAGGGATTTTGGGTTTTGAATATGGGATTGTACAGGCACCATTAGGGCCTGATATTTCTTGTCCAGAGCTCGTAGCTGCTGTGGCTAATTCTGGTGGACTTGGCTTCCTCAGAGCTCCAGATTGGGTATTTATTTAATTTCTGTTTTACTTTTTCTTATTATTTCAGTATAGATGTTGCTTATTTTGTTCATTTTGGTTATTTTCTGATCAATTATGGTGTTGATTACTTAAATTGTTCCATGTTTTCATTATCCAGTTCATTACCTGTAGGATAGTGAAATTAATTTTATGGTAATTAAATAAGAGGTTAAAATATCTAGAATTATCATATCTGTTTCATATATATATATATATATATGTAAGTTTCAGATAAATCTTCTTCCAATTTCAGCTGTAATTTGTCTCATAGATGGTGTGTAAAAGAGTATTAAAATTGTAAACTTTACTAAGGTCTGAACAGTATGTATCATGCATTCGCCTTAAAATCAAATTTTGTACAATAAAAATCTAAGAATCTATCACTTGATACATGAAAAGAAGAGTGCATGTAATGTGATTTTCTCAAAACTTGTATAACAGGAATCACCTGATTATGTACGGGGACTGATAAGAAAAACACGAACCTTAACTGACAAACCCTTTGGAATTGGTGTTGTTCTGGCATTTCCACATGAGGAAAATCTAAAGGTCATATTGGATGAGAAGGTTGCAGTTTTGCAAGTTTATTGGGGTTACTGTTCAGAGGAGCTTGTACTTGAGGCCCATCAGGCTGGAGTCAAAGTTGTTCCCCAGGTAATTAAGTCTTGTGTACTCATATTTTCTAATTTGCATTTTCAATCTACTGTTCCAGGCGTTCATAAATGTTATTGCTCTATCCCACACATTGAAATCAATATGAATTGGACTATTAATATCACATGTAATCATATGTGAGACTCTTTCCAATCTATAATACAAAGAAATGGCTTATTCATAGATATAATCCAATCATAGAATTAGCTACATCCTTAGGATTTCAGGAAACTGGTGTTGGGTGCTGATCATGGACACAAGGGTCCTCTAAAATTAATTACAATAGTTGCTTATATGGTTCAATTCCTTTTTTTGAGTCTATAAGGCACATTTGCCGTTTATATTTTTACCTGGGGTTAAAGAGTTATGTCTGATTCCTTGATGCAATTGGGAGTTTTTGATCTTTGGCGTTTGTTGCCTCACCTTTGCTGGTCTTTATGCTGATGTATTCTTATGGCTTTTTTCTCTTATTTGTGGAATCTTTAAGGTTAGCCACTTATGATATTTGGTCATTTGTCTGTCATTGGAGATATTCAAAGTCTCGGATCCTTATTGTTAATGTTTATGGCTAGGTGTCAGGTGCTTTTTTGTTGATTTTTTGTCCTAAGAAAATCTGTGCCTTTCAAGGATTTTTAGCTATAGGTTATTTTTCTTTTCTCTACCTTAGGTGTTAAAATTCTACTTCTTTAATAACAATTTGTCAATGGCTTTATCAAGAAAGTTGAGTGCTTGCTTCTGATTTTCTTTGAATGGCTAAGTAATTGCAAGTATTTCTACTTGAGGTTGGGAGTTACCAAGATGCAAAAAAAGCCATTAGTGTTGGTGTGGATGCGATTATTGTCCAAGGACATGAAGCTGGAGGGCATGTAATTGGTCAGGTATGTTAGCTTGTACATTTCCAAATTTAATTGTATTTATATGCAACTGTATAGTTATTGTAGACTGTGGTTTGGTGGGTTAACCATGAAAATTTTTAAACTTAAAATTTCTTCTCACCCTTATAGAATTTTATCCCATGACTAAAATTGTCCTAACCTTTGGCAATTAGGAGTATATTTGTTTACTTGATAGACAAGGTGTGACTTTTGTGATATTTACATATTCACCTGAGAAAATTGTTGATGTTCACAGACAGTAAAAACTAGAATCCAGTAGAAACTGAGGAACTATTCGTTTTGAATCTTGATATCTCTTTTCGCTTTCATGGTTATGGCAATTATTCAATACCAGCTGATTTTGATTTTTTTTTTTGTTGAATATTTTGATTTTTCAGTGACATTGAACCTTTTCATGCTTTTTTTGGTCATGTACTCTCAGGAAGGCTTAATTTCATTGTTACCGAGAGTGGTTGATCTTGTCGGTGATCAGGATATACCTGTAATTGCTGCTGGTGGTATTGTGGATGCGCGTGGCTACGTTGCTGCTCTGGCCCTTGGGGCACAAGGGGTCTGTCTAGGCACTAGGTATGAAGGCACATGGTCTTCAATATATAAGAAAATCATAGGGGCACTGAAATGTAAATATTAAGTGAAAAGTCTCAAGTTCTAGTCCTAGTTCGAGCTAGATTTATAAAAAAATATCAGCTAAAAAGGCTTAGCTGAGGCGATTAAACCTTAAAGTTGAATAGCGAGATGATCATTTTTACTATTCTGAGTTCAGAATTTAAATCATATTTTCAGGTTTCTTGCAACCAATGAAAGTTATGCTCATCCAACATACAAGAGGAAGTTGGTTGAACTCGATAAAACTGAGCATACAAATGTGTTTGGTCGGGCAAGGTGGCCTAATGCTCCACAACGTGCTCTGGTGACACCTTTTTTCACTGACTGGAAATCTCTCCCACCCCATGAAAATGAGATCAACCAACCAATCATTGGTCATTCAACAATAAATGGCGAGGTGAAAATATTTTCATTTTACATGTCAACTACAATACATAAGAATATGGGATTGCCCATTCGATTGATCCATAGCATATCACCTGTTTCCTAGTGAATGATTTTTTTTTTCTTTGTTTTTATTAATTGTATTCCATAAAAAATCTAGTGTTTATTTTCATTATATTCTCCTATAGGAAAAAGAGATTCGTCGTTTTGGGGGCACTGTTCCTAATGTGACAGCTACTGGAGACATAGAAAGCATGGCAATGTATGCTGGTCAAGGTGTGGGACTTATCAACGAAATTCTTCCTGCACATGAAGTAATTAAAAGGCTAGTTGAAGGAGCTCAACAACTGATCCAGCAAGAATTCAACAGTAAGTAGTTCAAGGGTTGCCAACCTAACTACCAAATTACTGGCCAATTTATTTTCTGGTGGTGATGGATTTGCTTTGGGCTTTTGCATAATTTGGATACTGCCATTGATAGAGCTTGACAAAAAGTTTGAAGTGCTACCATGTTACTTATAAAAATAAAGATCTGTATAGCCTTGTAACATTGTATACAGAGAAATGATTCCATGTATAGAAGCTTTGAAGCCTAATAATTACTTGTATACAAGTTTTAGTTTTTGCAATAAAGAATTTTATGAACTTGGCAATTTCCTCTAATATGCATGTGTCTGGTGGTTGCTTATTTCCAAATTCTTTGCAGAACCTGTTACACCTAAAGGAATTTTTTTTTTTTGAAGAATAAAACCTAAATCTTTTATTTTTAGCTAAACCCTGTCAGCCATTGGCTTATTATCTTGAAATGTCAAATAACTGCGCCTAATCAAATTTATTAGTTGTTTTCTTTCGTCCAATGAAAATCGTAAAACATGCATTTATATTGCAACTTGAAATATTTTATGGACATTAAAAACGTCACTGTTTATCTACCACCTAAAACAGAAGAAAAAACAATTCAAGAAACAACATATTTTTTTATATCAACAAACGCTTAGACAAATTCCATTGAAACATTTGTCCTCTCCTCTCCATTATCACCTTCATTGAAGGAAAAATCTCTGAGATTCTTTTCCTCTAACAGCAGTTAATCAAAAGAGAACTGATGGCAGAGAGTTTGGTTTCCTTATTGCTAACCAAGATAGATCTCTTTCTCAAAGAAGAAACAGAGTTACTAAGAGGAATTAAAGGGCAAGTTGAATCTATAAAGGATGAATTAGAGCACATGACAGCCTTCTTGAGAGCAGCAGAGCCAATGGAAGAAAAAGATCCTCAAGCCCATGTGTGGATTAAGCAAGTAAGAGAAATTGCTTTTGACATTGAAGATGTTATCGACGACTCCACTCTTCGTCTTTTAGGTGGTGATCAAAAGGAAGGATTCCATGGCTGCATCTCTAAGATAATCTCTATAAAGGATGTCAAATATCGCCATAGATTAGCATCCAAGATTGGAAATATCAGATCAAGAATTGATAGTGTTTCTAAAGGATATCAGACTTACAAATTCAATGTTCCAGATAATTTTGAGGCAAGTTCAAGCTATACTGCTACAAACATGTGGGATGATCGTAGAAAAGATGCACTATTGCTCGAACAAATTCATGAGCTGGTTGGAATTAACGAGCCCAAGAAGCAGCTAATCAAGTGGATCACAGAAGGAGACCTTGGACTTACTGTAATTTCAGTGGTGGGAATGGGAGGGCTAGGAAAAACCACCCTAGTAAAAGAAGTGTTTGATGATCCTATAGTGATGAGACATTTCAAGAACCATGCGCGAGTCAGTGTTTCACAATCTTTAAAGATTGAAGAACTATTGAAGGATATAATTTGTCAACTTCACAATGAAATCGATCAATCAGCACCTCCAGAGATAGAAACAATGGAAAGTCAAAGCCTAAAAGCAACAATCAGAAAATTTCTTCAAGAAAGCAGATACTTAGTTGTTCTAGATGATGTGTGGAATGTAAATGATTGGGATGCAATCAAACTTGCTTTGCCTCAGAACAAAAATGGCAGTAGAGTGATGCTTACCACGCGGATTGGTGAAGTAGCCGCTCGTGCTACCTCCACTGGATTTAAAGGTCAGGTCTATCATTTGCTGCCTTTATCTTTTGAAGCATCTTGGCTTCTTTTTTGTAAAATAACATTTCAGAGGAACGATTGCCCTTCACATTTGGTAAGTATTGCTCAGCATATACTACAAAAATGTGAGGGATTGCCTCTTGCAGTTGTGACTATTAGTGGTGTATTGGCTCAAAAAGATACCAGCAAAATACATGAGTGGGAGATGGTGAAGCGCAATCTTGGCGGAGAATTAGAAGGCAGGGAACTTCAAAGCATGACAAAAATTTTGTTAGTTAGTTATTATGATTTGCCATTCTATTTGAAAGCTTGTTTGTTATATTTCAGTGTATTACCTGAAGATTATGCAATTGAGCATATGAGATTGGTCAGATTATGGATTGCAGAAGGATTTGTGGAAGATAAGGATGGGATGACATTGGAAGAAGTTGCAGAGAGCTACTTAAAAGAGCTTCTTAATAGAAGCTTGATTCAAGTTGCTTCAATTGATCTAGATGGTAAAATATTGGCCTATCGCATCCATGACATGCTACGAGAAGTCATTCTCAGAAAGGCAAAAGAACAAAACTTTGTGCTGATATACAATGGAAGAAACACAAGGAAGCAAGAGAAAGTTCGACGACTGGCAATGCATGGTAGCTTGGAAAATGCAGATGAAACGAAGCACACATTCAGACTTCGATCTTTGCTTTTATTTGGGGTTGAAGATTCTCCTCTCACATTGCTTGGCGATGATCTCAAGTTAGTTAAAGTGCTGGACTTAAGAGGAACAAACTTGGAAATATTTCCTAATGAAGTCCTCAAACTATACCATTTGAGGTATCTAAGTTTGAGAAATACTAAAGTGAAAATTCTTCCAAATTCAATCAACAAGCTCCGAAACTTGGAGACATTAGACCTGGAAGGTACACTTATCACCAAGTTGCCTAACACAATTGTAGATCTTCGCCATCTGCGCCATCTTGTTGTGTTTCACTACAGCTATACATTTGATTATACTTCTCGCAAGACATATGGTTTCGATGCAGTTCCTAGAATAGGAGTCATGCGTTCGTTGCAACACCTTTGTTATGTGGACGTATATAAAGGAAATGTTGCAATTCAAGAACTTGGAATGCTGAGTGAATTGAGATTATTATGGATTGGGAACTTGAGAAAAGAAGATGGGAAGATTCTTTGCTACTCAATTGACAGGCTTGATCATCTTCTCAATTTATCAATAAGATCAGCTGATGATGAAATCGTTGACTTGCACAGCATAACTAAGCCTCCAACGTTTCTTGAACGGCTATACTTAGAGGGACATTTAGAGATTTTTCCCTGGTGGATAACTTGTCTTACAAATTTGAGCAAATTGTGCTTGCGCTCAAGTCGATTAATGGGAGATATATTGGAACCTATTCAAAATTTGCCAAATCTAGCGATTCTGATTCTTGAAAATGCATTTGATGGAGAAGAATTGAGGTTCAAAGCTCAAGGGTTTCAAAAGCTTAGTTATATGTGGCTTAAAGAGTTACCAAGACTAAAATGGGTGGAAATGGAGAAGGGTTCACTGCCTTGTCTTCAAAAGTTGTCCATTGTTCGCTGCAGATCGTTGCGGAAAGTGCCGCTTGGCATTGAAAATCTTGCTAAATTGCGGCGTTTGACCCTTGCTGATGTTTCAATGGAATTAATCACAAGTATTGATTGGTCTAAAGGTGGTGAAGACTCTAAGAAGGTGGAGCATATTCCGAGTGTTGATCTTTCTTACTTCGATGGCGAACAGTGGAAAACTTATCGCCTGTAGATATATTATATATATAGGCTGTATTGGTATGCTCTATTTTCTTGATTCTTGCTCTGTATTAGATTGCTCTGTTTTCTTGCCATCTTCCTCTGTATTAGAATGCTGTGTTTTTTTGCTCTGTATTGGAATGCTCTGTTTTCTTGCTATATTCCTCTGTATTAGAATGCTCTGTTTTCCTGCTTTCTTGCTCTGTATCTGAATGCTCTGTTTTCTTCCTCTATATTGGGATGCTCTGTTTCTATTGCCGCATTTGTTTAGGTTATTGGCATCTTTGGATTTTGGATTATTACTTTACATGTAGCTATGTTGACTATGGTAATTACAATGTATATTAATTAATTTTGTACGTATTTACATTTTTTTAAATTTATTTTGTAAGGATAATATTACATTTTTTTTTTTATATCTGTTTAGAGTTTATTTAATTATTCAAACAGTAAGCTGCTTATAGGCAAAGATTTAACTACATCTGGTATATACACTAAATCGTCTAAAAGTAAAATTACTTAGATATTGTATAAAATATTAGGAAAAAAATTGAATTCATCAAAAAGCCTTCCTATATAAAAGAAAAAAAATGTTTTCTTTTTTTTATTTTTATTTTTATTTATATGTTACCAAATAAATTAATCTCTCGTTATACCATCTTAATTACTGCTTAATAAAAAATTATAAAAAATATATATATATAAATGAATTTATTGCACATTATCAATACTTGTAAAGTAGCACATGTATATTCTCCTTATATTTATCACTATTACTAGGGTGGGAAATCTAACTGTAATAGTATTTTAAAAAAAGAAAGGAGTATATTCTCAAGCAATGCCTTAAATTTTCGATTTTGAATATACTATTATATAGATATGAAATAATTAATTATATTCCATAAATTCTTCAAAAAAAAATTATACTTCATAAATTTAAAAATACACTCTACCTTATCTTTTTCATTTAATAAAATTAGAATTTTATCCATACATTATATTTAAAAATTTCATATCAGTTTTACATTTTTTGAATTTTATTATTTATTTAATTATCTTTAGTGTATAATGAATATTCAACAATTATCTTCTATTTTTAGCACAATAATTTTTTTTATATGTTTCTTTATTAGCAGTGTGTTTATGACTTACAATTTTTTAAATTTGAAATATAATTTTTTAAATTTTTTAGTTATATAATTTTTATTTATTAAATATTTTTGTTACTTTTAATTTAATATATAAAAATTAAAATTACTTTATTTAAATTTATACACTAACAAAGGAAAAATATAATTTTTTCTAAAAAATAATTTCCAATTAATACTAGTAACTAATGACATTGCAACTTGTAAAATTATATACAAATAAAACTTTTAAAAGTTAAAAGGATATTGTGGAGTGTATTTAAGAATTTTGGAGTGTGTTTAATCACTCATTATAGATAAAAAGATAAACGAGCACTTCCGTTTAAATAATTAAAATTTTTAGTTATATTTTTAAGGATAAATTACTATTTCATTTCTAAAATTTGATTTAATTAATAAAATAATTCTTCCTTTTTGCTAAACTAATAAAATAATCATTTAATTTTGGTCCAGTCAACAAATTAGTAATTATGTTATTTTTATCATTAAAAACCTATAAGAAGATTAAAATATCTATTATTTTCTCTCTAATTTTCCATTTCAGACATAGAAATGAAATCCAAAATAACAAAAAGAAGAAGCACTGAATAATAATAATGATAAAAGTCTTGCACTTAACGATTCCAGGTTGAGGAAACAAAAACAAAATTTTTACAAAACAACATATTTCATACCAAAAGATCAAAATTTAATCAATAATCTAAATACATATTAGCAAAATTCAACTTTCATTAATGAATTGACGAGGCAATTTCATACCAAAAGATCAAAATTTAATCAATAATCTAAATACATATTAGCAAAACTCAACTTTCATTAATGAATTGACGAGGCAATGAAAAAGGATAAAAACTTCAAATAGAGGTGTGATCGGTCTCAAATCAAGGAAAATAAATGGGCTGGATTTTTTTTTTTTGTTTTTTTTTTTGCATGGGCTTGCTTTATTGGGCCTGCAAAATATAAAAATAATGTTGAGAGGGCTAGGTTTTTTGTCGGGCAAATACTCTTTGATGCTCAAACCAGCAATGAGTTTATATTTAATGTGGCCAGAGAGAGAATTTTTCTTATCTATGGCCTAAATATTTCTACAAAAAGAATAGAGATAATAAGATATATGATTCATGTTACCTCTAAGTAATGTCTCTATTTGTGTTATATATGACTAGGTTGATGGGTATTAGTGAGGTGCATACCCTAAGAGCAAAGGAAATACTTCTAACAATGATGTCACCGGCTTTAGGTTGTTGACCAGTCTTGGTCAGTATTTGGCTATGTATATAGTCATTTGTAGTTGGTAAAATCATGAGTGGAGAGAAAAAGTATAGAGAATGAGTGAGCCACTTATGAGCATGCTTCTTTTAACAATCTTATGCTCATGTTCTTGATGGGTGATAGGAGCTATAGTTCTCAATATTATAGAGCAAGCTTCTTATTTGAAGATGAATAGGATGAGGATAGGATGCCTCACTTCCTTAAGAGTGAAGGTTCTCTTATGGAACCTTTTCAAGATGCGCCTTATTAAAAATGCTTTGTGTGTAATGGGCTTAAATATTTTAGGCCTTGCTTAATTTTAGTTTATTATAGAGGGATCTATTTTGGGCTTTATATATATATATATATATATATATATATATTCGCATATACACAACCATTTCACAAAAAAAATTTTTTAAAAATACCAAATTTTTTATTAACATTAACAGAAGAAAGAAAGAGAATTTCGCCGACCTATTTCAATGATCATTGAATAAAATAAATAATTCTCCTCGAGGTTGTTGGACCTAAGAAAATTATTGGTGATGTTATTTTGGCATTTGGTGACTATAAGTTAACGTTTGAAGGATGGAAGTTTTGGCCAAAACTTCTCTATCCTTTTTTGGCAAACTCTGACAACTAATGAGAGTGACATCAGTTACAGTCAACTCCTTAAAACTCAAACTTCATTTCAAAAATAATAATGCCAAGTTTCATTGCTGGTAGAAAGAGAGCAAAGCTCGCTAAAAAATCAATATTAAAAACTTTTTCGGCATCAATTTTGTTAAATTAGAGAAAATTAGAGTTTTTCGAGAACATTTTCATTTTTCTAAAAGTGAGTGTCCTATGGCATGAAAACTCGACTCATCCAGCATCATTTATGTTAGTCAAAGCCGATAAACGGCAACAAAAAAGTTTTCCAAAAATTTGGTATATTATTAGTATATAAGATGTATATTTTTAATATATTAGATGTATATTATTTTTATAGAAAAAATGGAATCAGATATTTATATATCGTTTGTATATTTTTATTATATCAACTATATACTAAAAACATATTGCTTTTATAAAAAAAAAATGTTATTAGATATTTATATATTATTAGTATATTTTTGATATATCAAATATATATTAAAAATATATTATTTTTTATACAAAAAATATGACATCAGATATTTGTATATTATTGATATATTTTTAATACATAAGATATATGCTAAAAAATATTAAAAATAAAATATATTATTTTTATAGAAAAAATATGATATCAAATATATATTATATGCGTGTTTGTGTTTGTGTTTGTGTTTGTGTTTGTGTGTGTATATATATATATATATATATATATATATATATATATATATTGGCGGCTTCTCTACCACTAGTCTCCGCACATTCTCCACTGGAGGGAGAGAGAGATTAAAGAAAAAGAAAGAGGGAAAGAGTTGTTGATAATGATTGACGAGAGAGAGAGGAAAAATAAAGAGGAGAGAGGAAGATGTGAGAGTTAGATTAGGCATTAAAAATTTATTTTATTTTATCATTTATTTATTTTTAAACAAAATTCATCAAAAAATTAAACACAAAGATTACTTAGTTCACAGAAATAAATGCTATGCTCTATTTAGTTAGTTTGACAAAAAAAAAAAAAAACCACTTTATAAATTAGGTTAAATTCCTAAGATAAAATAATAATTTATAATATTTATAGCAATATATAGATCAATAAATATTTTCAGTAGTTAATTAATTAAAATTTAGTGTTTTTGCAGCAGTAAAATTAATTAATTTCAGTACTACAATAAATTGATGGGAAAAATGTAAAATGGTTGCAGCAATTGCGATGTGACATAATCTCGTCGCTTTCTTCAGGATGTTGTGCAAATAGTACAATAGTCCTCAGAATAAAAACAGTTCAGAATCAATCTCTATCTTAGTCTTATTCTGCATCGGAGGAAGATCAAAATACAAATATCCTAAAAATTGCTCGGGAACCATTTTTTTTAGAATGGGGAAAAAAAAAAGAGGAAAATAAAAAAATAAAAAAACAGGAAGGAAAAACATCTGGAGTAGTTTAGTCTTTGATAACCAAGTCGGAAAAAAAAAATAATAAATATTATTTCTTTGAATAACTTCTCCATGAAAAGTATGTCACCCATCCCACTCAAACTCAGACTTGGCCGGGCAGAGCATGTGTGATAAAGATTTGCATCTTCTCTCTTTCATAAAAGTAGGTGTTCTTGGGGTCCAAGTTTAGTTGTTCAGCCACCCTATTATAAGTACATCTAAAGACATGCTTTTGGTCTTTTGGTAAAAGTGTTTTTCAATAAAAATTTTTATATTTTTTTAAAATTTATTTTTTAAAATTATTTTTAAATAAAAATAAATTAATTAATATTTTTTTTAAAAATAGATTTTTAAAAAATAGTTTATAAAAAATAATAAAAATCAAATAATAAAATCAAAAAATTTTAAAAATATTTTTTTTAACTCATAACAGTAATATCAAACATATCATTAATATAGACATACAAACCAGTCCAGATGGACAATACTACTATACTAGAGAATGGTCCAAACCCGACTCTAAGGAGAGGCTACCTAGGGTTTCCTAATAATGGGACTTCATATTTTTAAAAGTTATTTTATAAGGATTTTGTTAATATGGAGTTAATTTTTTATTTGGACAAAATTGTGTTCAATGGTTGTTAAATGCTCCTCAGATATTATTTAAATTAAAATCCAAATGCACCTAATTTAGGCTTGTCTTATGGAGCAGTTTAATAAGGCCAAATGTCTGCCCATTTGTGTCTAATTTTTCCAAATTGTCATGATACTATGCTAATTTCGTAAAAGTAAAATAAAAATATGAAATTTATTTCATGTATAAGTAAAATAAAATTTTATGAATTAAAAATGATATATATCTATTTGTAAATAAATTTTAAAAATTTCTCCCTTTTTTTCACTCTCAAGCCTCCAAAAGAGAAGAGCATTGATTTTTCCTTTTTAGATTTGATTATGTATCATTTGATTTCATTTATTGTATCAAAATAGCTTATGATTATAAACTGTAGTTACCATTATATTGAGATTCTTGGAATTTTTTTACACAATATTGAGATGTTTAGATTTTTTTTTAACTGTCCTTAGGTTAACCTATTAATTTGAATAGGTTGCATTTCAATTTTTTGTTTTTTTCATTTTATCATTATTAATAATATTGACTTTTATTAAAAAAATATAAATTGAATTAATTTATTAGATTTTAATAATAATTTATTTGTATTTAAGAATTAATTTTTATATTACATTTGGAATTTATTGAATTAATTGAATTTTAAATTTATTAAAAAAAATATTTATATAAAGAGATGGGAGACTGAAATTTTATTTTTTGAAATTATTTAGCATCTCTAAAATACCGGGTGGGCCTTGCTTACCTCACAGGGCCCAAAAATTTTGGCAATGCCCTACAGCTCGCCGTTGTAATTAGAACATAAAAAACAGAAGATAAGGTGGAAAGGAAGTAAGAAACCTTTGACGTTTAGCCATTTAGGAGAAATATATCGAACTAGATTGACATGTGACGTATAGCTTCTCCACATGTTGTGTTCACTAAATTTTTATTTTCATATTTTAAAAAATTTTAAATATAATTTCACTACTAGAAATAATCTCTTTTAATAACATATACGTTATGCTGTTAAAAGTAAAAAACTTTATACTAATTAATAATAATTACCGTCACTATTATTCGGTGTATAATACTGTTGTAGATATTAATTTGAAGACACCATTAACATATTAATATCATATATTATTATATGATATTAATAGCAATATCAATATATTATTATAAATATGTACTTGTGATTAATTATTAATTTTAAAATATTTTAAATGAGGATAAATTAATATTGCTATATGGTATTTGACTAATTGTATATTTAATGGGTAATATGGTATTTGACTATTACTTATGAAAATTATTTTAATTTTTAAGATTAAAATAAACCTAATATATAACAGAACATTATATAATAAATTATAAATCTAATTTTATTTCATCCGGGTAAATAAATTATACAATTATAAATCTAATTTTATTTTTTTGAAAGAATCTAATTTTATTTTTTAAGATTAATTGTTTATTTATATTGTTTGAATACTTAAATTTTAATTTTCTTTCATTGTCACTTATTAGCTTTAGACATTAAAATTATTGATCCTAATATAATTAATTTTAGACATTAAAATTATTAATCCTAATAGAACTCTATTTTTTTAGGTGAATTATATTTCATTCTCTTACTAATATTACGTTAAATTTGCTTTATATAAATATAAATAGTTATTGTCTTCATCAATCTAATATATAAACTTTTATTCTCATTAGTTTTATTTTCATTAATTTTTTTTAAGTCATCATAGTGAACAATTTAGAAAAATCAAACAATTCATACCCTTAAACTTTATGAAATGATAATTAGTAATTGTTTTACTTAATGAAAGTGCTCATTAAGTGGCTTGGAATAAGAAGATAAAATATTTATCAATTCCTTTACTTTATTTTTTCTAATATATTATTGAACATTAAAATACTACTGAAAATTATAAGAAATGTTCATTTTCTTTAAGTATTGTATATATATTGTATTTTAAAATATATATTATTATAAAAATTTCATGCTTTATTTTAAAATAAAGTAATCTAAATCTTTACCTATATGATGTCATTTATAAGAAAATTGTGATTTTTTTAAAAGAATATTTTTTTTAATTATAAAATTATTTTTCTCTTAAAATTATTAATTTGTATAAAATAAATTATATTTTCATAAAATTAAAATTTTTTCGTAATTAAATAGAATTGCGAAAAAATGATTTACTTTACGAAAAAATATAAATAAAATTATAATTTTTATAAAAAATCTATTTTTTCATAAATAAAATAAATTACTTTATTTTAAAATAAAATAATCATAAAAAAACACTCCTAACAAATACATAAATTGAGTAATCAAAGTTTTTCCTTATTTTCACTGGATGCTACACACTTGTAAGCATAATTAGGATCTAAACTCTTGCAATAAATATCTCAAAACTTTTACCATTGAAATATGCTGAAAAAAAGGGTATAAATGTTATATATATATATATATATATAACAAAAAAAAATTTAAAGAGAAAATAAATAAAAAAATATGAAAAGTATATCTGATCTGATCAATCCCACCTTATTATCCGACTCAACCCGAAGTGACGTAGGTGACGAGATGGATATTTCATTTGTTAAACGGGTCAAGTTCAGATTTTGCCCTGTCGCGTTCCATCCCTAGTACCAAATCCAAGCTGTTTACATTCCATTCCTAGTACTGAATCCCAGCTGTTATTGTTAAGAAAAATACGAGTGCTGTGGAATAAAATGGACACAGATATTTAAGTGGAAAACCCTCTTTAAATCTTGAGAAAAAAATCACGGGACAAACTCCGAAAAATCTTCACTATAAAATAATAAGAATACAAAAAAATTAATCTCTTAAGTTTTATCAACTTAAACTTGAGTTATACACTCACAAAATTACACTCTTATAATTTTGTGAAACTCACAGTATTTTTTTCTCTCTATAAATCAATTGTAGAAATACTCTTAATTTTCTCTCAGAGAAATTCTCTCTATTTTCTCTCTGAAATTCTATCATCACACAAACTCTTTTTTTCTGTGTGTTTAGTATATATTATAATGGTTATAAACAAATCTTTATATAAGATTCAAAATAGTGAGATACACCTTACAACAGGTTGTATTATCTTAAGCGTGTAAGCAATTAAGCATAGGCTACGTTCTAGATTATTAATTACACAATTTCAAAAGGAAAAGATAACCTTTTGACAAAGCATCAACCTTAATCCAACTAATCATTTGAATTAATTTATTTGTATTTAAGAATTAATTATTATATTACATATGAAATTTATTAAATTAATTGGATTTTAAATTTTTTAAAAAAATATTTATTTTTTAAAATTATTTAGAGTCTTTAAAATTCCGGGTCGGCCTTGCTTATCTCATAGGGCCCAAAAAAATTTGACAATGCCCCACAGCCAGCCGTTCTAATTAGAACATAAAAAATAGAAGATAAGGTGGAAAGAAAGCAAGAAACCCAGTTACGACTTTTGACGTTTAGTTATTTTAGGACAAATATCGAACTAGATGGACATGTTCTCCACATGCTGGGTTGGGTCATCATCATGGCTGATGTCTTCACTAAATTTTTATTTTCTTATTTTTAAAAAAATTTAAATATAATTTCACTACTATAAATAATCTCTCTTAATAACATGTACGTTATGCTATTAAACTTTGATACTAATTAATAATAATTAGAATCACTATTATTCGGTGTATAATACTATTATAAATATTAATTTGAAGACACTATTAACATATTAATATCATATATTGATATTTGATAACAATATCAATATATTATTATAAATATGTACTTATGATTAATTATTAATTTTAAAATATTTTAAATGAGGGTAAATTAATATTGCTATTAATTCCAATATTTATTAGTGTTTTTAATGTATATGTGATAATCTTAGGTATGATTTTATTTCAATTCAAAAATAAATAGAAATTAGATGATATGTTTGTAATCTATATATACAATATATAAATATACCGTATGGGGAAGAAAAACACACTTATTTATGTGCTCCTTATTATATTATTACCAATTATATATCTAATTTGAGGGTAATATAGTATTTGACTATTATTTATTAAAATTATTTTATTTTTTAAGATTAAAATAAATCTAATATATAATAGAACTTTATATAATAAATCATAAATTTTATTTTATTTCATCCAGGTAAATAAATTATACCATTATAAATTTTATTTTATTTTTTAAAGGAATCTAATTTTATTTTTTAAGATTGTTTATTTATTTATATTGTTTGAATATTCAAATTTTATTTTTTTTTATATTTTTTTGGTCAAAATTTTATTTTCTTTCATATTTCATTGTCACTAATTATCTTTATCTTTAGACATTAAAATTATTAATCCTAATATAATTAGTTTTGGACATTAAAATTATTAATCCTAATAGAATACTATTTTCATAAGTAAATTATACTTCATTCTCCTACTAATATTACATTAAATTTTATCTATATAAACATACATAATTATTGTCTTCATCAATCTAATTCATAAATTTTTATTCTCATTAGTTTTATTCTCATTAATTTAATCAAATCCGTAAACTTTTATTCTCGTTAATTTTATTCTCATTAATTTTTTTAAGCCATCATGGCAAATAATTTAAAAAAATCAAATAATTCAAACCCTTAAACCTTATGAAATGATAATTAGTAATTGTAAGTGATTTGAAATAAGAGGATAAAATTTATTTTTTGAACTAATTATTTTCCTGTAAAATTCGTATGGAAGAAAACTAAAAAGTAAAACTAATTTTGAAATAATATTTTATGTAAAAATATTTTATGTTTGCATGCAAATTTTCTAAAATGTTTTATATATAAAATTATGCAATGCATGATATTTGATTAAAACAAAATAAATTAGAAAATTATAATAAAATGAATCTATCAATTCATTTACTTTATTTTTTCTAATGTATTATTAAACATAAAAATATTATTTAAAATTGTAAGAAATGATCATATTCTTTCAGTATTATATATGTATTTCTTTTAAAATATATTCATATATTTATATAAAATCTAAAATTATTTTATATTATCAGTCTAATTATATCACACATGCACAAATATACAACTTAGATAATATTTATTGTATATAATTACATTTTCGTTAAATTTTAGGTTTTTATATGAAAAATTAACTTAATTTGAAATAAAAAATTAAAGTGAATTTAATAATTAAGTTATATAAATATTACTTCGTGATAATATTAAAAGTCGATCAATAAGATTTTAACCTCACAGTATTTATTTAAGAAATTTTATATCATTTTAATTCAAAATTTCACTTAGTATAAAAGTATATAATTTTATTTAGTATAGAAATATATAATTTTATACCTAAATAACAAAAAATTGGTCATTAAATTTTTAATAAAAAAAATAAAAATCTAAAATAAGTTTTTATATTTCAAATGAGTTGTAATAAGTTATAATAGGAATCAACGTACAAAATACGTTAAAAAAACCTGCTAAATTAAAAATATAATATATTTTTGGTCCAAATTAAAATCAAATTTAAAGTTATAATTAAAAAAATTGTTTCATTACATCTCCTTACCATTTTTTTTTTGATGGAACATCTCCCTACCATTAAATAATGAAAAAAATAGAAAAAAACTTACTTATACATTACCACTACCTTTCATTTCCACCTAATAAATACATAAATTGAGCAATCAAAGTTTTTCCTTATTTTTCACAATAGTAAGCATAATTAGAATCTAAACTCTTGCAATAAATATCTCAAAACTTTTATTATTGAAATATGCTGAAAAAAGAGGATGAATGTTATATATATATATATATATATATATATATAACACCAAAAAAATTTTTAAAGAGAAAATAAATAAAAAAATAGAAAAAATATGAAAAGTATATCCACCTGATACGTCCCGCCTTATTATCCGACTCAACCCGAAATGACAGGGGTGACGAAATGGATATCTCATTTGTTAAACGGGGTCAAGTTCAGATTTTGCCTCATTACGTTACATCCCTAGCACCAAATCCGAGCTGTTTATGTTCCATCCCTATATAGACACGCACAATTCACAAAGAGAGAAGAAATGGCTTCTAATAAACCTCATGCTGTATGTGTTCCATACCCAGCTCAAGGTCACATTAATCCAATGTTCAAATTAGCTAAACTCCTCCATTTTAAAGGCTTTCACATAACCTTTGTAAACACCGACTACAACCACAAACGCTTGCTAAAATCCGGTAGCCTCAACTCTATTTCCGGCTCACCGGATTTTTGTTTCGAAGCTATTCCGGATGGACTTCCAGTGACAAATGATGATTCAACTCAAGATATCCCTTCTCTTTGTGACTCTACTTCCAAGCATTGTTTAGTCCCATTTCGAAATCTAATTCGCAGGCTTAATGGCAATGATAGTTGTTCTAATATTGATGGTTCTCCACGGCCGCCGCTGCCGCCGCCAGTGAGCTGTATTGTCTCCGATGGTGTGATGTCGTTTACCCTTGACGTGGCTGAAGAGGTTGGAATTCCTGAAGTGGTGTTTTGGACACCTAGTGCTTGTGGTGTTTTGGCCTATTCTCATTATCCTCTTCTTGTTCAGAGAGGTTTAATACCTCTTGAAGGTACGTTTTCTTTAATTTCTCTTGCAAAACCCTAAAGAATTTTTAATTTGTTAATTCAAATCATAAATGGAAAATTTTCCTTATTTATAAAATTCTTAGTTTGAGAATGTGAATTATTTACCTTTAATAGAATCAGCAAATTTTCTTATTTTGATATGAATGGTCTGCGTTTAACTGAATCAGAGAGGTGAATTTATTATGATTATAAAAACTAGCGTACAATGTCATTTTACCAGTAATTAAAAAAAAAAATTCTTCCTATAATTTAGATATAGTATTACTGTATGAAGTGCAAGCATTATCATCTACATGTTACCTTCTACACATTTTCTAAGATTTTGAGAACTATGAAAATATTACTGTTACTACTGTAATCACACATTGATTACTGAATTATATCTGAGTTTTACTGTGTATACAGCTATATTGTATTGATTTATTGTTATTTTGCAGATGCAAGCTATCTAACAAATGGGTACCTAGAAACAAGAATAGACTGGATTCCAGGCATGAAAAATATTCGTTTGAAAGATCTTCCATCTTTCATTAGAACAACAGATCCAAATTCTATATGCTTAATTTTGTTCCAAAAGAGCTAGCAAAATCTCCAAGAGCTAAAGCACTAATTTTAAACACATTCGATGCTCTGGAACAAAATGTTTTACATGTTCTTTCTAGCATGTTTCCCTGCATTTGCACAATTGGTCCGCTTCATTTGCTTACTCATCGTATCACAGTCGATCATCCTGAATTCAGAAACATCAGTTTAAATTTATGGGAAGAAAATAAAGAATGCATTGAATGGCTCGATTCGCAAAAGCCTAACTCTGTAGTGTATGTAAATTTTGGTAGTACAGCTGTAATAACTCGTGATCAATTAAATGAGTTTGCTTGGGGATTAGCTAATAGTAAAAAGCCTTTTCTATGGATAACAAGGCCTGATCTTGTTAATAATATGGATACTGAAACTCTTTTTTCGCCTGAATTTCTTGAAGAAACGAAAGATAGGGGAATTTTGGCAGGTTGGTGTCCACAAGAGCAAGTGTTGAATCATAAATCTGTTGGAATTTTTTTAAGTCATATGGGTTGGAACTCGACGATTGAAAGTGTTTGTGCTGGAGTTCCATTGCTTTGTTGGCCATTTTTCTCTGAGCAACAGACTAATTGTTGTTTTGCTTGTAATGAATGGGGTATTGGGTTGGAAATAAATGGTGATGTGAAAAGAGATGAAGTGGAAGAACTTGTTAGAGAGATATTTGAAGGAGAGAGAGGAAAACAAATGAAGAAGAAAGCAATGGATTGGAAAATAAAAGCTGAAGAAGCTATTAGGCCTAGTGGTGTTTCTTATCAGAATTTTGAAAAATTGTTAGCAATTCTTGAAAATAAGCAGAAATAAAATTAGATGGATATGTTACAACAAGGAAATAAATAATTTTATTTTTTTTTTCTTTTTTGCTTCTTTTTAGTTTTTGTGGTTTTTTACCTTATGTTTCTATTTAGGCAGAATTGGAAATTTGACTTTCATTGGAAATAAATAATTTAGGCAGAATTAATAATTTAGGCAGAATTAGTAAGTATTTTCAAAATGTATAACTACAAACGGACAAAAAAAAAAAAAAAAGAACGTTTAAACATTTTAAAATCATGATAATTTTGAAGAAAGGCGTTAGTCGTTATAACCTCACACACTGTACTAATAGCCTCAGCCTTCTATTGTGATTCTTAAAGAATTATTTAAGGATTGTTTGGTTTAAAGTTTGTTCATCCTTCATAAAGATAGATGATAGATACTAGCTATTAAGTATGAGCTGTTTAGGTTCATAAATATATTTTACTGCGTAGATCACCTGCGTAGTGCTGTGTCTTTAATATTAATGTACAAATGTTAACTTAATTTAATTATTATATATTTTTAATTTAATCAATGAGTTAATTTAAATTAATTACTCTATATATATATTGAATATTTTGATAAGTTTAAATTTGAATAATTTTTTAAATATATTCAAACATTAAAAAAATGCTAGGAAATAAAATATAAATGTATTATTTTTCCATTAAGAACTCTCTCATTGAAACATAAGAGGATATTTGATAAATCAATTTATTATTTAATTTAATATTTTTATCACTTATTAATTTTAAATTGATTTGGTAATATAAAATTATCCCAACTTAAAATTTTTAATTAAATAAAAAATCACTTAAAATAAATTAAAATATTTGATTTAAAATTTCTACTAAACATACTCAGTTATCGAGTTTTTTAATTTTTTTTTTATTATAGTGACTTTTATACTCTTAAATGCCTCTCTCTCAATTTTCTTTCTATAATGATTATTTTTTAAAAACTTAGGTAACGTTGATCCTTATTTTATTTTTTTAAAAACTTATAACAAATATTATCCTGATATGATTATTATTGCTAAATTTTTTTATTTATGATTTTTTTTAAATTTTCAGACAATTAATTATGTCTATCAAAGAAGTTTAATAGTTTTCAGTAATAATAGTTTTAAAACAGATTGATTATATTCAGTACTTAAAAATTTTAATATTTATTATATTCAACTTAAAATTCATTGCTTAATTTTTCAAAGGTTAATTATCAGTTTTACTAAACACTACCTCACAATATGTTAATTTTAAATATTTATATTCACAATTGAATTTTAATTTATTTTAAACTAAGATTGTTTTTAAATGATAAATATTGTTTTTTTTCTTAAAAAAAAAAGAAGGATAAGTATTGTTTGAAAACTTAGAAGTTCATTATTTTCGGTTGGAAATTTGACAGAAATTTATTCTATTTTTAAATTTTTTTTTTAATAAAAAAAGGGGAATTGAATATAAATTTATTACTCAGATCGTATATGCACTTGCTTTTATACTATGCCGTAGTGTGCTATTTTATTTTTAAAGTTAAAAGCATAACATCACTAAAAAAATGTAAAAAAAAAAAAGATAAATGATAATTTATTGCTTTATTTTTTATTCTACATTTAATAATAAAATTTTAATTATATTTCTTTAGTTGCAATGAAAAATAAAGGAATAAAAATTATTCCACATAAACCAAGCATACAAAAGAATTTGAAAGGATATATATATATATATGAAAAACAAAAAAGAAAACGCTACTGAGGGAAAAGGAGAACTAAATCTTTTTTTTTTTTTTTGTCAAAGGGATTAAATCCAATTCAAAAGTGTAAACTTTTATATAGAGATGACAAAACTCAAAACACAATAAATCTTTTTATATTCTAATATATTATATTTTCTCTAATACAAATAACTTTGGACATTTAATTTGAGATTATAATTGCAGGTAGAGAAATTTCAAAAAGATATCTAACTTATCTTTTGAAAGTGTTGCATCACAGTATTGACATAAAATTAAGTTACAAAAATTCTTAAAAATTAATATTTAATTACTAAAATATAAAATTTTATTATCTTCACATTTAATTTTATCAAATATAAATTCTTTATAATAAAGTATTTTCATCACTAAATAAATAAATAAATAAATAAATAAATAAATAAATAAATAAATATATATATATATATATATATATATATATATATATATATATATATATATATATATATATATATATATAGACACACACACAATTCACAAAGAGAGAAGAAATGGCGTCTAATAAACCTCATGCTGTATGTGTTCCATACCCAGCTCAAGGTCACATTAATCCGATGTTCAAATTAGCTAAACTCCTCCATTTTAAAGGCTTTCACATAACCTTTGTAAACACTGACTACAACCACAAACGCTTACTAAAATCCGGTAGCCTCAACTCTATCTCCGGCTTACCGGATTTTTGTTTCGAAGCTATTCCGGATGGACTTCCGGTGACAAATGATGATTCAACTCAAGATATCCCTTCTCTTTCTGACTCTACTTCCAAGCATTGTTTAGTCCCATTTCGAAATCTAATTCACAGGCTTAATGGTAATGATAGTTGTTCTAATATTGATGGTTCTCCACGGCGGCCGCTGCCGCCGCCAGTGAGCTGTATTGTCTCCGATGGTGGGATGTCGTTTACCCTTGATGTGGCTGAAGAGGTTGGAATTCCTGAAGTGGTGTTTTGGACACCTAGTGCTTGTGGTGTTTTGGCCTATTCTCATTATCCTGTTCTTGTTCAGAGAGGTTTAATACCTCTTGAAGGTACGTTTTCTTTAATTTCTCTTGCAAAACCCTAAAGAATTTTTAATTTGTTAATTCAAATCATCATTATTTATAAAATTCTTAGTTTCAGCGTGTGAATTATTTACCTTTAATTGAATGAAAAAATGTCTTGGTTTCAATATGAATGGTCTGCTTTTAACTGGATTAGAGAGATAAACTCACTACATCATAAAAGTTAGCATATAATACCATTTTAGTTTTACTGTGTATGCAGCTATATTGCATTGATTTATTGTTATTTTGCAGATGCAAGCCATCTAACAAATGGGTACCTAGAAACAACAATAGACTGGATTCCAGGCATGAAAAATATTCGTTTGAAAGATCTTCCAACTTTCATTAGAACAACAGATCCAAATTCTATAATGCTTAATTTTGTTCTAAAAGAGCTAGCAAAATCTCCAAGAGCTAAAGCACTAATTTTAAACACATTCGATGCTCTGGAACAAAATGTTTTAAATGTTCTTTCTAGCATGTTTCCTTGCATTTGCACAATTGGTCCGCTTCATTTGCTTAGTCATCATATCACAGTCGATAATCCTGAACTCAGAAACATCAGTTTAAATTTATGGGAGGAAAATAAAGAATGCATTGAATGGCTCGACTCGCAAAAGCCTAACTCTGTAGTGTATGTAAATTTTGGTAGTACAGCTGTAATAACTCGTGATCAATTAAATGAGTTTGCTTGGGGAATAGCTAATAGTAAAAAGCCTTTTCTATGGATAACAAGGCCTGATCTTGTTAATAATATGGATACTGAAACTCTTTTCTCGCCTGAATTTCTTGAAGAAACGAAAGATAGGGGAATTTTGGCTGGTTGGTGTCCACAAGAACAAGTATTGAATCATAAATCTGTTGGAATTTTTTTAAGTCATATGGGTTGGAACTCGACGATTGAAAGTGTTTGTGCTGGAGTTCCATTGCTTTGTTGGCCATTTTTCGCTGAGCAACAGACTAATTGCTGGTTTGCTTGTAATGAATGGGGTATTGGGATGGAAATAAATGGTGATGTGAAAAGAGATGAAGTAGAAGAACTTGTTAGAGAGTTATTTGAAGGAGAGAAAGCAAAACAAATGAAAAAGAGAGCAATGGATTGGAAAATAAAAGCTGAAGAAGCTATTAGGCCTAATGGTGTTTCTTATCAGAATTTTGAAAAATTATTAGCAATTCTTGAAAATAAGCAGAAATGAAATTAGATGAATGTGTTACAACAAGGAAATAAATGATTTTGTTTTTTTTGTTTCTTGTTTTTAGTTTGTGTTTTTTAGCTTTTGTTTCTGTTTAGGCAGAATTGGAAACTTAACTTTCACTGTCCAATCCTGTATTATTAATTAATATTTTAATTGTAGCCCCAGCTTTTTTGTTTTTGTTTTTTTTTTTTCAAAATTTATAACTATCAACACGCAAAAATAAGAAAAAACGTGTACAAATTTCAAAATCATACTAATTTTGAAAAGACGCTTTAATCTTTTATGTCCTCACGCTATACTAATAACCTCAGCTTTCTATTGTGATTCTTAAAGAATTATTTAAGGATTGTTTGCTTTAAAGTTTGTTTATAGAGATAGATGATAGATAATAGTTGATAAGTATGAACTGTTTAGGTTCATAAATATATTATACTAGGTATATCACCTGTAGGGGTGAGCACTATTAAGTTTAAACTGAAAAATCGAACCGAACTGAAATTTATTTCAGTTTTTATTTTGAAAATTTTAAAAAATTTTGATTCAGTTTTTATGTGAAAAAAATAAAAAAAAAAACGAACCGAATCGAATTATACATATGTATATATATTATCCATAAAATGTCAATTATTTTCTCTTAATTTAGTGGTAAGTAGACATTTCTTAGTTTAAGATCTCAGATTTAACACACGGTAATTTAAATTTTTTAGTTATATAATTAAAAAAAAAGAAATTAAGCATTATTAAGGAATCAAACCCGCACCTCTCATATAAATTAATCATACATCATCCGCTTAGGCAAACCTCAGTATCATATTTAAAATTAAAAGAAAAAATTATATATACGGTGACTGATTTATCAAACCAAATAAAATCAAATCGAATTGAACTGAACATTTTTTGTTCGATTTAATTTTAAAATTTCATTTATTTCAGTTTGGTTCGGAAACTGAACCGATCGAATGCTCTACCCTAATCACCTGCGTAGTGTTGTGTCTTTAATATTAATGTATAAATGTTAAATTAATTTAATTATTATGTATTTTTAATTTAACCAATGAGTTAATTTAATTTAATTTAAATTAATCTAATTACTCTATTTATATATTGAATATTTTAATAAGTTTAAATTTGAATAATTTTTTAAATATATTCAAACATTAAAAAATGTTAGGAAATAAAATATAAATATATTATTTTTGCATTATGAACTTTCACATTGAAACCTAAGAGGGCATTTGATATCTTAACTTATTATTATTTAATTTAATGTTTTTAACACTTATTAATTTTAAGATGACTTGATAACATAAAACTGTTCCAATTTAAAATTTTTAATTAAGTAACAAATTACTTAAAATAAATTAAAATATTTAATTTAAAATTTCTACTGAACATACTTAATTATTGAGTTTTTAAATTTTTTTTATTAAAGTGACTTTTATACCCTTAAATGCCTCTCTCTCAATTTCTTTCTATTATAATTTTTCTTTAAAAACTTAAGTTACGTCTATGCTTATGTTTATTTTTTAAAAACTTATCCTAATATGATTATTATTTCTAAATTTTTTTATTTATGATTTTTTTAATTTTCATAGAATTAATTATGTCCATCAAAGAAGTTTAATACTTTTCAATAATAATAGTTTTAAAATAGATTGATTATATTTAATACTTAAAAATTTTAATATTCATCATGTTCAACTCTTAAAATTCAGTACTTAATTTTTCAACGCTTAATTATCAGTTTTACTAAACACCACCTTACAATATGTTAATTTTAAATATTTATATTCACAATTGAGTTTCAATTTATTTTAACTAAGATTGTTTTTATATGATAAATATTGATTTTTTTTAAAAGAAAAGGATAAATATTGTTTGAAAACTTAGAAGTTTATTATCTTCGGTTGGAAATTGGATAGAAATTTATTCTATTTTTAAAGTTTTTTTTTAGTAAAGAGGATTGAACTTGAGTTTATTGTTCAGATCATATATATATTTACTATTAGATTATAACTCAGTGTGTTATTTTATTTTTAAAGTTAAAAGCATAACATCACTAAAAAAATATAAAAAAAATGATAAATGATAATTTATTGCTTTATTGCTTTATTTTACATTTAATTATAAATTTTTAATTATATTTTCTTAGTTGCAATGAAAGAGAAACAAATAAAAATTATTGCACATAAACTAAGCATAAAAAGAAATTTGAAAGGATATATATGAAAAACAGAAAAGAAAATGCTGTGGAGGAAAAGGAGTACTAAATCCAATTCAAAAATGTAAACTTTTATATAGAGTCGCTAAAACAGTTGAAACACAATAAATCTTTTTATATTCTAATATATTATTTTCTCTAATACAAATAACTTTGGACTCTCTGATTTCAAATTCAGTCTATCCATGTTAAAAGAAAATTCAGCTTACTCTTTTGGTAAGCCTAATTTATTATGTAAAAAATTGGCCATTTAGTGTAACACTCTTTTTATTTATACTTTAGACTATCGTACGAGAGATATTTCTTACTTAAAATGAATGGATGAAATTTTTTTTCTAAGAAAAAATAATTGCACAGAGAGAAAGTTTAGAAAGGCTACTAACTCATCGTTTTGAAAGTGTTGCATCACAGCATTGACAGCACCATAAGTATATTGAAGTGGCAAATATCGATCCTGACACTCTCTTCCTTGAAACAAGTATATCTCCGGATGATGTCTCGGCCACAAAAAGACAATACAAGGCCAAACAACATAACTTTTACTATTTGCTTTTGAAATTTTTTATTCCAAAGATAAGGTTTGCTCGGTTCAACTAAAATATCTCTTTATGATTGCTGCTAAGAATTTAAACTCATATTAATTAATTATAAATATATTAAATTTTTAATATTAAAAATAGATTTTCATATTAATTAATCATAAATATATTAAATAATTAATATAAAAATAGATATCTCAACTTTAATAGTTAGCTTTTAAAATTAATTCTCTTAAATCTGTATTAAACGCTTGACATGATATCAAAATCTAATTGATCCTTGCATTATCTCATGTTCTATCATAATTTAGATTGATATTTCAAATTTTTTTCAATTTTGTTAAGAATTAATCTCATATCGAAAAAATACACTAAAAATATATCGGTATATAATAATTTGGATTTGATTAATCAATTGGTTATGTCTAATATTTTAGCAATAGTTAATCTAAACTCATTAAACCCAATTCATTTGTGAGCTTAATTTATACTCATTCAAGTCACCTTTACGTATCAGAACAGGTTCAACCTAGAGTGTTGCCGCTGCATTCAAATTTCAATTTTAAGAAGAGAAATTCAATTTTAAGTAGTCAACTGGACGTCAAAATCAAATTCCAATTCCTGCTTGAGGAGAGTGTTAAGAACTAATCACACATTAAAAAATATAGTAAAAATATATGGATATATAATGATCATAATGATTTGAATTTGATTATCTAATTGGTTAGGTCTAACCTTTTAGTAATGGTTAATCCAAACTCATTAAATCTAATTCATTTGTGGACTTAATCTACACCCATTTAAGTCACCTCTACTCTTTCAATTAATTCAATTTCTATCAAATTTCTGGTATATTCTAGGTCTATTTTAATTTTAATTCTTATCCATAGAGAATTTTTTTTAATTATTCTCCCCGTAAAAGATTTCTTTTAATTGTCTTGCCCGAGGATTTCTTACAACTATCTTGCATGTAGAGAGTTTTTTTTTTTTTTTCAATTGTTTTGCATGTGGAAGGTTTCATAAAATTTGCAAGTATCAATTGAGTTTAATAAAAAATTATTTTTGTCCATTTACCATTTGAAAGGCTGTTAAGAATATAATATAATATTAATTACTACAAATATATTAAATGATTAATATAAAAATAAATTCTCTAATTTTTTTAAGGTTAATTATCTCAAATATATATTAAAAACTTGATAGTTGCTTTGTCTTTGTAGCACACTAATGTAACAAATCTCAATTTTAAATGTGTAATCCTGAATACAAGAGAAGCTTGCATCATTGCAGAGCGTGAATTGTTGACAAAAAATTTTAATTCTCAGGGCTGAGAGAACTCAGACTAAAGTTTTTAACAAATAACTATGGCTAAACACTAAACAGAACAGTGTAATGCTGATTTTTTCTTGCTAATCTTCATCTGATAAGATTAGTGCATAGGAAGTGACTAAAACTAAGTTGACATTCTCTTCTGTCATATATTTTGTAAAACCAAAATCAAAGGCATAGCCCCAATCCCATCCAAGTAGTTATTGATTTAATTTATAGCAGATAAAAATAATTTCGTAATTAAAAAAAAAAGATCTCTCACAAAAAAAAAAAAATGAAATCTTTGTATATTTTTTTGTAAATAAAACTATTTTTACATAATTTTTCATAGTTGCAAAACAAGTTTTAAATATTTTAAGAGTATATGACTTATTTTGTGCAAAATAATAATTTTAAAAAAAATTTAAATTAATGAAAAAAAATAATTTCATAATTACGAAAAAAAGACTCTTTTACTAAAAATCACAATCTTCTTATTTTTTCATAAATAAAACTATTTTTTTGGTAATTTTTCTTAATTGTGGAAAAATTTAATTTTATGAAAATTTAACTTATTTTGTATAAAACAATAATAACTTTACAAAATAGTTCCTAAATTAACAAAAAAAAATAATTTCATAATTACGAAAAAATAACTCTCATATGAAAAATTACAATCTTTTTAATTTTTTAATAAATTAATTTTTTTTGTAAAGTTTATCTATATATAAATTTATAATACTACCTTATTCAAGTTAGTATTTCTCATTTTTAGTTGATAAAATGTAATAACATATTAATTTAATTATAATAATTTAAATATTTTAATTATATTTATTATTTGTCATTATCTTATTAGTCATAAAAAATAAAGTGTTGTAGTTTATTTTAAAATAAAATGACCTAAGAATTTGCCCCATATATATATATATATATATATATATATATATATATATATATATATGAGTATTTTTACAAAATAAAGTAGAGAAGAACCTAATTTTTGGAAATATAACTTAGTAAAAAGCTTATAAAATAGAAACATCCTAAAAATTAGTTTACAAAATTGAAATCTAAAATAAAAAACAACAATAACTTAGAAACTAGCACTAATAAATAATAATAACTAAATTCTAATTAATTTTTTAACTTTTCTAATTAACTATATTTTTTCTATTATATTTTTAGTTTTTTGTCTTATTCAGAGTTGTTATACAAGTTTATACTATGTTTTTCTATTTTACATGAGTTTGTACTGTGCTTTTTTATTTTTTATATTTTGTGATTTTTATGATTTAAAAGCGTAGAATTTTTGTTTATGATTTAACTTTTACTTTAATGCTAATAAAACTAAGGATTGCTTATAAAATAAAAGATTTAATTTAAATTTATTTATTTATATTATAATTTTTTATCCTGAATGTCTAATTTTATGATTTTGCATAAGGTCCCCAAATCTTGAGTCACCCCTATCAACAGGACCTAGATTTTGAGCTTTTAGGAACTACAGTTGTATATAGCATTGCTTTTATTAGCATAATTCATTTTTTGTTGTATCCTACCATTAATTCACATTTTCTTTAATTATTGCAAGTATTTGAGAGATTTTGAAAGTAGTTCTAAAGGATTATTATAGTTATACCAGCTATTCCTTTGTTTCTTATTTTAAAATTTTGTAGATATTTGATAGAATTAGTTAAATGAATTTATGATAAGAATTAATTTTAGGTGATGTACTTTTTTTTGTTTAAAATTTTCAAGTGGATGTACCGTAATTAACTTTTAGTGACACCACTTCTTGCTACGAAAAAAATTATTATAACTAAAGCATTTAGCTACAGCTATTTGCATTCATAGCTATAATTTGTTTTATGACCTTTGAGTCAATTTGTTGTAGTGAAGCTATTACAACCTTATACCTTCTATACTAAAGTGCAACTCATCTGAACTTTTTCTGCACTTCTTATGAAAAATCATGCTCTATGATGTGCTTAACATTTACCATAAGGTCACATTTTTACATTTTTCCCTAAATAAAGAAAATTGTATCTCCAAATAAATCTATTGGAAATCTTACCTTTATTTTGTTGATTTGGTGTTTCTATGAAGCACTTTTGCAATCAAAGAAGAAATCCCAAACTCAGAAGGCAATCTGTTAAACTTTCCAATTAGTACAAACAAATCAATGTAAATAGTAATTATTAAAAATTAATATAACCAACAACTGTTAAATATCATAATGATAGTATCTAAATAGGGTAAAACATACAAAAAATTACTAAATTTTTAGTAATTTTTTATTCTACTAATTAAAGATTAATTTTTTATAAAAATATAACTAAAAATTAATTTTTTTCGCCAACAAATCCTTCATTATTTTCAGACAAAAAATTCAACAGAAAAATAATATAACATGTCTATATCAGCTACTAATCTGGGTAGGATTGTCACGTAGATCGCACATAATAAAAAATTTTCTACGTCACATTGCATAGTCAAAATGACCCACTTTTTTTAAATTATATTAAAAATTAGAAAAAATAAATTTTTTAATACCCATTTTATTCTCAATATATTTTTTTTAATTAGAGAACTTATAATTACTTATATTAAAATTAAAAAATATATTTTAAAAAAAATCTTTCTCGCCCACTTCCTCTTCCTCACCCGATTCAGTACTGACAGACATGTCTCAGATCGATTTCCGTCGCCTTGAGATTGATTTGGCCGAAGTTGAAATGCTTGGTCTTATGGCTTCTAGAGCAGAATATGGCCTTTCACAACCTTTAAAGGAGCCAAAATCACTGGCTTTCTTCACATGACTATTCACACTGCTATTCTTATTGAAAACCTCAGTGCTTTAGGCCCTGGGGTCCATTGGTACTCTTGTAATATTTTTAGTACCTAGGACTATGCTGCTGCTGCCATCGCTCGTGACTCTGCTGTTGTTTTTGCCTGGAAAGGTGAGACTTTTCGACAGTATTGGTGGTGTACTAAGCGTGCTCTGATTGGGGATGTGGTGGTGGCCCAGATCTGATCGTGGATGATGGCAGTGTCGCTACTCTTTTGATCCATAAAGGAAGGTGTTAAGGCTGAGGAGATTTATGAGAAGGCTGGACAGCTTTCTGATCCGTCTTCTACTGCTAATATTTTTTTCTGGGTTTTTAGATTTGATTGTTATTGGTTTAGATCTAACCGTAATGAGACGTAATGTGATATAATTAAATGAATTTCTAATATAAAATTACACTAAAAATTAATTTAACTACATTACGTTACATCTCATCACAGTTTATCCACGGCATTCTTAGTATTTGTCTAGTGAAATTGTTTACTTTACTTTCCACTTCCCCATTAACCTATTTTGGATAATGAATTTCTATACTTATAAATGAATATTTTGCTACTAATTAATCTTGTTTAGAAAATTTTAATCATTTGAAAAATGGTTTTACATATTGGTTTTATGATTTAGATCTGTTCGGTTTTGCTTTAGATATCAGGATCGTCGTTGTCCCATGTAACTAAGCTTATATTTGAATATTATTATTATTTTTTTAATTTTTTAAAAAGAAAATCTAAGTAATTATAAGTTTTTTTAATTAAAATAATATATTGAGGGTAATATGGGTATTAAAAAAGATTTATTTTTTTTTTTAAAAATGGGGCTCATTTTAATGTGACAGTCTGGCATGGCAAATTTTTATGACGTGGCGATTACATACAAGTCTTGCTCAGATATATAGCTGATATGAATATATCACATTATCTTTCCATTGAGTTTTTATTTTGAAAATGGTTAGGGATCCGCTAGTGTAAAAAAAAAAAATAATTGTTAATAACACTTCTGTATGAAATTAATATTTAATGAGCAAAATAGAAAATTATTAAAAATTTAATGATTTTTAGTCCGATTTATCCCATGTAAATCTAAAACTTGAATATAATAAAATTAATTGTGATTTAAAAATTTACATAGAGAAATAACCTATAAAAATTGAATCAATAAAACTTACAACATAACAAAAAGCATGAGAAAGAAAGAATCAACACAGCTCTTAACCAAAATAACAAAACCCTAACTTAGGCTTCCAAACAGTATCTTTCTCAATTGGATATTGATACAATACCAATTAGGAAAATTACTAACAATAATCTCATCAAAGCCAAACTGACTTCATAAATATATGCTTCAAATTGAAATCAATAAAACGGCGTTGTTTTTCCACTATCATGCAGCACATTGGTAATTTATTTTGCCCAAGTCAATTGCAATTTTATTGTAAACTTTATAATAAAATCGTTGTTGGCTTTTAATGCATTTATATAGATAATTTAACCATCGAAAGCATAAATTCTTATCTTTCAATTATATATAGCTTTAAATTAACAAAATTGAAGCAAAATTATGAGTACAAAATTATGTTAAAATTACATTTTAAAATATATTATTTTATGATGATTTATTTATTTTTTTAATTATGACTAAAACTTAAATTCAAAATCTTTCAACTTTAAAGCAATTTCAATACCAACAAACCTTTGATTCATTATATTTTATCATAATTTACTGCAACCTTATTTCTAATTCACTCTTTCAACAATAAATTGTAGTTTTTATCAAAGGTCAATACCCACTTGTCCTCTTGATATTGGTTCAAAATATTTATTTTTTCATTTATTGTCCCACTAGCCTAATTTTTTTTTTTAATATATTTTCACTTGTAAATTATTTTATTTCTTATTTGCCCTCAAAACTTTTATTATTTGGGCACTTCTAACTTATTTTTATATTTAATCCCCTATAATTTCTTAATTCTTTGTATTATTTACCTTTAATTATTCTTTTTTACACTTTTATCTTAAAATATTTTTATATTTTTCAACTTAAGTGTCTCTTTTTTTTTTTTTTTAATATTTAGCTCATAATTCTATGATTCTTTTATTTTTATCCTTAATCCCCTCCTATATTTAATTTTTTAAATTTTAATAAGGAAAAAATTAAGTATCTCATTTTTTAAAATAACTATTAAAATCATGGTTTTAAATCTAATTATGTT
The DNA here is from genome assembly GCA_947687605.1 of Reutealis trisperma. NCBI lineage: Eukaryota > Viridiplantae > Streptophyta > Magnoliopsida > Malpighiales > Euphorbiaceae > Reutealis > Reutealis trisperma. The sequence continues at coordinate 5,605,943 of CANTUT010000012.1, read as the reverse complement.
TATGAATTTTTTTCATTCAAGTGTTTATTATTATATATCTCAATAAAATATAGTAATACATTCATTCTGTCACTGTATATACCAATTAAATTTATATAACTATATTATACGAGGTACTCTTAACCTACCCCTTAATTCAATTCTTCATCCGCCCTTAGTTTATTTTATATTCCTTAATTTCAGGAAATTAAGTATGCCAAACCTTCTTTACATCTGATGTATGGTGTGAATTATCACCAATTTAAATAACTAGGAATATAAAAGGAGAGCTCTATCTCTTATATTTTGTATTTATATTTATAATACAAATTCGAATTATTTAACTTCTATAAATAATTAAAAAAAAAAAAGTCAACTATGAGAATTTTATGAATTAATTAACTTGGTTCATAGGTCATGAAATTGCCGTCCAGTGGTTAAATATACTATGTATAATTATATCAGCATATGTTCAACTGTAGCAAAGAAGTGAATTTAATAAATTATGTACAAATGTTTTCTTGTCACGAACATCATATTTTGACAAATTTAACAATTCATTATCAAAGCTAAGAGAAATACACATTTCAATGAATAAGAAAACCTTCACTATGTATCATCCCCATACATGTAAAGGTTCTTTTCTTATGGCTATAGTTGACCATATATATATATATATATATATATATATATATACCTGTTCAAAAGTTAGGCTCGGACCGGGCTAATTCGGACTCAATTATTTTTTATTAAAACTAAGTCTGGCTCAGCCCAATTGAACATGTGCTGCCCATACTCACCCGCAATTCTTATACCTTTTTTTTTTATGAATTATAATAATGAATTAATGACACATATACATACTTAAAATATAAGATAAAACATATCCTTATTATTTTAAATATAATAGAGAATGCATTATAAAGATTAAATATAATTTAATATTAAAATTTTATAAAATGTTTTTTTATTATAGTGGTATGTAATGATTTAACTTGATAAAAGATTGCAAGTTCAATTCTCAATCTTAACATATATATATATATATATATATATATATATATATATATATATATATATATATATATATATTATTCAGGCCGGGCCGGGCCAAACTTGGGTAATTTCAGTTAATCTCAGGCCCATCTTAAAAAAATACGGGTTTTTCGAGTTCGGGCTCGGGCCAGATATTAAAAAAAATCTTTGTCCAGGCCTAATATTTTTATTGGGCGGGCCGAGCGGGCACCCAAAACCATGATCAGGTCTATATATATATATATACAATTATGTATTTTAGAAGGATTTTTAAAATAGAAATAAATATTTAATTATTTGGTCTTTGTGTTAGTTACCCTAACAAATTATTAATCTGATAACAATATATAGATGCTTCTGCATATATATGCAAAGAGATTCAAATATGAACAATGGCGTTTAACATGCAGGAAAGATACTATCGAATAAAAAGACAACAAACAGACAGTATTACAAATTTATTTAACGATTAATTTCTGTCAACATTAAGCCTTTGAAGTGATATAATGAAATGTATTATATAGTTGAACCTCAAATTTGTATAGCAGAAGCAAATATGAATTTGAACCTTATATTTGTCTATCGTTAATAGGGTTTTTGCTAATACATAATAAAATATGTATACCTTTATTTTTAATAATATAATTTATTTTTTCACAAATGCATATAATAATTAAGGTGTTTAAAAAAATAAACATATGTTGGGAAGTCATTTCATATTGAATAGATATGAAATAACTAAAAAATTTATAAATGGTTGGATATGAAACATAATGCAATATAATTAATTTTATACAAATGAGTTTTAATATTTACTTGTTCATAAACTCAATTCTATATAAGCTCATGAAACTCTTGACGTTAACTTTTTTTTTTTTTTAGGGGTTTTTTTTTCTTTTTTTTTTAGGGAAACCAACCCAGCCACAATTAAGATAATCTTTTATCTTATATACTTTCATTTTTTTTTAATTAATCCGCTAGAAATTAATATGAGATGCAAATGACATATTACCAGTCTATTAGCGTTGTAAAATATATCTTTGAAATATAGATAATATGAATAAATGTTTGTATGCTGAAATTAACGAGTCATAAGTACATAAATAAGATATAAAATAAACGAGCGTAAATTTATTTATAGAAATATACATGTTCTGTCTTTTTTATGATATGAAACTTAATTTTTTAAGATTTTATATTCACTTATGATAAGAGTGTGTGAGTAGCCTATATATAATTTAACACGCTTTTATAAAATTGTTATAATTTTGTGAAGAAATGTGTTATGTCTATGACCTCGGTATATTGTGTGGGTATATATATATATATATAAACGTTAGGTTACAAGTATAAATAATAGTTTTCCTCATCTATAAAAAGCGATGAATTGACACACACTTATGCTCACACAAGGGGTTAGATACACTCATATATGGTATCCGACAAAATAGTTTCTATGGCTAAGAAACCTCATGCTATATGTGTTCCATTTCCAGCTCAAGGTCACATTAACCCAATGCTTCAGGTAGCTAAACTTCTCTATTTCAAAGGTTTTCACATTACTTTTGTAAACACTGAGTATATCCATAATCGAATTCTCAAATCCAATCCAAAAAGTCTCCACGATCACCCACACTTTCGCTTCGTGGCTATAAACAATGGCCTCGACCCCTTAGATCATGAGGCTAATCTTGATGTTGGTACAGTCTGTTATGCCCTCTCAAATAATTGTCCAGCCCCATTTCTTGACCTTATTAACAAACTGAATACTCATGATACTGAAAATTCTTCTGAAATCCCACCAGTTTCATGTATAGTCTCTGATGGTGGCATGACCTTTACCATTGATACAGCCGACCAACTTGGAATTCCTCATGTACTCTTTTGGACGTCTAGTGGCTGTGGTGTTTTGGGCTATGTGCATTATCGTCATCTTGTTGAGAGAGGCTTAGCACCCCTCAAAGGTATATAATATACATATACATGCACTCTCAAAAAATGTATATTTATTGTTTAAGGATTCATTTAAAATATATTAAAAAAAGGATTCATTTAAAATAATAATTTTTTAAATTCTAAGTTTTACTATATTCATCTTAATTCAATTCTTATAGTAAACTTTCTTTAGTTTTTTTTTTTAATTTTTTTTGCATGATAGAAAGGAAAAGAAAAGATGCAAATTGACCAATAAATATTTTTTTTTTAGAAGTGTAATAGATAAGAAAAAATATTAATTAGTTATTCAGAATAAAATGGTAATTATTATCTCAATTTTAAATAAAAAGAAATAAATACTTAAATAGATAATTAATCCATTAATATTTTCTTTTTTGTCTAAACTAATTAAATTCCAAAATAACATAAATTTTTTATTCCACTCCATTTTCTTTCTTATTTCAATTCTCAAAAAGGAGAGGTGAACATGGGCTGAATTCGAGTCCGACCAAGATTAGTAAAGAAAAATAAGGTTCAGACACTGAGTTTGGGCCAACCTTAGCTCAAATCCAGGCCTAAAAGTTCTTAGAGTCCGGAAGCTTGGGCAAAGTGTTTCGAATTTTAAGTTTTTTAATTTTAAAAATTAATTAAATTAATAGTATAAATATAAAAAATATTTAAAATATAGATTTTTTTTTGTAGGTTATACAATAGGGATAGACTTTCTACTTAATATCTTTTACCAAATTGACAACTTTGTGATTTTGAAAATTTGAATATAAGATTTCCTACTTTTCACATTGTTAAAAGAGATGAATAGACTAATCAGATTTCAAAATGTATTCTTATTGATAAAAAAATTTATTACTGTCCTTACTCTTAATAAATGTAAACAAATGAAATTTTTTCTCATTTATGAATTTCCTAATCTTAGAGCATATGGTCTATATATATATATATATATATATATATATATATATATATATATATATATATATATATATATATAACTGTAAATCCGAGCTCGACTTGAAAATTGAACGGATCAAATATTTTAGGTCAAAGTCCTGCCTTAGAATTTAGGATATGTTTGATTTGTGGAATAAAATACACAAAGAATAATATAATTATTATTGAGAAATATAATAAGAAAGGAATAACATAATTATTTTAATTTTATAATTTACTTCATAATATAGAATAACTATTTTATTTTACAAAAATGATCATAATATTCTTGTAAAATAATTTCACCATTAATATTAAAATTAAATATGATTTTACTAAATTTTATTTAAAAAATTAAAATTCTTAATGAATAAAACTTTTATTTGATTTAAAAAATAAAAAATGAAAAATGAAAAATGAAAATCTGAAAAAAAAAAAAAAAAAAAAAAGGGAGGGGGGGGATGAAATAGTGGTGAGTTTGAATTTGCCAATATTTTTCAAGAGTAAAAATAAAAATATTATATTCTATAGTTTAAAGAATACAAATTCTTTAATTTTTTTTTGCATAATATGTATTATATAAAAATTGTATAATTGCTATTTTATAAAGTTAGAATTTTTTATTTAAAATGTGAACTAAAATTTAAAATAATTATTCTACATAAAATATTTATTCTATTTTTTGCTATTTCATTGACCAAATATAGCTTTAAAATATAAAGAAATTTTTACACAAACGCCTCAAAAAAAACAAAATATTCTCATACATATCTACAAAAAGTATATCATATATATATATATTAACAGTATATCAAAGTAATATAGAAAAGAAAAAAGAGACATTTTTTAAAACTTAAAAGATAAAACGATAATTTTTTGAAAAAAAAAAAAAGTATATTTGGTGTAATTTCCTTAAATGTATCCTGAAACTCTTGTTTCCAGCATGCCGTCCGGCCCCCATTATATGCACTCTTATTCCAGTGGGGTAGAAAATTTAATTTTGATAGATGCATAATATTTTTGATTGATCATGTTAAAAAAGTAAAAAAGAAAAGTGTTTAATTTATTTCGATTAACTAAGTTATACATTTCGATTTGCAGATGCAAGCTGCCTGACAAATGGGTACCTTGAAACTACAATAGATTGGATTCCAGGCATGAAAAACATACGTCTGAAAGATCTTCCAACTTTCTTTAGAACTACAGACCCAAATGACTTACATTTTAATTGGATCCTAAGAGAAGTAGACAGAGCTTCTAGAGCTTCAGCAATAATCATGAACACATTTGATTCTCTGGAGCCACATGTCTTAAATTCTCTTCGTAAAATGTATCCTCGTTTATATACAATTGGTCCTCTTCAATTATTTGTTGATGATATTATTAAAGACAACACTGAACTCAAGAAAATGGATCCAAGTCTATGGAAGAAAGAAGAAGAACAAGAAACAGAGTGCATAAAATGGCTTGATTCTAAAGAACCCAATTCTGTTTTATTTGTGAATTTTGGTAGTACTACTGTAATGAATTCTCAGCAATTGATCGAACTTGCATGGGGATTAGCCAATAGTAAGAAGCAATTTTTATGGGTGCTAAGGTGTGATCACGTTCAAGGTGGAGATTTGGGGATTTTGCCAGCAGAACTTGTGGCTGATACAAAAAACAGAGGATTTTTAATGGGTTGGTGTCCTTCACAAGAGAATATCTTGAAACACCCTTCAATTGCAGGGTTTTTAAGTCATATGGGGTGGAATTCAACTCTTGAAAGCGTATGTGGCGGGGTGCCAATGATTTGTTGGCCAAACTTTGCTGACCAAACTACTGTTTGTATGTATGCTTGTAGTGAATGGGGAATTGGGATTGAACTTGATAAGAATGTGAAAAGATATGAGGTTGAGAAAGTTGTGAGAGAGTTGTTTGAAGGAGAGAAAGGTAGAGAAATGAAGAAGAAAGCAATGGAGTGGAAGAGAAAGGGAGAAGAAGCTACTAGCCCTGGTGGTTCTTCTTACCATAATTTAGAAAAATTTTTGGAGATTCTTCTCGGAAACAAGAAGAAGGTTAATTAATCATTAAGATATATACTCCATGGTCTTAAATTTTTCTTAAATTTTGTGTTCCTTATATTGAGAAATAAATCGTGTTTTGGAATGTTTCGATATAATATTCATATATTATGTTATATTAAGTGTGAAAAATAATATATTCTTAGACTTGTTAAAAAAAAATGAAATATTTTCACTAAACAAGTAATATGTAATTTTATTAGACAAATAAAAAGAAACTGTATATTATGAGTGTGGTTTTAATAAAAGATGTTTGTAATAAATAGCTCAAAAAGTTTGATATTTCTTGGAAATATATTGTGTTATATGCATTTAAATTGAGTTAACGATGCAAGGGGACGTAAATCAACTGGTGAGGAGTTATTATAACTTAAGCAGAAGTCTCAAGTTAAAAACTCTTAAAATAGAGCTTTATCACTCTTGTAGTTCTACCCAGCTTGAATCCCGATTAATCGGAACTATTAAATTAAAAAATTGGATTTAATAATAAAAATGTTTATCACATTTGTATTAAATTTGGATATTTACTTTATATCAATACTTAATTTTTGGATTTTATTGATTCAATTTAATATTTATTTCAATTTAGATCGATTTGATTTTAACAAGTAAGCGCAAAGTTAATAGAGAAATAATAATTTTTCAATTATGAATATGAAAATTTGATAACTGAGACGAATTGAATTTATACATTTTAAAAACACCCTGTTTGACTTATCTGCATTTGATTTGGAGTTGCCAAAGTGATTTGAGATGAGCTTGGAAGGGTTTTGCAATGAAAATCAATGCACAACCAGCAGCTTGGAAGCTGGAAACAAAGCATTTTCACCTCCAGGATGTTGGGTCCAGTATTCATCTATTGTGAAGGGCTCAATTCTAGCTGTTTATGTAATACGGTCAATTTCAGTTTTTTATTTTTTTTATTTTTCATTTTCCATATTTCAGCTATATTTTCTTTTTTCTTTTCCTTCTAAAATCCCAGTTGAATATGATTTCATCTGTCCTATTTCACACAGATATTCTCAAGAAATAATTAGATAGTAGATTTATTTGTGAGTCGGTTTGCATATCTCAATTTATAGAGTCAGGTAAAATGAGTCTTTAAAAATTTTAATATTTTTCAAATCTAAATATCTCTTAAGTTATTGCTATTTATATAGTAGAAATTATTAAGTCCAAAGCAAAAGTTATTAATAGCACTTTAATTTGTACCTTTTATACCTTTAAAAATACTTTAATTAATTTCAATTATATTTTTTCTTTTATATCAGTTTTCATATATAAATTTTTTTAAAAAAATTATTTTTATAAGCATACAATAATGAAAATATAATATTTATTAATTTCATCACATTAATTAAAAATAAAATTGTACAAATTAAAATATAACATTAAATAATATATCAAATTGAAAGTTTCAATGTTTCATGTATTTTTCTTGAAAATAATTGCTATCTTATTCTCTTTCATATTTATTTTTATTAAATAAAATTTAAGATGTCTAATTTTATTTGTGGTCCTTAAAAACAATTAGTTGATATTAATAATTCTTGTAACCATTGAAAAAACTATGAAAAACTTACAATATATTATGAGAAAAATGAAATATATTTTTTTATTTATAAGTATTTACTTTTATTCTATTTGCTTATACCAATAAAATATTATGAAATTTTTAACATAATTAACTTACTTTTACTTTATGCAAGTAAATATAACTTATTTTTTATTTTTAAATTTTAATAATTTATTGTTTTTCAAAAGTTGTAATTTTCTTATTTTATTTAATATTATTAATTAGTTTCACATTAATATTTCTCATTTCAAATATATATATATGTGTGTGTGGAAAGTAATCTATTAAAAAGTAAATAATTCAATAACTAGTTATTAATAATAATATTTTAAAGATAGATAAGATAATTTTAGCATATTAAGCACAAAGCATAATTTTTTCAATGGAAAAGTGACTAACAAGTGGCCCTGACAATTTCTGTTATGATAATAAGAAGTTTATTATAGCAATTGAATCATAAGCATTTAAAATCAAAAGAAAGAATTAACATTGACACTTGGTTATTAATAATTTTATTTAATTCCAGATTATAACATCTTGATATAGAATATTTATTTTCATATTATATATTACAATACTATATTATTTTTCATTATTATTTTAATACCATATAAACTATCATTGCATTCAGAATATATTTATTTGACTTAAGTAATTAATTTATTCGTATTAATTGAACTCTTTAACTTTATTAAAGTAATAGTTAATTTAAAATAATTATCAATTTAAATCAATCTCTTAAACTATTAAATTAGATGATCTAGTATTTACAAAAAATTCTTTTTAACAACATAATCTACATGTTGTTAAAAATAAAAGATTAACTCATAAGACTTGCTCAGTTAGTAAGAGAGTTTATTCTTCTTCTTATTTATCAGGGTTTGATTTTCAGGATTAGCATCCAATAGGTAATTTTTAAATATATATATCAAGCGTGAGAGATATGCTTTTAGACTAGTTTAAATTGGGGCTCAGTCTCGATTGACACGTAAATTAACTCGAAATTGACTAAAAAAAGAGAAAAGTTTAATACTAATACAAATTAGCAATACTAAAACCTCATTTATTAAATTCCTGTAACCTAAAATTTTTATAATAGTACTATTATTAACATTTTGTATTTTAATTTAGTGATAAGATAAGACAAGATTATTTTATAAATAGACGTCAAGATTTAAATCTTATCGATGTTAAATTTTCTCTCCAATACTAAAAGAAAATTATTATTATTATAAGCATATACTTCTGATAATGATAAATTATAAAAGCATGCTTTAAATGATATTAAATTAATATTGTTGATTTAAATATTTATTGTTAACTTCTCTCATTCAACGAGGAGATAAAGAGAAATCTTCACTATTTATAAATTTTACAAGATTCAAGGTTGAAAGAGATTGATTTAGAAATAACATTATCAATAGCTTAAATTATAAAAATAAATAATACTCTCTTTGTCCAGGGTTATTTTGAAAGTTTTAGATAATTTAAAAAAATGAGACTCTCAATCCTTCATCCTATATACAAATATTTTTTTTAATAAATATGAAATTCAATAAATTCAATAATTAAGTCTAAAATACACAATATAATAATTAATTCTTAAATATAAATGTTTAATTATAATCAATATCCAATAAATTAGCTCCAACTTTTTTTTTTGGTAATAAGAGGTGATATTATTAATAATGATAAAATGAAAAAAAAAAATAACATTAAGATATAATCTATTCAAGTCAATAGACTATCTCAAATACAATTGAGAGAAATCTAATCATTTCAATACTTTGTAAAAAATTTTTAATAATCTCAATATAAACAGTAGAAAGAGAAACTTAGTCAAACTTAAAAAAAACACAGAATAATACATATTAAGGTACATTACATAGAAGATGAAAGAATGAGGTAGATAAATACAATTTTGTACAAAATCTTAAAAATAATTTTTAAAAATATGAGATCCCCTAGGCCTCCGCTTGGAGCCAGGCCTGTCGCCATCCTGGTTGCTTGCTCCTTCATGATATTTGTAATATATTACTTGTTATTGTAATTGGCTTGTTTATGATTGACTTTTAGCTTACAACCATCATTAACTTGCACGAAATTTTGTCAAAGATTGCCATAATTAAATAATTATATTAAGAAGCAAGATGTGTAACTTATCGTATATTAAAGTAGATTTAATAAAAGGTACAAATATATATATATACATACATATGACAACAATAACACTTCATTTTCTTGCAAATTAAAGCCACACAATCTCTCCATCCCCAAAATCCCTTTGCTCAAATCAATTAGATGATCATGTAATTAAATCCTTCACCAATCTTTCAAAGCTAATATAAGAAGACCCACCAAGTTTTGTAGCAACTTGAGCTTTTCCTTTCCATTCCATTGCTTTTTCCTTCATTTCATTCCCTTTCTTTCCCTCCATCAACTCTCTAACAATCCCTTCAACATTATCCCTCTTAACATCACTATCAATCTCCATACCAATCCCCCACTTTCCACAAGAATATAAACAATTTGTTTGTTGATCACCAAAAAAAGGCCAACAAATTAAGGGCACTCCTTCACTAATACTTTCAATAGTTGAATTCCATCCACAATGTGTTAAAAACCCTCCAATTGAAATATGAGTTAGAATTTTCTCTTGAGGACACCACCCTACAATTAAGCCTCTACCCTTTATTTCATCCATAAAATTATTTGATATTATTTCATTTCCACCATAAAAAAGATTAGATCTAATCACCCACAAAAATGGGTATTTACTATTGGCAAGTCCCCAAGCAAATTCTCTTAATTGCTCTTCAGTAATAGTAATTATACTTCCAAAATTCACATATAAAACAGATTTAGGTTCTTTTTTATTTAACCAATTTAAGCATTCAATATCTTCTTCCCATAAATTTGATCCAATCGACTCCAAATTTGCTAGAGTAATGTGTTTGTGAAGCATTGATAATGGGCCAATTGTATAAAGAATAGGAAATTTAGTCTTGATAACATCTAAGACTTCTTGATCAAGGTCATCAAATGTGTTGAGAATAACCCCTTTTGCTTTCATTGAATTTTGAATTGATATTGTGTTGTGGTTCAAGAATGTATCGTTTGAATCTGTTGTGCGGATGAAGGTAGGTAGATCTTTTAATCTAATTCCTTTCATTGCTGGTATCCAATCAATTAGAGTATCAAGATATCCATTAGTCAAGCAACTCCTATCTGTATATTTTGCATCACAATAAAGAATGTTAAAACATCCAATTAATTAGTTTTAATTTCATTCTCACAAAAAAAAAAAATTAATTTTAATTAGCAGCTAAACTTTAGATTAAATTTACCTTAAAAATTTGCTATTGTTCAATCAATCCATCACTTGGATGGTTTATTTGATTGATTCAACTAAGCATATATTTTGAGTCCCTTTTGCTAAACCGCTTTTACTTTATATAGAATTTAGAAAATTATAATAATTTGGGAACAACTCCATTTTTTAGTTTTTTTTTTTTTCAAACCATGATTTAAAAAAAAAAATAGTTAAAAATCTTAAAAATTAAAAGAAATGTTCAAACACAATTTTCAAAGCAGCTTTAAATTCAATTCCAAACTAACTCTAAATTAGCTCCAGATAATATCAATCACATGTAATTTTTAAAAAATAAAATTATAAACATATGTTACTATAAGTGATTTTTAAGGTAAAAAATAACAGTTTGAAAAAAACTAAAGTAATTAAATCAAATAAAATATTAGATATTAAATTTTTAATATAAATTTATAAAAACCAACTTTAAAAACTAACTATTAAAGTTGATAAGTCTATTTATATATTAATCACTTAATATGTTTGTAATTGATCAATGTGGGATTATATTCTTAATAGCCCTCTCAAGTGACAACTGGGCGAAAATAATTTTTTATTAAACCCAGTTAACATTTGCAATTTATGATACAGACTAAGTTATTTGAAAGGAATTCTCTACGAGTAAGATAAAAAATCCTTGACGGAAAAGAAATTTAAAAAAAACCCTCTACCAGTAAAAAATTTAAAAGAAACCTTTCACAAGCAAAAAATTAAAATCCCAATCTAAATTATGATAGAACATGTACAAGAATCGATTAAACTTTGACATCATATTAAGTTTTTAATATAAATTCGAGAGAATCAATCTTAAAAGCTAGCTATTAAGGTTGAGAAGTCCATTTCTATATTTATCACTTAATATGTTTGTAATTAATCAATATGGGATCATATTCTTAATAACTCCACCAAGTAGCCACTAGATGAAGATAATTTTTTATTAAGGCCAGTTGAGATAATTTTTTATTAAGGTTAGTTGACACTTATAATTTATTATATGAACTAGGTTGTTTGAAATACGAACTAGGTTGTTTCAAAAGAATTCTCTTTGAGTAAGATAAAAAACCCTCAACGGGAAAAAAATTTGAAAGAAATCCTCTACCGATAAGAAATTTTAAAAGAAACTTTTCACGAGTAAGAAATTTGAAAGAAACTCTTTACGAGCAAAAAATTAAAATCCCAATTTGAATTATGATAGAATATAAGATAATACAAAAATTGATTAAACTCTGATACCATATTAACTTTTTAATATAAATTCGAGAAAACCAACTTTAAAAACTAACTATTAAGGTTATAGATTTTATTTTTATATTAATCACTTAATATATTTGTAATTAATTAATGTGGGATCATATTCTTAATAATTTCATCAAGTGGCAACTGGACGAAGATAATTTAATTTTTTATTAAGGTCAGTTGATATTTGTAATTTATGATACAAACTAAATTATTTGAAACGAACCATCAACGGACAAGATAAGAAACCCTTCATGAGTAAGCAATTTGAAAGAAACTCACCGCGGATAAGAGATTAAAATAAACCCTCCATGGATAAGAAATTTGAAATCCGAGTCATAAATTATGATAGAATATAAGGTGGTATAAGAATCGATTAAGTTTTGATACCATATTAAATTTTTAATATAGATTTGGAAGAACTAACCTTACAAGTTAACTACTAAAGTTTGGGAGTTCATTTCTATATTAATCACTTAATATATTTGTAATTAATCAATGTGAGATTATATTCTTAATATTAGCCATTATAACAGTCAAAGTTTTAATTTGGACTAGCTTAGTGAGTTTAATTGAGAATCGGTTCACAATTAGGTCTGATCACTTATAAATTTGATACCTTTTGTCTTTATTTTGACATGTAATTAAATTTATAAGATTGAAACGAATATTTTTTTTAATATTTTAAACATAAAAATATAGCATTTAAAATAAATTTTTATTTCTTTCAAAAGAATTTTTAGAGATTGTATTGAAATCATAGCTAGAACCGTGAAATTGCCAGTTGAGACCTTTGGTTGAAATTTAATTTTAACCAAGAAAAATATTAAGAATAAAGAGAGAAGAAGAAAATGAGGGAGATTTATTACCTTTGAGTGGGACATAGCCTCTTGTTTTGAGCTCATCAAAATGAAGATAACCCAACATACCACAAGCACTAGGAGTAAAAAATATGATCTCAGGAATACCAAATTCATGAGCAGCCTCTAAAGTAAAGCTCATCACTCCATCAGAAACTATGCAAGAAACACCAGGCAACGATGAATCCGATGACGACCCATTAAGTAATTTAACTATGAGATCATGAAAAGAACGCCGGCCATGCTCCGTCAAGGTTAAACACATTTGTTTTAGATCTTCAATTCCTCTCTGGCTTGTCTCCGGCAACCCATCGGATATAGTTTCAAACTGAAAATCAGGCAAGCCTTTGAGAGAATCAAGACCTCTAGAACAGAGTATGCGTTGGTGATTAAATTCTGTGTGGACAAATGTTATGTGAAAACCTTTGAAGTGAAGTAATTTTGCAAGGTTTAGCATAGGGTTTATGTGCCCTTGAGCAGGAAATGGGATACAAACGGCATGAGGTTTCTTTAAAGATTCCATTTCTTGATCAAGAAAAAGAAAGAAAAAGCAAAAACTTAATGGAAGATTTTGTTCATTTCTTGATTTTGGAATATATGTATATACGTATAAATAGATGTGAGGAAAAGTCAATATTTTTCTATGTACGTATTATAATTTCAAAGAGATTAAAATTAAATATATGATAATATAGGTAAATTTCCTATATATTATAATATCATGTATTAATGTCCTAGCAATTTATTGCTTCTTCTCCTTCTTTTTTTTCTTTTTTTTTTAAAGCATAATCAATATATTCTATTCTATTAAGACCCATCTTCTTCTATACTTTGGAGTTCATGTTAATTTTTGTCATATGACTAACCATAATTCTATAAGAATTTTTTTTGTTTTTAGTGGAACTAATATCATCTTAACTCCTAACAATTTTTGAATTGAATTAATATCGTTTCACACATTGTTTGATACAAATAAATTTTGTACAATTTATTTGATAATTCATATTTTTATACTTAATAATAAAAATTGAAAATTGATAAAATTAAACAAGAAACTGATTAATTGATCAATCAATTGGCGGATATGATTGATTCAAGATTTCAATTTAAAACCTCGTTGAATTAATAAGATTAATTTCATCGAAAAAAAAAGCCACAGTTCGATTATCCTAATAGTAAAAACCCTTAATTAGTAGCTAGCAAAATAATAATAATAATAATAATAAAGAGCTAAAAATTTTAATTTATCCAATTGATATAAATCAAGAAATAATACCTATAATTTTATTTTTATTTTTTTTTTGTAGTTAGCAATAAATTGATTGAAATTTGAAATCATAAACTTATATTTTTGTAAATGGTTCAAATATAATTAAGTATCCTCAATATATCCAACTATTTTTTTTTTTTTTTTTTGTTAATAAATGACAACTACTTCAATATCAATAAATTAAAGGATGATTCATCTTCTTGATAGCTAAATATATTTTATACTGTTTTGGTTGATATTCTTCTACTGGTGTAATGGGTTGAGAAAGGTGCAAATTTTCCAAAGATATGGGCGGCATAAAGGGACAACCTTAGTGATATAGTAATGCGTGTTAATTTCCCAAAAAAAGAAAAAAAAAAGCGTGTTAGATTTGGCGCATCATTGTGGGATTTGTTCGTTGTTTGAAGGTTCATTGATGCTCATCATGAAAACTAAACAATAAAAAGAAGACAAGATTTGTTTTTTTATAAGATATATACAAGATTTACCTTATCTTGATTGGTCAAAATCTTCTTAGATACGTATTGTTTTTACTTTAGTTTATTGATGCAGTGCTTGAGCATGTGACTTCTAATATTTTATTTTATTTTATTTTTAACAAATTTCTTTTATTAATATTTATGAAAAATAATATATATATATATATATATATATATATATATATATATATATATATATATATATATATATATATATATACCCAAATACATTTAGAATGCGATGGATATGCCGTAATGAGATGTAAAATAATGTAATCAAATTATTTTTTAGTATAATTTTATATTAGAAATTCATTTGATTAAATTATATTACATTTTATTACGGTATACCAAACTCACTCTTAAGTTATAATATTTTATTTAGCATCCATTTTATAATATTTTAGCACTTTTTATGGAAATTTATTATACTTTGCGGTGTGATCAATTGTGATGTTATATATAAAAAAAAATTACACTTTTTTTTAAATGAATTATGATTTTTGAGATAATGTCATATTAAATGAGACACGTGTATATCTCAAAATTAGTTGATAAATAAAAAATATTGATATAAATAATATTCCCATTTAAAATGGATAAATAACCAAGAAAATCACTAAATTTTAATAATTTTTCATTATAGTCATAAAGGATTTTTTTTTTTACAAGAAAATACCTAAATTTCAAAATCATTTTCCTCAATGGTTATTGGCCAAATTCAAGTCTCATATACTGATGTGGACTGCCAAGTAGTAGGGAATTGTTGAGTCAACACGCCTGCTAGACACCATGTTAATAAAAAGTGTCACAACAGCGTGCCACATGAGAATAGACTCCACTTTCCTTTTTTTTTTTTTTTTTTTTTTTTTTTTTTTTTTTTTAACTCTGTTAAAAAATTAAAAAAAAATAATTATTTAAAAAAAAAAAAAAAACCTCACTCTGTTCACCAGTAGCATTGCCAAGGTCATCACTCTCCTCTTCTTCTGTTGCATCTCATCTCCAAAGACTTTCTATCTTCAAAACTCCTTTGTTAGAGATCTCACATTGCTAAAAAATAAAAAAAATAAACAACTTATAAGTATTAAAGTCCAACTAACTAATTAGCTAGTATTAGTCATTTTAATATTGGTTGGACTTAAACCAATTCTATTATTGGACTATATACTTTATTCATTCACTTCACATCTCAATTTTTATTATGGTATCAGAGCATGTCTGACCCGATTTCTTAATTTTTCGGCTTTTCGTCTGGATGTCCAGTCCTAGCGGCCCTGTCCGGTGTTGCCGTTGTGTTTCAATCTAATTTCACGTTTCAGGGGGAGAATATTAATTTCAAATGACAATTGGACGTCAAAATCAAATCCCAGTTGCACTTAAGGGAAGTGTTAGAGATTCCACATTGCTAAAAAATAAAAAATATAAACAACTCATAAGTGTTAAGGTCCAACTAACTAATTGACTAGTACTAGTCATTTAATATTGGTTGGACTTAAGTTAATTCTATTAGTGAACTCTATACTTTACTCATTCACTTCACCCCTTCTTCATCAATTTAATTTCTAATATTCTTCTTCTTCATCCTTTATACACCAACAATCACTTCCTTCTGTTTAGACTCTTCTGCCAAAGACCCTATTCTCTCCCCTTTTATCTTCACCAAGCCATCTGCCTCCTCGAATCTCAATTCTGCTCTCAAGCATGTTGAACAACGCTCTCTCCACCATCTGATCTACCGTCTCCTCCCTCCAATCTTCAAATACGTTGTGTTTGATAAAGCTTTTTGAACCCTATAAATCCATCTAATCCAAAACCCCCTAACTCTCCAATCTTTATTGCACTATGAAGTTTTGCAACACATGATCCATGTTGTCCGACTATCTAAGAAGCATTGCTATTTGATATTTGCATTGGAGACAGACCTTGAGAAGCTAGATTTGGTCAAGGCAGCATAGATATATTACGAGATCTTGAATGTGTGAATATGATAGATAGGAATTTATTGTATAGATAAAAAGCTAAATTAGGTTAAAGAAATTAGAGAAATATTGTGAAATGAGGGTATGAAAGTTCTGGAGAGGATATGAAAGAATCTCTCTCTATCTCAAATGAGTTTGGAATAGAGGCGTAAATCAATGTCTATAAAAATTTGTGATAGAGGCAAAAATCATTGGCAATGATTTGAGATATTTGTGAGGGTGAGCTTTCTCAGTGAATCGGGTGAGGGAGATGAAGGGAGTGAGAGAGATTCTTCTTTTTTAAAAAAAAAAATTAATTTTTGACAGAATTAAAAAAAAAAATGGAGCTCATTTCCATGTGACACGATGACATAGCGTGTAGCAAGCATGTCAACTCAACAATTTTTTATAACATGGCAATCTATGTTAATGTCTAAGAGTTAGATTTTGGCAGTGACTATTAAGTGAAATGATTTTAAAAATTTAGATATTTTCCCAAAAAAAATTGTTTTATGATCACATTAAAAAAATAAAATTTAATAATTTTTTCTAGGATATATATATATATATATATATATATATATATATATATATATATATATATATATATATATATATATATATATATATATAACGTACACACACACATATATATATATAATAGAACCGTAGGTTCCAACCTCTCTAAATATCAACTCTTAACTAACTTTTAAACTCTACATTTCAGTCCCATTTCATGGTTTATATGATTCTAGTTCCAGTTTGAATATGATTACAGATGGTTTCATACTGTTTCGTTTCATATTCGAATAATTGAAAAATTGCAAAAATAAATATGAAGAATTGTGAAGTTTAAATTATTTTTTATTTAAAAATTAAAATATTATTGTGTTATTAAAACATTAATTTCTTACTAATTTTGTGCTAACTTGAAAATAATTATTTCAATATATATAAAATAATGTAATATAATTTACAATAAATTGATTGAATGATTTAAGACCATAATTGGTTAGTTAAAAATAAATAAACAAAATCCATTCGTAATTTTTTTTATAATAACTAGTTATTTTAACAACAAATTAAAAAAAGGGCTTGGCCTTATTTTTTACATTTAGAATTTTTTTTTATTAATTAGGTTTTGTGAGAAATCTTATTTATAATTTGGTATTTTTGCAATCCCGCCATATATATATATATATATATATATATATATATATATATATATATATATATATATATATATATATATATATATATATATATATATATATATATATATGTTTAAAAAAAATTCATATGATTCGGGACAATTCAAATGGTCCAGTCCGATTTTGGTTATTTTTTCACATTTTATGACCCTTAACCAGCCCTTAGACCTCTGATTCGATAATCTGACTTGTGAACCGAACTCCGTTGACAGATCCAATTCACGTTTCGAACCAGCCCTTTGCCCATGTCATATATATATATATATATATATATATATATATGATCAAAAGCATAATGGGTAATTGCACAATCGATTACTAAACTATGCATCATGTTTCAAATTAGGTACTAAATTTTAATTTGTATCAAATTAGTTATTAAACTTTTATTTATGTAGCACTGGTGGTCCCAAGCCTAATTTTCGTCCAAATTAAGATACGTGACGAATGCAACTTCATGTAGACTGCCATGTCAATCCTTCATAGCATAGTGACATTTAAGGGTTTTCTCTCCAATAAAAATAGACACAGATATATAGCAAATAAAGAAAATAAAGCGAGAGAATTTTTATAATATTCACAGACTTCAAACAAAAGCTTGAGAGTTTTGCTTCACATAAGCTCCAATATTCACGTATCAATTCACCTTTAACTTCTTTTTTTGCTCTTTTTTTTACTATTTATTATCTACTTTCTTTTGGGTTGTTTTTATTTTTTTCAAATTTTTTCTGATCTTGATTCTTATCTCCTGCTATGGATCCATTCGATTTAGTTTGCAAAGGTGAGTAATTTATAGTTGTTTCTTCATAGATCTTTTGAATTTCTTATCAATTTCTTGTTCTCTATTTTTCTTCAATTCTTTTTGACTTTTTTGGTTAATTATCAATTTTGAAAATTAGAATCGTATTGCCCAAATAAATACAAATAAGAGATGACAAAAATCCCTAATTTTTAAGATTTCTTAATGTGTAAAATTATTTAATCTCATCCCATATCTTTGACATACAAAGAAATGCCTCCTTGTGTTAGCATCAATCCAAGCTGTTTCCAACATTGCAGCTTCTTTATATCCATTGATCGGTTAGGAGATCAAGATAAAGGATGATGGGCTAGATCTTCCTGGATGGGCTTGAGTGCATGAGTCTACAAAGAAGAGAAAAATGATCAAAGAGGAGCCAGGTCCTTCTCCTGGCAAAGACCATCCGATGATAATCAGTATTAGTAAGATATTAATCCTCAAGGAGAGATTATCTCCTCTTAGGCTTCAAAGTATTTTTAGTAGGAGAAAGGAGGTGAGAGAGTGTAGAATTCTATCTACTTGGGCTTGAGTTCCTCTTCCTGTTTTGTATGATTCAGTGTAAGGTAAGACTGATACCTTTTTCTGAGAAAGGATGTCCTCTGTCATTCAACCATGTCATCTGGTGAGAGTTGGTGTAATGATGGCAGACGCATACCCCTTGTCCTATCCTCAGAAGTGTTTAGTTAGGGAAGCGTCAGGATAGAGTGCGGATTGCCTAAAGATGTGACTTTGTGTCAGTTGATATGACACGTCAGCACTAAGCCTTGACTTTGGCTTGTTCAGCAAGTTACTTGATGATGAAGCAACACAAATTAGTTCAGAGAGCCTTTGGGCTTAGGATAATTGAGGGTTCAGTTTGTGGGCTTCGTTCATCCTTCAATGCTCTTGGGAGGCATAAGGTGATAATGGGCCTTGACCTAAGGGAGTCCAAATATTTTTTAAGAGTCATTTTTATTCCTTATCAGGGGCCCCCTTGTTTTACTAAGACGAAGGCAAAGGATCAAATCTTTGTAAAATAGTTTCTCATCTCTGCGGCATCACTCCAAAGTCCTCAGATCGAAAGGGGGTCATCTTCGT
This sequence comes from Reutealis trisperma, assembly GCA_947687605.1. Lineage (NCBI taxonomy): Eukaryota > Viridiplantae > Streptophyta > Magnoliopsida > Malpighiales > Euphorbiaceae > Reutealis > Reutealis trisperma. The sequence continues at coordinate 5,586,147 of CANTUT010000012.1, read as the reverse complement.
AGTAAGCAGCGAAAGGGTCCCTTCATTCCTTAAGCTTCGACAAGTAGCTTTTAAAGGGAGCTCATACTTCGCAAACTTAGGAGGCTTCATATCATTTAAATGTGTAATTGATCTCTTTAAAGAATAACCTTCATCCGGGCGAAGAGATTTGGTCTATTGAGATCATCTTTCGTCTGGCAACCTTCGTAGGATAGGTGGAAGGTCATAGAGTCATTTAATGCATGAACGACTAACAAGAACATGCATTGAATGCGTGTCTCCTCGTTCTCCCTATCTCTCCATGTGTCTCAACGAGAGGTTAAGTTTTCCATGGATTTTGAATTTTGAATGTCCATTTAATGTCCCCAATTATTATGGTGATAGTTATCGAGGAGACTCTTCGTATATATATTCCTTTGGCTTCTCATTTTAGAACTCCTGATTATTTTCTTCAACCTCTTGCTTTTACAATTTCTCTGCGTCTTTGTTTCTTATACCTCTTCAACTTTCTTCTTTCATTCTAATGGCACCCAAGAAGGAAAATGTTCCCAGAAGGGACCAAGTCAATGCTTCCCAATATTAAAAGATATTGGAGGAGGAATGGGGAGAAATCACTCCTTTTGGGAAGATAGCCAAATTCTTGGCCTTTGGCCAAAATTTAGAGGGCAGCAATCAATTTTTATATTGTCGCGCGAAGGCTCATGAAAGGGTTTATTCTAGTAACCCTAAAGCTACTCTGCCTAAAGATAATTGCCATTATGTTATTTTCTACCACCAGTTAGAGGCTGGTCGCCTTTTTCCTCCCATAAAATTTAAGGTTGAATGCTTTAACTACTTCAGAGTGAATCTCATAATGCTAACTCTGAATTCCATAAGGGACATGCACCTCTTCGAGGTTTTGAGCTTCACGTACAGCATTCGTCCCTCCGCTCGCTTATTCCAGTGCTTCTTCAGAATCTAAAGTGCGCAGAGGTCACTTGGGGTTTACATGACTTCTATAAGGCCTCACCGAAGTCTCTTCTTTGGGAAGGAGAATAAGGTGAAGGACTGGAGGGGCAAGTTTGGACTGATAGAGGTTACCGATAATCTCGGTGACAAATCTCCAGGATTTGGTTTCCCTGGCCACTTCCTGCATCCAACTGAGGGCCTAACTAACTGGCTCGATAAACTATCTGCAGAGGAGAAGGCGAGCCTCAAGACTCTGGTCTACTAGGGCTTCGTCTACAACTCTGAGAGGATGATGGCCTCCTTCTATGCAGAGGACGAGCATGGCCTTCCTACTCCCAGACTCTTATTGAGGGATATAAGAGGTAATTCTTTTGATTATTCATCAGAGTTTGATTGCTAATAAGTTACTAACCTTGTTGTATTTGTTATTCTGATTACAGTAGAGGCCAAGGATCCTTGGCACCATCAGGATATAATGAAAGAGATAGAAGGGGTTCTCTCAAGACCCTTCGATGAGGAGGTTGAGCTTCCTGTCCTTGACCTCTGGATGGGGAGGCTCTGAACACGCACCTCCTCCGATTTTCAGTCCCAATCGGCAAAGCCTCGCAAGGATAAACTGACAAAGCATATTCCTGCTGGGTCTAGTTTGGCCATTAGATCAGAAGGGGCCCAGGTGAGCGTGGCCAATACGAAGTCAATTTGAATTATTCGGAGACTACTTGTTAAGGCTTCTGATCGCTCAGTTCCTATTATGCAGAGAGGTATCTCTTTGCCTCGTGTTGCAACAACTGCTAATAAGCCCCCTTCCCAGAAGGGAATCTTAAACTCTGGGTCTGCTGGAGTTTCTCCTCCTTCACCTCCACCTCCACCTCCTCCCATTGGTGATAAAGGAAAGGTAAATCTTCCACCTCCTCCGCCGAAGCTGAAAGTGAAAGGGCATCCAGTACCCAATATCCTTGACGCTATTGCTCACTCTTCTTAAAGAGCAGAGCGATTGGCGAACCTGGAGGAGGCTTTAACAAACATTTCTGATGCTGAATCTGAGGTGCGTCTGAAAAAGTTGGTGGATGACTTCAATGCCCCAGAGATCAAAGTTGGGACAAGTAATTTTCGCCTTCCTTCTCTCTCATCGCTTTCATCTCATAAAGATCCTTGGGTCATCAGGAGAAAACGTTTGAGATGGTCTAAGGAGGTTGTACTTGGGAGACCTCCTAGAGCTAAGGAGGTGAAGGCCTGGGAGAAGTTTGTTAAGGAGCAAAGGATCTCGTATCCTAATCTAGCAGTCCTCAAGAAGCTTTATCCCTCCCCTATTAAGACAGTGGTCAAAGGAAAGACTTTCATCTTCAGAGGCAACTTCCTACCTTGTTCATTACTTCCTTATGTGCCCTAGCTTGTTTGTTTGAGATTATGAATATTCTTGTTTTTCTTCTGTAGTTTCGGCTAGCAAAGCGGATGCCATTATTCAGGGGCTTTCTCTTGAGGCTCCTTTGGTAGTTAGTGTGGGTCCCCAAGAGGCTGGAGCTTTGGCCGAATGTCCGGTAAACGCTGCTATTACTATGGCTGACGAAGCATTTCTTTCAACTGCTGCTTCGTCTGAGGCTATGCCAGGGGCTGTTATTACTGCCGAGGATGTTTCTCTCCTTCGTCCTCTTAAGAAAAAACTGACTGTAAGAGATTTTCTATGCAGGAAGAGGCCCTTGGCTGTAACTTCAACCGCTGCCACTGTGCAAGAAGTCCGCTCTACTGCAGAGACCCCTCTGTATGGGATAGAGGCAAAAGTATCAGCCTCTTCGCAAGGGGCAATAGAAGAGGCCTCTCCACTTAGTAAGAGGCAATGGGTTGAAGAGCCTGTTGAGGCTGTAGTAGTGGACAACCTTTTGCTTGGAGGAGTCGACGTATCAGTCGATCTTCCTTTGTCATTTCCTCCTTCTGCTACTGTACTGGCCCTCTTGCCCTTTCTACGTCCAACCCCTACACTCCTTTTCGGGTCCGTGGAGGATACTCTTGCTAAGCAAGAGGCTCTGCTGGAGAAGGTATACTCATCCTTATTCTGGTTATAATCGTTGGTTGCATTTTTTGACTACTACTATTTATTTGCTATAGGCAGTTCTAGATTCCAAAATTTTGAGGACCGACTTCGTCTTCTAAGGGATCATTATGAGGATGCCTGATGAGCTACGGAGGAGAGGCTAGAGTTATACTCCAAGTTGGAGGGAGAGCTGCTCTCTGCTAAGGTGAAGGTCGAGGAAGCTGCAGAGCAAGCAAAGACTTATGAAGAGGCTCGCTCTAAGGCTGAAGAGGAGGTTAGTACCTTAACTGAGGCAATGGCAATCAAGGACAAAGCCATTACTAATCTCAACATACAGCTAGAAAGTTTAAGAAAGTTAACGAGGAGCTTGCCAGAGAGGCCGAAGAGGTTCCTGCTCTTCAAGACAATTTGAAGAAAACTCAGCAGGAACTCCGGGTCTCAAAGTTTGGATATATGCAAGCTTCTAATCAGGCTAAAGCCATGCTTGAGAAGGCTAACAAGGCTGAAGAAGGTCGGCGAAGGGCTGTGAGGGACTTCATACAGTCTAAGAGCTTTGACAATATCATTACCTACCACACTTATAAAGTAGCAGCCGAATACTACAACAATGCGCTTTGTGATGCAACGGAGCATTTTCTTGGTGTGCTGCAAGTGGTACCTGAGCTAGCTACTGCTAAAGAATCTCTGGCTCCTGATCTTTCAGAATTCCAAGATCCCATCTTTGAGGGGGATGAAGGTCTTCCTCGACTTGAAAACTTCACTGCCTGGGAGAAAGATGTTCTGGTTTCATCTCCCATTCCTGAAGCATTTGGCGAAGGCAAAGGCGAAGGGGATGTGGATGAAGAACTTCTAATTAGGATGGATCTAAAACAAGTTGAGCCCCTCTCTGTTATTCAGCCAAGCTCTATAAGTGGCCAGCCTTCGCCATCAACTATAGCAGCGGTTCCTCCCAGCGACCCTCCGTCTTGAAATTTTTTTTCTTTTTTTTTTCTTTTTGTATTCATTCATTCTTTTTGTATACAAATTTTAACATGTAATACATTTACTTTGGAATAAAATAATATGATCTTTGTGTTTCCACTGTGTGTACATGTATTTTTGCGAATCTTATTCTTCATGCCTTAACTATTTTTTCAAGGATCCAATACATATTGAAATCCGATAACCACCCATTGTGAGGATTATAAGAGTGACTTTTCCACCTTTTCCCTATTAGGAAGAACTTTTACTTAGGACTAAAGTGCCTTAGCTAAGCCGCCCTTCGAATCGAAGCTTGAAAGTGTTCATCCCCTTCCTTCCCTAGGCTTACTTAGCTTCATGCCTAGATTCATTAGGGCTTGGGCTTTCCCTTAGGAAAGTTCCTTTCACTCTTGGTGAGGCTTCATGCCTAGATTCACTAGGGCTTGGGCTTTCTCTTAGGAAAGTTCCTCTCACTCTCAGTGAGATTTTGTGTCTAGATTCACTAGGGCTTAGGCTTTTCCTTAGGAAAGTTCCTTTCACTCTTGGTGAGGCTTCGTGCCTAGATTCACTAGAGCTTAGGCTTTCCCTTAGGAAAGTTTCTCTCACTCTTAGTGAGGCTTTTTGACCCAAATGGAGATAATTTGAGATGAACTGCATATCTGTTATTGTTGTTATTGATAGTACATCTTGAGATGTTAAATGTTCCAAGTATGACAAATTTCAACAAATTCTAGGGTTACAAGTTTGTAAGTGTTAGGACCTATGACTCTTTTTATTTGAAAAGGTCCTTCCCATGTGGGTGCGAGCTTGCCCATGCCTTCGCATTTTCCAGTAGCCTGTAAGAATCTCATCACTAGATCTCCTTCGCCGAATACTCTGTCCTTGACTTTCTTGTTGAAATGATTAGCAGCTTGCTGCTTGTAGTTAGCCATTCGAATGCTGACTAATTCTCTAAGTTCTTCTAGGAGATCCAAATCAATCCTTCTGGCCTGGTCATTGTCTTTGTCTCTGCAATAGTTGATTCTTCCACTGAGAAGGCCTATATCGATAGGGATTATCACCTCTGTGCCATAGGTCAGGCTGAATGGAGTCTCTCTTGTGGGTTGCCTGAGAGTGGTCCTGTATGCCCATAACACATGATGTAGTTCGTCCACCCAGTTTCGACCATACCCATTTAGCTTTCGCTTAATGCCTTGTACGATAGTCTGGTTCGTTACTTCTGTCTGGTCATTCATTTGGGAATGGGCTACGGATGAGAAATGTTGCTTGATCTGGAGCCCTGAACAAAAGGAGCTAACTTTAGCATTATTGAACTGTTTGCCATTGTCGCTGATGAGTTGATAAGGGATGCCGAATCTACACACAATGTTCCTCCATAAGAATTTGATCACTTTTTTGGCGGTGATAATGGCTAAGGCTTCAGCTTCTACCCATTTGGTGAAGTATTTAACTACTACTAGGAGAAACTTTCTCTATCCTGATGCTGCTAGAAAGGGTCCTACTATGTCCATCCCCCATTTGGCAAAGGGCCAAGCACTAAAAATGGGGGTCTGTTCCACTGCCGGGACGTGTTTTCCACTGTCAAAATTTTGGCATGAGGGGCATTTTTTGACAAATGCCACAACTTCATCTTTTATTCTCGACCAGTAGTACCCTTGTCTAATTACTTTCGCTGCCAGTGCTTTTCCATCTATGTGCATCTCGTAGAATCCTTCGTGTATTTCTCGAAGGATGTATTCGGCTTCACTTAGTCTCAGGCATCTTAACCAAGGCAAAGAGTAGGCTCTCTTATACAAGATTCCATTGTGTAGGGAGAAATAAGCACTCTTTCACTTGATCTTCTTGGCTTCTTTGCCATCTTCAGGCAATTCTCCCTTTTCTAAGTAAAGTTTGATGGGGTCTATCCAACATGACTCTTCTTCAACTTCCATGACCTCTTCCCCCTTCGCAATGTTAGAGGACGTCAAGGTGCATAGATAAATCCTTTGAGGAAGTTTGACTAGGTGAGAGGCGGCCAACTTGCTAAGGCTATCTGCTCTGTAATTTTTTTCTCTGGGGACCTTTTGAAAGAACAGTTTGACTCCTCTATTTTTCATCCTTTGTATGATCTCTTTCATCTATTGCAAGTACTTGGTCATATTTGGCTCTTTAACTTCGAATTCCCCCTCTATTTGTCCGATCACTAGTTGGGAATTGTTGTATACTGTGAGTTGCTCTATACGGAGGCAATAAGCAAAGAGCAATCCTTAGATCATAGCTTCGTACTCTGCAGTGTTGTTAGTAGCTTCAAAATCTAATCCCAAAGCATATTCCAGTAAGAATCCTTGAGCACTTCTAAGCATGATGCCCAGACCGTTTCCTTCCTTGCTACTGGTACCATCTACAAAGAGTTCCTACTAAAGATTCGGGGGTACTGCTGATAAGTTCTTTTCCAGACTTCGATCCTCTTTCGCATCCTTGGAGCTGAAGGAGCATTCGAAAATGAAATCTATTAATGCCTGGGCTTTAATTACTGACCTTGTTCTATACTGTAATCCATGTTGCCCTAACTCCACAAACCAACACAGCATTCTTCCCAAAGTTTCTGGCTTGTGAAGCACCCTTTGCAATGGCTGATCAGTAACCACTACTCCTTGGTGTGCTTGCAAGTATATTTTCGAAAAGAGAGCACTAGAACATATGCCAACTTTTCTATTAGGGAATAATTTAATTCTGCTCCTTGCAGGACTTTGCTGAAGTAATAGATCAACTTCTGGATCATTTCTTCCTCTCTAATTAACACCGAGCTGATTGCTTGGTCAGAAGCAGACAAGTAAATCAATACTTCTTTGCTCGGCAAGGGCCTACTCAAGATCTGCTTCAAACTCAGGAAGGCTTTTAATTCTTCAAATGTTGCTTGGCATTCTTCCATCCATTCCAATGTTTGCAACTTTCTTAGCTTCTTGAAGAAAGGAAGGTACTTCTCAGCAGATTTGGACATGAACCCATTCAATGCAGCGATTCACCCTACCAACCTCTGGATTTCTTTCATATTCTTTGGGGGTTCCATATCCAAAATAGCTTTTACTTTGTTAGAATTAGGTTCGATCCCCTTTTCATTGACCATGCACCCTAAGAACTTTTCTCCCTGAATGAAAAATGCACACTTTTTTGGGTTAAGCTTCATCCTATATTGTTCCATTACCACCAATACTTCAGCTAGGTCACGAACGTGGTCCTCGAAGCTTTTGCTTTTCACAATCATATCATTTACATATGCTTCTAGGTTTCTACCTAGTTGATCCTTGAACATTCTGTTGACCAAGCGTTGATATATGGCTCCGGCATTTTTCAAACTGAAGGGCATTGACACATAACAGTAAATGCCTTTCTCTATTATGAATGAGGTTTTCACTTCATCGTCTGGGTGCATTTTGATCTAATGATACCCCTGCTTTGCATCCAAGGATGACAAAAATCCATATCCTGCTGTCGAGTCTACCAGTTTATCGATCATAGGTAATGGAAAAGAGTCCTTCGGACAGGCCTTATTCAAGTTTGTGAAGTCTACGCACATCCAAAAAGTCCCATTTGCCTTCTTGACTAGCACCACTTTCGCTAGCCATTTCGAATATTGCACTTCCTTAATGAAATTCGCCTTCAAAAGCTTGTTTACTTCTTGGTGAATGATTGCTTATCGCTCTGGGCCAAAGCATCTCTTCTTCTGCTTAATTGGTATGTAGGCAGGATCAATATTCAATTAATGCGTTATTACCTCGAGTCTCACCCCTCCCATCTTTGTCGAAGACTAGGCAAAGTTATGAATGCACCCCTTCAGGAACTGGTGCGCAAGTGACTTATGTTCATTTTCTAGGGAAGAGTTAATCATCAGAAACTCTTCAGGTTCTTCTTTGACCATCACCCTTTCCAATCTATCAATGGGTTCAGTCCTTTTTTCAGGAATAGTGACTTCGATTGCAGCCACTTTTTCGACAGTGGCTTCACACTTCTTCATCTTTTTGTTTCGCTCTCTTTCTCCCTGTCCATCTTGAGTGCCATAGATATGGAATACTCCTCTGTCTGGCTTTGGAATCGTCATCCTCAGATGTCTAATGTTTGTTTAAGCATCCAGGTCATATAGCAATGGTCTACCCAGCAAGACATTATATGCCAAATGTGTGCTGACAACAATAAAAGTAGCCATAGTGGTTACACTTTCAGGATCTATACTAATGGTGAAGGGTAGTTTTACCACTCCTATTGATGGGACCTCTGTTCCATCGAGGGTACGAACTAGGTGTCTCACCTCTTCCAAATCTTCTTCCTTGAGACCCATCTCAGGTACGCCTCCTTCGTCAGCAAGTTGACTGGAATCCCTCCATCTACTAAGATTCTTTTGACCATATAATTGGCAATGATTGCCTGAATCACCAACGGGTCCGCATAGGGGATGCGAAGGACACTTTCATCTGGTCTCTTAGATCGACTTCTCACCCCTTCATAGTAGATGTACTTAGGCCTTTCTTTTTGTCTGGCTAGGGCCTTTGTACTATGTCTACTCTCATAGGCTTTGTCTGGTCCTCCGATGATGCAGTGGATGGTCCCTGCTTAACCATCATTAACTCTCTCCGGGTATCTCCCTCTATCTTCACTGGGGCTAGCTCTGCCCAACTCTTCTTTCTTTATGAATTTTTTCAAGTAGCCTTGATTGATCAATCTCTCAATTTCTTCCATTAACTGCCTACAATCATTGGTATTATGATCGTGAGTGTTATGGAAGAGGCAGTATTTGCATTGATCTCTCTTTTCATAGGGAGTCGCTATAGGTTTAGGACGAGCCCATATATTATGGTCCTTGAATATTGGAAAGACTTCGGTTGGACTAGCATTGAGAGGAGTAAATTTACTGGGATCAAAGCTAGATTGTGATTGACTATTTCTTCCTCTCCCTCTCCTTCGTCCCCCGGAAGGGTTCTCTTCTTACTTTTCTTCCACCTTCTTTTCTCGTTTTGCTTTTGGCTCTTCTTTAGGGACGATCTCCATTCTCCTTCGCTTTGCCATCTGATTGAAGGCCAAAGCATCACCCTGCCGTATATATTTCTGAGCCAACGCCATTGGATCCTCCAGGGTGCAAAAGTATGATGACAAAGGGTTTTCAAAAAATCCGTGTGAGGGGTCCCATTTTGCAAGGCTTCCACCGCTCTAGCTTGATCTAAGTTCGTAACCTTCAAGGCTTCTTGGTTGAATCGAGCCATATAATCCCTTAAGAATTCACTTTTTTTTTGCACCACTGTCTCCAAATACTGGGTCTTTCGCTCCACTGGGATACTAGAAGTGAATCAGTGCATAAAGGACTTGGCCAGCTCCATGAAAGAGTTGATGCTTCCTTCTTCTAGGCCATTAAACCTTCTAGTTGCAGCTCCTTCTAAAGATCCCCTGAATGCTTTACATAGGGCCTCATCATTCGTCATTTGGAGTTCAACCCCATGTTTGTAGTCTATGATGTGGACTCTAGGATCAGCTTCCCCATTATAGTTTTTTAACACAGGCGGTTTGAACTTGCTGGGCATAATGTAATCTCTGATGGACCTAGTAAAAGGAGATTTCAGAGTAAGCTTCAAGGTTTTATCCATGGCTTTTCCACTAGAACCTTGGTTCATTTCCTTTAAAAATTTGTTTACAGTGTCTCTCACTTCCTCTTCCTTTTTTCGATGACTATTGCTAATATCGGGTGATCTTCTACTCCGTGCCCACGAGGGGTGACTAGCAACAGAGTGTTCCCCTCTACTCTACTCTCTTTCCCTTGAGTATTTCTCGAAGCTTTCTCGTTTCCCATATTTTCATTCTTTCTGTTCATATCTTCCCCTATTCCGCCCCCCGCTCTGCTCTACGTCGTTTGCATAAAATTTTTTTCCATGCAAGTGCTTACGTTCGCTATCTGGGAATGAAACTTCCGTACTCCCCTCTTCCTCGGTCGAACTTTCCTCTCCCCCATGTTTCTCCTCTGTCCTCACTTCTGTGTTCACTCCTAAGTTCATCAATTATTCTTCATTGACCTCTATGGGTCCTTAGGATTGCCTTTCATACTCCAAGGTTCGAGTTGTATTCCTCCTGGGGGTAGTTTCTAGGACAGTAACGAGCATTTGTGCTAGAGGAGGTCGTTGTTGAGAACCCCTTACGAATGCAGCTATAGTGTTAATGAACTGTAAAGCAGGGGATAAATCGGGGTTTGTAGGATTCAAAGTGGTTTGACTCGGTCCGGCTACATTCTGCTAGGAAATAAGGAGTTGGAGTGATGTGTTCAAGTTAATGGGAGTTGTCATGGACGAATTAGTAGGAGGGAGAAAAGTGTGTCTTGGATTTGAGGGGGTTGAAGATTCAGGGTCATCGAGGTTTGTCATAATGATGGGTTTTCTTTATAGATCGGAGTGCAACGTGGTGTTGTTAGAAGATCAGCCAATAATTCCCACAGACAGCGCCAATTTGATTGGTTAGGAGATCAAGGTAAAGGATGATGGGCTAGATCTTCCTGAATGGGCTTGAGTGCATGAGTCTACAAAGAAGAGAAAAATGATCAAAGAGGACCCAGGTCCTTCGCCTGGCGAAGACCCTCTGACAATCAAGTCAATATTAGTAAGATATTAATCCTCAAGGAGAGATTATCTCCTCTTAGGCTTCAGAGTATTTTTAGTAAGAGAAAGGAGGTGAGAGAGTGTAGAATTTCATCTACCTGGGCTTGAGTTCCTCTTTCTCTTTTGTATGATTCAGTGTAAGGTAAGATTGATACTTTTTCTTGAAAAATGATGTCCTTTGTCATTTGACCATGTCATCTAGTGAGAGTTGGTATAATGATGGCAGATGCATACCCCTTGTCCTGTTCTCATAAGTGTTTGGTGAGAGAAGCATCAGGATAGGGTGCGGATTGCCTAAGGATGTGTCTTTGTGTCAATTGATATGACACATCAACAGTAAGCCTTGACTTTGGCTTGTTCAGCAAGTTACTTGATGATGAAGCAACACAAATTAATTCAGAGAGCCTTTGGGCTTAGGATAGTTGAGGATTCGGTTTGTGGGCTTCATTCATCCTTCAATGCTCTTGGGAGGCATAAGGTGATAATGGGCCTTGACCTAAGGGAGCCCAGATATTTTTTAAGAGTAATTTTTATCCCTCATCATTCACAATTTGGAATGGCTCTTTGATGTTCCATTTGTGGGATCATTGATTCTCTAATTAAATATCAAATGAGGAGCCTTTGAATGTTTTTGCTTATTTAGAGGAAAAAAAAATAAATATGCAAATGAAAGATTATAAGGACAAATAAATAAAAGAAGGATGATTGATCACTTTACTTGAGAATATGGTTGATTGATTTTGTTAATTTCTTAAGTAACTGATAGAGCAGTTAAAAAAGGAAGAAGGCAATGGTGCAAAGAGTGAAAAGAAAAGGATGCTTTTATATGGGAGTTAAAAGAGGAGATTAGGTTAAATTCTAGGGTAAAGATTAGGCTAAATTTTTAGGGTTAAAGCAACATTTAAGAGGGAAATGACGCGGCATAGAGGGTTCCACCATTTTGCTGTTTAAGGAATGATATGGCAATCCACATGGAGCTTCGGTCACCATGTCTGCTTAATTTGGATGAAAATTAAACTTGGAACCACCAATGCTACTTAAATAGAAGTTTAATAACCAATTTGATATAAATTGAAATTTACTACCTAGTTTGAAACATGGTGCATAGTTTAGTGATCATTTGTGCAATTTACCCAAAGCATAACATATATGTCCGGATTAAAGAGAATTGTAAATGAATAATTTTCTTTTTTTTTTTTTTTTTATAATTTAACCTGAAAAATTGAATTCTAATCAATAAAGTGGAGAATAATCTTACTCATCAGTTGGCCAATTCTAAATACATAATTCAAATACAATTCAATTCTAGAAAAAAATCTTAGTCACGAATTCTATTTATAAAAATAAATAATTATATGATTAACATTAAATAAAATATACAATTTTATAAATCAATAATTTTTATAGATAGAAAGACTACTATGTCGATAGAAAAGACCACCATGTTGATTGAAAAAAAATATAAATATATTTAAATGAAAAGGATAATAATACTTGAATTTTTATCTGTGCATTAAATGAAATACTATAAATTGATGTTTTAGTCTTATGGTTGATTTGACATACATTAGATTCGGGATAATTAATAGTATAGTAGGAGTTTCAACTTGGTAAAATTGGTTTATTAGATGTTTAAATTTATAAAAATTTTAATTTAATATATCAATTTGTAAAAATTTTTAATTAAGTGTCTACTGATAACTTTATAAAAGAAATTGATGTAAATGAAAGAGAAATTAACGATTTGATTTATAGTGTTCTAATCGGTGGTGGATATGACATGAAAAATTATTTGCATGCTGACTGAATTTAAGATAAAATTAAAAGAAAAAGTTTTTCAAAACCAAAAAATTTAGCAAAAAAAATTGAAAAACTTAAAAATCAAACAGAAAAATGAGATTCAGGCCTTAAAACTCAAACCACCCGCCGCAGTCGAAATCTGACCTGCATCGCCATTCACCTCCAAGCCCAAAAATCGCTAGCCATCTACAGCATTTGATCGAGTTTCACCGAGTCGTCGTCGAGCCTTGATGCTGGTTCGATCAAGTTAACTAAGAATAACTTTCGGCTTATAAGTAATTTTGAAGTCAAAGCAACACAAAATATAATACTCCAATCCGATCAAGTAATTTTGATTCTGAATTTTGACTTATGCATACATATTTTTATGTTTTTATTGCTACTTGTTTCTAAATGAAAAATCTGTATGGTTTGTTTAGTGTGGTTAGTTGGTGTTGATTTTAATAACTTTTAATTAAAATTGCAGTTAAAAGTTTCTATTTTGGAGGTAAATGAATTTTGAGCTTTTAGTTAGGTTTGTTTCATTTCTTTTTTTAATTTCATTAAAAATATTTCTATTTTTTAAAATTTTTGTTGGTTGGTTTTGATTAGCATGCATTTAAATGGGTTTTGGTAGAATTTTTAATTTCAATTTTTTTTTTAATTTTTTTGTGGCTTTAAATCTAGAGTTTTGAAATGAAATTCTTTTTATTTAGTGATTTGAGTATTTGATATGATATTTACTTAAATATGATTTTAGAATTTGATGGTTGTAATTTTTGTGGGATTTCTATATTTTCTTGTGTATTTAGAAGATGAAGAAGTTTTGTGATGTTCATATGGTAGTATGTAGCTTTTTCATGGGAAGAAGATGGTTCTTTTGAGAAAATTCTGAAAATTTTGAATTATTTTAAAATTTTTTAAGGATTTATTTGTAATTAATTTTTTTAATTAAGAGTTGAATGTGTAATTTTTCAGCTAAAAAAATTAAAAATTTTAATTTACGTCAATCTGTTAACAGAGGATTACACTTGATTATTATTATTTTATAAATTGATCTATCAAATTAACCAATTTTATTAAGTTGAGACACTAAATATATTATTATACTATTAGATTATTGTGTCAAGTTGAGATATAATTACATATAATTAATATCAATTTTTTTTCTTTATTTATTTATTTATTTTTTTTTTTCACAATCATGTGCTCGAAAGTTGAAAAATATTAAGTTTATTTGATTACGTGTTTTTATGGAAATTTCAAAATAGTTCCATTCAATATATAATAATATAATTGAATTCAGAATGCAAGGGATATCTACCATTCTGGTGTAGTAGAATTCAGAAGTGGGCTAACTCTCTTTCAAGAGCCCAATACCATAAGCGAATAGGAATAGGATGGATGCTGAAAAGTAATAACAAGCAGCAGAAAACGAAACGCAGTCAACAAAGTACGGCTTGCAAAAATTACAATTATAAGCTTCTGCACGTCATAGTCTCTTTTCAAAATTGTTATTTTAAAGTGTGTATATATGTATTTTTCCTATCTCGTTTGTGTGTTTATATATATATATAAAGCAGCTTCTGCTTTCAATGCTTAATCATCAATTGAAATTTTTTTTTTTTTAAAAAAAAAGATAAACGTTTTTTTTTGTTTGATTATATAAATAATAAATCATATTTGTCCACTATATTTTTGAAAAAATAAAATTATTTATAAGTTAATATTTTTTCTTTTTTATGTATAGTTTTAAAAATTTTTATTTTATTTCGATTAAGAAATCGAGAAAAATATTTATTAAGTTTTTAATATAAATTTAAAATAATTAATTTTAAAAACTAACTGATAAAGTTTGAGAGTTCATTTTTATATTAATCATTTAATATATTTATATTTAATTAATATGAGATAAATTCTTAACAATCTCTCGAGTAGCAATTGGACTAATTTTTTATTAAGCCCAATTAACGCTTATAAATTTATAATATAAACTAAGTTGATATAATTAAAAGTCTAATATAGCCAAAGAAATATATTTGAACTTTATCATCAGGCGGAAGGCAATTGAATGACAACACTCTCCACAGTTTAAGAAGAATTAAAAAAAACTTACTACAGGGTAAGAATTAAAATCAAATCAAACCAAAAAAATACTGAAAATTGACAAAAAAATTGAAATCTCAATTCAAATTATGATATACAGGAGGTGGTGATCATGCAATGATCAATTATACTATGATATTATATTAAATTTTTAATAAATATTTGAGAGAACCAATATTAGTTAACTGCTTAACTTAGAGATTAATATATTAAATTTTTAATATAGATTTAGGAGAACTAATCTTAAAAGCCAATTGCTAAAATTAGAGAGTCAATTTTTATATTAATCACTTAATATGTTTGTATTTAATTAATGTGATATAGATTCTCAATAATATTTTTTTTCAATTTTTCCTTTATCTCTTGTTATGTATACTAAATTCTCAATAACTTTATAAATCTTTATAAAAAGAAAATTTAATCATATATATATTTTCTAATAATTAAAATTATTTAATAGTTTTTTTTTTAATTCTTATATAATTTCCTTAAACGAAAGATAAAAAAGATAGTACGAAATATTTATTTTCATCATTAATTTTATTATAGAGTGTGATTGTGACCTGAGCTTGGTATTAACTGTAAAAGTTTATGTATTTGATCATTAGGAATAAAACAATAAGTTAAAATTGAAAAATCCCAAAAGTTCCATTATTTTTAAGTAACTAAGTCTACTAAAAATTATTAAAAATAAAATAATGTGAATTTAAAGTCACCTGCTGACTGTTTTTCATATTCCAATATTTTAATGGATAAAAATTGTCAATATTCAAACATATGATATTTATATTATGAGATAAACACTCTATACCGCTAATTAAATCTAAATCACTATTACCTCTAATGTTTACAAAGATAAATACTCGATCATTAAACTATTAACTCAATTATTATTACCTTTGAGTAGGAGACAAACACAATGTTTTTAAATTCGGTCTAATCCTATAACTGGTAGAGGTAGAGAATCACAGGTCAAATGTCGAACCAGGGTTGAACCGAGATCGAACTAGAATTTTAAATAATATTTATTATTTATATGTCAAAAATAAATATAATATACAAATAAAAATGAATATTTTATATTTATGTGTTAATATTTTATATTTATATGTTAGTATATTAGATTTTATATATATATATATATATATATATATATATATATATATATATATATATATATATATATATATATATATAAGTTTAAAATTAATAAATATTATCTAAACAATTAATGAATATTATTTATAAAAAATATGAATTTAAAACCATTTTAACACTATTATCTAAAGAAAAAATATATTAAGTGGCTATTTTAAATATAAATTTGAATGAATTCCACTACTTGGTAGTGGAAGGTTTACTCAGAATTGCATGATCTTATATAAAATATATATATATATATATATATAAATTTGAATATTTATTTAATTATAATGGTGAATAAGTAAATGATAATTTAAAAATTAAAATATATAATTTTTTTTTTTTAATTTGGCAGCAAAAAAAAAATTTTTAATTTTCAATCCGGTCCACCCGCAAAAACTCATCATAGTCGACCAGGTCACCGATTACCTAACCGGTTCGACCGGATTTTGACCGAGTCTAATCATCCTAGATTTTTAGGTTATTCCAGCCCTATCTGACCTCGGTCCCTAATTTTTTCAATCTTACTAGCCGGGCTTGTATGGGTTTGACAACACTGGACAAACACTCAATTACTAGAGTATTAACTCAATCATTATTACCTCTAACTTTTTTTTTAAAGGATTTCCTCTAACTTTTAAGTAGCGAATTTAAATTTGATAAATCGAAATCTAATTAATACAATAATAAAAAATAAATAAATAACACATCACTGAAGTCTTTCAGAATTAGCACACAGAATTGAATATAATTCCACAGAAAAATATTATCACAATTGAAATTTGGTTAACAAAATAGGTAAGCTCAACCTACATTCAATCAGGACTGGAAGGTTGGGTTTACACTACATTAAAACTCTACTGGGATATATCTTTTGTCTCTCTCTGTATATAATGTCTATTGATCAATCAATGAGATATATATATAATTCCATTACAATAATTAAGCTTAATATATACAAATTAAATATACTTATTTCGTGTAGTTTTTACTAGTTCAACAATTACTTATGTCATCAATATATTCTATACTGGGCTGTGCCTGTTTCCAGCTCCTGCTGCTTCTGTTCGTGGCTGAATATGCAGAATCAGGCAAGATTGTCAAGAATCTACCAGGCTTCTCAGGTGTTTTACCATTTAAGCTCGAAACTGGGTGAGTTTCCTTCAACTAAACATTTAAAAATTATTATAGTTTGCTATTAAACTACTATCACTTTTGTGAAATCCGGACCAAACTGCTCCATTTTTATAGAAAATGAATAAAAATCCTCCGAATCAACTGAGTAATCGATGAAATGGTCAATCTGATCATGGTTCATATAATCAAACCAGTTAATTTCCAAGTGTAATTAGAAAAATATTTTTGCAAAGAATCAAACATTTCACTTTTTAAAAGTCTTTCAATTCACTGTCTACTAGGCCAAGTAGATATTTTATTTTCTTTTTCTCAAATTTATTATTTAATATATATTAAATAATTTAATTATTTATCTTCTTTCAATTTAAAAGATTATATCTATTAATTTTTAATTAAATTCATTAAATTTAATATACCTTATATAAATATATATATATATATGTATATGTATTATGATTTAAAATTTTATTTTAATTATTATTTAATATATTTACTATTAATGCTTATTTAATTTATTGACTTTATATAGTTATTTTTTTTTAGGAAAAGTACAAAAAGTATTATGTTTTCTTTTACATTTATGGGTTTATAAAATTTTTTCGACAAAAAAAAGTCTTAAATTCATTCTATTATTAATTTAGGATTTCTATTACTAACACCGTTGGTCAATACTAACGTGATATAATCAATCAATACTAACATAGTACTTCTAGAACTCAATAGCCAAATAAATAAAAAAGTAGAACTCACAAATAACACGTCTACACTACATAATTATATATGATATTATTATATATGATATTATTTAAGTTGGTTCAATGTCGGTTTAATTTCTGATCCGACAATTAATAACTAACCAATTCAAAGGTCAGACATGTCTAAAAAAATGATTAAAAATATAGATTATTATCGGACTCTTTGTTTATTTGCTTGTTTATGTATTTAGATATATAACGGTGAATGAATCAGAACTATTCTACTTGTTTGTGGAAACACAAGGGAAGCCGAAAGTAGACCCAGTTTTGGTGTATGTGGTTGGGGGCCCTGGCTGTTCTACTTTGAATGGATTTTTCTTCCAAACTGGTAATAAGATAATTACAAAATAATTAATTAAGAAACCAAATTTCCATTTTCATTTTCCAAATTTCCATATATTTCAAATTTTTATATTTTTCTATATGCATGCAGGTCCATTAATTTTTAATTTAACTGATTATGGTGGGGGTTTGCCACAATTAATGTACAATCCATTAACATGGACAAAGGTTAAAAATTGTTTAATTATTTATTTAGCATAATTAATACCATTTTCTATTGTTTATTAATTCTAATTTATGCTAATTAAATAATTAATTTTGGATGCAGACATCTAGTATAATATTTCTAGATGCTCCTGTTGGGTCTGGTTATTCCTATGCTACAAACTCTGATGCTTACTATACATCAGACACAGAATCAGTATCTCAGATTCATGCCTTTTTAAGAAAAGTAAGTGAAAAAAATAATAATAATTAAAATGTAAAAATTAAAAAAATAATAATAATTGAAATGCCTTTTTAATCCTTCTATTGAATTTTTCATTAGTCAAATATAAAAATTAATTAAATCAATGTTATAGAAAGTTTTTAAAGTGAATTAAAATTTAGTCCTTGAAATTTTGAGTGAATTATTAATTAGCCTCTGAAATTAGATATAATTCACTAATTAGAACTTGCAATTGTTAATTTGGGGATTAAATAGTTATTCATTACTTAAATTAAAGGAAATTTTAATAAAATAACTAAAATAGTTGATTAAATGAAATATTAAGAGTCTATTATTCAAAATAGATGTGTTTGATTTGTGAATTAGGATAAACTTTAAGAAATAAATAATAATTAATCAAAAATAATGTTAGATTAAAGATTGTGAAATTATAAATTTGTGTTAATACTCCGAATCTAGGAGTCATAATCAAATTCAATTCAATAATCATTTAATATTTGGATATATAATAAATTGAACTTATTTTTAGCATAAAATGACTTAAATCATTTTGATTTGGTTTCTCTTCTTATCATAAGCCTTTCATCACTATTATTCTTAATTAATGCGAGACTTTTCACATCAGACTATAATACCTTTAAGTGAAAATTTGATTTTTTTTTTCTTATATAAGTTTAATTGTCACTTCATAAGTATATAGTGATTCAAGTGCGTAAAGCCCATTCTTTTTGTTAACCCACAAGCCCATATAAGAATATGTATTAGCCTAGCCATACTTCAGAAGTCTGAGTACCTACTCTGACACCATGAAAACATAAGCTGCCATTGTTGCAGCTATTCAAATCTAAAAGATTAACAAAGTAACTTCTCAATCAATCAATGAAATCTGTACATAACATTAATAGCAGCCTAATTAATAATTAAAAAAAAAAGGTTGGAATTATAAAGAGAATTAACAAGTTTAAGCTTTGAAATTGAATTATATGTTGTTTTGAATTATATTGCAGTGGTTTGCTGAGCACCCAGAATACATAGACAATCGATTTTTTATTGCTACTGACTCGTATAGTGGCATAATAACACCAGTTCTTGCTCAAGTAATAATAGATGGTAATAATTTCTTTTTATAAAAAATAAAAATTGATATTTTCTTTAAATATATTATTATTTTTTCTCCTATTTTTCCTCTTAAAATAACATTAATAATTGAAAATAATATCAATAACTGTTTGATCATGATCAACATGCAGGGAATGCAGCAGGAATCCAGCCATATATTAATTTAGAAGTAATAATCCAAAGAACTTAATTATTAATTTTCTTGAAATATTTTATCTTAAAGCTTTTTTTCTAATTAAAAAGAAAAAAATTATTATGAAATAATTTCAGGGAATCTTGAGTGGATCCCCACATACCAATTATTCCCTTGAAGCAAATAGCAGAGTACCAATTGCTTACCATTTGGGACTAATATCTCAAAGTGTTTATGAGGTAATTCCATTCCATACCATTTCTATTGCTAATTTCCAAATAAACACATTTATTATTTCAATTACCAATGTATTATTTGAATTGATCTTGTAATTAATAATCATTTTCACGAGTAGGTGATTCCGAGTTTATTAAAAAATTCTGAATTTTTTATACTCAATATATATATTAGTAAGTTAATGATAAGTAATTAGAGGAGATGGGAGAACAACGCACTGCTTCTATAGTATAAAGCTTAGCTTAATTAGATCTCCAGTGCTCAAAGGAGAAACCTCCTTTAAGTGATGGTTGGATGACTCGAACTCAAATCCTTTCACTATAATTTTTAGGGAAAAGAAAAAAAAATGAGATTTATTTCTTATTGTGTAATCTTTGTAGCCAACTCTCAATGAATTTTAAAATTGATGTTAATTATATGTTTAATTTCCCTCTAACTTAGCTCAGTTAGGTCTCCAGCACTCAAAGGGAAAACTCCCTTCAAGTGATGGCTAGAGGACTTGACCCCAAATCCCTTCACTATAATTTTCAGAGGAAAGAAAAAAAAAATGGAGACCTATATCTCTCATTGTGTAATCTTTATAGCCAACTCTCAATGAATCGGAAAGTTAATGTTAATTATATGTTTAGTTTCTCTTAATTTTTACAATAATTAATATATATTCTTTTTATGTAATGTAAAAAAAAATTCTAAAATAAATGGCGATTGCTTTTTGCAGTCAGCAAAAAATAGTTGCAATGAGAATTATCTCAATGTAGATTCCTCTAATGCACAATGTTTAGAGGATCTTGAAGAAATTGACGAGGTTTGTTGAAAATTTTATAATTAAGGTGTTATTGATTTCCCATATTTTTACCTTGACCTAATTAATTAAAAGAATTGAAATTAAGAAATTCAAGACTTTTGAATGTGCAGTGCATTGATCCAATTAATGATGAATATATTTTGGACCCCAAGTGTGCCGAGTTATTCCCAGAAAAATCAAATGATCAACAATTTCGAAGATCTCTCAGAGCAAATTCAAGAAATTCTCATTTTCCAGTTTTCAAAACTCAAGACTATTGGTGCCGGGTATTAATCTCTTCTATTTTCTATTGTTTTTAGGAGGTGGTATTGGCACTCGGCCGGCAAAATGTTTCTAATTAACACTCCTATTATTATCTTTATCTTTATAATAATTGATTTGATTATAATGCCTTCTTATCTTTATTATATGTGTATTTTAAGAAAATTTCTCAAAAATAAATTAACACTTTATAAATCACTTTCAAATTTCGAACAGTAGAGTACTATTTATTAATTTTCATGTTTATTTTTTTTATTAATTCTTACAAAAAAGAGGAAAAAAAATCTTTTTTTAATACAGGTTAATTTTCCTAGACACAATTTTTTTTTTTATTTTCAACATTAGACTTTTGAAAAATAATTTTATTTTTAAATGTTTAATCAAAATAATATTAATTGTAAATAGTGGTGATATTATTTTTTTAATATAATTTCCTTCTAAATAAATAAAAAAAAAAAGCAATGATATTATATATAAATTTTTACAAAACATTTATTAATAAAATTTTAAAATATATTTATCTGTTCTTTCTCTCTCTTCTTTTTCTCTCATCTCTCTCTCTCTTTCTAGTACACTTTCTTTCTCTTTCCCCTGACTACTCTCTCTCTCTCTAACATTTATTTTTCTTTTTAGTTGTTTTATTTTTTCCCATTTATATTATTATATTAAGGGTATTTTAAGAAATAAAAGTATAAATAACTCATTTATAGATTTATTCCAAATGTAAAAATATGTAATTCAATTGAACTTCACATTTTAAATTCTGTATTTCCAAATACGAAAATTACTTAGAATTTATTTATAAATAAAATTTACATTTATGATTCATTTATTCCAAACGGACAAATTGACTCTTAATTATCTCATACTTCTAATAAGAAATATTTCTTTTCATTTCAATTCTAATAGGCAGAGATGTAATCTAAATTACTTATTTATTAATTGCAGAATTTTGAATACAAACTTCTTGACATATGGGCAAAAAACAAAAGTGTGCAAGAAGCTCTAAATGTTCAAAATGTAAGTAACATTTTAAAGTAATGAATATATATAAAATTATCTCCATCAATTAATTTTTTTTCTTTGAATTGTAATTGTAATTTGTAACAGGGAACAATTAAAGAGTGGTATAGGTGCAATAATTCTATAGCAGACAATACATACACATATAATATTGGCAGTGCTGCGGATTACTATAAAAATCTTACCAATTATGGCATTCAAGTTCTGCTTTACAGGTTAAATCTCAATGATAAACCTACTCCTTATGTTTTTGGTTTCTCAAGAAAAATTATGAGTGCAATTTGAAGAAGATTTTGCTTATAAATTATGTAAAATCCAAGTGTTTTCTTATCATGCAGTGCTGATCATGATTTGGTAGTTCCATTTACATCTACTCTAGAATGGATAGAATCTCTAGATCTAACTGTAGACTATGCTTGGCGACCTTGGTTCGTTGATGGTCAAGTTGCAGGGTAAGCTTTTAAATTTCATATATATATATATATATATAACATATAAACTTTATTGTTTAATTAATTAATATTTATAATATAATATTTAATTTACCCACAATTCAAACAACAATGTACATAATTTTTTTTTTTAATAATTGATTTTGAATCTATTTTTCAAGAAAATATATATATTTACCACTAAATACACTTGATAATTATACTTTTATGATGTTATTATATATTTTATTTTAGGTACACACTTAGAAATGAATATCATGGATTTCGCTTGACATTTGCCACTTTAAAGGTAATTAGAGCTAAATAGCCATGTAATTCTTTTTCCTTATTATTATTTTATATGTGAAAATGAAAAAAAAAATGCACTTAATTAAATTATTTTCTACAGGGAGCAGGTCATTCTCCAACTCAGTACAAACCTGTAGAATGTTATAAAATGTTCGAAAGGTGGATCCATTATTATCCCCTGTAACCAGCTATGGAGGATCGCATATACAATGGAGGATTCATACACTACAAATTAACTTAATTGATTAGCAGTTTTATGATACAACGATAAGTGGCTTCTCAATTTGCTTGCTCTCAAGAAGACTTAGTCAGTAATTTGTTATTCAGTTGTTCCATTTAATAAGCTAGTCAGAACTAGTCTTTAGCATGTTTGTTATTTTCTCATTCAGTTGTACCAGAAGAACTGGCCTTAGTCTTTTCCTAGTTTATAGCTTTGTTTGTTAAATTCCAGCTGTAAGACTATTATAAATAGTCAGTCTCGAGTTCAATAAAGGAGGGGAAAAAAACATTTCAGATATCCTTCTTTGTCTCCTTATTTCTTCTTCTTCCCTCCAACTCTCACTCACATTTCAGTTCTAACATTTTGGTATCAAATGGACCATGGTCATCAGGATGAAACTTCTGCAAATAGCTTATGATGCTGCGATGCTCAGAGAGAATCTGTGCCAATGATCGTGATGGTATGAATTCAAGCATGCCTTCATCTTGTCCGGTAGCAAGCACTTTATATGGAGTCAAGTGCAGATCGAGGTTTTCCAACTTAAGCAGTCGATCCATTAGAGAAACCATTTGAACAATCAATTGGTCTTGCCGAATATCGTCACCCTTCTTAAATATGACTTTGCAAGTTCCACCACTTTGTGTCCGGAAGGTCAGACGCAATGGATGCAGTGCACTCTTAAATATTGAGGACTCTGATGGTACAATCCCAGAGATGAGGACACCAGGAGCAAGTGGTGATCGTATTGGCTCTTCAAAATAGGTAAGTTCACTGAGAAGACCAGAGAGAAGTTGTCTAAGCTTTTCAATTTTCTTCTGAGTATTGCCTCGCACATTTCTTACATCTCTCATTATAGAGCACAACTGAGCTGTCAATTCTGTCTGACGCACCAAACTCTGCCACAACTTGAATCCATCTTCTTCTCCATTTGCTCCACCTGGCAACTTCATCATATTCTCTTCCAGGATCTCGTAGGTACAATAAAAACGTTTGGCATATGCAGGATCATAAAGTTCCACAGCTACATACCAACGAAGAAAGCTAGCCAACTCAATGTTGTTTAACGAGCGTTGGACAAGGAATTGAGAAAGGCGAGATTTATCGGAGCGCTCAAACCGAAGAGCTTGCACCAGTTGAAGTAAGTAACATTGCAGCTCTTCATCATCAGCCCTTTCAAGAACACTAACAGCATATGCACGAACCTCTTCACTTTCAAAAACAGGTGACAGAAGCTCCAACGCATCAGAGACATCAATCATTTCCCACCTACCCATCATTTCAAGTGCCTGTTTTGCTTCCTGGACATCACTCCATTCAACACATCGTAGAAACTTTGTAAGAGCCCTTTTCTCTGACATCAGAGAGAAACGAAATTTCCAGAGGAGCTGTCTCTCATCTCCACTCAAAGTTCTCGTTGGTGGGTATTTGAGAATTCTTTGTATTGACTTTCGTTCATTGGAGCTGGGTTTCAGATCCCTGTCAATAATACCACGGGTTAGACTCCTTGCCAACTTCAGTTGCTTATGCTCGGAGGGATTTATCTTTCCCAGATCTGGGTCCCAAACAATAACAAGTTCATTTGTTGAAGCTATAGGAGATGGTAATAGGAAATTTGCCCCTGATTCCTGAAAAACAACTCGATGTTCAAAGCTGCAGAAATCAACAACCAAGTATAAGTGAGAATTTCCATTTCTGCAGCTCTCATGTTCCTTGATTTTCTCCATGGCTTTGAATGTGAGACGGTCAAGCCAATCAATGCACTGAATCTGTCCCCTTTCATATTTATTCACAAGCTTTTCCAAGCGCTCCAACTCCCCACGCTCATGCCTGGGGACCTTTCCAGGAGTAGTTGTAGGAAATGATCCATCAGCTTCTTTTCCCGGCCAAAGCCTAAGCTTTTGTTTTCCTGTTTTGAGCTGCATCTTACTGTTGAAAAGAAGAATAGTAGCTCCACCAATCAATCCCTCATCTTTACCACGTGAAACATCCCAAACTGTTACAGCAAGCTGCGAGTGCGCAGTTAAGTCCCGATATTTAGTACTCAGTGTAATAAGCTCATTCCAGCAATACGATGGTCCAGTAGACTCCAGCCTGGTTCTCATAGGATGGCCAAATGGAGCGCCATCAATGTATAGAGCACACTCCACATAGAGCTCGGCTCTTTTCTCCTCTGTTGTGGAATCAATTACGGAATTGGGAGATTTGGTAGAAGGCAATGATCCTTCTATTCTCTCGACACGAAAGGTCACTGGGAGATTGATATCGCAGGACAAGAAGAATCGAAACTCGTTTCCACACATGCTTTTTCAATTTTTGTTCTCTCTAATCAATCAATTGTTTTTCATGGCATCCAAATTACGACAATGGACACTCGTGGCAAAACCAATGCTGAATTTCGCAATGATGTTAATGAAGCATTAGCTCGTCATGAGTCTAGTTTCGATCAAATCCATGCTACCTTGCAAACAGTGTTAACGGAAATACAGTCCCTACGAATCAACCGCACCAACCCACCCACCCAAACTGAAGATAACCCATTTTACCAAGGAGAAACTTCCCAATCCACAAACACCCTGAGACCTCACTCACCAAATGACCACCATCAGCGTCTCAAGCTACATTTCCCAAAATTCAATGGGGAGGACCCGTGTGGTTGGATTTACAAGGCAGAACAATACTTTGATTTTCAGAACATTAGTTATGACCACCGAGTCCAACTAGCCTCCTTCCATCTAGAAGGCATTGCTTTACAATGGCATCGATGGTACACGAAATTCCGTGGACCGCAACACTGGAATGAGTTCACCAAAGCAGTCCTCCTTCGTTTCGGTCCAACAGACTATGAGGATCCCTCTGAAGCTCTTACACGCCTTCGACAAACTTCCACGGTGGCAGCTTATCAAGAAGCCTTTGAGAAGCTTTCTCACCGAGTTGACGGCCTCCCCGAGGGGAAAAAAACATTTCAGATATCCTTCTTTGTCTCCTTATTTCTTCTTCTTCCCTCCAACTCTCACTCACATTTCAGTTCTAACATTTTGGGAGGACTGCTTTGGTGAACTCATTCCAGTGTTGCGGTCCACGGAATTTCGTGTACCATCGATGCCATTGTAAAGCAATGCCTTCTAGATGGAAGGAGGCTAGTTGGACTCGGTGGTCATAACTAATGTTCTGAAAATCAAAGTATTGTTCTGCCTTGTAAATCCAACCACACGGGTCCTCCCCATTGAATTTTGGGAAATGTAGCTTGAGACGCTGATGGTGGTCATTTGGTGAGTGAGGTCTCAGGGTGTTTGTGGATTGGGAAGTTTCTCCTTGGTAAAATGGGTTATCTTCAGTTTGGGTGGGAGAGCATTCTGAAAATGCACTGGAATTTTTAGATACAGAAGCAAATTCAGGCGAGAAAACATCAATTAATAAAAGGATTCCCTCAGACTTGTTTAAGGCCATCATTGCTGCTCCAGGAACTTCTATCCATGGTGTACTTGATAAGTGGGTGGAAGAAGGAAAGGATATGGATCGGCCAGAGATCTCACTGGCAATGCTCAATCTTCGTAAACGTCGAATGTATGGGCGGATAGAGAAGATGGTCGGAGAACTACTGCAATCAAAATTAATAAGGCCTAGTAATAGTCCCTTTTCATCACCGGTTCTATTGGTCAAGAAGGCAGATGGGGATTGGCGATTTTGTGTCGACTACCGAGCTTTGAACCGTATCACAGTTAAGGATAAATATCCAATTCCGGTCATTGATGAACTCCTTGATGAACTCCATGGCGCCAAATTCTTCTCCAAGTTAGACTTGAGGTCTGGATATCACCAGATTCGAGTTCACGAGGATGATATCTCAAAAACAGCCTTCCGAACACATGAAGGGCATTATGAGTTCGTGGTAATGCCGTTCGGCCTTACCAATGCACCCTCTACCTTTCAAAGTCTCATGAACGATCTCTTCCGCCCTCATCTCAGAAAATTTATTTTGGTCTTCTTTGATGATATCTTGGTGTACTCACGAACTTGGGAAGAACACCTATCACATCTCCGAATAGTCCTCACTATTTTTAAGACTAACCAACTGTTTGCTAAAGAGACAAAGTGCAGGTTTGGTGTGACTCAAGTGGACTATTTGGGCCATCTCATTTCAGAACAAGGTGTGGCTGTAGACCCAAAGAAGATACAAGCTGTTCTTGAATGGCCAATTCCAACAACAACCAGAGAAGTGCGTGGGTTTCTTGGTTTGGCTGGGTACTACCGCAAATTCATTCGACACTTTGGATGTGAACATAATGTATAAAAATAACTTCAAATTGTGAAGTAATTTAAATAAAAGGTTTGGATTTTTTTTTTCTTTTGGCTGTTAAGAATATGATATAGAAAAAAAAGTTGATTAAATATCAACATCTTAAGTGATTAATATTGAAGAATCACCGTCTCTCCCTACAAATCTTTAGAATTTTCATATTTTTAGACTATTAACATCTCTAGAAATATCTATCAACAAATCTAAAAGTTTGTGATTATTAAGACATGTCTAGAACTCTCTTTAGAAAAAATAAAAAAAAATTGTGGTTAGAGTTGTTTGATCCATTGACATTGTAAGCCTATAAATAGGCTGCTAGTTTTCTTTCAAATGCAAGCTAAGAATAAATAAGAAAGAATAGCAACAGGTGAGTGTGAGAATTGTGCGAGTGTCTAAGGTGTATGTGAGATTATGCAATACTTAAGTGTGAGTGTTGGTGAATTGCTATAGTACGAGTGGTGTACAAATACACTTATACCATTATTCATTTAAATAAAAATTAGCTTATTTCAACTTAGTCCTCCTTAAAATCTACAAATGGTATCAAAGATTAATTATAAAGTCTTATGAATTTCTGAGTATGCTTTGTGGTTGCGGCTCTGCCTGATCTTTCACAACAAAAAAGATTTCTTAGGATTTTATTTTTGAAGCCTATATTGTTAAAAAAAAAATATTGTGAGAAAATTTTGCTCATGCAAAAATAATGGTCAGGGACCAACTATCAAGTGCTTTGAGAGCTTGCAATTAGGGATCGTATTACATTAAGGTGCCAATAGTGTAGCCTAGGACTGTGAAATTTGTTGGTCTGGGACCAAGATTACTTGGTTAATTAGAGCATAAATCCAAAACATTATGACGGATATGTCCACCTCAACAAGCAACCTAGAAAAACTAATAATTATAGCACTTGGAGTACTCATATGCAATTTTATATGCTTGGTCAAGATTTATGGGAGATTGGGGGTAAGGAGACATCACCACCAACAAATCCAGATGACCATAAAAATTGGAAAGTCAAGGCCGGTAAAGCCATGTACACTTTGTTAGTATATATGAAGGATGATTTGTTGCAACGCATCAATGATGCAAAGACACCTAAGGAGGCATGGGACACTTTTGCTGAATTATTTGCTCAGAAGAATGATGCCAAGCTACAACAACTCGAGAATGAGTTATTGTCAATCTCGTAGCAAAACATGACGGTGAGTTAGTATTTCACCAAAGTTAAATCTTTATGTCAAGAAATTTCAAAATTAGATCCTCAAAATAAAATTACAAAGACAAGAATGAGAAGGATCATAATCCACGGGTTGCATCCCGAATTCAATGCACTCATCACAACAACTCATGGATAGATTAAAGAGCCAACTTTAAATTAATTAAAAAATGTATTGGCTAATCAAGAGGCTTTAGATAAACAAACATCTAAAGTCACACTTAAAGAAGAAGATAAAGCTCTCTTTATTAATAAGAGAGGCAAAAATCAAAAGGCTACGAGATCAAGGAGTGAGGAAAAAGCAAAGCATAAATGATGGCAAAGGCGACAATAAGGAAGGAGCTAGCAATAAGGGGGAGCTCTCCACACTCAAGATAAATCAAACGACAAGTCAAGTCATCATAAGAATAATTAGTGCTACATTTATGGCAAAAGAGGGCACTATGCTCAAGATTGTCGATACAAGAAAGCAAAAGGCAATATTGCGACATCTACATAGCCCCAAGTTGAAAGGGATTTTTAAGCTTCTTGTGCCATTATAGAGCAAGCTGTGAAAGATTTTGATGAGTCCATATCCACTTTCACAACTGAGCCAAAAGAAGAGCAAGCACTTGTCAAAATTCATTAATTACAACTATGATTGGACAGTAGACTCTAGATGCTCTAACCATATGATGGGAGATAGAGAAAAATTATTGAGCATATCAAAGCATAAGGGGCAATAGGTTGTTGTCACTGCAAACAACTCAAAGCTAGCCATCACTCACATTGGTAAGACAATGGTAGTGCCTCCATGCAATTCAAGACAGATACTTTTGGAAAATGTGTTTCACATACCCAAGATGAAGAAGAAATTGATATCAGTATCACAACTCACATACTTAGGGAAATTTTGGTGTTCGAACCTAGAAATGTAAAGGCATATCAAAATTTTAAGCCAACAAGCACATAATTGAAGGAGGGAAGAAAAATAGAGTCTGTCTACATGATGTATGCACAAACAGCCTATGTAGATAAGACCAGAAGAAATGAAATTATGGCATGCAAACCTAGGGAATGTGAGCTATCACAACTTAAAGGCAATGACGAAGAAGTCTATGCTTAATGGACTTCCTCAACTTGATGTTCGAGAGGATACAGTGTGTGCTGGATGCCAGTACAATAAGCTCATTAGTTGCCTTATGAAGATTCCAAGTTCAGCGCAAAGGAAGCTCTTGAGTTAGTTCGTTCAAACGTGTTTGGTCTAGTGAAGCAACCATCAATCAGTGGTTTTTGATATATGATAACCTTCATTGATGACTTCTTAAGGTACATTTGGGTGAACTTTATGAAAAAGAAATCAGAAGCTTTAAAAAAAATTTAAAGAATTCAAAGAAATGATTGAGAAAGAGGTTGATCAAAGAATTCCATATCTTCGTACTAAAAATGGGGATGAGTATACTTCATATGAGTTCTTAAAGTATCTACAATACTGTAAGATACAAAGACAGTTCATCTGTCCAAACACTCCTTAATAAAATGGAGTAGCTGAAAGAAAGAACCAACACTTGGTAGAGATATGTAGGAGCATGCTACATGCAAAAAATGTTCCACCTCGATTCTGGGCAGAATGCATAAAGCGGCTGCACACGTGATCAATAGGCTACTACAAGGAACATTTGGATCTATTTCACCTTTCGAGAAGTTGTGGAATATAAAACCCATGGTAAGTCACTTTTGAGTATTTGGTTGTGTATATTATGTCTTTGTGCCTGATCATTTATGCACCAAGTTTGATAAGAAGGCAATACAATGCATATTCATTGGTTATGATAATCAAAGAAAAGGGTGAAAGTTTTGTGATCCTACCATAAGAAGGCGCTATGTTTCTCAAAATGTAGTATTCGATGAAGCTTCATCTTAGTGGTATGCTCAAGCTATAGTGTTACGAAACTCAAAAGGAATTAAAGAAAAGCTACAGGAGAGGATTGAGCAAGAAACGGGAATAGGAGAGGAGCAAGCAATTGAAGAAATCTCACAGGAAGAAAAGCAAAGTAATAAGACTAGTGGCAAGACACCTGAAAAGGCAAAGTCTCCATGGAAAATAGGATTGCTTCAATAAACAATAGAAGAAGAAAGACTAAGCCAATTATAAGACATTCAAGGAGATAATGAAGTGGAGGAGCAAACTCAGTCCCATCCATGAAGGTCAACAAGACAAAGAAAGCCAAATCCTAAGTATGTTAATGCTGCACTTGTTGAAGATGGCAAAATAAAGGAACCTCTTACATATGAGGTAACATCCTTAAGCAAGGAATGGAGCAAGACTATGGAAGAGGAAATAGATGCCCTAAAGCAAAATAAGACTTGGGATTTGATGCCAAAGCCTAAAGATGTAAAGCCCATATCTTACAAATAGGTTTACAAGGTAAAGAGTCGTCCTAGTGGATCGATAGAAAGGTATGGCTCGATTGGTGGCCTAAGGATTCTCATAGAAATATGGGTTAGACTATGATGAGACATTCAGTCCAGTGGTGAAGATGACAACAGTATGTGTTTTACTAGCCTTAGCTGCTTGCAAGAATTGGAAGCTCTGGCAAATGGATGTGGAGAATTGCTTTTTACATGGAGAATTAGATCGAGAAATATATATGGAGCAACCTTAAGGATTCGAAAGCAAGGCTCACCTAAGCTATGTATATAAGCTTAAAAAGGCACTCTATGGATTAAAACAAGCACCAAGAGCTTGCTTTAAGAAGATAGTAGAGTTCCTGATCCAAAGTGACTACACAATGGCACCAACAGACTCTAGCTTATTTGTGAGAGCACGAGATGAAAAGTTGACAGTAAAACTAATATATGTAAATGACCTTATCATCACAGGAGACGATGAAGTTGAGATTCATCAAATCAAAGCCAACTTATCATTACACTTCCAAATGAAAGCATTAGGAGAGTTGAAGCATTTCCTTGGTCTTGAAGTTGAACAAACAAAGGATGGATTCTTCTTATGTCAACAGAAGTATACTAATGATCTCCTAGAGAAATATGGGATGCTCAAGTGCAAGCCCATCTCTACTCCAGTAGAGGTAAATGCAAAGTTATGCTCTACTGAAAGGAAGGATTTGGAGGATAACACTATATACAGGCAACTAGTGGGTAGCCTGATCTCTCTCACTCTCACAAGGCCGAATATATCATGTGCAGTAAGTTTGGTAAGCTGACATATGCAAAAGCCAAAGAAGACTCACCTAGAGGTTGTACAGAGAATTCTATGATACATCTGAAGAACCATTGATTATGGTATATTATACAAGAAAGAAGGAACAAGTGAGATAGTTGGGTATTGTGATGCTGATTATGCTAGAGATCAAGATACAAGGCGCTCAACTATAAGTTATGTGTTCAATTTTGGTTTAGGACCTATCTCTTGGTGTAACAAGAGACAACCGATGGTATCACTTTCGAGCATCGAGTAACAGCAACAGCAACCCAGGAATGTACATGGTTGATGCAGCTTATGAAGGATCTCCATCAACCTATTGATTACTCAGTATAACTACACTGTGATAATCAATCAGCTATGCATTTGACTGAGAATCCAATGTTTCATACCAGGACTAAACATGTGGAGGTACATTATCATTTCGTACGAGAACAAGTTTTATGTAGAGTAATCAAGATGGAGTATGTCAAGACTGATATA
Source organism: Reutealis trisperma (assembly GCA_947687605.1). Classification (NCBI taxonomy): domain Eukaryota; kingdom Viridiplantae; phylum Streptophyta; class Magnoliopsida; order Malpighiales; family Euphorbiaceae; genus Reutealis; species Reutealis trisperma. Next base: position 5,554,234 of record CANTUT010000012.1, on the reverse strand, counting down.
TCTACGTACAATTGTCTTCAGTCATCAATGCAAATCTAGCCACTACACCTCATTCTTCCATCGCCTACTGTTCGCAAAATTTTAAAATTCATTTTTATACTTATATACTTCTAATTTATTAAAAAATATGACTTCGCCCTCTCAAAATTTTAAAACTTTTAGTTTAGAGTATATATTTTTTAAAATATACATTTAATCCTCTAAATTTTTGAAATTTTGTCTATTACATGCATATTTTATAATTATAGTCTGCACAATGTATTGATATTGAAATTGTTTATCTCAAAAAGTATCATTATATTATATTATATTTTATATATATATATATATATATATATATATATATATATATATATATATATATATATAGGAAAAAAATAGTTTAAAAGAGCTGTTTAATTATTTCAAATTTTTTTATAATCATAATATAAAAAATTTATTTTAAAAAATAATTAATAACCTTTAATTAATATTGGTAATATAATTTTTTTTTACATGAAATGCAAACAACAACTCATAATAAATAAAATACAGTTGATATTTATAATTATAATTAATAATGTTATTAAATATTTTATCGTAGGTACACAATTAGGTATGAATATCATGGATTTCGCTTGACATTTGCCACTTTAAAGGCAATTAATTAGAGCTAAACAACCCTTTAATTAAATATTTTTCCCTCATCATTATTTTATATACGTGAAAAAATACAAAAGTAAACAAAATAAAATAAAATTATGCACTTAATTAAATATTTTTCTACAGGGAGCAGGTCACTCTCCAACCGAGTACAAACTTGTAGATGTTATAACATGTTTAGCTGAACAAGATAGGGTTGGAATGGACAAAGTACTACTTGTCTTACTTTTGTTGTACTTTTTAGCACTGTAAAGACAAGACAATAATGTACTGCTGTCCAGTTCCGTTGTGCTTTTTCAATCCTATTTTGCACTAAATTAATAAAATAAAGAAAAAGTAAAGGGTATGTTTTTATGTAATGAGGTATTTTTCTTAGCCATTATTTTCTTGTACAGTTCTATTCAATTAAATAAAATACCACAAATAAGAGATATATTAACGGCAATATTGTCATTTTCTTATCATGTCCAATCTTGATAATTACTTAACAAATGTAAAACAAGTAAAAAAAAAAAACAATTTGTCCCGTCCAAATTGCACCAAACAAAAGATTCTCTTGTCTTATCTGTTATTGTTTTGTCCCACTTCCAAAACGCAACCTTGAAGATGTAACTTTACTTGTAGATGGAGTGAGGTCCCAACATTGTTCCAAGTTCCTCTATTTTCTCTGCTTGTGCTGTTTAGGCTAGTTCTTAAGGTTCCCCTCGGTCACTACAGCTATTGGCAGGGAAGCCCATTCTCTTTGATCTTTTTATGTCCGTTTTTTTCTTTAGCTAACAATAAAGCCGTCAATTAGTTTTTGTGGGCTAATCGAGTTTTCCATTTTTGGGATTTTGTTGTTGAGATGGTGTTCTTGTCTAATGATTTTGATTATGCTCTGACGGAGCCCAATGGCGATGATGTCATTTTGTTTTACAGCCAAGTCCGGCTCTCTCTTCTTTTTCTCTTCTATTGGTGTCTATGGAATGAAGAAAGTATTAAAGTTTATAGATTCGTATATACGTGAACTTATAAGTGAGCAAGTGCTAAAATTCACTTATAGAAAACCAATTGGCTTGTACTATGTTCAACAACCACTCACTTGTAATTTCTTTATACATTTTGTTATTATTCGATATGAGATTCATTACTCAACAAACCCCCTCAAGTGCAATCAAACTTGGCCTGCGGCCAATATCAACAAGTCGATTGACACTTGCTTATAAATGAACCAGCCGACATCTCTTCTTCAACTTTGGTCCGGACTGACATCATCATCAGTCTAACAACGAGGGCTTAAACATTAGTCGCAGGATCTAGCATGTTTGGACATAAAGCTCTAATACCATATTAAAATCTATAAGCCCGTATATATATAGATTTATAAGTGAGTAAGTGTTGGAACCCACTTGTACAAAACTAATTGACTTGTACTGGATTTAACACCCACTTACTTATAAATCATTTATATATTTTGTTATTATTCGATGTGAGATTCATTTTCCAACAGAAAGTAAGGGGGAGGGGGAAGAATTGGTTGGCAAGAGTGGTACAGATTTATGCTTGGGCTTGGGTTTTCTTTTGATTGGTGTGTTTGCCCTCATTCATTGAGTTAACCCTTTCAGGCCATGGCTGAATTGGATGCAAAAAGGTTGGCTTTGATCCTTAGTGGTGGATTTGTTTGAAGCTCTAAAAGTACAATATGAGGCAAGGAGATCCTTATTATGTCCTCTGGTGCTCAAAAGCAGCTTGCTATCCTTAAGACCAACAGCAACTTGCTTTACCAGGTAGGCAATGCTCCAATTAGTTGTTTGGGTAGTCGGGTTTGGTAGGGAGGGTGATGCTTAAGGGCATTACTGTTATTTCTTTGGCCAATGGGCCTTTTTTTATTGGGTTGTAAGCCCACTGTTGAAAATCTTTTGATGAGTGTATTTTTCTTGGACTCTAGGTCTATTTGTAATCCCTTGTTTTGAGTTTTCTCTTCAGTTGTATTACTCTATTGTACCTTTATAGGCCTAAAGCTCCATTATTATTAACAACTAACATTTTCTTTGGGCAAAAAAATAAATAAATAAATGCAACCTTACTCTACATATTAACTTAATTAATTAGCAGTTTTATCAACACATAAAAGATATTTTTTTCTAAAGTTTTTCAATTATCTGGTATTGCATTCATGTGCTTCCTTTATTTTAAAATATTTGTCATTTAAAATTTCGACACGTGAACTAAAAAGGTTACTAAATTATCGTAATTCTAAGGTAAAAAAAGCTAAAATATCCCCTATTAATTTTGATATAGAGAAATAAAAATAATAAATGCAAATATTTAGTGAAAAAATAAATAAAGGATAAAGTTGAAAAAATAATAAATAATTATTGAAATCATAAAACTACAAATAAATTAGAATAAAATTTTTTTATAAAACAACAAATATTTTGGAATGGAATTAAACAGTTTAAAATAACTTTAAATTACGAAAATAATTTGAATAAAAGGATTACAATTTTTTTTGGCAAAAAGGTTATATATTGCCAAAAGAAAGAATACATCGAAACAAGCAACCAAGTTGCCAATCTAAAGACAATAAGCTCACATGCTACAAAAAATAAACTGAATCAAAGGGAAAAAACAAAATAACACCAACATCAACAAGAATAATCTCCACCAGTTACCAATACATAACAATTTACATTAATTGCTTCACTAATTCTCCCTTGGACCTTGTCTGTATTATGCTGTACATTTTAAAAAAGAATTGGATTTCTTTCAAGCCATAAATAATACACAGTAGTTGCAAAAGCAACCCTTCTAATCATTGAAACATGTTTTTACCAACAACTTTCCTATACAACCAACTAATACCATGTCTCCAACATAGAAACCCTGTCCAATACCCTCTTCCATACTTCATATGAGAATTTGCATTCAAAGAATATATGATCTATAGTCTCATCATTAAAGCAACACAAAGCATAAGAGGCTAAGCTCCACCTCCATAGCCTGCATTTCACTGCTAATCTTTTTTGCAAAGCAAGCCACACAATAAAATTGAATCTAAGAACATGACTAGAACCGCAAACCAGCTTCCACCACACCACTTTGCCTTTTTTATTTCTCAATTGTTCCTAGGCTCCTGTAGTAGAGTATTTACTATATTTAACAGGTTTCCATATGATCATCTTCTCCCTCAATAATAGAGTTTTGCTGATTAACCAAATCCTAGGCTTGCCTAATGATATTATCAATAGGATCAGGGAGGTGCCATCTATTCCTTCTCCAAACCTCGGAGACCACAATATTCCTCCTAAGCTCAAAATCAATAATATTTATCATTGGAAACTTATCTATTATGGCTCCCCATCAACCTAGGGGTCAAACCAAAAGGAAACTCTAGTCCCCTCTCTCAGCTTATATCATACCATACCTCCTTTAATAACAATAGAGTGTCAAATTCCTCCAATTCCAACTAACATCCCCTAACTTTGTAATACCCTAAAAACTAAGAACTTAGCACTTGGTAATTAATATGATTATTCTGTTTTGATTATCTAAATAAAATTATGTTTATAGGTTGAACTAATAATATTTATTCATTAGGCTCATTTATTTAGTTGTTTTAATATAATTATGCACATGGACTATAATACTATTAATCATTAAAGTTGTTTTAATATAATTATGTACATGGACTAGAATACTATTAATCATTAAAGTCTATTTGTTTAGTTATTTTAATTTGCATGTGGACTGGATTATCATTAGTTAATTAAATCCATTAGGGTCATTTTTATTAGGTTTTTTTTTCCGAGCGACTATATAAGCGGCATAAAAATCCTTGTAATTCAGATTATTGATCAATTAAATTAATAGGTTCTTCAGAGAACTTGTGCACTTATCAAGGAATTCCTTTTTGTAGCATTTAAATCTATCCATACTTTCAATTCTGGCTTTTAATTTATAAGTTTTAAGTTGAGATTTTTATATTTTTAGGATATGTTTAGTATGTTGTAATAAAATATGATGTATTGTATTTTTAGTATAATATTATACTAAAAATACATTAGATTATATTACATTATTATATTCCATTACGCCTTATTAAACATGCTCTTAATTCATTATCTTACTAGATTATTGGGTCAAGGTAATTGATCCATAAATCCTATTTAATTTTCTTGGAGTTTAATAAGTATATAATTGTAGAAAAAATATATATATACTTATTAAAATGATTATTTATTTTTAATTTATTAACATTATATAAGAAAATTATATAAACCCTACAAATTTAGCATAAAAAACTTTTCATTGCTTTGTCTTTCTTATTGTTTATAAGAGATAAAAAAAGATTATCCTAAAAAATATTTTAAAAATTTTATTATTAATGTATTGAATAATAATTTCTTATATATTTAAAAGGGAAGTAAAGAAATTGAATTTTGAACTCTTAATTATTACCAATAACTAATTGTATAGAGAAGGGAAAGTTGGGTTAGAAATTAGGAATAATTCATTTATGATTCTAATAAGCTCTTGGAAGATATAAATCCAACTATACTAATTTTCTTCAATTAGAAATATTATTATTTGTTCTAATCCATAATTATTATTAGCTGTTGGAAGATAAATCCAATTATAATAAATTTCTTCAATTAGAAATATTATTTGTTCCTATTCATCATCATTATAGTAGTAGCTGTCGTTGTTCGTTGTTATAGTAGTAGTGGTAGTTGTGTTGTAGTAGTGCGGGTGTTAGCTGGTATGCTTTTTAGCGTACTAGTAGTTATGTTTGTGCTCGCATTTCATCGATGGGGTGGTGGCGCAGTTGGCTAGCGCGTAGGTCTCATAGCATATAGAGTAATCCTGAGGTCGAGAGTTCGAGCCTCTCTCACCCCAATTCTTTTTTGCTTTTTAAAATAAATTGCAAATCAGAATATTTTATTTTATAAATAAATAAATAAAAGATACAATTGGATAATAACGCATTAAAAACAAGACTACTTAATATACATTATTAAATTGACCTCATGAGAATCCACTTTGTTATTTGTTTTTAACATAGTATTAATTCTTAAGAGCACATCTAAACATAATTTTAAAGATAAATATGTATATCGTTTAAGTAATAAATTTATATTTGATTTTTATTTTCAATAATAAGAAAATATTAATTTTTACAAAACTCAGTTAATAACAGTTTGTATAGAAAATATTTTTGGTCATATAATCATAATCCTTAGTCTTGTATGCAAAATATTTTGTTTAGATAGTTGATGCTTTAAGTTTAGAACATAAGAATCAATTAGATAGGTCGTATTTAACTGTTCAATTTATTTTCATAATTCAAAAGTTTATAGCTATTGCTTATTAATTATCTTAAATCTTGATTAGTTCTTACAATTTATTTAAGAATTTTCAATAAAAGGTAGTGTTTCACATAAAAAGCAAAATTTTATTTGGTAGATCTCACATTAAAATAAAGGATAATTCTTGCTTATATCGGGTATATACACCAATCAAATGGAACAATAACACAGATAAAAAAAAAGGGTATATGTATCTTTTTTACTAGATAAAAAATATATAAAAAATCATATTTAATAAAATGTCTCATTACTCATTGTTGCGCGATTTCTACAAGTGCACGGGTCGTTAACAAGTAATATAGTAGTGAAATAAGTGTCGATCCCACGAGAAAGGGTTGACAAGTACCAAAACTATTGAATATTCTATTATTTTGGAAAATCAATTATGTGAATTCGTATTTTAAACTAAAGTAAAATTCAAGTAAACAAATGATGAAAATATGAAATAAGATTAAAGGTTTAGGATTTAGAATTCATCAATTGATTACCTATGATTACTTTATATTTTTTAGATTGGATTATTTTTGTTAGAATTAATGATTGGATTTCCCTAAATTATATGATATTCTCTCTCAAAATACAACATGTGTATTCATATTAACCTTATGTCTACTATCGTGATCATAAGCAATTAACACAAACTCATTAAGTTTTATCGAAATCCTTTTAAAAATCACAAAGGAGTATTCTTATCTCTAAGCAATACATTCCCTGGGTCAATTATCCTAATAAACTAATATTATGCTTCCACTCTCGCTACTTCGCACAATATCTTAAATCATGCAATTAATGGCCAGTTAATTACAAGCATTAAGTTCTAAGATAAAAGATTAATTCCAACAATCAAATCCAATCAATTAAATATAAATAATCATATGCAAATCAAAAGATTACATCTAAATTGTAGAAAAATAAATTTAGCTATTCATAATTAAAAGAGAAGAAACAATTAAATTAACAATAAAAATAATAAACATAATAATAACTTATAATTAAATTCAAGAATAGAGTTTAGAGAGAACTTATTTTGGGATACAATCTTTGATGAACTCAAGCTTTCAAAAACTCATTCTCTTAATCAAAAGAAAAAATAAAACTAATATACTCTAAGAAAACATATAAAAATCTCTCTACATATTTTTTTTATGGATTTTCTTTAATACCATTTTCCTTTGCCAAGCATGGTATTTATAAACATGTTTGGTGGAAGAATTCAAGTTCCATTAAAATTCTTACATCAAAAATTCAACATTGATGGTTAGGTTGGCCACCAACCATTGAATTCCTTCATCAATATTCAAAAATAGTTAGGTTGGCTACCAATCATTGAATTTTGGCCACCAACCATTGAATTCCTTTATTAATATTCAAAAATGGTTAGGTTGGCTACCAACCATTTAATTTTGGCCACCAACCATTGAATTTATTTCTCATGGATTGAAAACTTGAATCATTGCTTGCATTATTATTTTTACTGCATCATTTTGATCTGCAAAAATAAAATAAAAATACTTAAAATATGTTATAATTTATTTATAAATTGTAAAACTATTTATTTCTAAAAATAAGTAATAATATTATTGCATTTTCGAAAATTGAGCTAAAATTTAAGTTTAAATAATTAAAATAACTCTAAAAATATAGAGTTATCACTCATTGGTTTTATATACAAAATAAGTCTATACACCTAGTATAAGTAAGAATTTGTCTAAAATAAAATAACATAATTAAAAATTTAATGCAATATTTGTTGAAAAATATAATCTCATATGAGAAAATTATAAAAATATAAAATAGAATATATGCGGAGTAAATTGAGTCTTAACACAAGTCAATTGGTTTTGTGTAATGTGATGTTCTAACCCCACTTATATGGCAGTTGATATCATTTGGCTAAACATTCTCAATACCCATAAAATTTCTACATGGTATTAGAACAAAAATGGTCTAATTGCTGGATAATCCTGAATTCGTATTTGAAATCTAAAGTTTGGACTAGCCAAAAAAGTCTATACCTATTTGTTGACCAAGGGCCTCTAAGAATAGGCCTAGACATGTTTGTGATAGGCCTCCAAAAGTAAATCCATTTTTGACAAGTGATAACTAGTCCAGTCTCAATTATACTTGAGGAGCAGTGTTGGAAAATATAATCCCACATAAAAAAAAAGTATAAGAATATAAAGTGAAATATATGTAAAATAAATTGGATCTTAGAATAAGCTAATTGGTTTTGTGCAATATAAAACCCTACTTATATGACCATTAATATCGTTTGGCTTTACATTCTCAAGGCCAATAAAGTTTCTATATTTGTGCTTTTCCATCCATTAGTTTCAAATTTTTTTATTGTTATTTAGTATTTTCACATTATATTCAAAGCTCACTCTAAACCTTAGCCTCATGTATTTTCGTTTTCTATCATGTAAATTGCCATATGCGAGTAGAATTTGATATAGGTGTGAATATGGTTATATTCAGGGACAGTTTTAAATAAACCTTAGGGTTAAGCCTCTAAATGAAAAAAAAAATTGCTAATGTATATACATATATATCTATATCTATCACTATAAGAAAATAAGCCTACATCCATACTAAAAGTGTCACTTAACTACGCTTTAAAGCATGGGAAAAATTTTCCCTATGCTTTCAAGAAGTATAGTGTAATGCGTGGTTATATGCAATGTCAGCAAAAATCTACCTATGCTTTAATAGAGCTCTTAAAAACAATTATATATATATATATATATATATATATATATATATATATATATATATATATATATATATATATATATATATATATATATATATATATATATATATATATATATATATATATAGATGTACAAATGGGTGTGCAACTACATGATTAAGCTCATTATAATAATAAAAAATAATTATTTTAACTCCCACGCTATAAGTAATTTTATTAAAAGAAAAAATTAAGCTAATTTTACTGAGTATAATTAATATTTATGTAAACAATGAGAAACTACTTGCGCATAGCATAAAAGAGAGTAGAGAAAAAAAAAATAAAGTTTATTATTATATTATCATTTTCTTTTAGGGTAAGGATATTGCTAGTTCAATTTTTTATAGGGCCAAAAAAAAAAAAAAACTAATATTTTAACTCATGAATTGATTAAATTATTCTGTTACCCTTTCTTTATTCTTCAAATCCTAGTAACACATGATGATTAAGAAGGAGAGTAAAAGAAAAAACTAGCTATGGTACCACTCCTCTATAGACCTATTTATGGGTTTGGGTACTCGTCCGATCAATCTGAAAAATTTACATATAAAATATTATATATTTTTAAATATGGACTAGACTTGATTAAAATAAAAAATCATATGGCCGAGTTGGTCGGACTTAAGTTTAAACTTAAAAAGATCAAATTCGATGAAATCCGACTCAAATTCGTCCAAATTCGACTCATGAATAAGTCTAGTCTTATGTAATATTAAAAAAACTAAAAGTCATTTTTTTTATCTCCACAAACTACCAACAACTTCAATTTTATTAAATCTAACAAAAAAAAATAAATAAAAAGAGATTTAAAGCTATTAGTTGCTCTAGTTCTATAAAAAGTTGCTCTTGCAATAACCTTGCCCTTCTTTTACTCCTTGTATAATAAAATTTTATTGCATAAGTAAATCTTAATTTATTTTTATAGAAATTCAGTTTTTTTTTTTTTTTTTTTATCAACCCTTGTAAATAGAACTTCATACTTTTTTTTTATTATTATTCAACCTTATAAGTACTGTGCATGAATTTTCTTCTTTCATAATAATTATATATAATTATACATCTTTACATTTGAATTCTATAATTATAAATTATTTATTACTAAAAATAATAAATATATTAATATATCCTTAAAGTTGTATTGGTCGCACGATTTGAGTAGATTAGTTGGATGTCCTAAATGAATGTTGTAATTAAAAAAAAGCCAAGAAATATTTAATTAAAAATATTTTATTACTTATAATTAATGTATAATATTTTTCATATTATATAATTTAGAGTTAATAAGTTTCAGAGAATCACCTGCGAGGCAAGTGCTACCAAAACTAGTATGATTAAATGGTAAAATGATATTTTTTGTGTTTCAACTTGGTAAAATTTATCAATTGAGTATTTAAATTTGTAAAAGTTTCAATTAAGTATTGTAATCTATAAAAAAATTTCAATAAATTATTTTTAGCAAATTACCAATAGATAACTTTATATAAATCACAAAAAGGATCTTAAAAATTATAAAATGATCCGAAAATTTTAAAATTCTTACAATTAAGCCATTTTCTTTATATTTTTCCACTAAATCTGTCACTATCTACATGCTAATAATATTTTATTGAATTTTTTTTAGGTTACAACACTTAATTAAAACTTTTACAAATTCAAACATTTAATTGATAAATTTTATCAAGCTGAAACACCAAAAAATTTATTTTACCATGCTAAATTAACGTATTAAAAAAAATAAAAGAGTATGAATTATATCCACCAAAAATTAAAGAAATTTATTCTATTATCATTACACCGTATAATTAATTAGTATCTAATAACCACAAAGTGATTTTTATATTATTTAATTTTTGTATATAAATTTCATAATTTTATAACTATGAGTCTTTTATTTTTTAGTATGTGATAACTTTCTCAAAATATTTTTATATATACTATTTAATTACGTGTGAATGTATCCACGTACAGTTTTTAATTATATTTTGGCTCCTCCAAAATTTCAATCCTAAATTTGTGCATGGTTACATCCTAAATATTTAGTTCTTAATTTTAGTCTAAGTAAACATTTTTGGATTCAATAAATCATCCAATACATTGTTGCCTAACTTAAATCCTACTCAAATTCTAACTTAAAAACTGATTCCTTTCATTAATTTAGAAAAAATCGTGACTATTAATTTTATCAATGAGATTCAAACTCTACATTAACTTTTAAAATAGTCTCATTTTACCATTAAATTAAGATACCAGTTTAAATTTCCTGTGTATTGAAAATTAAATAATAGGACTTTTGTAAAATTAAAATTGAAATTATTTGTTAATGATCATATTACATGAAATCTTTTTTTTTTGTCACAATAGAAAAAGTGATAAATTTTTTTATTATTTATATAATTTCCCCATTTTCAGAAGATAAATCTAATTATCTTATTTCAATTAGAAGTAAGATCATATGTTTCAAACATTTATCATTATTATGCACTCTCCTTTTTGTGGAAATGCTTAGTTATTGGCCTTCTTGTTAATGAAAGTGATAATTGTCAAATATACTTTTTTCTATTATATAATTGGTTAGCCAAAATAAACACACAGAGGGGTGGTGGCGCAGTTGGCTAGCGCGTAGGTCTCATAGCTAATAAGAGTTATCCTGAGGTCGAGAGTTCGAGCCTCTCTCAACCCAACAATTTTTGGTATTTCCTTTTTATAATTTTTCCCTATTATTTCCTTTTCTCTAATAATCAATATTTAAATATTTTTATCTTATATTAAGTGAATAATATATAATTACTTATATAATTGAATTGAATTTCAACTCAATTACATTCAATTATTAATTTAACATCATCTACAAACTTTTATTCATTACATGAAATTTATATATCTCTTATTTCTTTAATTTAATTATCATAAATTATGATAATTACAATTACTACCATTCTTAAAGTAATAGGTCAAAATCCATATTTCTCTCATTCAATTATTTCCTGGATTAAATTAATTAATTTTATGTGAATTACCTACTTTAATGAATATCTCATATATCCATAAATTTTTATTGCTATTTCCATAATAATTAATTTTAAATGTAAACTATAATTTATTTATTTTTGGTTGGTTATGACGTTCTAAAATTGATTTCTTTTTAGACATCACATAAAATATATGATGATCAAAAGTAGAAAGGTGCATGACACTAAATAGTTTTTTTTTTTTTTTATCAGGTGCGTTTTGGTTGATTTTCTCGTATCATTTAAAAGAATGAAAAATATGAAATTTGAGTTTGCTTATGTTGTATAATGTATCTATGAAGTGCTTTCCTCCTTAATATTAAAAAATAGATTTTTTTTTCCCTTAAGATGAATTGTAAAATTATCAAGCTAAATAATTTCTTTTTTTCTTTTACATATAACAAAGAGAATGAGAAAATTATGGAAAAGAGGAAATACTAAATCCCTCAGGGTTTGTTTAGTTGTGAAAAAAAAAGTTAGTTTTCTAGGAAAATATTCCAAGAAAATTAGAAAATAAAAATGAGTATTTAGTTATAATATTTTACAATTTAGAAAATTTGAAACTCATTTTCTAAATTAGTTAAAGAAATTTTCTAAATTAAACTGAATGTTAATAAATGGAAAACACGCTTGTTTTCCTCTTTGGTGCACAATGGACTAGTCCTCATAGTAATGGATTTTCTTGATATTTTTAATTACTTTTTTTTTTTTGAAGGAATGCTTCTTTGTTTTTAATCTAATTAAATATTTATGTCTCATCTTTGATTTTAAATTTTTAGTTAGTTTTAGATTTCTTTTATTTTTTAACTGAATTATATTTTATTAATTTTTAATTTAAAATATTAAATTTGCTAATTTTTTAATTAAAATAATAAAAAATCTAATTAATGAAACTTGCTTATTACTATATAATTTTTTATTCATTATAAAATATTACACTAAATAGTTTTATAATATTTGTCATGGTTTATTTTAGATTTGGAATGCAATTTTAGATTAAAAATTTATATTTAAGGGATCATATTGTAAAATTATTTATATATAAAAAATATAAACAATAAATATTTTTCAATGCAATCACGGTTACTAATGCAATAAAAAAAATATAAAAAAATCATACAAGGGAAAATAGAAAATGGAAAACTGGAATATAAAACAAATAAATATGTTTTTCAGTTTTTCTATTTTTAATTTAGAAAATGAGAATTAAAAAAATTGAGAAATGGAAAATAAATCTAGAAATTAAAAAGAGAAAATGTTTTCTATAACTAAACAAGCATTAACATCAACAAACATGGTAATATAAACTTGGTTCTTGTTTAACAATACAGTTGACCCCTCTTCTATTTAATTAAAATAATGGACTTTGGTAAGAGATTCAATCACAAAATCAAAAATTAATTGATAAAATATTTTATTTTTATTTTTAATTATACAATATATCAATCTAGTATATTTAAAAGTAATTTTTTTTAGAATAGTTTTTGAGATTAACTAATTGAATATTTTTAATTATTATATTTTAAAAACAGTATAATTTTTTTATAAAAAATTTATTCTCCATAACAATGTTTTCAAATTCGATCCGACTTTAAAACCAATGAAAGCAAAAAGTCACGGGTAAGATGTCGAATTAGGGTTGAACTAAAATTTTAAATAATATCATATATTTGTTATTTATATGCTAAAAATAAATATAGTATATATATAAAAAAGTAATATATTATATTTATATGTTAATATATCATATTTATATGTTACAAATAAATATAATATACATATAATTAAAACTAACAAATGTTATCTGAACAATTAATAAATATTACTTATAAGAAATAGACATTTAAAACCATTTTAAGACTGTTAATTAAAGAAAATTATGCAAATTAATCTATTAAGTGGTAATTTTGAGACCCAAATTTGGATGGATTATACTACTTAGACTAGGATTTACATTGTCTTAGGTAAAAAATATGAATTTTAATATTCATTTAATCAAAATGGTAAATGGATGAATGATAATTTGAAATTTAAAATAACCTTTATGCTAAGAGGGGTGAGAGAGAAAATTGAGTTATCCTAAATTCAAAAAATACAGAGTTTGAATGGAGTATATATTAAAAGGCGCCTCCTTTTAATGCTAAGAAAGTAGTAAATGATACTTTCTCTTGTGCTCGCATAGGGAAAGGGGTGCAAATTCATAATCTAGACCACATGCTTAATACATGAGTGCGTGACCTACGAACACAAATGCCATATCAAAATAAGCTGGTTTAGTACTAATTTAGTTTTGATTTTTTTTTATTCGGCAAAAAAAAAAAGGAATTTTTTTTTTATCAGCCCAACTTACTTGTAAAAAACCGGTCAAGCAGATTGACTCATCGGTTATCTGGCTGAACTCTGAGTTTTTGCCGAATCTAGCCATCTCATGTTTTAAACTCCTTTTGGACTAGCTTAACCTTCGATTTTCTCAATTCGATTGGCTAGACCGGTCTATGTTTGACAACCATACTCCATAACATGGCGAGTCTTCATTTGTCTCATATTTTATTTTAATTTGCGAAACACATTTTATTAACAATGAAGTAGAAACATGGGTTAACTTGTTCAAATATTTTCTATAATTGAATTAAAGGCAATCTATTAATTTAAAAAATAAGAAAAAAAATCTTAAATCAATTTAAGAAACATAATATAAGTTTTTATTAAAATGATACATCTTTTAATTATATTACACGATCATGATATTTTAAGCTATTAAAGAGATATTTTATATACCAATAAAATCTGCTTTAATTAACCTTCTTATTCTTTAAGAGTATGGGTCACCCACAAATAGAGAGATATTAAATAGGAGGGTTACCTATTCTGGAGCCTGTTTCAGTCTATTAGAGGTATATTATACATATAAAAAAAGAGATTTAATAATTATGAGAATTGAATAATTATTTAAGGCACCAAATCATATGATCATAATCCTTAGTATTGTACAATAACAATTTACTACTATTATTTTTAGAATGCCAATTCTTATAATTTAATTTAAGATTTTATTTCCCATAAAAAATTAAAATTTTAATTAATCATTATCTAAACTCTTACCATATGCTATAAATCAATAAAAACATTTAAATTTCCAAAAAAATTATTTAAATTTTTATATTCAAAAAACAATTGGTGAAGTGTTAAAATTCTACTTACCAAAACAAGTAAACGCCTGCTTACTACGCTCTTTCCTTGGCAAACCCTGTAAAAATCCGACCTCCGCTGCCACCACCGCCACCACCGCCAAAATGGCCACTTCTACCGCTGCACAACCACCAGGCCTACCCTTAGATTTCCTCCCATTCATTGACATGACAACGCTCTCCCAATCAGAACTCCGCGCCCTCTCCCTCTGCTCTTCTTCCTCCTTCGATCCCCACCGCGCAGACGACATCGTAACACCCGCCATCGACCTCTCAATTTTTAATGAGAGCGCCGGTTCTCACCGGCAGACCTACTCTCGCCTTTCCTCCCACCATCACCACCACCACCACCGCCACCGCCTAGCTGGTCTCCACCCCAAAGCCCCAAATCCCCCAACTGCCAATCCTCCTCCTAATCATCCCTCCACTGACACTGACCACCTTGAAAACCACTCCATTATTAGTTTCCTGAAGCATTTGCTTTCTACACACCCTGAATTCCAGCAATTGGATTTAGTTGATTTCGATAGCTTTAGCCATCTCAATGAGGCAATCAATTTCAATTCTCATCCATTATCACTATCAACAGTTGTAGAAGCGCCAGTGGTAAATGGGAACTTCAGAATTGGGGAAAGGAAGAGGAAAAGAGGAAGAAAGCCGAAAGTGGAAGTGTTAAGTGGGGATGGAAGAGAAAGGGTAATGGGTATGGAGATTGTGAACAAGAATGGGGTAGCAGTGGACTTGGTGAGATTGGCAAGTATGGAGGATCCATACAGAGAGGAATTGAAAAGGAGAACTGAAGGGATGAACAAGGAAGAGGAGTTATTGGGATTTTTCAGGGACCTAGAAGGGCAATGGTGTAGTAGGAGAAGGAAGAGAAAGATTGTGGATGCCAGTGAATTTGGTGATACCTTGCCAGTTGGTTGGAAGTTATTGCTTGGGCTCAAGAGGAAAGAAGGCCGTGCTTGGGTTTATTGTCGTAGATATTTAAGGTAATTATTTGATATTCTTCTTCTTCTTCTTATTTACTTTGTGTTGTTATTTTTGTTCTTCTGTTTCTTGTTAAGACTGTGATTTGGTCTGTTTGGTTGCTGGTAAAATGAAAAGGCAAAAAAAAAAAAAAAAAAAAAAACAGAAAAGTAAATAAGTAAAAACTTGATCATTTTTCGTGTCATGGGTTTTCTTAGGTTGTAGATGATGATGAGCTATTATATGTTTTTGTTTATTAAAGGTTTTTGCTTTGTGTTTTCTCTGATGCTAGATGGTGAACCATTAATGCTTGAGATTTTGAAATTTGAAGATATTGTTATCTTTTCTATGTTGTTCTCATTTCTTTTACTATTTCTGTAAATTGATGATGTTATGAGGAGTGGCATCTTTATTTTCCCTGTCCATTTCTCTCTCTTAGTATTTTCTGCTTAAATAAGATTGCTCTCGAAACATAGTAATTGGATGGTGAACAATGTGGACATTTGATTAATGTATAATGTTATTTGGATTCTCTAATTTTTCACATAGATTCTGTATTTTATTCTTCTTGTTTGCAATGATTGTGCTTAGTCTGCCTTAAGCTGGGATAAGTAAACAGTTTTTTGCACTTTCAGTACAGAAGCAGAGAGTTAGAACTTAGAAGTAAATAAGGTAGTGCAGTGTGATTAATAGTTTTTCCCGTTGCCAACTTCTGAAGCAAAAATTCTTTTCTAGCTTTTCCCTTGTAGGTGAGGATTAAAAGATGGTTGCTCTTGACACCATTGTTGCACAAAATCCAAAGAGTAATATGTTACTTCAGCTTCTGTGATTAAGTTTCTGCTAAGTCGATGTAATAATGTGAAAACATTTTATGAGAGAAATGGATCCAATTGAAGCACAAAGGGGTGCATTTCACTGTGAGGGCAGTTAAGTTCATTATCAATGTACAATAGTCAATAGGCAACCCCTCAAAAGAAGACACAATGGGGAAGTTATTTGATCATATTGCTTTTGCTGTTAGCGCTATTATGTAACCCAGTAATGCC
This sequence comes from Reutealis trisperma, assembly GCA_947687605.1. Lineage (NCBI taxonomy): Eukaryota > Viridiplantae > Streptophyta > Magnoliopsida > Malpighiales > Euphorbiaceae > Reutealis > Reutealis trisperma. Next base: position 5,537,281 of record CANTUT010000012.1, on the reverse strand, counting down.
GCCCTATTACCAAAGCAAGGCTGAATTGCCAAATATCTATTGGCTTATCAGCCTTAGGATTGGAAAGCCTTAGGATGTTAATTCTAATGTTTTAGTTAGTTCTGTTGCTGGTGATTTATTACTGGAAGTTACAACAGTATTTTTCAATCTCCGAATCAGTTTTTAGATATTGTTTCTCTAATTGTTGCTGTTGTTATCTAGGTTTGACTGTCCTATCCTTGAGATGTCTTCTCTCCATGTGCTTTGAGTTGTTACAATGGCTTTTATAATGATTTGAAAGAAAATGTGCCTTAACCACTAGTTAGGATAGTAAATATAGGCCAAACCCATTTTTTAGCAGCTTATAGTAATTGCATACTTTTCTTTGCTCTATCAAATGCCTTTGTTTGGTTGTCAATTGCAAAATTATTGACAAATTGGTTGTAGGGCACATTTCAATTCTCTTGTATGCCATGTTTCTGCTTGACCAACTAAACTGGTAATAATTTCTTTTTATTTCTTATTGTCTCCTCTTTGATATGCACAACTCTTTTTCTTTCATGGGTTCTTAGGTATGCATCTCTCTATCTGTCTTTGGGCTTCATTTCTTTTCTTCTTTTTGACGTTATCCAGCCCTGGTGGACAACAATTTTTATCCTGTAAGGAAGTTTCTGCATATTTGCAGTCATTCTTTGGAGCTTATGCTGCACAGCAGGTGAAGGATCATGCGGGTGACAATATTCAGCAGGTCCACAGAGTGGCTTCTGAAACTGTAGCTGTAAGTAAATACTTGCTTCTTCAGAACTTTGTCAAATTTAACTTTGTTCAACAAGGCTTACAGTATATACAACAGTATGCAGGTGCTGCTGAGAAAGAGGAAGATCAGAGGCAATCTAGTGAACACAAGAAGGCTGTTGCATTTCTGGGAATTGACAATATGGAGTTGGCAGAGGTTCAAATACGTGATCTTTTTGAATGCCACAAATGTAATATGTCATTTGATGATAAGGACACGTATCTGCAGCATCTTTTGTCGTTTCACCAGAGAACTACAAGGAGGTATAGACTTGGTTCTTCTGTTGGTGATGGTGTAATAGTTAAAGATGGGAAGTATGAATGCCAGTTCTGCCATAAGGTATTTCATGAAAGGCGTCGGTATAATGGTCATGTCGGAATCCACGTGAGGAATTATGTGAGGGGGATTGAAGAATCACCTATTGACAGGATGGCTTTGCAAAAGAGAAGCAACTCTCCGACCAAAGATGAATTGCCCACAAGAATCTCCAAAATGGATGCTTTGATTGAAATAGCTCAGAATTCCATTCGAGAAACGTCATCTCCTGGTCCTAATGGTGAACCCAGTGGTGGGTTTACTTCTGATCAACAGAATCCGGCTACTAACGAAGAACTACTTGCTTCGGTTTCTGATTGTGAACTGAAATCTGATTCTTCTCTTGGCGAACCAGAATTAGAATATGACATTATTGACAAATCACAGGAATTGGAGTTACAAAAAAGCGATCATATGATTGATAGAGGGATGGGGATGATAGGTGATTCTAGCAATATTCTAGATGTTGAGATAGATTCTTCATTTGCTAATGAGCAAAGTGGTGATACATCTAAAGCTCTTGGTGTAATGGATTGTCTGGCAGTCTGCACTGATGAAATGGACAAATCTGTCACTGAGCGGGCAAGAGGTTCTGAATGCCACTCCCTTGCTCCAGTGAGTACCCAGAAAATTTGTAGCATTGAGAATAATATGGATTTGGCTGGCACAGATAATCAAGACCATTGTAAGACTGATGAAGTGGATAAAATAAAGAGTGTTGAGATAGAAATTGGCTTTGGTAGCAATAACATTGTAGCAGATAATAATATTGTGCATGATACTGTACAACAATCTTTCAAAGAAGATGGACTTCAGGATGGAGTTCCAGAACCACCTGTATCCCCATTGCAACCATCCCATGGTTTTTCAGCACCTAATGTGGGCTTGGATAAGGTATCCCTGGGATCATAGTTGTTTTTGGATACTTTTGGTTTACAATAAATTTTAAACATTTACAGAACTAAAACCCCAACAAAGATCATATAACTTTATTGTTGATATTCTAGGATATCGTTATCTTCATTGATCATATGACAAAGAACATATAACTTTATTGTTGATATTCTGAGATATCGTTATATTCATTGATAATGAACAAAACATGTTGGTTTAAAGGGCATATCGGTCAAACTTTAGGTCTGATTTCTGGTTTAGGGAGAAGAAAAAAGAATCCATTTCTAACATTCACATTCCACATATTCAGAAATAAGAATTTTCAGATTGATGTTGGATCCATGCTAAGAGCATCTATTCATATTTTAAAGTTGACTGTGACCTCAGTAGGTGCTAAAACCATGGATTACAATTTTTAACTTTTGATAAATTTTTCACTTACCTTTAGCTGTTAGATGCATGTGTAGGTTGGGTGGGTACCTTTCCATTTGTCACCCAAATTTTCATGCTAGAATTGTTATTTATTTTCTGTTGATACATTGGTTGATTGTTGTCTATGCTTTTTTCTTGACAGGGAGAAAAGGAATTTAGTACAATGGACCAGAGGCAGGACAAAATAATAGGATTTGAGGAGTTAAGGTTGGAGGATATTGAGCAACTTAAATTTAGTTTTGGGACTGAACAAGAACCTATTTCTTTGCCTGAGATGCCTATAAATATGGAAAATAATATTGGTACGGAAGGGGCATATGGGGCCTCAGTTCAGTTTGAATCAGAGGTTGTAGATACAACTGGTGGACAACTTACAACTGTATGTGTGTGGTGTGGAGTGGAGTTCAGCCATGAGGCTGTTGATACTGAATTGCAGTCAGATTCAGTTGGCTACATGTGTCCAACTTGCAAGGCAAGAATCTCGGGGCAGCTTGACGTTCTGGGTGGTGGTTGCTCATGAATTCTTTTTAGCAACGGGTAAATTATGTTCAATTTCTTTACATCAGTCTTACTAATTAAGAGTCTTTTCCAGTTTTTAAGTTTTCTATTGTTTATTTGAACTATTTAATTATTCTAATGTCATATATATACATTGGTTGCTGCTGGGATTGTGCCCTCGCGTGATAGTGATGGATAATGTTATAAAAAGATTTTTTTCCTGTATCTTTTGATTTATGATCCTTTCTATGATGGATATATTATGATAAAAATTACCTCTAATGCGAGTAGTGATAATTTAGAATAACAAAATGAGGGCTGCTATTTGATATTCTGCATATGGCAATGCAACAATGTATAAATATATACATATCTAATATTTGAGGATATCTTAAATATGTATTACAAATTAATGTAATAATTTTTTACCTTTATAAACAAGGCTGATAAATGTCTTACGATTTTGACTTGATATATATGGGCAACTTCAAATCCTTATGGCTTACATGCTCTTAAAGTTCTAAGATATATATATTTTTTACGTAATATTTGATATGTGTTCATGGCAAATATGACTGGTGTGCTGGCAGCATAGATGTACTTTAAAGTATTGATAAAATACGTTGGCAATATATGACGTTGATGACTCTTCTAGTTTTTAAAATGCCTTCATATTTCTCTTTTCTTTTGGGTGGTATGATTTTTTTCAGGTAATTTTTTTCTTTTGCTTAACATCTAGCAATTGGGACAAAGCAAAAAATATCCCTAGTCCATGTTGTAGCAAAATATACAATTATGGAAATTACCTGGCTATGAGTTGCAATGCCCTCTATGCTAAACATGCATTTCTATGCTACTGTTCTCTGGATTATGCATTGACTCAGTGATCAAATGAATATTGAGGTTTCATACCTCATGCAAATGGAATTCTAGCAGGCTTTAGTTATTCCAAGCAAAACACAGATTTTTTTTTTTTTTTTTCAAGTTCATATTGAATGTACAAAACTGTAACTTTAAAGAACGTATCACATCTTTTATGTTGTGTGAAATGATTTGAATCTTTAAAACTGGGACTTAATGGTTAAATTCTAACTTCTAATCTAACCTTCTAGATGCCATAACTCTAATTTTTATTGATGTGCTGCTTTTTTTTGGGCTGTTGATGTGCTGCTGGCTTTTTCTAATATTGATACTGATCACTTTCATTTTATTTCGGCTCCAGATGGTAATGGAAGATATGCATACCGGCAGAGGATGAGACTGAAATTTTGCAGCAAGAGGTTCATCACTGTATATTTATGTATGTATTATATGTATTGAATTATGTGCTTACTGGAGGTTATTCTCCATTAATTGTTAGGTTTGCTAGATGTTTCATCCTTGTATCCATCGTCTTTTTCTCCTCGTAGACAGACAAGAATGGCTGGTTGGACATACCCTTTAATGTATATTTTTAGCTGTTGGTTTTGTGCTGTTGTGTGCACATGGAAAAACTGTATTTAAATGGAGAAGAGCTTCTGTAGATAAAGTAATGTTCTTTCGCCCTATTTCTTCTGAAACAGGTATATTTCAGGAATGGTAAGCTATCCTTCGGTTCAAGCATTAAGCTTGAACATTTGAAAACGTTATTGATCTAGGGTAATTTGCACCAATTGATATCATTATTAGTTTTTTTCGTAAATTTTTTTTGACAGGGTCAAGATGTAAGAGCCCTTACAGTTATGGAGATGACTATGGTTCTATTCAACTAAAAGCTCATTGGTTTGAACCAATGGTTATTGAACTATCATTAATTTTTACCTATGTTTTGAAATTTGGTTTGGTCCGGCTGGTTCAACCGAAAATATCAAAAACCAGTTCGTATATTAGTTTGAGTTACCTATAAATCTGATACTTTCTGTAATGGTCGTTTATAATGTCTAACACGTTACTTTGACAGATGATGTCCATTATTTTTATATAATGTTCATCACCCATGCATATCATTAATGATATATATAATATTTATTTATATATTATATTTATTTTTAATATATAAATAATAAATATATGATATTAATTAAAATTTTTGTTTGAACTTGATTGAACTTTTAACTCATGATTACTAGATTTGAGAACATAGGTTTTTACGATTTTAAAAAAATCAATTTTCATTAGTTTCTATGGTTTAAAAAAAAAAAGAACTTTCACAATTTGTTAATTTAATTTGTTCTAATCAGTGCCTACCTGTCAACTGAATTTATTTATTTTTTACATTAAAAACTGATTTATTTGATAGTCTTGTTATAGAGGTTCAACTTCATCATGTCCAGGATAGAGTGGAATCAACTGGTCGAAAAGCAAATTAAAAGCAATGAAGCTAATCTATCTTTGGTCATTGAAGAAAAGGTAGAGGATTCGATTCTTCTTGCTTTATGGTACGATGGAATAAAGCCGAAAGGCGAGAGACAAGTGGAGGAGGAGATAACTAAAAAATTAAAAAAAAAAAAAAAGGATAGTAAGAACATGGTAGAGCAGTTAATTTTTTTTAAATATATATTTTCAATTTCAACATTTGTCTAATTTTAACAATTTTTAATTTTGATTTGCTGTTGCATACTAAGTTATAATTTAACAGTAAATATATATTTTTCTAGACTGTAGGCTCGTAATCGATTTTCTCCTCTTGATACTCGAAAAACTTTGGATTTGCTGTTAAGGTTTGGGAGTTCGAATTTTAATTAAAGCTTGATTAACTAAAAAAAATGTAATGTTTAGCTAATATACCATTGCCATTATTGACTAATTGTCTAAAGATAATCCGATACAATTGCCAACAGAATCTGTCCAAAATATTCTCGGACTTTATTCTGATAATCGTAATCTCCATTATTAAGCTCTTCTCCGTCAATATGCATCAAGCTAATTCCTCATCCTGAGTCCTGGAAATACATTTTTCACTTATGATAAAAACTAGGATAATCAAATGTCGTTCCTGTCAGCAATATTCATGGGTACCAACAGCCTCGAAAACAAGTCAATGCATATTCTGCAAGCATGTTAATTTGCTTCCAGATGATGAACAATCAAGTACAATGTTTCAGATTAGAGACCCCAATGTCAACGAGAACAATAGCAACGACATTTCAGATACTGGCAATTTGAAAGAAATCCTGCCTGATAGTGGCTTCAGCTCCTCCCCTGTGACACAATCAACAAAGAGAGCAGTTCTCTGCGGAGTGAGCTACAAGAACAAGTACAAACTGAAGGGAACTATTAATGATGTGAAGAACATGAGAAATTTGCTTATCACTAACTTCAAATTTCCAAAAGAGTGCATTCGGCAACTAACAGGTTAGCTTTTTTATTTTTTTCACCTCTCACAGTTTATTATCATTCCTGATTCTTTTGAAAGCTCTTACTCTATTAACATCGTCTTGCTATACAGTCCTCCAATGAGTTTAGTATTAATTTTAATTCACTATAATAAAAAGAATTTTTAAACAGCATGTTGCTAAAAAGATAAAAACTTAATGCTAGTACTAAGTACAGTCTTAATAACTAACTGAAAATTCGATCATCTGATAACTAAAGATTCTTAATAATACTTACAGAGATCTAATAACATATTAGGTTTTTGCCTGAAACTGACTCAACTTCGACCCAAAACAATTTAACTTTTGTGTCGGCTTATATAAACCATTTGCAACGCCTGTCCACTTTCAACGTAGGACGATTCCACCAAGCTGGCTAAGCTAGCATCTCCTTTCTTGAGGTAGGCTGTGATACATAAAAAACCAGTGTAACGGAATTCAATATTGAATTAAAGACTTGTGATTTCTAATATTAGATTAGTAACATATTTCATGTAGATGAGGAACAAGAAGACCCTGAACTAATTCCAATAAGGAAGAACATCGAGAAGGCCTTACAATGGCTTGTACAGGGCTGCCGTTCCGGCGATTCATTGGTGTTTTACTTTGCCGGACATGGTTCACGAGTAAAAGACAGTGACAACGATGAAATTGATGGACTTGATGAAACAATTTGTCCTCTTGATTTTGAAGTTGAGGGAAAGATAGTTGATGATTACATCAATTCTGTAATTGTTAGGCCACTTGTAGCAGGTGTCACTCTTCATGCCATCATTGATTCTTGTCATAGTGCAACAGTGCTTGATCTTCCATATGTGTGCAAAGTAAAAGAGTAAGTTCACCATTTTTTCTTTTTTTTTTTTGTATAATAATTAAAAGCTTTAAAAGAGAAAGAGGATATTAGGATTTGAATTGAACACTCTGACACTTTAAATTATATTGTTAATCCAATGACAAATTAGCGAATTAATCAAATGATCGCAATAAAGAACATAAAATTAATAACCTGATAATGAATGTTTTTTGATTCAATTATTAGGTAGACTGGATCTATCACGTTACTCATAAATTAAATTAATAAAAATATGATACGTCAATTAATGATGTCAAATCACCATAGATTATAATAACATTAATTGAAATAATTTATTTTTATTGAATTAGTTTATGCGTGATTTAGTATTATTATTTGACGTTTTATATTTTTATTGGTTTAATTTATAAGTAATGTGATGGATTCCGTTTACTTAATAATTTTTATTTTTCTCATTATCTTAAATTTGAATAGGAAGAAGTGGATGAATATCAAACCCCCATCAGGGGCAAATAAGGGTACGAGTGGTGGACTGGCCATTTGTTTAAGTGCCTGCAGAGATGATAAAAAAGTTGTTGATTCTGCCGTAAGTATTTCTTTATCATTTTTACCTTCTGCTACATAAGGTGAAATTTATTCTTCGATTGGGTATTTTATGAATGAAAAAATGACATTGAAATATATAATTGGACCAAAAAATTAGATAAAACAAAAGTAATTTTATGAATGAAAAAATGACATTGAAATATATAATTGGACCAAAAAATTAGATAAAACAAAAGTAATTTTATGATATGGAAATTAATCAGCATCACAATGTTTGATATTTTGAAAAAATCAATTAATGGTATAGAAAATTTTTTGAGTTGATAGTCGATATTGAAATCTATTAATATATATATGTTGATAACCATTGAATCACAAACTTCTGAATTATGTTACACTCCAATATGTCAACCATTCATGATGAATTTGAATTTTTTTTTTCCTTCGGCTCAAATTCGACTCGAAAGATTAAAAGATTATATCTAATTAAATAAAAAAATTTAGAAATTAAATAAAATAAACTTAACATATAAATTTATCCTGAACTTTGTACATTTTTATAATTTTACTCTAATTTCAAAATTTAGTTGCAATTCTATCCTAAATCATAATTGTTAGAAAAAAAATTATTAATTAAAAGCCAAAAAATCAAATTAATTCTTAAACTTATTATACTATATTGTCAATTTAAGCTTAAATTTCAATTCAAGTTAATTGAACTCTTTGATTCTGCATATTTGATTAATTAAGTTATTAATTAAGTATTAGTAGTTTATCAAATTTGAAAAGTTAAAGAATCTAATTAATTTCTATCAAAAATTTTAAAATTAAATTTATAGTATAATATAATAAGTTTTAAGGATAATTTCATTTTTCTTTCAAATTATTATGAAAATATTATTATTATTATTATTAATTTCAATTTAACTCTATGATGAAATTGCAACTAAAATTTCAAATTAGAATATAATAGGTGCAAAATAAAAAATAGGATGTAATTTTTAAACCAATCAAAGTTTAGTGGTAAGCCAATAAAATATAAATAATTTTATGTGGAGTCAGAGTCCAACCAAGCTTTTAAAGAACATACTAATCAGATTTTAATAATTGTACTATAAGCATATATTTTAGAGGAAATTACACCTTGTATGCTTTTTTTAGTTTTATTTAATTTTTAACCCTTGATTTTAACTTTTTATTTTTTTGTTTTTTTATTTTTTGCGCTTTTTTTTTTATTTCTATTTTAATATTGTTACGCTTTTTCTCATTTATACCATATTTTTGCTTTTTTTGCTTATTTACTTGTTCTTTCCTGCACCAAGAAGCAAAGACATATTCGCAAGATGGAAGCAAATCATTCTTGCTCCAATGTAAGTCATGCTGAAATCAAAGTAAAATATGCAAAATTCAATTCTTTGATCAATCATATGGTAATGGAGAATCAATCACAAGTAGAGATATAACAAGTAAAAATGTGGAGCACTCACGTGTTTTTCCGTGCTTTCAGTCCAAATGTTGGGAATTGAGCAAATCCACATTTCTCTCCACTAGAGTAAAACCATTGAAAGAAAGCCAAAATGAAGTTTAATGAAAAGAACTTCATGAACCCATGAACCTGCTTCCTAGAAATGTTGTCTCTTTTAGAAGTATAGAATCCATTAATAAGAATTGTAGTAGCAGTTCCACTCGGGTAAGTTAATTTATAGTCTATTATCATGATCTTCCTAAGAGGAACTAACGCAAGCAATCCAGCAAAATTGCTTACAAAGGTGAAAACCAGTCATCCAACCAATCTCATGTTCTTTTGCGCTCCCAAGAGTAATCCCTTGTGTATCAACCCCCGCTTGCTCATATGTCTTCTTGTTCAATCCCAGTAGATAAAAAATAAGAACTTATTTTTTAATTTAAAGCAATATTTAATATACTAATATATTAAATAATTATAAAATTTGGGTTGAAAATTTTTGCTCCAAGTTATAGTTTTTTGCACTAAATAAAGAATAAGATTGAGGGTGTTAAGTCTCCAAAAAAGATGAAAGAATTTATTTCTGATATACGCTTATGATCTATCTAAAATATACTTAACATATACTCGTGATATATTTAAAATAAACCTAAAATATGCTCTTTACTGTGAAAACTAATAATTATTTGTTAATTTTTTTAGTCTCTAAAAAATTTAATTTAACTCTTAAATTCTTTAAAAATATTCATATATTCTAATTAATATTGTCGTCCATGCTTGATGATGAATCACATTTAAAAAAAAAAAAGAGTATTGATGATGTTTATTTAAAAAAAAAGTTGAGTGTGTTAAGTCTCTAAGTAATACATAAGCATTTATATACTTAAAATATACCTGAAATATACTTGTTATATAATTGATATACCTAAAATATACTCATTATATACTTCAGGCATATTATTTATTGTGAAAATCATTTGTTATTTTTTTAAGAATATAATTTTTTTATCTAATATATAGTTGATATTTTTGTAATATTCAATATCCAAAAATATTTGAAGATATATATCAAATAAATACAAGTTAATCAAATTTAATAAAATATATACTTATGATATACCTATGATATACTCTAAATATACTGTTTTCTGGATTTGCTGAAAAATATCTCTGTTTCATTGATTTCTATAAGTTTTAGATCTGAAATTCAATTTTCATATTTTAAAACTTTCAAGTTCGTAAAAAAACCACATAATCTCCTCACTTTTGAAGATTTTTAATGCAATAACAATTAAAAGATCACAAAATTTTAATGAAACATATTTATGAAATTCAAATTACCTCTCAAACTGTTGAAAAAATGAATATTTTGTCAATTAAACTAATTAAATCTTTAAAAAATTGTAAATCTAAATCGATTTTGTTTAGCTTTTTTGATTTTAATTTACTGCCCAAAACTTAGCTAAAAACTTTTTTAATAATAACAATGGCTTTATTACATGCCATTCTTCCATGAATTTTAACCTCCTAATTAGTATTTTTTTGTTAAAAAGTTGAAAAGTGTAGAAAAGTGTAAAAAAAAATCACTTAGGCGTTTTTGTAATAATTTAAAAGTGTGTGTATAATTGTAAGTTGGTTTCCTTTTTTAGGTGTTTCTATAGAAATTCCAATATTTTAGCCAATAAGATATCTTCTAGTGGTTTTCTCATCTTATTTAAGGATGTAGAAAGTCGGAGGTCTCATGTTCGAATATTTTAAATCGCAAATAATTATATTGTCTAATATATTTTTGTTGAATATTTCCTTTAATAATAATAATAATAATAATAAAAAGCATACATTTTGTTTTATTTTATTTGCAAAATATGTGCAGGCTTTACGTGGAAAAGGTACCCTGACCTATAACTTAATCCAAGAGATAAAGAAAAGTCCAGGATTGACATATGGTGAGCTAATAACATCTGTTCAGAAAAACATTGATAAAGCTATTGAAGCACCAGGCATAAAAGCCTGGTTTCTAAGGACATTCTTTAGGAATGCTTTTTTACAGGTAATTTCTTTTTCAATTATATCCTTCATTTTCATGTAATTTTTCAATTTCTTTTATTTTTTTTACATGGAAATTCAAAATTTTATTTGTGTTAGGAGTATCACTGGATTATATTAGATTCGTAATTAAATGAAATGCCCTTTTGTATATTTTATTTTTATGTTCAAATTAATATTTTTTTTATGATTATTTTCACCAAATAAATGGGTGAATGCAGGATGTTCAACTATCATCTTCAGAAAAATTTGACATTTACAAGAAGGAATTCAAGTTGTAGTCGCTAAAGCCATGAGTTAAATTGTACAAAATTCATTTTTCTATGTACGTTAATTATGAGAACTGAATTCATCTCGCCATCAATCACAAAATGAATTATATATTAAACCCATAAGTGCTTTTATTTTTTATTTTTTATATTTTGTGCTCTTATTAATTTTTATAGTATCATAAGTAAAGGTCAACACGACTTGAATATGATCCATTAATATGAATTGCCACTTCTTATCATAAGAGCCATATAATGCCATTTTCTATTAATGTAAAAGCTTTCCTTTAATAAACAAAAATGATATATGTATTATTAGGCAGTCATACATATATTTTTTATAATTAGTATATAAGCAATAGGACAGATAGACTTAAAATTATATATTGAAATTAAAAAAAGAATGATTAATTAAAAATAATCTTAAATTCGTCACTTTTTATAATTTCATGAGGAATTTTTAATTTTGACAATTTGACGTAAAAAACTATTAAGTTTTTGAAATGTTAACGTTGATTTAAAATTTAACTAATATTTCATCAAAATCTAGCTACCTACATGACTATGGTGATCTTAATTATAAGTTTATAATTTCCCATCAGAATTAAAAAGAAAAAACTAAATAAAATGAAACGGATAAAATAGAAATGAAGCCATTTTTTTTTATTTTATAAACTCAGCTCTGATTGAAATTTAAATTCGAGATTAATTTTAAAATGACTCCAATGCTAATAAATTAAAAGTTAATTATAAGTTTATAATGGCCACAACAAAATTTTATAAAAAAAAAAAAATAAAATAAAAACAAGTCATTTTCATTTCATCTAAAAATAAAATATTTGATCCTCAAATTCTTAATTTTAGGACAAATTTTTTTCTCGTATGATGTCCTTACACCACCGTGCAAACATTCGCTTTTGCTATATATAGAAGAGGTATTATTTTAAATTCGATGGAAACGTCATTTCCGTTTTATCTTTTCTTTTCTTTTTTATGGCTATGTAGATAAGTAGATTTTTCTAAAAAGCTGGCTAGAATTTAATCAAGTGATAATATTATAAAAATTTAATAATTTACGCACAAAAATTTTTTTGCCTACACTGATTATATTGACTTATTAAATTCAACGGCGAAAAAAAAGAAAGAAATCAATGTGTGAACATAGATAAAATTAAACCTGTAATGTTATTTTATTTATTATCATTTATAAAGAGAAGGAATAATTAGGGAGTATGAGATTTGCTTTTGTAAAAGTTGTAATATTGTTTTATAAGAACATGGTTGATTTGATATCATAATCCAAATCTAATAAAGTGGTTTTAAATTATATTATAGAGAATTATAATTACAGTCTTGATATGCCCTAAGGGATTTCTTTTTGGATATTTTTTTTAAATATTTATTTTCTTACGTTCAAACTGCAAATGTGCTCAAAATATTGCCGGTAGAATATTAGAATCTATGATCAACAAACGTAGACGAAAAGCAGTTTAAGCTATTCTACGTTTGGACATCAAATAAAGAGCGGTGAATCTGATTCTCTTGCTAGCTAGCTGCTTTAACAATTAAGAAATGATTCATATATACTAACAGGGAAATGAAATATGAGATAAAATATGAGATACGCGTTTCTGCTTTTTGAGAAATTTATTATTTTGTCTTTTTATTTTTTAATCCTTACTTTTGGAGAAATTTATTATTTCATCCTTCTATTTTTCAATCCTTTTATTTTTCATCCAACTGCGGTGCTTCTCTCATTGACAGGTTCTTTTTTTTTTTTTTTTTTTTTAGTTTTTGAGTTTGTGAACAAATTTTTTTTTTTAAATAAGAGAATTGTTGAGCATGAAAATTGAACTAAATTAGATTAGGGAATTTATAAAATTAGTTTACTTTTAGAATTTTTGATAATTTACTAGTTTAGCTTTTTGTTCAATGAGAGTTTGAAATTTCGATTTTGCAATGGAAAATTTGAGGGTAAATAAAGGGCATTTTAATTTTTTCATAGGTTTATAAAGGTAAATATGAACGGAATGATTAATTTATTGATGGAGCTAAAATTGAGAGATGAAATAGTGAATTTCTAAAAAAAGAGACTCATTCATTAATTATGATAAATTATATGGACTAAATATAATTTGTCCTAATAATAATAATAATTGACGATGATAATGATACTGCTAATTAATAATAATCAAGAAAATTAAGAGCCATTTATAGTGCGGCTCTTGGATTATTATAAAATTCAGGAAAAATTGAAAATTTCATTTATTAAATTATATGGACAATGGGCATGAGGACACTTTAACATAAAATAACATGAAATCCTCTATTAGAATATTTGATTTATAAGTACTAAACAGTGAAGTCCTTTATTCTTGTTCTAGCCGACATATGTAGGGAATGTTTACAGTCTGTTCATTTAGGAGTTTATCAAATCAAAATTTGGAAGAATCAATTTTTGTACTTTGAATGCTATTATCCTGACATTTCTCTTCCTCTGCTTGGAAACATGGATAATTTTGTAAGAATTTAATTCAAACGATTCAATTTTATTTATTGATGAAATATGATATTTTGTTGTCTGATTGCTATTAGAAGAAGTTATGCAGATTTTTCAAGTATATATTGACAATCGAAAGATTTAAATTGAATTCGTAAAAAGACTCTAGTGTTGAACAATGACTGTTTGTGATTAAATACATAGAGTGTGTTTCCTATCGATTAACTTAGTTAAATACCCCATCAATTCAATATATTTTTTTAATTTCAAAAATTCAATTTAATTTAGAAACTGATACAAATTTATGTAATTATATAATATCCTACATATTTACCTTATACTACTTTTCATTTAATGAAATATCTTCTTTTCCCTTAAAAAAAATAATGGTGGGTTGACATCAGATAGTGACATTAGTAATATTAAGGTAATTAGGTTTCAAGGGGATATATATAGCTTAATTAGAGATTTTTTTTTTAATTAGATTTCTTTAAGATTCAAACGTGTAATTTTTACTTCTCTACACCATGACATCTACCAAGAAAAAAAAAATAAAAAAATAAAAACAATTTGTTTCTGGGGGTTCCCTTTCTCTTTTAATCTCAAGAATCTAAAACAATAATAATTAATTCAACTTTAATAAAGAAATAAAGTTTAAAGAGAGAGAAAGATGGATGGAGATTAAAGAGAAAAAAAAAAAGAATATTAATTTATTTTAATTATATAATATTATTTGATTTAATAATGACAAAATTTAAGTAACTCAACTACTGTACAATACGTGGATTGACTACTGATTTCACATTTGAGAATGAAGGGAAAATAAAAAGGAGAAAGAAAATATGAAAGCAAGAAGAATAAAAGTAAAAAATAACTTTTATTTTTTTTTCATTGTTTGGAAAAAGAAAATAAAGAGAAGAAAGAAAAAAATATTATTTTTCTCTCTTTATTTTCTTTCTAAAATGGAGAGAAAAGAAGAAAAAATAATAATTAAATGTAATTTAAATTTAAATATAAACATTAGAAATAAAAGATTAAAATAATAATTTTTTATTTGTAAATTTCATTTTCTTAATATATTTTAGTGAATGAATTTTTTTTTATTTTTCTTCTTATTTAAATAAAAGAGAGAAAAATAAATAAAGAAAAATAAAAATCATTTTCTTTTCTTCCTAATAAATTTTCCAAACATAGAGTAAAGGTATGAAAGGTACTCAAACTACATAATCATAATCATGATTATGCTAGAAGTTTCTTTTATATATATATATATATATATAGAGGATCGGTGATAGAATTTAAAAAAATGCTTTTAAAATTTTTTAGTTTTATTGATTTATTTTTGTAAACTATTTTTTTAAATTTGTTTTTTGAGAAAAGTATTATTTTATGTATTTTGCTTAAAAATACTTTTAAAACGCAGATTTAAAAATATTAAAAATTTTTGTTAAAAAATACTTTTTTTAAACACAATCCCAAAGAAATTATAGGCGGATTATAGATTATAAACCTGATAAGAAATAGGCTATATATCATATATTTAGCTAGACTGATGTCATTGTTTTATATCGGAGTCAAAATTAAAGTTGTGGGACGACAAAAGTATGCTACCAATCTTAGGTTAGAACTGAAATTCTTAACTTGAATTTTAGGTGGTTTATGAGTTGCTTTATGATACAAAATTCATTACAAATAACGTAAATAAAAATTAAAAAGATAGTACCGAAAAATTGGTACAATTATCTCATGATTGAAAGGTGTCGAATTTGTAAAAATTAAAAAGATAAAAAAAAAGAAAAAGAAAAAGAAAAGAAGGGAAGTGAATAATTCAAAAGTTTGTAATATGCTTTCCGATTTGAATGTCGAATTTTCATTCACACTCTGTTTTTCTTTTTCCTGTTTTCTAGTTTTTATTTTTTATTTATAATTCAAAAGGGTAGTGTTCACCAGCGACAGCGACGGTAGTCCGTTCTTTGTCACAGCAATGCTTCTCCTGTTGACAGTTGACAGGTTCTTCCCCCCTCTCCCCCCCCCCCCCCCCCCTTTTTTTTTTTTTTTTTTTATAATTTTTGAGTTTCATTTAATTTGTGGACAATTTTTTTTTTTTTTAAAAAGGAGATTGTTGAGCTTGAAAATTGAATTAAATTAGATTAGCAAATTTATAAAATTAGTTTACTTTTAGGATTTTTGATACTTTACTAGTTTAGCCTTTTAGTATGAAATTTTGATTTTGGAATGGAAAATTTGAATGTAAATAAAGGGTATTTTAGGTTTTTTAAAAATAAATATGAACGAAATGATTAATTTGTTGACGAAATGAAAATTGTAAGGCGAAATAGTGAGTTTATAAGAAAAAAAAAAAAGAGACTCATTTGTTAATTAAAATAAATCATATGGATTAAATAATAATTTCTCTAATAATAATAATAATAAAAAAAATTGACGATGATAATAATCCTGCTATCATTAGATTCTTGCTCTAGCTGATATACTTAATTTTTTGTTCCATGAATTTGACATTGTGTAATATGTTATATATCCTCAGATTTTTGGGTAAAATTAAGAATTTTCAAGTATATATGCTGGGAATGTTCACACTCTGTTCATTTAGGAGTTTATCAAATCAAAATTTGGAAGAATCAATTTTTGTACTTCGAATGCTATTATCTTGACATTTCTCTCCCTCTGTTTGGATACTTGGATAATTTTGCAAGAATTTAATTCAAACGATTGAATTTTATTTATTTCATATTTGAAAAAATGCTTATAAAATTTAATTTTTTAATATAAAAAGAGATTATTTCAAAGTAAATAAAATTCATTTTATTTCTCAAAAATTTTGATTTATTATAAAATTACACACATATATTATAATCTCCTAAAATTTAAATATTATTAATTATTATTATATAAATAAAAATAATTCAAAAATAGTATATATTATTTATGCACATAATATATGAAATAAACTTTATACAAAAATTAAATTCAACTCTATTGATAGAATAAAATTGAATTGAAGATTTTAAATGAATTTTTCCAAACAAAACAACTATACTAAGACTGAAATGGGCAAATTCGTGGAATATTTCAGTTGAGTAAATGTTTAGATCAACCCAATAAAAGGATAGATAGATATAATTTACTAATGATGCTAATAGTAAATGGTATCAATACCAAACGCAATATATTTATTCTCATTCTCTCATTGTGATATATTGTTTGAAGGTCATTTCATATCATTTTGATCAAAAATCGATCTCATTCTTCTCAGATATATCTTCTTTGGTTGATCTTGATATTAGTGAATAGTAATTCTATGGTGATTTAGATTTTTTATTGTTGAAATATAATATTTATTGTTTGATTTATGTTAGAAGAAATTATGCAAATTTTTCAAATATGTATTGGCGATAAGATGATTCATATTGAATTGTAGAAAAAATAGAGCGTCGAATAATGACAATTTATCACTGAATGGAGTGTGTTTCCTATGGATTGGTTTAGTCAAATACTTTATCAATTCAATATATTTTTTCAATTTTAGTAATCCTGTTTTATTTAAAAATTAATACAAATTTATGTAATTATATAATATCTTGCATATCTACTTTATACTATTTTTCATTTAATAAAATATCTTCTTTTCTCTTTAAAAAAAATAATAGTGGGTTCGCATCAGATAGTGATATAAGAAATATTTAAGGTAATTAGGTTTCGAGGGGATATATACAGCTTAAGTAGAGAATTTTTTAATTAGATTTCTTTAAGATTCAGGCTTATAATTTTTTACTTCTCTACAACATGACTTCTACCAAGAAAAAAAATAAAAAAATTTTGTTTCTGGAGAAAAATAGTGTTTCCTTTTCTCTTTTAATCTCAAGAATCTAATACAATATATAATTAATTCATGACTTTAATAAAGAAATAAAGTTTAACGAGAGATGATACGTGGATGGAGATTAAAAGGGTTAAAAAAAAAAACAAAGAATATTAACTTATTTTAATTAATTCAACTACTGGTTCTACTATAAAGGTATGAAAGGTAATCAAACTACATAAATATAATAGTGATTATGCTATAACTTTCCGTTATTATTTTTCTGATATAGAAAATAAAATGCAAATATATATATATATATATATATATATATATATATATATATATATATATATATATATATATATATATATATATATATATATTGCTGTTAAGGATTAAAAAGTACTTTTAGAATTTTTTAATTTCATTAGTTGATATTTATTATTTTTTATAAATTACTTTCTTAAATCTGTTTTTGAAAAAAATATTTTTTATCTATTTTTATTTAAAAATAATTTTAAAAAGCAGTTTTAGAAAAAATATGAAAATTTTTGCTCAAAAATATTTTTTTTAAACGCATTAATTCCAAAGTCCCCTATAATATATAAACCTGATAAGAAATAGGCTTGTGGCATATCACATATTTTTAGCTAGATTGATGTCATTGTTTTATATCGGAGTCAAAATTAAAGTTGCGGGACGACATAAATATCCTACCAATCTTAGGTTAGAACTGAAATTCTGAACTTGAATTTTAGACCGTTCATGAGTTGCTTTATGATATAAAATTCATTGCAAATAACGGAAATAAAAATAAAAAAAAATAATTATTAGAGTTAAAGATTTCATATAAAAAAATAATAAATAATATTAAAATTTAATATAATATTTGAGTCTTGCTACTTAATAACTTTAGTTTTGAGTTGGATTTAAAGTTTCTCACGTAGTGTCAAAGACGGCTCTACACATTAATTTATACTTTTTTATTATAGTTACAGTGATGTGTTAGTAGAGCATGACATATGTAAATTATATTTAAAAGGTAGTATTAAACTTAAAAATCTCATATAGAAAAATGGTGTTAGAGTTAAAAATGTGATACAAAAAAATAGAAGGGTATCAAAGCTTAATGTCGAGATCGAGAGGACATTAGAGTTAAATTAAATCTTACATAAAAAATAATAAAAAATATCAAAAATTGAATTTGGGGTTTTTCACACTATAAACTTTTATTTTAATAGTACAATTTTCTCATAATTGAAAGGCGTGGAATTCACAAAAATTAAGAAGATAGAAAAAGAAAAAGAAAAAGAAAAGAAGGGAAGAGAAGAGAAGTGAATAATTCAAAAGTTTGTAATATGCTTTCCAATTAAAGTAGAATTATAATGCAATGCGCCTCTCGCTGTCATCAAACTGAAAGCTATATTAATTAGCTGATTAGCCTGTCTATCCTTCATGAAATGGATCCAACAAAATTCGTGAAGGATGCAAAAGGATATTACTGCAGCAATTGCCGACAACGATTCCCAAACACAATAAATGTCGAATTACAAATCCAATGCCCATCATGCCAAAGAGTTAGCAGTAGTTCTAGTCGTCCTAGTCCAAGTCCAAGTCCAAGTTCAAGTCCAAATCGATACGGTAATAAAGGAAATAGCAGAGTTTCTTCTATTGTTGAAAATTTCAAGAATAGATTTTTACCCCATTGTCATCTTCGTCGTCATCATCCTTCTCCTCTTAATAATCAAGAAAGTGACGGTGATAAAAGTAATTCAACCAAGTTACCATTGAGTTCTGATGCTAATTCCCCTTTAATTAAGTTTTCATCCCGATCGGTAGAAGGAAAGAGAGGACCAAGAAAAAGTGCACTGCTTATCGGAATCAGTTACAAGGAGCAGTGGAAGTACAGGCTTAAAGGAACTGTCAATGACGTCGAGAATATGAAAAATGTTTTAATTGATAAATTTGGGTTTCTGGATTCTAATATTCTTGTTCTCACAGGTATATTAATTTATTTTGTTTTATTTATTATTTTTTAGTTCTTTAGAATCCATTTATATAGTTAAATTAACCATTTGAATTTGAAATGGTCATTAGCTTTTAGTGCAATTAATTATTATTGCAAGATTAAACTATTAATTCCTTGCAGAAGAGAAAAAAACAGATTTAATTCCGACTAAGGAAAATATTCTGAAATCCTTAAAATGGCTGGTGGAGGATTGCCGGGAAGGTGACTCTCTGGTGTTTTACTTCTCCGGCCATGGATTGCGACAACCGGATTTTAACAGGGATGAACATGATGGGTTTGATGAAACTATATGCCCAGTTGATTTCATGGAGAAAGGAATGATTCTTGATAATGACATAAATTCCACAATTGTTTGGCCACTTCCAAAAGGTGTTACTCTTCATGCAATTGTTGATGCTTGTCATAGTGGAACCATCCTTGATCTTGTTTATATCTACGACAGAGAACAGTAAGTTTCACTTTATTCATAGATGAGTAATTGAAATAAAGGATAATTATTTGAATTTTACATTTAAAAATAAGTACTTAACCATTTTTTTTTTGTTAAAATTTTTATCATTAGAACAAGTAAAAATAACATTTTCAATATAATATTTTCCATGAATGCTAAAACAAACCATAGAATTAATTTTATTGAAGGTTTGTAATGTTACAGGTGAAAAATTAGAAAATTAATAAATTTTATGTCATGTTTAGTATGTGTCAAGATGTTAAGATTTAAACTCGATCTGATAATTCTATTCACTCTCGAAAATTTTGATGTTATCATTATATATATTGTGGATTGAAAATGCAAAGCTCATGCATTGAAACAGGAGCAAATGGATAGATAATAGTCCTCCAAATGGTTCTAGGAAACATACAAATGGTGGATTGGCAATTTCTATCAGTGCTTGCGAAGATAACCAAATGGCAGCCGATACCTCAGTAAGAGATCTATGCATTTAATTGCATTCTCTTCTTCACATTCAATACTCTTTATAATTAAAAATGTTAATATGATCCTAAATTCTATATCATGTTAATGTTATTTGTTTAAAATTTTGTTTAGTGCTATAGGTACTGTAATTAATCAATCGGTTTCCCCACATTCTTTACAAGTATAGAGAATGACGGGTTCTGAACTCATTATTTTTATTGTATAATCCACATTATTACCCCCTGGACTATTTTAATTAGTGCATATTCTTTGATGTATGTGACTTTGCAGGCTTTTTCAGGGAAGGTAATGAATGGTGCTCTGACTTATATTTTGATAGAAACTGTGAGGAAATACCCAGGACCAACATATGGTGATCTAATTAACCTGATACATGAGGCCATTGATGAAGTTAATAGTAGTGGATGCTTTCTTTCAAGAGTCATAAGATCAGTGTTGCACAACAACTTATTACAGGTTAACTTATTACCAATTAAATCAATTAGTAAAAGGGTTTCAATTTTTGCTATTAATTTGATGCATATTTATATGATTCTGATATATACAATATTTGATGTGTGCAGAAGCCTCTCCTTTCAGCATCCGAACCATTTGATGTTAAGAAGAAACATTTTATTTTGTAATTATTAATTAAAGCATCAAATCATCAAGGCAAGAAATTCAAATCAACAATAATAATAATATAGTCTTTGTGGATCTACTGTTTAGTGATCCCAATCCCATTTGTGGTTGTTGAAGCCAATAATAATTTTCACAACTTCTTCGTCTTTTTGCTTGGAATAAAGATGACAAAGAGGATTGGCATTCAAGTGCAAGTGATTTCCTGTTTTGCAAATTGTATCAGTGTAGAGAGGAAAAAAAAAAAAAAAGAAGAAGAAGAAGAAGAAGAAGAAGAAGAGAGGGTTTATACATATATATATGTTATTTTGGTTTGATTATTCCCAAAATGGAGATCTTTTTGGGGGAAGTGAATTCATTATCATTTGAACAGAAATTCTAAAGAATACCAACCAGTTCTTTCTTAATTTGCTTGCACAACATGTTGATGTTGATGAGCATACATTGAAGAATAATAAAGTTGGATTTATATATTTGAATGTTTTTGGATTTCTTGGATTTATATATTTGAATGTTTGTGGATTTCTTTGGGCACAAGAATTAGGCTTTGGATTATTGTAATAACTTAAATTTTAAATAAAAATATAAAAATAATATAATAACTTAACTTATTTTTAATTATTATTATTTAAATAAATTTGCGAACTCTTTTCTCATCTTAATCTGTAAGGACACCATTCTACCCTATTCTCGAATCCTTAGCTGAGATTATCTAAATTATGCATGAGTTATTATTATCATTATTACAATTTAAACAATAAAAACTTATATAGTTATAATTTGTAACCTAATAAAAATTAAAAATATTAAATTTCATAATCATTATAATCTAATAAAATTTGTAACCTAATAAAAATTTGTTAATATTTATACTATTATTTTAGTGGCAGAGTTAGGAATTTAAGTCAAAGAGTAAAAGTTTATATATTAAACTTCATCTTACGATATAATGAAATAATAATAGTGACTCAATTAAAATAATATAATACATATACTAGACTACATATTAATTAAATAACTAATAAAAATAAAATAAATTCAGTGACAGTGAATCGTGACACAGATAAATTATCTTTTGTGATGATCCTTTTTTTTTTCTTAAACAAAAACACACAATAAACTCTAATTTTTTTTTTGTAGTATTCCTTAATTGCCCCCATTAATTTTTTTTTAAGGGCAAACATTAAAAATATTGTAATTTAGTGTATTATTATAGGCATTTTAAAAAAAAATTGAAGGGAAGCAATTACACACCCTCAATTATATATGGCTCAGCAACTAATTATCATTATAAATATAAAAATCTCAATGTATCAATAAATAAATAAATGAAGTGCATATTAAAACGTTACATTATAATATTATAGAAGTGTATAGATAAAAAATAAAAAAATATAAATCAAAAAGAAAAAGAAATTATTATAAAATTCATTTTTTATCTAACCTTTACCTTTTGTTTTTATTGATTTGGGTCTAATAGGGGTTAAAACTTGTAATCTTATAGTTTTAAAAATATCACCATACTACTAATTAAACCAAAACCAAACATTAATATGGATAATTCTTGCTTGTACCAGTTGTATATATTAATCTAATGAGATGATAATATATAGAATAAAAAAGAATATCAATATTTTTTTACTAGACAAAAATTATACAAAAGAGTCATATTTAATAAAATATTTTATCACTAATTAGTTTTCCGTATAATATAAATCTATATATTCAGTATGGGTAAAAATTTTGCCCAATGATATTTCAAACTCAATCTTTAAATTCAAAATAAGCAATAAAGGTTTTTAATTTCTTTTTATCGTGGTTATCAGTTTTTTAATTTCAAAAACCAAATAATAAAAATAAATATATTTTAACACTGAATATTATTTCTTTTAGAATTGATAAATAAAAAAATAAAAAAAAAAACTACCGTAACAACAAAAGTACCCCAAAAGAAAAAAGGTTAAACAACACATTTCGCTGCTGTTGTTCTCGTCGGCCTGGTTTTGGACCTTTGGTGGACTGGGCCTCCCACTTCCTTCACAGTCTTGAAAGACAAAAAAAATAAAGAAATAGGAAGAGAATCTTTTAAATTACTTAGAAATTAAATTGATTTAATTAATTGAATTTCTAAATAATCAACTCCTTCCTGCATGTTTCTAAATAAAAAAAAATGTTAATCTTTTAATTAATTAATGGAATGTATATAATTTAAAATGGTGGATTAGGAATCTAATTAGATTTATATATTATTAGCGTAGAGGAAAAGTATTCTAAAATGCTCCATCGATTATCCATCAACGAATAAAGGAGTAAAGTCTTGATTCTCCATACGTTGTAAATAAACTTGATTTCCATCATACTTCTCACTTAACTATTTTGTTAAGAAATTTAATTTTGGATGAATAATTCTGATAAGTTCTAAATTCAATTTAAACAAATAAAAAAAAGGACTTTATTGTTAGTTTTAAAAAATAATAATCGGCTACAAGTAACCTAAAAAATGAAAAAGAAAAAGAAAATAAAAGACTGCTGTTAGGAAAAATTCTAATAGGGAATCTTGAGGATTAGCTTTATAGATAAGGGAGTTTGCTCCTCTCCTTGTTAATCACAGTTTGATTTTTGGTATCAATACTTAGGAGGTAATTCTTAAATACATAAGTCAAATGTGGGGCTCTTAGACAAGCTTGAAGAGGGGACTTAGTCTTATGGGGTGCATTCTTGAACTTATTTAAAGAAAAGACTTTAATATTAATTGACGCGTAAGTTAAGCTCATAATATCTTTGATAGACTTTTAAACAAAAAAAAAAGAGTAACATTGCCTGAGCAATAGACACATGACTCTAAGTATCAAATGATTAAATTAGTAGTGTTAAATTCAATATTTGTTGTAATGTGTGTGGATTGATTTCAATTCTACTCTAGCTTTTGTATTATCTTATATATATAAAATATATACAAGGTATTTTATATATTGCTTGGCGTTCTCCTGTATCCAATTGAATGATAAGAGAAATCTTGAAAGCCGTGTCACTCAAAACTATGTGGAGATAGGTGAGAGAGAGACAAGAAATATCTGTCTTCCTAATCTTCTTTGTATTAGACAAAGTTGTAACTTAAAAAATAAATGTTGGAAGCAATCGGATTGAGACGTACTAAATTGAAAAGACTAAGCTTGGAAACAAATGTCTTAAAATTTAAGCTGCCGCCGCCGCCACGATCGGTAAAAGGACACAGAAGACCAAGAAAAAGTGCACTGCTTATCGGAATCAGTTACAAGGAGCAGTGGAAGTACAGGCTCAAAGGAACTGTCAATGATGTCGAGAATATGAAGAATGTTTTAATCGATACATATGGATTTCTGGATTCTAACATTCTCGTTCTTACAGGTATACTAATTTTTTTTTTTTAAATTTTATTTATTATTTTTCATTTCTTTAGAATCCATTTTGTAGTGAAATTTACTATTTGGATTTGAATGCTCATTGGTTTTTAGTGCAATTAATTAATTATTATTACAAGATTAGACTGATTAATTACTTGCAGAAGAGAAAGAAACAGATTTAATTCCGACAAAGGAAAATATTCAGAAATCCTTAAAATGGCTGGTGGAGGATTGCCGGGCAGGTGACTCTCTGGTGTTTTACTTCTCCGGCCATGGATTACGACAACCGGATTTTAACAGTGATGAATATGATGGGTTTGATGAAACTATATGCCCAGTTGATTTCATGGAAAAAGGATTGATTCTTGATAATGAAATAAATTCCACAATTGTTTGGCCACTCCCAGGAGGTGTTACTCTTCATGCAATTGTTGATGCTTGTCATAGTGGAACCATCCTTGATCTCGATTATTTCTACAACACAGAAAAGTAAGTTTCACTTTTTTCATAGATGAGAAATTGAAAGAAAGGGCAATTATTTGAATTTTACATTAAAAAAATAATTATTTAGCAAATTTTTTTTTGTTAAAATTTTTATGATTAGAAGTAAAAATAACATTATTTATATAATATTTTCCATGAATGCTAAAACAAGCCTACAGTAACTGGTACTAATTTTATTGAAAGTTTATAATGTCATAGGCGAAAGATTAAAAAATTCATAAATAAATTTTATGTCATGTTTAGTATTTGTCAGGAGCTCAAAATTTAAACTCTATTTGACAACTCTATTCACTCTTGAAAATTTTGATGTTATCCTCATATGTATTGTGGATTTAAAATGCAAAGCTGCTGCATTGAAACAGGAAGATATGGGAAGATAATAGGCCTCCATCTGGTTATAGGAAACATACAAATGGTGGATTGGCAATTTCTATCAGTGCTTGTGAAAATAATCAAATGGCAGCCGATACCACAGTAAGAGATCTATATATGCACTTCATGGCATTCTCTCATTCTTCATATTCAATGCTCTCTGTAATTGAAAATGTTAATCATGTTAAACTTTTTTCTCCAAGCATATATATAATCCTAAATTCTATATTATATTAATCTTATTTGTTTAAAAATTTGTTTAGTGCTGGGTACTTTAATTAATCGGTTTCCCCACTTTCTTTATCAATATGCATAGAGAATGAGGGGTTCCGAGCTCAAATATGCATTTATCATTATGCTGAGCATTTTCATTGAAAATTATGAAAAGAAAATTTATTTTGATTGTATAATCGACATTACCCTCTGGACTATTTTAATTAGTCATATTCTTTAATGTATGACTTTGCAGGCTTTCTTAGGAAAGGGAATGAATGGTGCCCTGACTAATATTTTGATAGAAATTTTGAGGAAATACCCAGGACCAACATATGGTTTCCTAATTAACATGATCCATGAGATCATTGAAGTTAATAGCAGTGGATGTTGTCTTTCAAGGGTCATAAAATCAAACCTATTACAGGTTAACTTATTACCAATAAAGTCAATTAGTACAAGGGTTCTATTTTTGCTATTAATTTGATGCATATTTATATGATTCTGATATAGTATTTGATGTGTGCAGAAGCCTCTCCTTTCAGCTTCCGAACCATTTGATGTGATGAGGAAACAATTTATTTTATAATTATTAAAAGCATCGAATCATCAAGGGGAGAATTTCAAATCAACAGTAATATTTGTTTATTGATACTAATAGAGGGATGTAAATGGAGCGAGCCAAGTAGGACTTTAATAGCTCAGGCTTGGTTCATCATTTTTCTTTCAAGCTCAAACTTGGCTTAAGCTCATCACGAGTTTTAAAATAATGGCTCAAACTTGTGACGGATTTTAAGTTTATTTGCATTGTAAACGAGCCGATGTCAAATTTTAATGGCAAAAAACTTCAAGCTGTTAAAAAGGAAAAAAAATTGATATATTAAAAAACAAAGAAAATAATGCTTGGACTAACGAGAAACTTTGAATAGAGGAGGAAGAATAAGGAATTTGTGACTTGAATCAAGCTTTTATAATCTTAATTGATATTTGATATTGGCGAGCGCATTTTTTTAGGCAATTTTTGGCACATCCAATTAAATGACAAGATATGACAGGTAGCTAAATAAATTTGAGTTTGGATAAACAAGTTCTGGTTTTAGATGGGTCACCTCATTAATAACACAGAAAAATTAGGTTTAAACTGTTGATATGTCTAACAGGTAACACACAGAAGCAAAAAGAAATATATTTGTGCTTTCAAACAAAAATTATGTTTAAACAGTTTGATGTAGAGGAGATTGTGCTTTCAAACAAAAAATAGCAAAATAATAATAATAATAATAATAATAAGAAATATATATTGCGAAAATTGAAACCGGATTAGAGCAAAACCGCAGCTAATAAATTGAGAAGATTATTTTGACATACAGATTTTATGTGGAAAACCCCCAAATAAATTAGGGTAAAAATCACGGGTAAGGATAGAAAAATTTCACTATAAGAAATAATAGGAGTTACAATATTCTCTCTAAATTACAAGGAGATAACAATAAAAATCTCTCTTGAAAATAGGAAAAACACACACTAAATATTTTTATTTAACTCTCTAATATTTTTCTCATGCTAAAAACTCTCTCAATTTGAAATTTTGGGATGTATAAATAAGGGGGAGAGGGAGCCCTTATATAGGCTCCCAACCCAATGGAACACAACTTGCAAAATGCAAGCTGTGTTTCATTTGTCAAATATGGAGGCACAAAGTCGGTGCCTCCATATTTGAATTGTAACTTCAACAATCTCCCACTTGAAGATTTGATTGAGAATCAATCAATCTTCACACTATTCTTTCTTCCTTGCCATTCCCTGTTGCTCATGTTTTTGTTAGGCCGCCAGAGGATCGACACCAAATAAACTTGTCAGTATTGATTGCCTTTGTCATAAAATCTGCCAGCTTCTCTTTCGTATTAATTTTCTGCATATCCACTGTTCCTTCTTCCACTTTCTCATGAACGAAGTGGTATTGAACTCGAATGTGCTTTGTCTTTGAATGAAAAGCTGGATTCCTTGCAAGATGCAAGGACTCTGACTGTCACAAAACAAAGAAATCTTCTCCTGTTTGTGCCCGAGTTCTTCCATTATCATTTTCAACCAGATTGCTTCTTTACTGGCTTGTGTGGCTACTATATACTTTGCTTCTGTTGTTGATGTAGCCATAACTGACTACAGTTTTGAAACCCAGCTTACTGCTCCTCCAGCAAGAGTAAACACATAACATGTAGTGGATTTGCTTTTGTCCAAATCACTTGCATAATCTGAGTCAACATACCCTCTGACAGTAAAGTCTAATCTTCCATAATATAATGCAACATTTTCGATCCCCTTAATGTATCTTAGGACCCTTTTCACAACATTCCAATGCTCTCTACCAGGATTCACCATGTATCTACTAACCACTCCCACTGCATGTGCAATGTCTGGTATTGTATAAATCATAGCGAACATTAAACTTCCCACTGCTGATGCATACGGTACTCGAGACATCTTCATCCTCTCTGCTTCACTGTTAGGACTCATCTTGGAGGATAACTTGAAATTAACAGGAAGTGGGGTAGAAATTGGCTTACAATCTTGCATGTTAAAGCGTCGCAAGATCTTCTTCAAATAATTCTTTTGAGAAAGCCAAATCTGCCTATTATTTCTGTCTTGGTGAATTTGCATCCCTAGAATCTTGTTTGCCGGTCCCAAGTCCCTCATTTCAAACTCCCTAGCCAATTGAGCCTTCAAATCTTTGACATGATCTTTGTTGGGGCCTGCTACCAACATGTCATCTACATACAATAGCAAGATGATAAAATCATTTCCACCAAACCTCTTGAAATATGCACAAGGGTCTATATTAAGTCTGTTGTATCCAAGGCTCATGATAAAGGAATCAAATCTATTATACCAACACCTCGGCGCCTGTTTGAGACCATACAGAGATTTGTTCAACCTGCAAACCAAGTTCTCCTTTTCTTTTTCTTCAAAACCTTCTGGTTGAAGCATATATATTTCTTCTTCAAGATCTCTATGAAGAAATGCAGTTTTTACATCTAACTGCTCTAAATGTAAGTCAAGAGTAGCACACATTGCCAGAACTACTTAGACTGTATTAAGTCGAACCACAGGGGAAAATATTTCATTAAGGTCAATCCCTTCTTTTTGAGCATACCCTTTTACAACCAGTTTTGCACGATACTGCTCCACTTAATCATCACTATTTCGTTTGATCTTGAAGACCCATCTATTGTCACTAGGCCTTTTTCCTTGTGGTAACTGCACAAGCTCCCAAGTCTTGTTCTTATGAAGAGCTTTCATTTCCTCCTGCATTGCTGCCATCCACTGAGATGAGATGCATCTGAACTATTCATTGCTTCTTGGAGAGTTGATGGTTCTCCTTCCTCTATTAGAAGATAGTATGCAATATTACTTTCCATAAAATAATCAGACTGCTAGGCTGGTGTTTTTCTTTCACTAGTTGACCATCGAACTTCTGTAGTTTCAGACTCAACTGGTTCTCGTTCTTCAATTTCTGGTATTACTTTAGAAAAATCCTTTGAATCGGACTTTTTTTTCCACCTGTACCATTTTAGTTTCTGGACCTTCATTTGAACTGCTACTATCACCTTTCTCTTGCAGTTTCCCTTCTGCAAATATCACATCCCTGCTGATGACGACCTTATGGGTAGTGGGATCCCATAGACGATACCCCTTTACTCCATCAGCATAACCCAGAAATATGCATTTTTTGGATTTTGGATCTAACTTTATAGTTTTTTAAGTGTTGTACATCATGCACACAGGACTTTCAAATACATGTAGGTTTGAATAATCAGCAGGCTTTCCCGTTCACATTTCCATCGGTGTTTTCAACTCAATTGCAGTTGATGGTGACTGATTGATCACATAACAGGCGGTGTTGACTGCTTCTGCCCAAAATATTTTTTCTAGACCAGCAGCTCCCAATATGGCTCTTGTTCTTTCTAACAGGGTTCTGTTCATCCGCTTTGCCACTTCATTTTGTTAAGGAGTGTATGCCATAGTAAATTATCTCTTAATGCCTTCTTGATTACAGAACTCAGCAAACTCATTGCTGGTATATTCTCCTCCATTATCTGTCCTCAAACACTTGATCTTTTTCCTAGATTCAAGTTCTACTTGTGCTTTGAATGCTTTGAAAACTGAAAACACATCTCCCTTCCCCTTGATAAGAAATACCCAACATCTCCTGGAATAATCATCTATGAAAGACACAAAGTACTTCGCTCCTCCCAGGGATGTAACTGGTGCTTGCCATACATTAGAGTAAACTAATTCTAGAACTTTCTTGCTTCTAGAATTTGATGTGTTGAATTTTAACTTGTGCTGCTTGCTTGTCACACAATACTCACAAAAATGTAAGAACACCTTAGTAAGTCCCGGAAGTAGATTCTGTTCCATAAGAATTTTCATTCCCCGCTCAAACATATGCCCAAGTTTCTGATGCCACACTGTTGTAGAACTTTCAGTTGAATTACTTGAAGCAACAGATGCTTCTTCTTCTTGTAGAGTCTCTCCCATCAGTATATACAATTTTGCAGCCATTTTCTATCCTTTCATAAGTACAAGCGCGCCACAGATTATTTTCTTAATCCCATTTTAGGTTTCGATCCTACACCCAAGATCATCTAGTTGTCTTTCAGACAACAAATTTTTCTGCGAGCCCTCCACATGTCGCACATTTTGAATAGTACGAATTGTACCATCATACATCTTCAACTTGATGGTTCCAATACCGACAATCTTCAAGGCATGATTATTTACCATGTATACAGATCCTCCTGAGATAGGTTCATAATGATGGAACCACTCTCTCTGAGAGGTCATATGAAATTAGGCTCCAGAGTCAATGAGCCATACATCAGCAAATCTTTTTCTGCCTTCCGAAGTCGTCGCTGCTTCACAATACAAAACTTCACCTTCATTTGAGGTAGATGCTATATTTCCCTAAGGATTATATTGTAATAATTTAGAATTTTGGAGTGTATTGGGCATAACGTCATAATCATGCATTGATCATGCATCGCACTGCATTGCATTGTGTGTGACATTGACTTTGAGTTATTGATTGATTTTTGAGATAATGATTTTTGAGATATTTATTGAGTCTTGTTTATTGAGATGAGGATTAATGAGTTTTGAATAATTTGATTATTGAACTTTGGTTTTGGTTTTCATTGATAATTTTGGGTTATTGAATTGGCTGATTGAGTTTTGGGATATTGAATCATGGTTCATTGAGTTATGGTTCATTGAGTTTGATTTTGATATTGGTTTATTGAGTTGATGAGTCGAGATACTTATCACTGGTTTGAACTTCGATATGTTGATAATGGATTGATTGATTGAGCGTTATTTGTTATTTGATTTTGGAATAAGTGAGTATTGGAAACTTGATGTTGATTGGTGACGTTGGTTTTGAAAAATGTTTGAGAATTGATATTTGTCACATAACAGATTTTAAAAGGAGCAAAGCTGGAACTGTTGTTAGTGCTTAGTATTGTGCGGTTATGGCCTGATCAACCATAACAACACATGCTAAGTGACTAAACTTTCCGGCTTTGTGGGTAACCAAAGAAGTGGGAATTGTTGTGTTAGTAGATTTAATTTTTTGAGAATTTCGAGGACGAAATTCATTAAAGTGGGATAGATTGTGAGACCTTTGATTTGTTGGTTAGGTCAAATTGGTAATTTGAGCATTTTATGCCTACCTTGGTCATTAATTGTGTGTATATACATATATAAGTATATATATATAATAATATTAGTGAATAAGGGATATGAAAATAAATATTTATTTAATAATGAGGCTAATGCTAATAATAATATTATTATTGTTAATTATAATGCGGAGCAGTTATTTGTGGGCAGAGGAGTTGGAGTTGAAATAGAAATTGGGGTGGTTTCGAAACTGTCAAAAAAAAAAAAAAGGGAAATTGTGTATGGATGGTTTCGGTGAGAAGAGCAAGGAGAAGGGAAGAGTTATTTGTGAGGTTGAAAGTGAGAAGGGAACTGATTATTGTTTGGGTTGATTTCTGTGTAAAAGTGGGAGAGAGAGGGTGATTGATTGGGTGGTTTCCATTGGAAGGCGTGAACCGAAGAAGAAAAGGGAGGCAAGGTCTGATGGTGGGACCCGCAGCGGCAGGGAAAAGGGTGAAGGTGGGACCCGCGCCGGCAGAGAAGGGCCAGGCTCGGGCTGACTGGGCAGGCTTGGTGCTGAGTTGTTGGACGTCGATTGGAGCACGCTGGTTTGGTGGTCAGGTTCGGTTTGGGGACCGGATTGTGCAGAGGTAAATCTTAGGTGCCTTTTGGGAATTTGTCGATTAAATGTGGTTTGATGGCATTTTTAATTCAATTTGGTTCCTAAAGTTCCTGATATCTTAAGTTTAGGCCCCTGGAATTAAATTTATTAGTTGTATAATTATTTTTAGTTGCTGGATTTTTAGTTGGTGTTGGTGTAAAATGTTGAAGGTGCTGGGATTTGGTGTTTTAAATGCTGCATTTAGTTAATTGAGTACTTGATTAAGTGAACATTTAAATTATCTAATGTGTAAATGGATTTATGATTGATATTGACATCGAATAAACTATGCGTCGCTAGTTTGAGACTATTGCTCGACCTGTTTTGACGTTGATAGAAGAGCGGGCTCAATTTTAATAATTGTTAGTTGCAGATAAATTATTTATGAAAATATCAGCAATAGTAACACAGGTTATTGGACGTTTTAATTTAAATAATTTTCTATCGCAGTCAATTTATTTAATATCTATTAGCGCTATTGTTTTATATGCTATTTAGTGTAATGTTTTATTTTGGATATTAGCGTTTAGGAGGGCGGTTAGGATTAAACAATTTCTTGAGATTCCAATGAATTTAATTATAAGTTAAGGGTGTATATATATATTGTTTAAAATTATTCGATTTAAATAGTTTGACATTGGAACTAGAATTGTTTGTGTTAAGTGTTTATTGCATTGATTAATTTTTACATAATTCCTGGACAATGTGAACGAATAATCATTGCATGTGCGATATACATATCATGCATACATATCATTCGTCATTGGTTGGGATTGTAGATTGATTTAGCTGGCTGTGTTATTTCGAACTTTCGTAGGCGATAATCAGGCTGGTGCTCAGGGTCAGTAGGTCAGGGGTGATTTGGATTTGCTCTGCAAATAGGTAAGTTCATGGGTGTGATTGCTTTACTTGTGGTGTGCTAATTGATAACTAAAATAATATATATATATTATAAAGCCCTTCTCTATATATATATATTCTTTCTTATTTCACTAGAACTATTCTTTCGCACCCAGACCTGCATATGCTTAGGAGACAGAGAATCTTGTGTGTGATTGAACAAATGCCTTGTTGTTAGATATTTGTGATTGATATTTAATTGTGTTTGTGATGGTGTGTCATACGGGGATGGAGGGATTGATTGAGGAACTCATTGACTATTGAACATTGAGGCTTAGTGCCTAATTATTGACATTGCTATTGATTATTGTTATTGACTATTGAAATCATTGTATTATTGTTATTGAGGAGGAATAAGGGAAGAAGTGTTATTGATATACATAAGGCCCCGACACACCATCTTGTTTGTGTTGTTTGGGATTGAATTTTTATTGCTATCTATAGATTGTTTACTGTAGTGATTCTCTGCCACATATGAGCTTACTGAGCGTCTATATAATGCTCACACCCCTATAGACTGTCTTTTTGCAGGTTAATCGCTGTTAGCGGTTGTTTCTTCCTTCGAGCGTATTTCTCTAAGGTTTAAACTTCGGCATTCTTTTTCATTGCTTCCGCTTTTAGAGATTTCCAGATATTTAGTTTGGGCGGACTGAGTCCGAACCCTTTTTCTGTAATAAACATAGACTATTGAACTGTTGTTTTCAGTGTTTCCTCATTGTTGCTTGAGACTTTTAGATTGAGAATTTATATTGGAACTATTGAATCGGGTTATTGCATTTAGAAATTTTGTTTAGATTTAACGGCTTGTGTGGATAGACTTCGGTCTAGCTGCACGCCGGTCGCGATCCCAGTTTGGGTCGTGACACTGAAATT
Source organism: Reutealis trisperma (assembly GCA_947687605.1). Classification (NCBI taxonomy): domain Eukaryota; kingdom Viridiplantae; phylum Streptophyta; class Magnoliopsida; order Malpighiales; family Euphorbiaceae; genus Reutealis; species Reutealis trisperma. The sequence continues at coordinate 5,503,400 of CANTUT010000012.1, read as the reverse complement.
TTTATTTAAACTCCAACAATCCTTCTTCAGGTGACCCTTCTTGCCACAATGGTAGCACTTCATATTCTTCTTCCTTCTTGATTTGGACCTACCATGATTTTGGCTCCCACTTGAGCCATGTTCCATTGATCTCCCTCTCATTACCGTTAGCGCCTCCGTTTGCTGCGAACTGGCTAATTTGTCTTCCTTATTTTTGCGCCGATTTTCTTCTTCCAGAATAGCAGCTGCAATATTATCGAAGACTAGATTGTCTATATTGTTTGTCAGATTGATGATGAGTTGATCCTATAAATCTGGTAGACTTTGAAGCAGAAGTTCAGCACACTCTTGTGACTTTATTTTATAACTCAGTGATGTGAGTTGAGAAAACAGAGTATTCAAGGTGTTAATGTGCTCCGTCACTGAAGTAGATTCTGACATCCGTAGAGTGTACAATTTCCTCTTAAGAAAAATCTTATTGTGGAGTGACTTGGCCTCGTATAATTTTTCGAGATGATCCCAAATCTCTTTTGCTGTTTTCTTTTCCTCTATGCTAGACAATATCTCATCTGCAACTGCCAGATGAAGATTTGCAACAGCATTCCTATCTATCTCATTCCATTTGTTGTTATCTATGATTTCTGCCGGCCTATTGCTAATGGCCCCTAGGCAATTATCTTTTCTCAATATAGCCTTCATCTTCAATTTTCACAGTGAGAAATTTCTCCCGTTAAACTTTTCAATCTCAAATTTTGCTATCATTGCTTCTATCACAGTCTGCTTTTAAGCAAATATCTGCTCCCACTATTTCACGTGAATAATAACCGTACGTATGAACAGTATCTCCATACAAGTGAATAGCACCCGTATGTATGAACAGTATCCGTATGCTATAGTATTCTGCTACAGTGTATGAACAATATCCGTTAGCTATAATATTCTGCTATAGTGCTGCTATAGTATTTTGCTACAGTGCTAAATAGTACCATGCAACAATTTGTAAACTCACTGTTTTACTATTCATTGAAATTCTAATTTTACAACCGTTTTCGAAACGGATTGCACTAGAAAATTTATCGTATTTTTCTCTTCCGTGCAGTATATTTCTTTTTTCAAAATATGAAACTACCCGAAACAGCAACTATGCAACAGTCCCAATAAATTTTTTTCTAATGTGGAAGATCAGTCTATACTGCAACCACAGAGCATACTAAGAATATTAATAGGATCACCACCAATTACTCTGATACTACTTGTTGCAAAAATTGACACCGGATTAGAGCAAAATCACAGCTAATAAATTGAGAAGATTATTTTGACACACAGATTTTACATGGAAAACCTCCAAACAAATTAGGGTAAAAACTACGGGCAAAAATAGAAGAATTTCACTATAAGAAATAATAAGAGTTACAACATTCTTTCTAAATCACAAAGAGATGACAATAATAATCTCTTTTGAAAATAGGAGAAACACACACTAAATATTTTTATTTAACTCTAATAATTTTCTCATGCTAAAAACTCTCTCAATTTGAGATTTTGGGATGTATAAATGGGGGGGTATAGACTCCCAATCCAATGGAACATAGCTTGCAAAATGCAAACTGTGTTTCATTTGTCAAATATGGAGGCACAAAGTCGGTGCCTCCATATTTGAATTGTAACTTCAACAATATATTTGTTGCCAGTTAAATTCACAGAAGCAATTTTTCTTGATGGAATGCGCGTTTTTTGTGCGTTAATTTATGTGAGTTACTAACTGTATAATTAAGGGTATATAGTTTCATTTTAACAAGTTTAAGTGTTAAAATGATTACTTTTGAAGTATAGGGGTTAAAATAATCAGTGGTACTAAGTTTGGAAAGGAAAATAAACATTAAGCCTACTACTAAACTAAAACCACATGTTGATAATTCAACCTCAATTTTTATATTTAAACTAAGCAATAAAGGTTTTTAATTTCTTTTTATTGTTGTGGTTATTGGTTTTTTAATTTCAAATACCAAATAATAAAAATAAATATATTTAAAACTGAATATTTCTTTTAGAATTGATAAACAAAAAAAAAAAAAAAAACTACTACAACAACAAAAATACCAAAAGGTTCATCAGCACATTTCACTGCTTCTGTTCTCTTTTGCATGGTTTTGTGCCATTGGTGGACTGTGCCTCCCACTTCTTTCACAGTAATTCTCGGGACTATTTGAAAGACTAAAAAAATAAAGAAATAGGAAGAGTATATTTTAAATTATTTAAAAATTAAATTGATTTAATTAATTGAATTTCTAAATAATAAACTCTCCCTGCATGTTTCTAGATTAAAAAAATATATATTAATCTTTTAATTAGTTAATGAAATTTGTTATATATTAGCGTAGAGGAAAAGCATTCTAAGATGCTCTGTGGATTGTCCATCAACGAATAAAGGAGTAGAGTAAGTCTTGATTCTCCATTAAAAAAAAAAAAAATTCCTATATCCACCACATGTCATACATAAACTAATTAACAATAGTGTTGATACATCACTGGAGTTAATTATAATGCTGATTTAATAAGAATAAGATATGTTAATAAATAATATCATATCATTCAAATACAATTAATAACATAATTAATTAATTGATATGATTTATTTTTATTAAATTAATTTATAGGAGATATGACATCATATCTTACTTTTATTCGATTAGATTATACATAAAATGGCAAGCATCGTATCTAGGAATTTCACTGTAGTAGGATTGGGGTGCATATATCTTTACAGCCCATAAATTAAAAGTAAATATGGACATAACTAAACAATCAAGAATATATTCGATCTATTTAGATAGCATCCACAAGATAGTTTCTAAATTTAGTGATCTAAATATGGATATTTTATATATTACCTGGCATTCTCCTGTATCCAAATTTCCTGACAAGAGAAATCTTGAAAGCCATATCACCCAAAACTATGTATAGATAGGTGAGACTCACCTCATATGATGAGAGACGGACAAGAAATCTGTCTTTCTAATCTTCTTTGTATTTGACAAAGTTATTATTAAAAAAATAAATGTTGGAAGCAATCGGCTTGAGACGTACTAAACTGAAAAGACTAAGCTTGAATACAAATGTCATACAAATTCAGCCGCCGCTGCCGCCGCCACTACCAGGCCACGAAATTACCAGTAGCAAAGTGCAAAGCAAAGGTGTTGCTAGGGATAATGCAGATAGAAATAGTGCTAGTTCTAGTTCAGGAAATAATATTTGCAGCAGATACCAACAAAAATTTCCAAAAAATGTCAAAGAAAATTACCAATGTTCATTACGCGGGCTTGGTAGTTCTATTCCGAGTTCATCCTCCAATGATGGAAATAGCAGAGTTTGTTGTATTGTCGAAAAGTTTAAGAATTATGATCATCAAGAAAGTGATGAGTCTTCATTGAATTATAATCCTTCTCCATTGGAGCCATCTTATCGATCCAGCCTAACACCGAGAAAACGTGCAGTGCTTATAGGAGTGACTTACAAGAGATCGAAGTACGAACTTAAGGAAACTGTCAATTATGTGAAGAATATGAGGAATTTGTTGATCGATGATTTCAGTTTCTGTCCACAGAACATCCTCGTGCTTACAGGTATTTGAATTTCAAAAGAATATTCATTTACAACCATGACACAAATGAGTTTATTTAAATAGCTAATTATTTGAAATAATCAATTACTCCATCCTTTTTATAATAATAGTTGTTTTAAAAAAAATATTTTAAATTAATTTTCATTTTAAGAGTTTTAAGCAGTATTTATTACCTTTTTTTTTTCAATTTTATCCTTATTTTAAACTCTATTTTCTCTTCTACTTTTTATGCAACTTTTTATACAATATATATTATCTTTAATAATAAAATAATAATATTTTTGTCAATTTCAATAAAAATTGAAGTTGTTTAATATCTATCTCAATATATGTTTAACTTTCTTAAAAAACTATTATTATAAAACGAAGGGAGAGTATTTAGAATTTAGCATGGTATTTTTTTTAGATGATTTTGTACTCTCTAATTTAAATTTACATCCATGTCAATTGAATACCTATTCAAATCAATTCTAAAACTTGTGAAATTTATTTGTATTAAATAAACTCTTAATGAAAATTAGTTAGTGCAGAAGCCGAGCCAGACCCACAACTGATCCCAACAAAGAAAAATATAGAGACATCCTTAAAATGGCTTGTGGAGGATTGCTGGGCAGGTGACTCTCTGGTGTTTTACTTCTCCGGCCATGGATTGCAACAACCGGATTTTAACAGGGATGAACGTGATGGGTTTGGTGAAATTATATGCCCAGTTGATTTCATGGAAAAAGGAATGATTCTTGATAATGAAATAAATTCCACAATAGTTCGGCCACTCCCAAAAGGTGTTACTCTTCATGCAATTGTTGATGCTTGTCATAGTGGAACCATCCTTGATCTTGCTTATGTCTATAACAGAGAATTGTAAGTTACACTTTTTTTATAGATGAGAAATTGAAAATTTGATGTTATGATCATGTATATTGTGGATTAATAATGCCAAGCTCATGCATTGAGACAGGAAGATATGGGAAGATAACAGTTCTCCATATGGTCCTAGGAAACATACAAATGGTGGATTGGCAATTTCTATCAGTGCTTGTCATGAAGATAATCAAATGGCAGCCAATACCTCAGTAAGAGATCTATATATGCATTCTCGTTCTTCACATTCAATACTCTATAACTGAAAAATGTTAATTATGTTGAAGTTTTTTTCCCAAGCATGGTGTTTGTTACGATTACTTTGTTAAAAATCAAAGTAACTTTATTTTATTTTACGAAAAAAAATTCTTTTATAAAAAATTGAAATCTTTTTATATTTTTTGTAAATTTAATTATTTTTTGTAATTTTTTCGGTTGAAAAAAAAATTTCAATTTTATGAAAATATGATTTATTTTATCCAAAATAATAAATTTATGAAAAAATTTTTAAATTAATAAAAAAATAATTTCATTAATTAATTTTACAAATTATCGAAATAATTATATTAATTAACTTTATGAAATTAATGAAATGAAATAAAATTAATGAATTTATTTTTTCATTAATTTATGAACTTATTCTTAAAATTATTGTTTTGCACAAAATAACTCATTTTTCATAAAATTAAATTTTTTGCAATTAATAAGAATTACAGAAAAATAGTTTTACTTATTAAAAAATATAACATAATTGTGATTTTTTGTAGCAAAGTTAGTTTTTTATAATTATGAAATTATTTTTTATTAATTTATGAACTTTTTCATAATGTTATTATTTTATGCAAAATAAATTATATTTTCATAAAATTAAAAAATTTTTTACAATTAAAAAGAATTATAAAAAAAAATTGTGATTTTTTATAAAAGGGCTATTTTTTTCGTAATTACGAAATTATTCTTTTATTAATTTAGGAATATTTCATAAAACTATTATTTTATATAAAATAAATCATATTTTCATAAAATTAAAAATTTTTTCATAACTAAAAAGAATTATAAAAGATTAATTTAATTTATGAAAAAATATAAGAAAATTATGATTTTTTATAAAAGAGTCTTTTTTTTCGTAATAGTCAATAAAACAAAGCAAGTTTACTTTGATTTTAATAAGTAACCATAGAAAATACTATCCAATGATATATGTAATCCTAAATTCTTTATTCTAATTAATCATTTTCCCCACTTTCTTCAAGTATAGAGAATGATGGTTCCGAGCTCGAATATGCATTTATCAATATGTTGAGAATTTTTATGGAGAACTATGAAAGTCAAAATTATTTATTTATTTATTTATTTTTTGTATAATTCATATTACTCTCTAGACTATTAAATAGGTTTTAGGAAAACACATTTTCAAAAACTCGCTCAAAGAAAAAGAGTACTCAATCCATATTGTATACTGTATATCAAACACCACCCCTTGACATGAGTTAGAGTTAGAACTGACTAGCACGTGGCATGATAAAATACTGAGCCTATTTCAGTAAGCACATGTGAAATTTAAAAATTAACAATGGGCGATTCACATATCAGATACAAAAGAGTATAAATACATAACAGAGATTGAAAGCATAGATTAAAACAGCAGAGCACGAAGTGGATCTAGAATCGGATCTGACAGAGTGCGGACCGGGTTAAGCAGAGCGCGGATCAAGGTGCTGAATGGGTCGGGCAGAGTGCTTACATGAGCATCAAGAGCAGAATCTTCTAGTAGCACATGGCGGCGTGTTTAGCGTCCAATGAAGCTTTGGCATGTTGCGTTGGGTTCGTCAGAAAAAGAGGAATAAAATGTGTATATAGACTGCCGATTACTCACCAGAAATCTGGCCAAAAAACTGACAAAATTATTTTCTGTGCACATCAAAATTTCATACCATAATTTTTTTTACAAGAATAGAAGAAAATTTCAAAGAAAATTTTAATAGGACTCTAATACCATGTCAAATAGGCTTGGATACAACTCTTGCCTAAAAGCTAGTTCAAAAAAAAAATGTGTCCAATCCATACTATATACATTATAGCAAATCAATAATTTAGCGATGTGGGATAATTGTAACATGAATTATTTTAATTGGTGTATATTCTTTGATATATAACTTTGCAGGCTTTATCAAGAAAGGGAATGAATTGTTATGGCCCAAACCACCTAACAAAGGGATAAAGGGGAGCCAAATACTGAAGAGATTATCATCATGGGCTTTAATGAGTGACATACTCATAGGCTTGACACCACACTCCAACCCAAAACCTTAAGGCAATGGGTTTATGGGTTCTTCCCACTTATAAATCACTCACTAAGTCCATCTCTTTCCAATGTGGGATTTCATTCACACTTGATATCCCAACAATCTCCCCCTCAAGTGTGAGCTTCCACATTGGACCGGCTCTCCCCCTGGAGCGGAATTCCCGGAGTGTACAATCATTTTTACTCCAAGAGTCACGCTGCAAGCCATCACGTGTACCACTCTTTTCCCGAGCCCACACCTCCATCACCGTCTCCATATCCGTCCCTAGCCGAACCATCGGCTCTGATACCACTGTTATGGCCCAAACCACCTAACAAAGGGACACCGGGGAGCCAAATACTGAAGAGATTATCATCATGGGCTTTAATGAGTGACATACTCATGGGCTTGACACCACACTCCAACCCAAAACCTTAAGGCAATGGGTTTATGGGTCCTTCCCACTTATAAATCACTCACTAAGTCCATCTCTTTCCAATGTGGGATTTCATTCACACTTGATATCCCAACATGAATGGTGCTCTGACTAATATTTTGATAGATATTGTGAGGAAATACCCAGGACAAACATATGGTGACCTAATTGACCTGATGCAGGAGACCATTGACGAAGTTAATAATAGTGGATCCTTTTTTTCAAGGGTCATAAGATCAATGTTACACAGCAACTTATTACAGGTTAGCTTCTATCTATTATTCATATAACCGTAAATTCATACTCAAGTTCTAAATTTGCCAATTTTAGCTGGCGTCAATTAAGCATTCCAATTTAGCGTGTTCTATATTGAGTTCGTTTATTTTTCAATTTAAATTTAAATAATTTTTATTGATACTTTTTTTTTTGGGTGAAATAATTAAACCCACTTGGTTAATTTAATTTTATAGTCAATGGATCAAGTTAATTTGAAGGACCAATATTTGATTCTTGGAGTAGAACAAGAAAGATAATTTTGAATTCACACGTCTGAATAGAAAGACGTGCCTTGAATGCACAAGAAATTAAAAAAAAAAAAAAAAAGGACAGATCTACTTAGGTCAATTAGTACAAGGGTTCAACCTTTCCCCCCTCAATTTATTTTTGCTATTAATTTGATACATATTTATATGATTCTGATATAGCATTTGATGTGTGCAGAAGCCTCTCCTTTCAGCTTCCGAACGATTTGATGTTATGAAAAAACATTTTATTTTGTAATTATTAAAAGCATCAAATCATCAAGGGGAGAATTTCAATTTTTTAAGTGACTTCAATCTAGGGATATAAATGACCGAATTGAGCCGAGCCAAACTTCAGTAGCTCGGACTTAGCTTGTCACTTTTTTCTCAAGCTCGAGCTCATCGTGAGCTTTAAAATGATGGCTCAGCCTCGGCTCACTTGTAATAATACCTTTCATAGGCTTGTTTGCATTGTAATGAAAGTGGAAAGTGGTTAATAAGGTTCAACTATTTATTATCTTTATAATTTAGGTTAACTGTTTTAGGTTGGAGATAGCCATAAAACAGTAGGTTATTTGGAGTCAATTCTGAGCTTGCTATTACGTAAGCCATAAAACAGTAGGTTATTTGGAGTCAATTCTGCGCTTGCTATTACATAAACTCAACTAATTATAGGTCCAATTATTAAATGAAAATTGAATTGAATGGATTAATATATCCTGGGCCCAAATTAATTAATATTTAACAAGCTCAGCACTCACTTCATTTGTCTCTTGGATGATAATAAGGATATATGGTATACAAAGTCTGTGAAAATGCAAGACTGAAAATAACAAATGCAACAGTAAGAGAAAGTATAGGACACCGATTATGCACATAGGTATGAACCACATAACCACGCAACTTATTCCATGGCTTCTGGCAATACAGATCAATCTTCTTGAGCGCTTCCCATAGGTCATTTTTCGGGTCAAGCGCTGTATCTTTGGCGAGCAAATGGAACATTTGAGCAACAGCAGAGTCACTTCCAATCGCATTTTCAATGATCCCTTTTCTTTGTAAAAGAGCAACATCACTTTTATGGACAATTATTGTGTCCATAAAATAGATATAGGAAGTCACCTCACTTCCTATCCCAGCATGGAAGCGTTCAAACGCCAATAGATTTAAAAATGTAGACTCAAAAGCATCATCTACAATTGCAACTGGAAGTTTTAGTACACCACCTTGGATTGAGATAGCTTTTATGCTTCTAGTTTTATCACTCTTCTCAAATTGGATCCCAGATTCGTCTAGATCTGTTGCAGACCGCGGTGCAATGGTTTCTCTTTCTTCGCGGTTTCTCTCCATCATTGATGGGTAACCATCAAGCAAGCTCTTCCGATATGCATCCAATATGTGTAAGCATTCTCCAAGGGGCGAAAAATCTTTGTTTGGGAAGAAGAAAGTGAATATAAGCCTATTGACAAATTCCTTATCCTGCGCATGACAAAAAAATAAAAAAAAATCGATTTTCTTTAGCACAAGTTTAATTTTTGGCCATTTGTATGGACAGTTGTGATTAACTGTAAGTAGCTGGTATTAACCAATATGAAAAATTTTCATAAAAATGTTAGGTATAGTGAGGTGCAACATGAACAGTATTACACCTTGCGATACCTGATAGGGCCTAGTTTAGAGAGGTTTAATCTTAACCTTATCAGTTTCAGCAGCAGCCAGCTTGTAAAGAACTTGCATTGGCAATTGATTTTCAAGCTTCAACATGTCACGCCCAATATATGTCATCATATTAAGCATTCCATGCTCACTAAGGATTGGATCATTGGAAGCATAGGAATTGTTTACTCTTCCTCTTTGAGTAGGAAATTGAAAGATTTCAAGCATGAAACAACCATCAAGAATCATCAATTGAAGGAACTTATTATCATCATTTTGCCACTTCTCATCAAGTTGATCATACGAGTCTTTTAAATCTTGCACAATTGTTTGTAACGATTGAAAAATGGATTCAATGGATAATTTATGAGTTGATCTCTGAAGAAAATGAAGGAGAGCTCTTTTCTTGTGCTCCTCCATCGGCTTCAAATATTCTTCTCCATAATGGTAAGGACCTAAGGAGACTACTTGAGGCTTGTAGGCTGTTTTGCATAAGTCACTTATGCAGACAGGTACTTTGTAGATAGAAAGTTTCTCCCAATGCTCCATTTCTTTAGAAGTATTCACATTCTTGAGATCTTCTTTAATTTCATGGAACCAATTTTCCATTTTGAAGATGCTAAATGCTTTAGTGGATAGAGAAAAGGGAATGAAATGATATGTGTAGGTGTTTAATGGATAAATTAATTAATTCAAGAACACATTAGACATGATAGAAAGAAAAGTTTGTTCTTTGATTTTTTTTTTTTTTTAAATTGCTATCTTCTTTTCTTGGAGGTAGAGAAAGGTTTGATCTTTGTCTGCTAAGAAAAAGCTTTTTCTTTATCTTTTTTCTAATGTTGTTTTTCTATTTTTAACTGGCTAATTAAAGAATAGATACAATGATGAACATCTTGGCAGAAAAGTTAATCCATATATATGCAATTTATAATTATAGAATCTTTGATGGCTTCATGATTATTATTTGGTATAATCAAAGGAACAAAAAAAAATTTGTTATAATGGTTTCAAAATTCTTGAATTTAGGGTGAAGTATCAACTTTTATTAAATTAGAGGGATTTTGAGCTGAGTAATAGGATAATGAATTAAAATATCACATTCTTTTAATTTTTATGATACTAAGTTGGCATAAAATTTTGTATGAAATCTAGATAATTAAGCTAAGTAAAATTTAGAGTATTTCACCCATTGATCTACTCACGAGCTTGGGAATTCATTTAGGCATGATTAAAAAAAATTTGACCTTTGGAAAATCTGACCCTATTAAAAATGGGAATATAACAAGGATATGCCATTTTAAAAATTAGTATCCATGTATGCTAGTTTTAAAAAATTTTACGAATATATACTACTTTTTGGACTGTGATAGGGATGGAATCACAAAACCAAAAGTCAAACTTTCAGTTTATATGATAAAAGCCACATGTATACAAAACAGAATGTTTAACATTTAGATTCTCTCTCCTCTGCTATATTCTCTATTTATTGATTGCTTTTAAGTGATTTTAAGTCACTTTGTAAGTAGAAAATTGAAACTTTAAGTTGTGGATTCTGCTCACCTGCCATATTTATGACTTTTTATTCCAGTTGTTAGATCACAAAAGATCTAACAACATGCCACCCTCCACCACCCTCAACCCCCACACCGCCATCTTATGCCCACTCCCTCAAAATTCTCTATATTTTTGCCTTCTTCAAAGCTCAACTGAAATTTTGGTTTTTTTTTTTTTAGCTTTTATTTAATTTATTTTAATATTGTGATTTGAAGTTATATTTTTTTTCAAGGTAATAATTTTTTTAAAAAATTATTAATTAAATATAGTTATAATTAGTTATGATCAATAATTATATATTATGATAAAAAATTATAATATTTATTGACAATTTGTTATTTTCATGTTAAAATAAAATTATTAGAAGACAATTTTAAACAAATTTGCTTCTTAAGAGGTAAGTGATTTAATTTTAATTTATTTAGTTAAATTTGTGTAGTAAATTTAATTTTTTTTATACTTATTCAATTTGTTTATTTTGTAAAATTTGAGATAGTTTGGATAGAGACAACGTATTTCGAGACAACCTCATCAACCTAGAAAGCTTAAGGGCATTGACTTACGTTTTGGAATAGGTGACTGGGTATGCACCATTAGCAATGGATTACAATATGGAATGATAGACGTTAGTAAATCTGTATAGATGTACCACGAGGCACACATTTACAATACCATTCTCAGTATATGAAATAGTATAAAAAGGTCACCATAAGATTTTTATCTCACAATGGTGGTTTGTTTAGCTCAATGGTTAGTTGTTGTTCCAGTAATATAAAAATTGCATTATGAAAATTTTTCCATGTTGTATCTAATTAATAATATATTATTTGCAAAAAAATACTGTGGAGAGAATCCGTATAACAGATGATGTTGGGACAATTCATCAAATCAATCAAACCATGTTTGATGCATTAGCCGAGGAGGAACGTATTGTAACGAGCCAACCTCCAAAGTCGAAGGGAGTTCCAAAGCATCATCAACTGAATGTAGATCCTAGTGAACAATGAGCTCGATGGTGTTCTAATCAGAGTGCAAACCAGAGGCACTTGATGAGTACATCTAATTTTTCTGATGTATTACGACTAGTAAAATTCCACCAATCTGATCAGTAGGATGCCATAGTTGATGATGATAGGTTTCAACCTGGCATATCAACTAAATTTGAGTTTGGTAGTTCATTAGGGGGCTCAACCACCTAATGTTACACATGATTTGCATGGACACTCCCAGTTCTTCACCCAATTCTCATAGTTCAGTTCATATGTGAAGCCTCCTTATGACCCTTTTGCAACTATACTATTTACACCAAACCCATATGTAGCAGCACCATCTTCTACATTCACACATTGGACGAGAGCACAATAGGGTGGAACTCTCACACAACAAATAGAATATTCTGGCGGGTTCTTCACTTCGATTGATATGATTGCACCAGCTTTTATCTTGTTTCCTATATCAAGACCTACTTTTACTCATTCTCCTATTCGATATCAGGTGGATAGACAAGAGCAGGATGCTACTGCAGAAGAAGAGCCTCCAGAAGTGCAACCTATAGTGGTTCAGCCAAGACATGCCCCACCATGTAGCCGTCGACCTTTGCCTTGTGAGACTGGAGGAGATCGATGTCATGTTCAAGGGAGACACAAAGGTCGTGGCCATTAGTTTTTTTTTTGAATAATTAATATAATATCTATTTGAATAGTTATATTTGCATATTTCATATCATTTTCCTAAGTTTTCATTGTAATATTTCTTCATTAAACAATACCGTCATTTGTTGAATCAATGATACCATATCGATTCAGGCAATACGTTTATGACAATTTGCATATATATGATAATTTAATATCATTACAATTAATTTAAAACAATTAAATTAATATATTAGTACAATTAATTTAATACAATCTATAACACCTATCAAATAACGTTATGATATTAATATTAAACATCATATCATATACCTTTTCAACAGACATTTCATCATCAAAAGCATATTTGTGATATCTAAGCATATTACTAAGCTCTGTATCATATAATATTATGCCGTTGACAGTATGCATATAATATACGAAATTTCAATTTTCGCATATTAAATATTTCTAAAATAGGCATTTTATAAGCATTTTAAATAAATTCAAATAAGTTGAAATAAATTTAAATTAATGATATTAATTTATCTTATTAAATTATATTTTTAACTTAACTTAAATTAGCATATTATACTTATTTAATAATATTATACATTATTAATATTATACAATTAAACATTATTTATTATCTTATTTTATAAATAATATATTAGTTATATAATATTTCTTAAAATTTATTATTGAAAAAATTGTATTTGTTTAGATTTTCCAAAATCCAAACAAAAATTTTAAAAAAATTATACATGATTTAAATAAATATAAAACTAATTAAATTATTATTTCACTTATTTCTTAATAATTGTTATTTCATAATAACAAATTTTATTTTAAAAAAAATCATCAAATCTATTAAAAATAAAAATGATATACATATATTATTATTTATAAAATAAAATTATTTCACCTAAATAATTAGTTCATATATTTGTAATTTCAAAAAACTATTAATTAAAAAAATATTGTAGAGAAAAAATTTTCCAATTAAAATTATAAACAACCACTTTTTAATATGAGAAATAAACTTATAATAAATATTTGCTTCAAAAAAAACTTATAATAAATATTAAAAAAATTACTTATCATAAATATTAAAAAAATTATTTATCATAAATATTTGCTTCAAAAACTTATAATAAATATTAAAAAAATTATTTACCTTCTTTACGCAAATTTCTTCAAAATTTCAAGTGATATTCTTAACTTAGTATGCAGATATAAGATGGAGCATTGCAGTATTAAAGGGCTTAGGCACACATAAACCGGATATTAGAGTTCCAGTTTTATGTCATGCAAGTGTCAAAAGAAACCGGATGTTTAACATCCAACTTGTCCATGTGTACAAAAGAAATCAAATGTCAAACATTCAGTTTTCTGCAAACTATCCATTTCTCGTCAATAGTTATTGTTTTGCACAAAATCGAAAGCTTTGTGATCCCCACTCCTACCATAGCCCAAAAGTAGCATATATGTATAAAAATTTTTAAAACCAATATATATGGATAATTAAGTTTTTAAAATTGCATATTCTTGTCATATCCCTTATTAAAATTTGCCTTTTACATGAGTCGGATTTAAAAATCATAGTTGTATACAGTTTGATCCAATCCAAATTATTCAATTAATAAAAAGATTAATTTTTTTTATATATATTTTTTATTTTTTAAGATTGAAGGAGAGACGAGGAGGAAAATAATAAAAGATTCAAGAAATGGATGCAATACACTCAAACTAGGAATCAAATAAATTGATAAAATATCGATGCACTAAAATGAAAAGAAATGCATCTGATTCTTTCTTCTTTATAAGGTGGCAGACAATAAAGAAATGAATCAGAACAAGAGGGGATCGACATAAAAATAACCATAGAAACTGAAACCTAATCAAGTATGATTCGACGATAGAATTGGATTTATGGGAATATATATATATATATATATATATATATATATATATATATATATATATATATATATATATATATATATATATATATATATATATATATATATATATATATATATATATATATATATATATATATATATATATATATATATATATATATATATGTATCTTACAGGGCAATCCTTTTACTCTTGAAAATCCAGAAAAGAACATACATGTGATGTGCCTTTTGGCATTTCTGATAAGGCTTTGATTTTTTTATACAATATGTAAGAAAGCAATGAAATGAATAATGATCTTCCAGTACAATGCCAAAAAAAAAAAAAAACACTTTTAGTTCAATAGTACTAAGTGATTTACATAACATAGAATGTTTGATAGCGTGTATTGGAATGTAGGTAAGGTTAATCATGTTCGAAATACTGAGAGGGTGGTCCAATAAGGTTTTTTCTTTTTTAGCATAGGACAGTTAGGATTCAAAATCGCCTATATTATAATAATTTTTTTTTTGAATTGGTTAATTTCAATATATGAATAGAAAATAAAATGAAGAGAAAAATAATAAGTAATTACACAAGAGATAATATTTATGTGGTTCGGCAATTTATCTATGTTTATAGGAGATTTTGGTTTTTTTTTTTTTTATTGAGAGAACTGATGATGACTACGTCGATCATATAACAATCTAGAGTTTAATTTTTTAAATAGCAACTAATTGCCACAAAATTACATAATTAGCCTTAATTTTTGAACAAAGTTGTACCATAGATTATTAGTTTTCAACGGATCACTCCTTTTCATCTCCATAATCATTCTCTTTGCTGAAATTTTAAGTGTAAACTGTTTTTCGATTATGAGCTATTATTTAATACTATTCTTACATAATTTTTAGAATATTATTGTCTGCGCTGTATTTTTTCACCTCATCAAATATATAATCAATGTTTGCATGTATCAATTTTAAAATTTGTTCATTAAAAATATTTGTTTGTCAAATTCTTTCGCACCTACTGGACTGCTAGGCTAAAATTGGATAACTTCTTCTTAGTGACTATACAATATTCTCATCCACCTTTTGCCAGCAGGGAAAGTTCAAAGCAAAATATTATATACCGACAAGAAAAAGTATTGATTTATTGGCTTAGGGATAAGTTCAAATCTATGCTCTCCACTTGGCATATTACCTTAGGTACACAAAATTTCAATTCTTATCCTAAACACTATATGTTCAGAAAATTTGTGTTATAATTTTAATTCCTAATTTTTTAATACAACTTGTGCCTTTGGATTACTTGTTAAAGTGATAGGACTGATCATATTTAATTTCATATTTGTAACAATTGAAAAGTAAATTCGATATATTTATTTATTTATGAAAAAGACAATTTTGCTTTGAGTACGAGCATTTTTTATTTTCATTTTTCAAAACAGCTAGCCGCAATAAAATAAAATAAAAATTAAATGATGTCTTATACAAATGAAATTGTTTTTCCAAACCAATTTTCATTTATTAGTGGTGTAAGGTTGTAATTTCATTTTGGTATTTTAATTTAATAGATGATTTTTCTCTATAGGTATATCAATGTCATATGATTTATTCTTTATGAAAAATTGAAAATCATATCTATTTGCTCAAAAAAATTCTTATCAAAATTAAATTATTATTGATCATATTTCGATTTGTTTCATTCAAATTGATTTCTTTTTTCAACTTGAATAGATCAAATTTTAGCAAGTATATGCTTTTCAAACATAGAATTAATCTAATTGAATTGAATTTGATATGTAATAAGTGTTATAAATTCTAAAGTATATAATTAAGCACTTGAATACTATACCTTATGCTTATTAAGATACTAATAACTATAGTTTATTTAAATGTTAAATCTAAAAATTAATATATATATATATATATATATATATATTAATTTTTAGATTTAACATTTAAATAAACTATAGTTATTAGTATCTTAATAAGCATAAGGTATAGTATTCAAGTGCTTAATTATATACTTTAGAATTTATAACACTTGAATACTATACCTTATGCTTATTAAGATACTAATAACTATAGTTTATTTAAATGTTAAATCTAAAAATTTATATATATATATATATATATATATATATATATATATATATATATATATATATATATATATATATATATATATATATTAAATGAGAATATTAATTTTAGCACTTCTTAATTAATTAGAAAATATATAAAACTCTATTAAATAAATTGAATATTAATCCACACAAGAGCAAAAGATAAAGCTTATAAATTATAATGTTCTTTTTTCATCTCATGAAATTTCCTTGAAGCTTGCCTACACAATTACACCCTTCTTTTATTATTATTATTATTATTATTATTTTTTTATGTTCTTCGGTTGCATAGCCATCTCGTAGAGAATTCTTCGAGGTAAAAGAAATAAAAAAAAAATGAGTAAGAAATTTGATGAGAAATCTGAACATAATAACACTGATCAAGGGATAGAAAAAATTTTCCGAAAGGCTAGATTGGCTTTGAAGTTTAAAAAACCTGAGAATAAGGTATCTCTAAACACTAAACCATCCCCTTTGGCTGCTTCTAAGTCGTCGTCGTCCCGGGAAAGCAGGCCACGGCAGCGTGCACTGCTTATCGCCGTGAGTTACAAAGGCCAGAAATATGAGCTTAAAGGAACTATCAATGACGTCAGGAAAATGAAAGATTGGTTAATTGTTAACTTTGGATTTAAGCCAGAGAACATTCTTGTTCTTACAGGTACTTTCATATCATCTTAAATTACAAGCTTTAGTAATTTCTATGATAAAATTAGGCAAGCTATCAGTATAGTTTTCTATCCATGATACTGCTATTTATTGAAAAATTTTACCAAAATATAGAAAAAGAGAGGGATAAAGACCTAAAACCAACAAAAAAGAACATTCAGAATGGCATGAAATGGCTTGTAGATGACTGCATATCTGGTGATTCCTTGGTGTTCTACTTCTCCGGCCATGGCTTAAGACAACCTGATTTCAGTGGAGACGAGCGTGATGGGTTCGATGAAACAATTTGTCCTGTGGATTATGCTCAGGCTGGCATGATCTTAGACAATGAAATTTATTCTACCATTGTTCAGCCACTTCCTAAGGGTGTTACATTACATGCCATTGTTGATGCTTGTCATAGTGGAACTATCCTTGATCTAGCTTATGTTTATAACAGAGAAAGGTAAGTATCTCTTTTATACATATTTATGTTTAAAATGACTGTAATAGAACCTATTTTGAAATTGAGTTTGAGGTTATTTTCCTGAAAAATATTGATAGAAATTAAATTTAAGAGTAGAAATGATTTGAAAAGAGTGTAGGTTAAGCCTATGAATATATTGTGTTTAATAAGTTTAAGTTAACTATTGCTAAAATATTAGACCTAACTAATTAGGTAGTTAAGTTCAAATCATTATACATCCACGTGTTTTGGTGTATTTTTTCGATGTAAAATTAATTCTTAACTATCCTTCTCGAGTGTCAACTGAGATTTGATTTTGATGCCTTTTGATTTGGAATTAATTAATTCTTAACATATATCATTTTAGATATTGCAGTTAATTTGAAAATATTAATTGTATATTTTCCCATGAAGTCTGTTCGTTATTAAGATTGAAATTGTTTTTCCAAAAGGCTCAATTTTATATGTTATTGAAAAAAAATAACTTTTGGAGTACGTTTAACGGTTTGAAATTTTTTACGAATAAAACATGCAAAATTGGCTTAAAATTAATTTTTAATAACCTTGATCAATAATTTTTAACATATTACTTCTTTTAATCGGAGTTCAAACAAAATATGAAACAAACTTTTTGTTGTTTTAAAATTTTTATAATTAGAGCATAGTAAATTCACATAAAAAATTAAATTTTAATTAATAATCTTGCATTAATAATTTTTAATTTACTTTTTTTCAACAAAAAATATGATCAATTTGCAACGTCAAATAGAACTTAAGTCTAAATTAAGTGCTCATTCCTTCCCTTTGTATAATTTTTTTTTACTTAACTAAAGTTGGTTTTTTTTTCCCGCCAATCACTTAACTAAAGTCGGTTGCTGGCAATATCTCATAATAAATAGATATTAAGTTAGGTCCCATTTGGTTTAGCTGCTTGTAGCAGCTATTGTTGATAATTGATCGTTATTAGTTGCTAATTGTTATTAAATATTTGATAAAATTATTATTTGTTGTTATTGTTAATATGTTTAATAACTATTAAGGATATATATTAATATTTATCTTTTTATTTCAATATTATTTTTAATAGTTTATTTAAATAAGTAGGAGCTATTTCAAACAACAAACAACTATCCCTAAAAAAAAATTTAATTAAACAGGTTTGGTAGCATTGTTGAGAACAAAAAAAACTAGCAGTTGCATCAAAAATTTTGCTAAACATCCACATAGTCATGTGATTAAAAAAAATTCACTTTTGTAACTGTTTATATGCATAAATAATTTTGCTATATGAAACAACAATATTGGGTAACTATTTTAGTTATTGATGTAGTTTGTTTCTAATTACTTGTACAACTATCATTTTTACAGTTTCTCTTGTATATATTCTCTTTTATAATCAATAATACATTAAGGCAGTTATTACTCTGCTAAACATTCTCTCTCTCTCTTCCTCTCTATTACCTTCCACTTTATGATATCAAAGCCAAAATCCTTGGGTCATCTGAAACCCTAATTTTTTTTTGTAATGACTTCGCCTTCCTCCTCTCTTTCTGCTATTTTATAACTCCAATTTTATAAATTTAGGCTTTCCAGATTAACTTGCATCCTTTATCTCTTCGTCTTAATCATGACAATTACTCATATTGGAGCACACTTGTTCTCTCTACAACAAGAGCACATTATCTTGATGGATTTCTTCTTGGAACATTACCATCGCCGCCACAATTTGTTAATATCCATTGAACTTGTGCTTTAAATCCTGATTATATTCTCTGGATGCGTTTTGATCAATTTCTCTTGAGCTAGCTTCTATCATCCATTTCTGAATCAATGTTAGGTCATATTAATAGATATGTCAAGGCTTCTAATGTTTTGTTAACTCTTGAATGTAGTTTTTTCAAACTATGAGTTGAGCTAGCGTTTTGCAATTTAGGTCTATGCTACAGAGTACTAAGAAAGGTTCTCTTTCCATTGAAGATTATGTTCTTAAAATGAGAGGCATTGCAAATAATCTGACTTCTGTTGGCCAATTAATTATTGATAAAGACCTAATCTTATATATTCTTAATCGTCTTGGCCTTCAATATGAGTCAGTGATGATCAATTTAACATCCAAGTCTGAAACCTTAAATTTACAAGAACTTCAATTCTCTCTTCAAACGCATGGCAGGTTACTTCTTTAGATCTTTCTACCACACCAATGACATATTTTGCTTATCTTAGAGGAGGATATTCATCTCTCAGTGGTTCACAGTTTAATAGAGGTGGCCGTTCTGGCAAGGGCGATCGTTTTATAAAGGTGTCATTTGTCAATTGTGTGGAAAGTCATGACATGTTGTGGCTAAGAGGTTTGATGTTAATTTTCAAAGGAGTTAAGTTTTCACCCCCATAAGTGAATCTGGTTCAATCACAATCTCAGTCTTCTCTACCACTCTTGCCCACTCCTACTCAAGATTTTGATTGGTATATTAACAACAATGCTACTAATCATGTTACAACTGGTCTCAATAATCTCTCACTTCAAGCTGCTAACTATAAAGGAAAGGATAAGCTTGTAGTAGGTAATGGCTCAAAACTTGCAATATTACATGTTTGTAATGCAGTTTTCCCTTCCAATTCACCCAATGATCCTTTATTTCTTAAACATATTCTGCATTTTCCACATATAACTAAAAATCTCTTGAGCATTTCTAAATTCACTAAAGATAATAATGTTATTTACTGATAAATGCTTGGTAAAGGACAAGAATACTCTGAAAGTATTGCTAGAGGCGGTGCTTAAGGAGGCTTATACTAGTTACACCTTGTCAAGTTTCACTCTTTTTGCAAATCAAAGACTCTAGCTCAAATTTGTCATGCTTTTCCTCAAGTTTTTGTTATGTCTAAGTATAATAGAGATGTTGCTTTTGTTGATTGTGATTCTATTAATTCTTGTAATTCCATTGTTCATTCTATTTGTTCTCCTAAGAATAGTAGTGATTCTACTATGATTGAGTTCAATGTACTTCACACAACCAAACTTGATGCTGCTGTGACTAATTGTACTCTAAATTATGAGATAAATAAAGATCATAATATTGCTATGCTTTGGTACAATCGATTGGGCTATCCTTCTTCATCTATATTACATTTTGTTCTTAAGAGTGTACAAATTCCTTTCAAATCTTCTGATTTAGTATTTTGTTCAACTTGTAAGTTGGGCCATTACATCAATTTAATTTTCCATTGTCCACACCTTAGACCTCATAACCATTTCAACTTATTCATAGTTACATTTGGGGACCCTCGTCTCATACCTCTACTAATGGATACAAGTGTTATATCCATTTTATAGATGATTATACAAAATTCACCTGGATTTTTCCCTTACAAACAAAATCTCAAGCCTTAATAGCCTTTATTAAATTTCACATGTTTATTGAAAGACAGTTTGATCATAAATTTAAGTGTTTGCAAACTAACTGGGGAGGAGAATATAGACCTTTTGCATCTTATCTAGCCAAATTTGGCATTCTTCATAGACATCCCTATCCCTATCAACATCAATAGAATGGTAGAGCAAAGATAAAGCTTCTCCACATAGTTGAGCGTGGTTTGTCTCTCTTTGTTCAAGCGAATTTACCCTTTTCTTTCTGGTGGGATGTTTTTCTCTGTGTAGTTTATACTATTAACAGACTTCCTACTCCAACCATACAAAATCTGTCTCTTTATCAACTTCAATTCAACCAACCACCATACTACAATTTTCTTAAGCTTTTTGGCTGTTATTGCTATCCTTACCTCTGACCCTATAATTCCTATAAGTTTCATTACGTAACTTTTGAGTATGTGTTTTTAGGTTACAGTCTTAGGCAAAAAGGTTACAAATGTCTTCGCTCTTATGGTAGAATTTATACTACTAGATCTGTTGTTTTCAATGAATCCCCTTTTCCTTACAAAACTCTATTTTCTAAATCTTCTCAATCTTGTTCTATTTCTCCTTCTTCTGTTGCACCATTTATTTTCATCCAAATTTTGTGTCTCCTTTGTCACAGTAGCCTTCTGTTCACTTTAATTCTATTCCTCCAAGCTATATTAGTGTTCATCATTATAATGCATCATTACATAATTCATCCACCTTTTCTTTACAGAGTTCTCCCTCATCTGCATCTGCATCTACACCTCATTCTTTACCTAATATGTAATGTCTCTCCAGTGTATCTACATCTGTATCTCCTTCTTTATCTCCTTCTGCACCAATAATTATTCCACAGCAAACTCCATCAAAATCCAGAACTCATAAACCTAATCCCAAATATACTACATTATCTACTTGTATTGTTGCATCTTGTGAACCATCTACTGTCTCACAAGCTCTTTCCATTCCTGAATGGAAAGCAACTATGAAGGCTGAGCATAATGCCTTAATCAAGAATAATACATGGAAATTAGTGTCTCTCACATATGATATGAATGTATAACTAGTAAATAGGTGTTTTGCATTAAATATAAGGTTGATTGGTCTATTTAAAGACACAAAGTAGGACTATTAGCCAGGGGTTTTCAGTAATCTACAGGTGTTGATTACTTTGAGACATTTAGTCCTGTTATCAAGCCATCAACAATTCGGGTTATATTTTCATCTATTGTTACTTTCAATTGGGAAATCCAACAAATAGACATCAATAATGCCTTTCTGAATGGAGATCTCAAAGAAACTATTTACATGGCCCAGCTTGAAGGTTTTGCATATTGTTCTAAACCTAATTTTCTTTGTAAACTCCAGAAAGCTCTTTATGGCTTGAGTAAGCCTCAAGGGCTTAGTTTGATAAACTCAAACAAGCTCCGTTCAATTGGGGATTTCATAATTCGGTCGTTGATTCTTCCTTGTTCATATACAGAAAGAATGGTAAACTAGTGATCTCGTTAGTCTATATAGATGACACACTAGTTACTGGTGGGGATTCAATAATGCTTACATAAGTTATTAAGGATCTTAATGATCAGTTTTCTCTCAAAACTCTCAGATTTGTCAACTACTTTCTTGGCTTCAATGCTCACAGTGATTCTATAGGTCTCTGTCTCACACAGTCTAAGTATATTTCTGACTTATTAATCAAGACTCATATGGATACAGCAAAATCAAGTCCCACTCCTATGTGTCTTAAGCAAAAACTGTGCTCTAGTGATAGTGCTCCTTTTGATCAACCCACTATATTCAAAAGCATTATTGGCACTCTTCAGTACCTCACCATGACAAGGCCTGAGATTGCCTTCATAATTAAACAAATGAGTCAATTTTTTCAAACTCCAACTGTTATGCATGGGAAATCTTGTAAAAGAATTCTCAAGTACTTGCAAGGTGCCAGGTATGTTGGTCTTCATTTTCAACATTTTCTTAGCTTATCTTTAGAGGGTTTCTTTGTTACTAATTGGGGCATCAACATTGATGATCGAAGGTCCATTAGTGGATATCATGTCTTTCTTGGGAAGAATGTTATAACTTGGCGCTCTCAAAAGTAGAGAGTTGTAGCTAGGAGTAACACAGAATCTGAGTAACGGTCATTGGCATCTGTAATGACAAAATTAGTTTGGCTGCAATCTTTATTTTTTGAATTGGGTGTGCCTATTGCCTCTCCTTCTATTCTATGGTGTGATATTGTTAGTGCATGACATCTTGCCTCCAATCATGTTCATGCTAGAACGAAAACATATTGAGATTAATGTTCACTTTATCAAAGAGAAAGTTGCAGCTAAACAACTTGATGTGAGATACATTCCAGCAGACGAGCAACCAACTAATATGTTTACTAAACCTTTTATTGTTGATAGATTTAGTTATCTTTGCTCCAAGCTTAGACAAGTTTCCACTAGTTCTAGCTTGAGGGGGTGTATTGAGTAACTATTTTAGTTACTGATAGAGTTTGTTTCAAACTAATTGTACCGCTGTCATTTCTACAGCTTCCCTTGTATGTATACACTTTTAGCATCAATAATACATTGAGGCAGTTATTACTCTGCTAAACTTTTCTTTCTCTCTCTTACTTACTCTGCTAAACATTTCTTTCTCTCTCTTACTTTCCTCTTTATGCAGAAAGGCGTGGGATGACAATAGCCCACCATCCGGTGTTAAAAAATCAACAAGTGGTGGATTGGCTATCACAATCAGTGCTTGTCGAGATGATCAAATGGCTGCAGATACTGATGTAAGTCATTCATTTGTTTTTTTTTTTTTTAACACTTCATTTATCAATGGACTCAAAGATCCATTTTTTTTTTTTATTTTGGGAAAATATTCAAATATAACCCCGAAGTATAATTAAAATAGCTTATCAATACCTTTTATTTTTAAAGTCACAAATTTACTCCTATCATTTTAAAAATTTACCAACCCACTTCATTATTTAAACTGGTATAACTCTTCTATTAGTGGAGTCCATATGCAGTCCACACGGACTAAATTAATGCTAAAAAATAACTTTTTGTGGGGCTCATATTTCATTTCTTCCTCTCTCTTTTTTCTCTCTTTCTTCCTTTTTTTTTCTTTCTTCTTTTTTCTTATCTCTCTTTATTTTTTAATTAATACATTTCAAGAAATTTATTTTTATATTTTAAATATTTTTTTCTAGAAAAATTAAAAAAAAATTTCATTTTTTTTTATCTGTTTCATGAAATTACTTAAATTTCAACTAAATTCTATGTTCAATTTATTAGAATTTAAAATAAAATTTTAAATTAACAATGCTATAAATTTTTTAACTATAATTAATTTACCTTGTAAATAATTTAAAAAATTATAATATTGAATATACAAATTTATTTAAAAATATATTTTAATAAAATTTATTTATAAATGAAATCAATTTCATAATTATTTTTAAATATAATCTAAATTAAATTAAAAATAAAATAATTAATAAAATAATTAAATTTTGTTTATTTAATAAAATAATTAAAGAAGAAGAAAAGCCAAAAAAAAATAAAAATTAATTATTTTAATGGAAATTTTTTAATTTTGTTTATATTATATTTAAAAGTAATTATGAAATTCATTTTATTTAAATTTTATTAAAATATATTTTCAAATAAATTTTTATATTTAATATTATAATTTTTTAAATTATTTACAAGACAAATTAATTTTAGTCAAAAAATTATAGCAATATTAATTTAAAATTTTATTTTAAATTCCATTAAATTGAATATAGAATTTAGTTGAAATTTAAGTAATTTCATGAAATAGATAAAAAATATGAAATAAAAATTTTTAATTTTGCTAGATAAAAATATTTAAAATATAAAAATAAATTTCTTGAAATGTATTAATTAAAAAATAAAGAGAGATAAGAAAGAGAAAAAAAAGGGGAAGAAAGAGGGGGAAAAAAAAGGAAGAAATGAAACATGGGCACACAAAAATAATTTTTTAACATGAATTTAGTCTAAATAGACTGTATATGGGCCTTACAGACGGAAGAATTATACCAGAATTAAATAATGGGGTGAGTTGGTTGATTTTTAAAATAATAGACATAAATTTATGACTTTAAAAATAAAATGTGT
This sequence comes from Reutealis trisperma, assembly GCA_947687605.1. Taxonomy (NCBI): domain Eukaryota; kingdom Viridiplantae; phylum Streptophyta; class Magnoliopsida; order Malpighiales; family Euphorbiaceae; genus Reutealis; species Reutealis trisperma. Next base: position 5,478,167 of record CANTUT010000012.1, on the reverse strand, counting down.
CTATCTACTATTTTAACTATACTTTGAAGGTATGTTTGAACTTTTTTCCTTTTGGTTTTTAATGCCTTATAGTTACAGAAGTGCATGAATTACAGGCTTTCACTAAGGCTGATATGGAAATGAGTGGAGCTTTAACCCATACTCTGATAAGTACTGTGCCAAAAGGGAAAGAAATAACATATGGTGATCTACTTGACAACATCTATAAAGAAATTGAGGAGGCTGACCAAAAAGGATGCCTTGCTATCAGGATCTTCAGAACACTTCTCAATGAGAGGTTATTACAGGTAAGTTTTTCAGCTTCTCTCTTAAACAATTGAATATTCAAATGTTCAAAATATATGTGTGTGTGTGTGATTGGAACATAATATGGAATTCATTTCATTAATTTGTAAATGAATTTCATACATAATGGTCTATTTAGATAGTTATGCATTTGAAATTATTTATAAATGAATTTCCATATATATTTGGTATATAACATGTTTTAAAAAATGAAAGTGATAGAAGTTTTGAAATCTATGCTTAGACCCCACCTATAAATTAAAACTTTCAATTTGATTTTCTTTTTAATATGGCATCAGAGTCTTTGTAAACATAATAAAATATGTCAGCACAAGATAAAGTTGATCGTTATGAAATTGAAAACTTCATTCTACAAAAATCAAATCATTTTTTATTAGTTCACTTCAAGTTGAAGTAGATTATGCTATGCAGTGATTTTACTCTGGAAATTAAAAGATTTTCTAGTTAAATATTGGTTTTTTTATTAATTTCCAAAAATAACTTTAAATATATATATTATTAAATGGTAAAGTAAATTTCATTTCAATTCGTATCAAGTGGATTATACTCGAGTAGAGTCAGAGGATCAACCCTCAACGAGTTAGTTTGGGTGATTCTAAATTTTATAAAAATTTGATCGGATTTACTTTCAGGTTAAAATTTATCACCTCTATTTATAATTGTTGACTGCTGATAATATAGCTTAAATATAAATATTTTGTGAAATTAAAAATATAAATTTCAAATAAAATTTTTAAGGATATAAATTAACGTACTAAATATGGATTACAAATAAATTTATAGTAGTTTATGAGTAGCTTTTTCATCAAAAGTGATGATGGGTGCTAATTGATATTATTTTTATTTCATAAATGCTCACAGAAGCCTCAACTTTCTACTTCCGAGCCCTTTAATGTATATGAGAAGCGTTTCACTTTGTGATAGTGCACACAAGAAGCTTTGCTTTTGAAGGAATGAGAGTATATGATTAAATCACTTATGAAATGAAAAATAATGTTATCATGGCTCCAATGTGTGATTGAATTCTATACGTGATGATATGATATTTTCTGCCTGCCATGATGAGTGTAAAAAATTCAGGAGGAATGGTTAAAAAAAAAAATGTATCTTATAATTATGGATTGTATTGAATTGTGGAACTGATAGCTAATGAATTTCTATCTCATATTTGTGGGCTTGGAGTAAGCTTTTTCTAGTCATAATTCATCCAAAACCTTTAGAAAAAAAAATTTTTGAGATTCGTGTGAGTGTTTGTGGATTGGAAATTTAATGGGAATAAATCACAATTCGAACTAAATAAACTCCTACAGTGGAGATATGTATTCGATCGACCACCATATTATTAGGCAATGGCTTCATATCATTAATTTGAGATTCAAATAAGGTTTGATTTATTTTCAAATGGATTTAAATTGAGCCAATAAGTAACATTTTTATACTAAATATCCATAAAAAAAAAAATTAAAACAAATATAAAAATTAGAAAATAAAATCATTCTAAAAAAAATGAGAGGTTGAGGTTTGCTTACCAAATATATAAAGAGTTATGCTATTTAGTACTATTAATCAAAAAAAGATAATTTAAACATAATTAATCAGGTATGGTTTGGTTGATTTTTTCATATTTTAAGTTTGAGTTTTTCAAATTATAAATAGTTGTCACTAATTTATTGACGCATTGTAAGAAAAGAGGCAAAACCAAATTAGAGTTTCAAGATTTATGAATTTTATTTTATATCTAAAATAGGCTAAAATAAGAGTTTAAATAAGGATCCAAAATCCTGGATAAAAAGCTGTCAAAAATAACAAAATTACAACGTTACTCCAAATGAAAATAAAAAACAAAACAAGAAAAACACTACAAATAGCTCCCAAATCGAAATTCTCTATCAAAAGTTACAACCAAAATAAAAACTATTATAAATGGAAAAACTGCTAATTTAGGACCCAAATAATGGAATTTGGCTGACTTAGATCCGTTTGTCCATTTTCCTTATAATGATATACTTATAAAGTTTAAAATCGCAGCTGGCTCGAGTTAATATTTTCTGTGTGGACTATTACTTGTCCAGACATGTTAGAAATATTTCTGAAATTACTTCTATGTTATTTACTAATTTAGTGAGAGATATTAAAAAGAAAGACTACTCATATTGTGTAGTTTAGTGTGTTTTTATTAGATATTTCTCCTCTATGGTATAAAAAATTAATTTAAAAATAAGTAGGTAAACGTAGATAATTCTTTTAAGTTTAATAAATTAAAATTATTCGTATACGTTTACTATGTAACTCTTTTATAAAGGAAAAACTTTTCTATGCATATAAATTTGTCTCTCAATACGTCCACAACAAACATGCATGTGATTTGGAAATTTAACAAACTACGATAAAGTGTATAAGCTATGCATTATTGGAGCTTAGCTTAGTAAAAAAAAAGAATATTCCATTAAGAAAAACTATAATGAAAAGTAAAAGAAAGCAAAAAAAACTTTAAGGCAATTTCAAACTTTCAACATCTTGGATCAAATTTTATTCTTGTTGAGATTATCTTTACATATTAAATCTTTACAATGATTACGTACGTGGAATCTCCAAGATCAGGAGAATCATTGTAATTTTTGTTGTCCATCATTGCAAATTTAACATTTTCTAATTAAAATTTCAAATTTTTACCATTAGAGTTTAGTTTTGGAAAGAATTATGTTAATAAAATTCAAGCTAAAGTAATAACAACATTAGAATTTTAATTGAATAGTCCTGAACCAACAAAAGTAAAACTATATATATATATATATATATATATATATATAAATTTAAGGTATGTAAAATGAAAAATAATTAACAAGACAGAGATATATAATTAACTGTAATACTTATGTGTTTAAGAGGAGCTATATTATTTTTTTTTTTTTAATATTTACATGAAATGAAATAATTTTTTACTAGTAAACTAATAACAAAATTTTTTAGCAAGTAATATTCAACTATACAGCTTTATTCATGTAAAAACTAGCTTTTACCCACAAAAGCTAGAAAGCTTTCAATGAAAAACCACCGGTGTGTGTAAAATTCAATTGCTAACAATGAGATTAACTTGTCGGGCATGTGATTTCCTTCTTAGAAAACATTTTATATTTGATAGAGTGTAATGAAATATAATATAATTAAATATATTTTAAATATAAATATTACACTAAAAATATATTTAATTATATTATAGTATAATAGTACGTTTGATAGGTTATAATACAATATAATTGAATATAATTGAATACATTTTTAATATAATGTTTATACTAAAAATAAATTTGATTACATTACATTATAGTATCGAACGAGTCAAATATACATCCCTTAGGCTTGATGTTAACCCCACAATCTATGGGTGCAGAGCTGAAGAGTTAACCCGTGTAGAATTTAATTACACTATCCTTAAAATCTACGATCAAACTTAAATTTTAAGAAGTTAGACAATGCAAATCACAAACTAATTAAACCTTTCTATTGAAGTGGCCCCCCAAGATTTTGGTCTAGTTATAGCTTCATTCATTCGAACCAAATAATAATCTCGATATATATACATATAGAATAATAATCTAGATATATATATAGAAGAATCTACATATATGTCCACTCAAAATTTTTTTTTTTTCTTTAAAATGAAATTATAAGCATCTGGTTCTTTACAACTCTTCCAAGAAATGGAAGAATATCAATAAGTTTGACAAAGAACAGTTCCTCCATTATCAATTATTTTGCTCAATTTACAAAACCCTTCTCAGGAATTGTCATTTCCATTCTCTCAAAGCAAATTAATGGCAAGTCGAAGAGAAATTAGATGCAGTTGGTGCAGTGTGCAGCTAATGGTGCCGCCAGAGGCTCAAGCCATTAGATGTGCAGTGTGCCAAGCCGTCACCAGGGTTCAGCCTTATGACACTTTGGCTCAAGTCCGTGACTCTATAAACCAGGCAGCTAATCGGATATTTAACATGGTAACTGGTCCTGTCAATAGTTATAATGGGGCGGCGGCCGCACCGGCAGGGGGGAATTATGGCTATTATTATGTTCAGCCACCAATTAGGCCTACAGTTTTGCCACTTCCTTCAGTACATGGAAGGAAAAGGGCAGTGCTTTGTGGAGTTAGTTACAGAGGGAAGAGTTATAAGATTAAAGGGAGTATTAATGATGTTAATTGTATGAGATATTTTCTTGTTGAGAAATTGGGGTTTCCTAATGATTCTATACTCATGCTCACAGGTACAAATATTGCTATATGATTTTTTTTTTTTTAATATGAATATTTTATATGATATTAAAATATTTTCTGTACTATAAGAGAGATATTTAAACAGAGATTTATTTTTATTTTTATTTTTATTTTTATTTTTATTTTTATTTTTATTTTTGAGAATGAATGTATTAGATTAGTAGATAAACATTTATATAGGATCACATTCAAGGCCAAACTGTCCCTATCCAGTTGAAAATTTGGGGTTTTGATCCAAAATAAATTTGGGGGTTTTGGAATTCTTTTTTAAGGTTTTGACTAGATATGTCAAAATCATTTCCTTTAATTTTCACGTCTTTTCCACACAAGAAGAAGAGTAAGTTTTGTCTCATACAGTTGATTAAGTGTATGAAATAAATATGCATATACGGGTATTCTATATGGTTATTTATTTTTAAATAAAGTAACTTATTTTATTTGCGAAAAAGAGATTATTTTTTATAAAAAATAATAATTTTATTCATATTTTTTTTGTAAATTAAATTATTTTTTATAATTTTTTAGTTACGAAAAAAATTTTTAATTTTACGAAAATATGACTTATTTTTTGCAAAATAATAATTTTACGAAAAAGAAAAATAATTTCTTAATTATAAAAAAATGGCTCTCTAATAAAAAATATAATCTTCTCATATTTTTTCGTAAATTAGACTTTTTTTTATAAAGTTTATAGATACATAAATTTAAAATATTATCTTAATTATTGTAGTATTTCTCATTTTTAATTAGTGAAATATAATAGAAAATTAATTTAATTATAATACTTTAAATATTTTAATTATATTTATTATTTATAACTATCCTATTGGCCATAAAAAATAAAATTTTGTACTTTTTTTTAAAACAAAATAATATAAAAAAATTTACCTATACAATACATTTTATAAAAATATTGTATTTTTTTAAAAAGAGTAATATGTTTTAGTAATTATAAAATTATTTTTCTCATAAAATTATTGTTTTGTATAAAATAAATCATATTACAAAACAAATTATATTTTCGTGAAATTAAAATTTTTTTCGCAATTAAGTAAAATTGCGAAAAAATAGTTTAATTTATAAAAAAATATAAATAAAATTATAATTTTTCATTAAAAAAAAAACTTTTTTTTTCTCCACATAATAGGTTACTTTGTTTTAAAACAAAATAACCTAAATACATAATATAAATACAAATTTTTTTAAGAAAATCAAATTTCGTTAAATCCTCTTTTATCTCCTAAAATTTACTCCAATAATATTAAAGAATTATTTTAAGAAAATAAAAAAATACGAACAAATATGAGTTACACCATAAAATATAAATAGAACATAGAAGTAAGTATCCTTTTTTTTTTAATTTTATATGTACCAAAAACAAAAAAGTTTTGCCACTTTTTTAAGTGCTAAATGATTTTAAATGAATATGCAGAAGATGAGAAATGCCCACTCAAAATCCCAACAAAAGAAAACATAAGATTAGCCTTGAGATGGCTTGTTCAGGGGTGTCAACCAGGAGACTCTTTAGTGTTTCACTTCTCTGGCCATGGATCAAAGGTTCTTGACGAAGACATGGATGAGATTGATGGATTTGATGAAACATTATGTCCTCTTGACTATGAAACAGAGGGAATGATAATTGATGATGAAATCAATGAGACCATTGTAAGACCATTACCTAAAGGAACTATGCTTCATGCCATTATTGATGCCTGCTATAGTGGAACCATACTTGATCTACCATTTGTGTGCAAGATGAATAGGTAAATAATTTAACTTTGTTACTCTCTGCAGTTAATACCTTTTTTTTTTTTTTAATAAATACATAAAATTACCCTCTAAATTGATACAATTAAATTTTTTAACAATTTCAAAGATGGTAATTTATGCGGTTAATATTCTTAATATAGATCATTTATGGTCAATTTAACATTACAATTACACCCAATAGCTTTCAAACTAAAAATAATAATGTTTTAAGAACAATCATACATATAATTTAACGATAGTGCATCTCTTTCGACTGAACAATGGATGCAATAGTCCCAATATAGCTTTAAAAAAAAAATTGTTGATAACATGAATCATATGCTCTGAAGTTTAAAGAAGCCAAACTACATGATTTATTTATTTATGAGTAAATTACTATTTCATTCCTCATATTTGACCTAATTAATTAAGTTGTCATTCATTTTTTAGAAATTAACTAAATAGTTTATCAGTTTTACTTTTGTCATACTTATTAGTCATTCTCTATAATTTTTGTATTTTTTTTATTAAATTTATGTAAAATAACTAAAATGCATATATATATATATATATATATATATATATATATATATATATATATATATATATATATATGATAAATATAATTTTATTTATTATTTAAAAATAAAAAATTCAAATTAATAAAATTATATAATAATCATTTAATTATATAATAATTTTTTAATTTTATTAATAAAATTTTTTTATTTTTTCTTTTATATAACAATTATATAATTGTACAACAATAAATAAATTTTATAACTTGATAATATTAAATATAATTATTATATAATTAATAATTATATAAATATTATTTACTTTTATTAATTTGAATTTTTTTTTTATTTTTAGATGATAAAATTAAAATATATTTGTTATATATACACAGCATTATAGTCATTTTATATAAATTTAACAGAAAAAAGTACAAAAACTAGACAGAAATACTAATGAGTCAAATGAAACACGAAAGTAAAACTGATGGACTATTTAGTTAATTTCTCAAAAATGAAAGACCACTTACTTAATTAGATCAAATTTTATAATGAAATAATAATTTACCCTTTATTTATTTATTTCCCTTGGTTTTTAAGAAAAGAGTCTAGACATTAAATCCATCAGCCATTGTTTGGATAATTTTTTAAGGATGAAAGAAAATAAGGAAAGAAAATAAATTTTATTTTTATATCTTTTTTTCTTTCCTCATGTTTTGATAAGAGGAAAATAAGAGGAGAAAATAAGTTTTATTTGCCTGTCTTTATCTTCCTTCCTCAATCTTTTCATGTTTTTTTCATTTTAGAAAGAAAAATAAGGAGGGAAAATAAGTTTTTTTTTTTTTTTCCTCGCATTTTTTTTTCTCTATTCCTAAACAAAGGGAAGTGGGAATTCCTCCTTATTTTCCACCCCATTTTCCTTCCCCTTCTTTTACCCCATTCCAAACAGATGGTTAGTGTCAACTAGTTATACATGCATCAACTAAACCGACTCCATTTCTTATGTTCGGTTAATATTTAATAAAAAAATAACATTTAAATGATGATGTTGTGAATAGGGAAGGATACTATACATGGGAAGAGCAAATATGTTCATCAGATATATATAAAGGCACAAGTGGAGGTCTAGCCCTCTGTTTCAGCGCTTGTAATGATAATCAAATATCTGTGGATACTACAGTGAGTAATCACTTGTTTATCTCTTTTCCTCTATTGATGAAGGATATATTTTACTCAAATAAGGGATTGTATTCAACATTTCAAATGTTACTTTGCTTTCTAGCTCCATGACAATTTGAATTAAACAAGGATTTGATTAGTTATAAATTATAACTAATAAAAAACAGAGGAGAAAACAGAGGAAGAAACAGGGGAAGCAGAGGAAGCAGAATATTACTCCCAGCAAGAAATTCTCACTTATGGTTGATAGGAAAACTAAAACCCAAAATATAAAGGATCCGTCTGAATTTATAGGAGATAAATCTAAATTTATGCGAGTAAAAGATGCATTGCACAGAGTGAACGAATGTTATTATTATTAAACCAATGAAGACCATTAAAACTTTGTGCAGGCATTGGCAGGCAATGCCTCAACAGGTGCCCTGACTTACAGCTTTATACAAGCAGTAGAAAATGAACCGGGATTAACATATGGCCGTTTGCTTAATGCCATGCGCCAAGCAATTCGGGGGGCTAAAACTGGTGGATTACGGCTAAATGGGCCTATTGCTTCTCTAATAAACAGAGCACTATTTAACACAGAGATAACACAGGTTTATATTTTTTATATACGATAAGCAAAATTGCTTCTCATTTTTCATCTTTACTTCTTTCTAATTTCTAACAGACTTTAAGTACTTGACTATCTTTGCAGGAACCCCAATTGTCTTCATCTGAGAAATTTGATATTTACTCCAAACAATTTTTGCTGTAATACAGTGGCTATGGGTGTGAAAGTTAAGTTATTAATATCATTTGCCTAAAAACAGAACAAATAATTTTATGCATAAGGTTAGCTACTAGCCGTTGGCGGCCAGCAGCTGGAGATGCCAACAGCTAGGCATTTCAGTTATAATTTAAATGCTTCCAATGCTAATCGAACGCCAGATACTAACTCTCAATCGCTAGACAGAATAGACCAATCATTTCGGGAGTATTGGATTTGTAAAGGTTTGCAAACTTTAAGGTGTACTAATATTATACATAAAGCATTTTGAGATAATGTAAAGAAAGCTTTTCTGCAAATGTAATGTTGCTATATAGCCAAACTAAAGATCCATATTACATTTAAAAATTTGATAATAACTGCAATTAAGTCTATGTACAAATTTTATATGTCGTAAAGCAGGAAGTCTTCTACACTGAAAATGCCTTTCAATGAAGAATGAGATGTTTGCGGGCAGCATTGCACCAACGATCATAAGATGCCTGAAGATTAGGCCAATCAGAAGAAGAGCAATATGTGAAGTGCTGTAGCCATAGAGACAAGACTTGCTCCTGCTCCTCTTCATGCTCCAGCATCCCTATCATCTCTTCCAATATTCTTTCTAGCTCTGCCCTTTCGCTCCTGCTCAGAACAGGTACATCAGTGCCACTGCTAGCTCTGCATAGCAATGGCAACCAAGCCATTAGCATGTTCTTCTTTCCTTGCCTTTGTTGCTGTTTCTTGCCTTCTATTTCTTCTTCTAGTCCCAAATCTTTGGCTTGCTTGAATAGAAAGGCTGCATATTTATTTTTCAAGTGCTTAGAACACACCTCTATATAAACTTAGCTAACAAAAGAATTAATTACAGATGAGTGATATTTCCAAAGAAAAAAAAAAACATAATACAAATTAATATCTCCTCTTGAATGATAATCCCAACCTCTAAAAAACGAGACAGATATTCAACCATTAAACTATTAACCTGAGTTTCCCATAATCATTGTTCGATCCATTTTCATTTTATATTTTACAATTTATTAAAACGAGTTTTCAAAAAAATACAGTTGCAAAAGTGAATAAAACACATACTAATATGAATAAATGTTATTATCATTCTATAAGTAATAGCTAATTAGTGTATCTAGTACATATTCTCAAAAAATCATATTACATTTAATTGCTACAACATTATAACCTTAGCAACGTGGAATTTCCCTTTTGCAGTGTTTCATTAGTTTAAGAGAAGATTTTGACATGAAAAATCTCAAAACCCCCAAAAAAGTGAGTTGGTAACAATCAATTCATGCGTCAATCAAACCCAAGAAAGACCAAAAAAAGAAATAGTTCGTCTTGTAATATTGAAAAATCCATATTTTCTTTCAAAAAAAAAAGTCAACATTTATACAACTTGCTTCGTTTTCTTTCAATTTAACTTGGAAGCAAAGATTTGAACTCTGACAATCACAATCTATTAGGAGACGGAACCTTAATATTAGATTAATTTCCTAATTATATTAATCCATAACTCTATATGTATGTATATTTGATACCTAAGTAAAGAGTTGAATATTAAGGATTTCCACTTTATTTTATTTTTTTATAAAACAAATATATTTTAATTTGTTTCACAAGTAATATAAGCAAAGATAAATAAAATATTAGGATAAATAATTAAGAAGATGTCTATTTTTTCTTTTTTTAGTATTAAATCTAAGAATTTTGTTCGCCAGACTAAGTTTGTGAGTGCATGAATTTTTTTTTTTTATTCACATTTGTATATTAATTAACTTTTCCAAACGTAGTTTGCTGAAAGAGAATTATCAACCAACTAGTAAATATTAATATCAATTTATTTCAATAAAAATATTGAATTAAATTAACCGCTCACAGAAATTGAATGCATGACAAATATTTTTATTCAACTGATTCTAGATTCAAATAATATGTTGTACAAAATCTTGTTGACCTGAAGAAAATGCCTACTTCAATTATTAAAATTGTAGTAAATTCAAGTCATAAGAATATATTAATTCGTAGAATTTTTCTGGTTATTTGCAAAGCCTAACATAAAAGGTCATATTTAATAAGTCTTTTATGATTGTAGGTTATCAATATAAAATTAAATCAGCTTTCTGTAACATAAATATATAATACTCCCTCCGTCCCATCTCCCATAAAAATAAGCTTATTTTGGCTTTTACACAAATTAAGAAAAACATAGTTAATATTAGTTAAATTAATAAATTTTACTAGTATTTTCTCAATATACCCTTTCATTAATAATAAATGAACATTAAAACTAAATGACTCGTGTTGATAAAAATATATATTAAATAAGGGTATATTAAGAAATTAACATATTAATTACTCTATTATTGAAAAGAAAAGTGAACTATAATTTACAAGTGAAAAAAGAAAATATATTATTATGAGACGGAGAGAACGATGAATAAGAATCATTATCAAGAATTAATAACATTAAGAGAAAGAATCTAACAATCAATTCAAATAACATATTAAGAACTCTCTTTTTTTTTTTTTTTTTGGTATTTTTTTTCCGTTAATCTCTTGAATATTTTTAATTAAATAATCAACAGAATCTAGGCCTTGCATAATGGTACTACAAAACCTTAGGAAACCAAAAAAAAAAGTTGATTAAAATGATAATTTCCCAATTCAATAAATATTGGAACCTTATGTTTTTTTTTTTTTTAATGTACTATTAATAAACACATGAATAATATCCACCAAAAAAAGGATATTCTATTATTGTTCTTTGAAATAGACAAGAAGTTTAGACATTCATTACATTTCTATTGTGGCAAACCATGTTTGACTTGATACCTTTCTTAGCGGGTTGTCTCTTTCAAAAATTAAATTAAATCAAATTTATCTTACTAGTTAAGATAAACATCTTATTTTTTTTTTTTTTTTGGGATAAGTATAAAAAAAAAAATACTTTGTGATTAGACGCATTTTCACTTAAAATTTTTTTTTTTTTTTTAACATTTAAAGGTATGTGATTTCATTTTCTAACAATTTAATACGCTATCAACAAATATTGTTATTATTTTATACTAAAATTTTAATATAACACTTTCTCTCAATAATACAAATATTTTACATGTAATTTACCATCAATCTAACTATTTAGATACTTTTAAAGATATTACAAATTTATTTTAAAAATTATTTCTTTTTATTCATAATAAAATTAAAAATACTTATTGTGAATTTATTTTAGTTAGTTGAATTCTATATTACTGATAAATAATTTTACTATTAAAAAAGTTATATTATTTTAACATTATATCATATATTTTGAATATTATTATTGAGTAGGGTACTAAATTGTAAGTAAAATCAAACTACAAACCTTTAAATATTACAAAAAATACCACAACTTTTTAAATGAAAAAGCATCTAACCACAGATTATTTTATTGTAATTTTCCCTTTTTTTTATTAAGTCATTGTAATTTTAAATATTAAATAAAATAGTAATATAATTTTAAAATTATAAAAATATGTAATAATTTAATCACTTATTATAATCAGTTTATATTTTAAGTTAAAAATTTTAATTTATAATGTTAAGTATAATTTTTATCTTAATTAAAATTTTTAAGACATATATTATTAAATAATTTAAAATAATTAAATATTAAAAATTTTAATTTTAAACGTGAAATGGTGTTAATATTCATAAAAATAATTGCAATATTATTAAATTAAGCAAAAATAAACTATTTAAACTACAATTGCATTTTTTTTATTTTTTTTTCTTTTAATATTAAAAAATAGATTTAAATTTGAATTTATCATTTAATAAAAACTTAAAATGATTAGACCATTGTTTTTATATTGCAAAGTAAAATGAGCAAATATATGATAACAAGACTGAAATGAAACGCTATGACCACATCAATAAATAATAAATCAATAGCATAATACCTGAGACCTTCACTAATGAGCCTTGTAGCCGCGGCTCGGCCGAAAGAGCAAGCCAAGCCAAATTAGAAGCCGAAGCCCACCTCCAAACAGCTTCCTCGCCGCAGCCACAAGCAGCCAACTTTTGAGCCAACCAAAGCAGCTCAGCCGCTAACTTCTCCTCCGACCGCTCCACTCCTCTCCCCTTCCCAGCCCAGCCCACCCAAGTACCCTCCTTAACAGACTTAACCACCTTCAAAACCCGGTTCAACCGGTACTGAACCGGCCTATAACCTGACCCAGGACCGCCATTTTCAATTGGGTCATGACCCAATTCAACTACGGCGGCTTCAAGCTGATTAAGAGTTCTCTCAAAAGCCGCCGACAAACTTTTACGATTAACTTCAATTAAAATCTCAGCATTTTCTCTTTGGTTCTCTTCTATAACCCTCTCTGCTAAACATCGAACAACTTCATATTTCCTGGAACTAACAGGAATATCATTAATGATTGACAAGATCTGCAAAAGTGCTCGAGCGATACCAGAATCGCCACCCTGTGGGGCGGAGAGCAAGTAATTTTCGTTTTTGGATTGTTTAATCAAGTGATTATTGTTAAAAATTGGGTTCGAAGAAGAAGGCAAAAAATAAAGAAGGGAACGTAAAAAGAAGAAAAAACAAGTTATGAGTATACGGCGAAGAAATTCAAGAAATTTAAATTTTTCGCCGAGATTAACGAGTGATTTATCGGCGAAGATTAGTAGATTTTGCAGAAACAAAGAGGCTATAGCGGTGGGCGAGATTTCTATGACCGCCATAAAGAAGAGGGAAAGTTTTCAGAGGAAAGTTTTCGAGGGATTTAGCATTTTATACCTGAAAAATGAGGAAGGGAAATGTGATTGGTTAATTGGGATTTGAAGGCTCCAGTTGCAAAAGTTGTAATAAGGACAAAGAAAATTCAAGATTTAATTCAATTTCGAAGAAAATTTCCTCTTATTATGCTTTTTTAATTATTATTATTAAAAAATTATATTCTAAATTTTGATTAAAAATTACTATTAAAAATTATTTTTAAAATAAATTTTATAAGTTTTAAATATAGAAATATAAAAATAATAAAAGGAATTTTTTAGATTTGTTTTTTCATTGACGTTTAAAATGATATTTTTCTAAAAAAATAATTTTAATTTTAATACTAAAAAGACTTGCCAGTAAATTATTTTTCTCTTTCTCCTTTGTAAAATATTAATTGTTTCATTTTTAATGAACTTGATTAAAAAGTAAATTTAATATAATATGAAAAAGCTTTTTCATATGGCTTTTAAATATAATAATGAAATATAAATATAAAAATTAAAATATAAAGAAAATAAATAGATACGAAAATAATATTTTAAAAGTATATGATAAGTTTACTTAAGAATATAATAAATTATACTTACATTTTTTAGTGAAAAAATAATAGTTGAAATATAATTTAAAATTTTTCATTTGATGTGAATTAGACTATGGGGAGAGGTATTGATTCTACCAATCATATTCATAGAGCATTAAATCTAGCAATTAAGCAGAAAGCATGTTTTGTTTCATATTATTAAGCTACCAATTGATCATTTTATATCTTTGAATAAATTTAATTATTTGAATATTAATAATAAATTTAAAATTATGAAAATTAACTCAAATCCCATAAATACTCTAAAAGAATAAAATATTTTTATGAGAGAAGAACAAATTACTTTTATGAAAAAATAACAAATAATATTTAGTTCCTGCTAGGCTTCATTATTGGCTTTTTCATAATGTTATTGCTGTAACTCATTCTCATACTGTTTCTGTTTAATTTTTGGCATGTTGTCCTTCTTATAAAAAAAAATCCTAAAAATAGAATAAAAATAATATCAATAATAATAAATTTATGTCAATAATATATAAGGATTTACATTAATTTATCAAATAGAAATGTTTAAGTTAAAAAAAAAAAAAAAAAGTAATTATTGTGGAACAAAAGAGAACTGTATTAGGTGAGAGTTATTACAGCTAGGAGTGAGCACTATTCGGTTTTAACTGAAAAACCGAATCGAATCGAAATTTATTTCGGTTTTCGGTTTTTATTTTGAAAATTTTAAAAATTTCAGTTCGGTTCGGTTTTTATGTGAGAAAAACCGAAAAAATTGAACCGAACCGAATTATACATATGTTTATATATTTTCCATAAAATGTCAATTATTTCCTTTTAGTTTGGTGGTAAATAGACATTTTTACTTTAAGGTCTCAGGTTCGACACACGGTAATTTAAATTTTTTAGTTACATAATTAAAAAAAAGAAAAGAAATTGAGCGTTATTGAGGATTCGAACCCGCGCCTCTCATATAAATTAATCATACATCATCTGCCTAAGCAAACCTCAATATGATATTTAAAATTAAACGAAAAAATTATATATACAGTGACCGATTTACCGAACCAAATTAAACCGAACCGAATCAAACCGAATATTTTCTGTTCGGTTCTGTTTCAATTTTAAATTTTCATTTATTTTGGTTCGGTTCGGAAACCGAACCGAGCGAATACTCTCCCCTAATTACAGCGTGTCTTCCCAAATACTAATTTTTTTGGTGAACCTTCTCCACCACATGCAATATGAACCAATCAAATACTAATTTATTATGTCATATAATAACTATCTCATCGCTTCAAATTTACTAAGAAAATTCCATTCTGTATAACAAACGGTTTAAGAGTATTCCACACGTCTCCATTCAATTTTTCTTTTCTAATAATGTAATAAATTGTGTGGTATTTATACTTTTCATCATTAGAAATATCAAAATACATTTTTATCTTTCTAAAATATATTATATTTTTTTTTATCATTGAATTATTTTACGAGTATACTTATCTAATTTTGTAAGAAGTTATAGATTTAAATTTTGATTATTCATCCTTAATTTATAATAGTTTTTTTCTAATGTGCTAAAATAAATATATTTATTATTAATATCTAATATTTTTAAAAAATATTAATAAATTATATTAAAAATATTTTGTATATGCATATTTCTATAGAATAACCAAAAAAAAAAAAATTGACTTGATGTCAAAATATTTGCTTAATTGCATTCAATCCACGTCCCTTCTTTCTTTCTTCTTTTTTTTTTTCTTCTTTTTATCTTTTGTTATATCACATGACTTTAAAAGAAACACACGTTAAAAATTAGTTTGAAAAAGCTTATATATATACATATAATATTTGATAGAGTTTTAAAATTCGATCTAATTTCAAAATAAGTGAAGACAAAGAATTATAGGTTAAGAGTTTCAATCTAGATCAAATAAAATTGAATCGGAAATAATTAAATTAATGATTTATATTTTCTATATGAATAATAATAATTTTTTTATTTTTATGCTTATAAAATTAAATTGTGAAAAAATAGCTAACATACAAATAAAAAGTTATTTGATTGTGATTTAAAGTTATTTTTTATTTAAAAATTATGAATTTCAACACCCATAATCTGCATAAAAATAAAAAAATTTTACATTATATATCATAACAATATAAAAATTGCCAAATATTTTTCATACCATCTCATTATCTTCCCTAATATTTAAAGTCAATTCTCTTTACTCACGTGTTTAAAATCAGAAATAATATATATATATAGTCATCGATCATTGAGCTAGCAACTAGCAGTTCAATTAATGAATAATTTTTTTTTTCTTTATATTTAAGAAAGAAAAAGGAAATTCAATTTTAAAACATTTTGTGAAACACATTAGCACATGGATATACGCTGCTGAAGCCTTGGCTGGCTAGAAGGTTAAATTTGAGCTTCTAACTTTGACGAATTAATTGGGCATTTTCAAGCGAATAAGTTAAATTAAACAATTACTTAGATCTAAAACGTGATTAATTTCATATTGGCAATTTGAATTTGTTTCAAGTTTGAATTAATTTGTCTATCAATTCTGTAAAGAAATAAGTAAATGTGTCAGTTTATAAATTTACTAGGGCACCTTTCAGTTTTATGTTTATCTCTGTCTCATGTGTGATTTCTCCTCTCATCAAAGAGCTTGTAATGTTGGATTTATTATCCTTTTCTTAATATTTTTCTTTTATCTTCAAAAAAAAAAAAATAGTTTGAATTAATAAATCAAATACCAATGCTATTATAATTTTTTTTTTCAACAAAATGATAAGTATCATTTAAATATAAGGATATTATATATCTATTGAATTACATATCAAGAGCAATAATACTTACCTAAATAAGATTAATCCATGAAAATTCAAATAAAATCAAAATCATTCTCAAAACAATCTTATTGTTGGACTTTAAATATCATTTTTCAAATAAGTTAGTGGCTCTTAAACCAGAAAGAAATGAGAGGAAATTTTCTGGTAGCTATATTTATTTTAATTATAGAAATTTTTCATGAAATAAAATCACAACTTAAGATGTATTAATTTAATGACAAAAGTGGGCGATGAGACAATATGTTATGTATGTGTTATATTTGAAATTTCACCAATAGCATTGTACAAAATGTAATTATATTACAAGAAATTACGATATATAAAATTAATCAAAATTTTTGTCATCAAAGAGATGCCTGGGAGATGGAACAGAATCAATAAGGAATGATTTCAAGTGCTTAGCAAACTCCTTGGCCTTTTCTAGGTTTACAGCATGCCCGGCATTCTTGATAATCACTAATTCTGCTCTTTCTCCCACATGCCTATCACAAGCAATATGCAACTTCTTAGAAATTATATTATAATTAATTATACATATAAAAAGGGAGAATAAAAATATATATATATAGCTCATATGAAATTTTATTTTTCTAATAAGTCTTTGATTTATTAATGATATTAAAATCGTCTGCAAAGTTTGAAAAGTCTTAAGTTTGAGCTATCAATCAAAATCAAATTTATTGTAAAAGAAAAATTATAATCGAATATTGATTCAACAATTGTGGAATCTATGCATTATCAATCAAGTGACCAGTAAGCATTTTTAACAAATTCAAATTAGGCATGATCATAGACTTAATTAGGTAACCAACCTGTCTAGCTTGAACAAGAGAGTTTTCCATTAGGCACATGATCCAGCTTAATCCAACTCAAAACAATTAATCAATTGTGTCAGATGATTTTGAAATGCATTTCATAGTTTCATTTGTTTGGATAATCAGGACTTGGGGTTTAAACTGGTCAAAATTCAGTGATTAACGTTTAAAATTATAATTAAAATGCTAAAAATTAAAATTCTAAATTATAATATTTAATCATCGACAAAGAGCATCTAATAATTGATTACAAATGTTGAAACTATTAAAATTATCTCACATTACTAATTTAGTGGCTTGTTATACAATGAAAATTTGACACCCTCTTCCTTTGAACTAATTTTTGAAAATGAATTCTATCTAAACCCATTTAACATGGTATCAGAGTCCAAATCAGGTCTTTGTTATGCATTTATGCCCTC
This sequence comes from Reutealis trisperma, assembly GCA_947687605.1. NCBI lineage: Eukaryota > Viridiplantae > Streptophyta > Magnoliopsida > Malpighiales > Euphorbiaceae > Reutealis > Reutealis trisperma. Next base: position 5,459,977 of record CANTUT010000012.1, on the reverse strand, counting down.
TTGTGTCCACCATATAGATCGCCTATTCTCAAATTCTAAATTTCACATGTACTACTTGACATGGAATCAGTGTTCAATTGTGCTACATGCTAATCGAGCCTAGCACATGTCAATGGGTAGTGTTAGAATTGTCCCACATCACTAATTTAATGGCTTGTTACAATGTATATAATGTGAATTTGGCAGTGTCTTCCTTTAAACTAATTTTTAAGAATGAGTTCTACTTAAATCCATTTGACAGAAACAAATTAATAAACTCTAACTCAACTCACGTATAAGTAACTAAGATTTGTTTAGTATCATTTCTATTTCTAGTTTTTAATTAGTTTTCATATTTTTATAAATTTGTACATTAGAAAAAAAAATTGATGAAAAAATATTATTATTTATGGTTATTTTGTATTATGATAATCTATTTTTCTTTTTAAAAATATTAAAAAATAAAAATAAATAATAATTTTCTTTTTATATTGACGAAAAAAAAACAATTGACAAGAACAATTAAAATGAATGTATAAGGAAAAATAAGCAAGAGTTAAGAGTTATGCATCAACCTGTGTAATCTGTGCCCTAATTCCACAGGGAAAATTTGATCTTGCTCTCCCCATATTATTAATGTTGGCTGCTTTCAGTATGGAAGTAATTATTAGTGAAATAATGAACAAATATAAAACATGATAAAAAAAATTGCTAAAAAAAATGTTAATATTTGCAATTAACTTCAAAAACTTTTCTAGCAAAAAATTAATCAATTAATGACAGCTCCTGTGATTAATTAGAGGCTAAAATTTGTTTAATTAAAGGATTATTATAAACTTAAATAAGAAATCAAGAATTATAAAATTAAATTACCTGAGTGATCTTTGGTAGATCAGAAAGCTTTCGACCAGTAAGTATAGCCTGAATTAGTTCTCTCTTCTCCTCAGCATATTCTGTACACATAACCTGTGCATATAAAAAATTACAAATTGTATATGGTTTTATCTAATTAATAGAATATATATTAATGTGCATATTTCTTATAGAAAAAGATCATGGAATAAAAAATAATCAATTTCTTTACTAATTAAGTTTCAATAAAATACTTTTTTCTAGTAAATTTGACTCTGAAACTCGAACTTGATATTTCATAAACGACTCCAATACTGCAAAACCATATTGGGATTAGACACGTTAATGATACTAAGTTATTTGACACCTAAAAATATTAGATAACAACTCAATTCCATGTATATGTTTTCTCAAAATCTGACATTTTGTTTGGAATCATTAATGAATTATATATGGAAACTTCATAACTCTGAAAAGAATTAAGAACCACACAAACAAAATTTATTGTTTTTATATACTATTTAATTTGCATATAATTATAAATATGCAATATCACATAACAATTAGTCTAGACTCTATTTTTTAATAAAGAATATAAATAAGAATTTAATAAATTTTAATTTTTACTAATTAAACTTAATTTCAAGAGTTTAGACTAATTGGGGTTTGTATTTTCTTTTTTTAAGTATATTCTTTTTTTTTTTATTACTATTATTTTGGTTTTTGGGAGAGGTTTTGGATGTTAAACCTCAATAAGTCATTTTACCATGAAGTTTATATCAAATATAAATGATAAAAAAAAAAAAAAAAAAATTCCTTGTGTTATTGACTTAGGTTCAATTCTTTGAGTAAGACATTTTTCTCATTTATGAATTTCTGGTTCGGCCATAAATAGTATGCTTTTGATCAATCAGAACAGAGGTGGAATTACTGTGATATGTGAAGGCTGGCATGTGATACCATTAATGCCAAAAAAAAAATGATGAAAATGAAATTGTTTGCTTACATCAATATAATCTGCAAGAAAGCAAGAGGGGACACCCCTAGTAGGCTTAACAAATGAAAACCGCATCAATTCCCTTAATTTCTCCGGTGTTTGAGGCAACAAAATATCGGCTGCTTCATCTAAATTTGAAACCTTAAACAACCCATTTTCCATATCTTTTTCCTCTAAACAAACACCAGCACAACACAACACAACCCTCTCTACTGCTTCAGGAAATTGTGCTGCCAAACTATACCCAACAAACCCTCCATAGCTTACCCCAACAAGGCTCATTCTACGTACCCCAAGATTCTCCATTAGCTTCATTAAGCATTGAGCTTGGAAAGACTCGTGCCTTTCAGGGCTCAACGAGTAGGAGTCGCCGAAGAAGAGGAGGTCTGGCACGTAGACATTGAAATGAGCTATGAAATGGCGGAGTTGATCCCCATATTGCCACATTGCATTGGCACCGAAACCATGAACAAGAATAAGATTGGGTTTTGATGATTTATGGGTTCTTGGTACCCAACAATGCATGGTGGTTCCATCTCCTATCTCGGAGGAGGTTGATCGAAGACCGGCATTGCCAAATGAGTTGCGGTAGAACCAATCTCGAGACGCTGTGAAGCTAAAACATCTTGCCATCTTGATGGGTCATAAGAACATATGGTTAATCTTGTGTAGTTGTTGGCTACTTTTTTTCGCGCAGAAAATCTATGGATATTAATTCTAAATGTTTCAACAAAGAAAAGGTTACAAATTTAGGACTAAAATCAAGCATGAATTTAGCATAAAGGCAACATCTAATGCTTGAAGATATAGAGAAAACACATACACCAATCTCTCCGAGAAGTTTGTTACTATTAAAGGTTTCTAACTATTAAAAGTTTGTGACTATTACAATTTATTATAAGGATATATAGTTAAGTTTTGACAAGGTGGAAACATTAAATTACCATGTTAATTTGGTTTGATAAGAAAAGAATTTCTAACTAAAATAAGTAGATCACATTATTAGGCTAATATATTTAGAATTAGAAAGTTTAGACTGTTTAGAATTTATTTAGAATTATATTACCTTTCTTACGAAGAATCATCTGCTATTTGTAAAAGCTATTTGAAGGTATAAACTTTTAGAAAATAGGCCCATCAATTGTATTATACTAAGAAGATTTGGTATTGCAGTTATCTATTAGAATAAAGAATTTTTGCGATAAAAGTTTAATAGGATATGGATTTTCTGTTATCGAATAGTGTTAGAATTTAGATAGAGAAAAATGAAGTATACATAAAAAATTTACATCTTCAAATTAATATGAAAATATTATTATTTATTACTATTAATTTAATTTTAGGATAGAATTACAACTAAATTTTCAAATTAAAATACAAATTGACGCAAAAAAAATAAGATGAATAAATTTCTTCAATTTATAATCATAATATTGATGAAGTTTTAGTTTTGAGATTCAGACATTTGAAAATCTAATTATAAAAATTAGTTTGTAATATGATTAGAGCCATTATTTAGCTCGGCTATAAGATTGGGATTTTGTGAATTAATTAAAATAATTTTCATAATTTTAATAATTAATTCAACCCTAATATCTAAATATACGTAACCTGAAAACATGATAAATTAGTTACAATCTAAAGGAAATGATTTTGACTTCTCATGTGAAAGTTGGTACCTTGAATGTGAATTTTTTTTTTCTAAATTTATTAATAGAAAACATATACTTAATTTACCATAAATTTAAATTAAATTTTTTTATTAATTTACAGTTTTATTATTTTTTATTTAAATTTTAAGTATAAATTCAATACTAGCAAACTCCATGTGTTAATTTCTATAGAAATACATCTACATGTCTTTTTTTATATTATTATATTGGAAAGTTATCGTTATAGCATGGCTTAAATGCGCTAAGATATCTTTAATTTGACTCTAATTGATGCATAAAATATTTATAAGGAGTGCTAAATATCTTCTCTTTTTTAACTTCTTTTACTTTTCTCTTTTCGTAATGACACATAAACTAAATTTATGAATAACATAACTCCATAAACTTTAATATAGCTTATATGTTATTATAACAAAAGAAAAAAGAGTAAAAAAGATAAAAAAAAAAAAAAGAGAAGGCATTTAACATTTTTTAATATTAATTTTTTATTTTGTCGACACCATTCATTCAAAAATGATTATTCAAACAATTGTTTATATATATATATATATATATATATATATATATATATATATATATGCCTTCTAAGCAAAACTTGCCCATACCTTACATGAACATCAATGGAGCTATCTCACTTCAAACAAAATTCTGTATTGAACTATCATGAGTTGAAATACAAACTCAAATTTTGAGAGACAAGGCATTATATCCAGAGCTTAAATATTCGTAATGTAGGCATTGTGCATACGTAAGAACTAAAAACTCACATCCTTTTCCACTTGAACAAAGAAGCAACTTGAGCGATATTGATGATTAAATCAGCTGCTACTGCCTTTTCAGTATATTGTCTTTAATCTCATCTCAGAAGAGGGTTAAAGTAAAAATATATTGAGTAAGATAAAACGCTACCCACAAACGGAGAACTTCATCGTTTCTCTTTCGTTTTGTTTCTTTGGCCCTAGATATCAACATTGAATGAAGGTGCACTTTTGATTGAATCTTCATTATAACTCCTTTTAACATTTTTGTGAGAATGAGAAGAGAGTAAAGTATCAACTCATCAGCTTTATGAGTCTTTTCTCAGCACGACTAGCTGCCTTATTCTGTGGTTCAAGAACAAGAGCATGCTTGAAGTCTGTAAATACAGAGAAAAGAAATTCCTTGTAAGAAATAAGGGTGGAATACAATACAAAACTGAATACAAACAGAAGAAACATTCTTGTGCATGCCTCTGCATGTGTTTACCATCATGAATGTGAAACCATCATTAAATCTCGACAGATTCAATCTGCTTACACCCAATTTGTAATAGCATAAAATGTGATAAGCAGAATGCACAACCCTCTCCCACTTACCTCACCCAAACAACCAGCGCACCATGTCTTAAATCTGTTGCCACCTGATTGGTATCTTTGGCAGCATGCTTGATGTTATATAAAAATTTTAGAACTTACCAAATGGGTAAACCTATTTCACTACCATTACAAAAGCATTCAATGTTAATGGATAGGTGTACAACAAACTGGTTCTAAAGCCTTATATGCAGGAACTATTTTATTTTTTCAGCTCAAATTGAAAAATCTGTGAAAGGCTAAATATTATGATATGGCCCAAGAAGCAGCAGTTCAAAGACCATAGAACCTGGAAGACTCGCTGCCTCACGACGCTGATCATTTGTTAAACTACAGCAGGAGATGATAAAGGCATTTCATATGGCTATGCATGAAATTAGTTTAAGTTCCTAAATTTGGAAAATGCAAAGAAGTCATAGTTAAACAGCCTAAAATGAACACTCACCTTGAGCAGCCTCTTTATAGCGGACAAGTGATTCTCTAGCTGTCCCGCGCCTCAAATATGCCTTTACATTCTGCAAAGATATAAAAGAACATTGTAAATATCACCATTGAACAGTTTGTTTATTTTTGTGCACTCATTGCATCTGGAATTCCCCTGTTCTAGCAAATGTTAAGAGATAATGAGTGGTAATCCTGCTAGTTAATATATTCATGCCTTCAACATCATATTGTACAATGTTCTGAGTAATACAACATTTTATTGTACTAAAACTCCAAATATAAAGTAAATGACTTGAAGCGCAGATTCTGGGGACTGAAGAAGGTAGTTGACGGCAAGTGTATGTTCAATAATGTAAGCTCATTTTACAGATTCATTTCCCATTTCAGCTAACATTATGACACATCATAACATTAATTAATTAAAAAAAAGAGATCAAATAACCATGCTGGGTTCATATTACAGCCATCTATAGTTACTTTTCATCCCAAAAGTCCTAAGTAAAGACCCTTATAATCTATCCAAATACAAGGTGATGCTTAGAAAAGAGAGAAGTTTTTTAATTCTTGGATAAAAATTTAAAAAGTAACAGGTAATAAATATTACTAAAGAATGTTTCTGCAAAGTAATCTCCCAAGTTTATTCGATCACCTTTTTATCAAGTGATATTGCCTTACTGCAGTCTTCTTCAGCTTGCTGAAAGCTACATATGTCGAAATCAATTGTAAGGAATAAAAAAAATGGACAGAAATGTAGTGAAAATACATGTTAAAACGAGACAAAATATCATACCATCCTAATTCTAAGTAAGCTGCTGCCCGGTTCGAATAATAAGTTGCATTTACCCCATTCAATTTGATAGCTTCAGTGTAGTAATTGACAGCCTTATTCCACTGCATCCCCTTAAATGCAGCATTGCCCTGAAAGCAAAATTTCCCACGATCGGTAAAACCAAAAAACAATCCTATTAACAGCTGGTCAAATCTAACTTCTATTGCACCAACTATTATATTTTAACAACAAAAGAGGTGCCAAAAGAATCATACAACTAGAGGGTGTGAGGGGTGGAAATGTCGTCAGAAATGTAATTGGAACAGCTTTCACAGAGCACACATTAAAAACCATACTAAACAGGCATAAGTGCAAGCCTTACTTAGCACAACCATATAAACATTAATGCTAATATATAATTATGATTTCCCATACAAATCACAGAAAAGATCAAGCACAGCCACCTATGATAAAGGAGACATTTTCAAGAAACGGAAAATAAGCAAAAAATTTTGTTGATTGCATGCCAAGCAGAATTTATATGGAAATTATAAATCAAGAAGAGTGAAACAACTTCAAATTAAGGCAGAATGTTTGGCATCCAATCTCTCCTAGATTATTCATAGCCACTGGCAGTGTAATAAAGAGAACAACATTTCCAGTCTAGCAATTACATGAACCAAAATTGCATGGGTTAAAGACTAGAAAGAAGAGGAGGAACATGAGAGATCATGGTATTAGTTGTGGCTGGCTGGTTCCAAGCCAACCTGTTAAATGTCAAATCACATCATCTGTTGGCAATTGTATTATTTACCTTCCAAAACAAGTATATTGGAACTTTGGAAACGAATGCAAGGCCTCAATTTACGGTATCTGACTTCCCAAAAAGACATCATAGAGTAACATCTATATATTAGTAGAGGTATTAGTAGAAGTTGTAAACACGAGTGAATAAAAAGCAAACTCAACAAGAAAATGTATCACGACATTGAAAACTCAGTTTTCTTTGTAAAGGATGCAGCATGCTCAGTGAAAGAGTTTCATTGACAACCAAAATACTTTTACCGAAAAGTGGAGGAAGGTGGTGCTGAAGCAAAAACCCTATTTGGTAGCACATCAAGAATGGCATTAAATACACACAAGGTAGCTCAGTAGAGGATGGAAAGGAAAGTAAGAGAAAAAAACACAAACAAGCCTTATTCCAAAAATTCTTACTAAGATCCTTCTCAAAAAAAAAAAAAAAAAAGATCTCAGTAAGATGAGGCAATAATGTTAAAAGGTAAAACCAACCCTTTCTTTCAAAACCTCAGAGGCATCAATATTTCCATTGGCATCTGGCATCGGTGCTGAATTAGAAGCAATGCTAACTTGCTCTTGAAGAGATGAATAGATGTCCAAAGCCGTATCAAGAAGAAACTTATCAGCTCCATGGAACGAGATAAAGGAAACAGAGACAGGAACACCATCATGTTTTCCTAAGGGAATGGTAACCTGAAAGTGGGATGCAAACATGAGGAAATAAATAAGAATATGCAAAAATAGTTTATATAACCATAGAGATAAAAACTATAACCTGATAACGCTAAATTACCTGACAACACCCAGACATGCTTGCAATGCTTGAAAGTATTAATGCTCTATTGTAAGACTCTGTAGAATACACTTTCTTTGTATTGAGCTTAAAGGGAGGATCTGCAACTGTGGGAATAACTAACAACCCATCATCCTGTCAACAAGGACAAGAGACTGTAAAACATAATACAAATACAGTATGCATATGGATATGGGTACATCTACTTATATAACCTAAGCCAACTTAAGAAAGGTTTAATCCCAGCTACTTGAGATTTGCACCAAAGTGTATTTGCATATTTTTCTAGTAATTCAATGAGAGGCTACAAGTAATAACATATTATAGCTTGACAAAGAAAAGCCAAATTGTTGATACCTATAGCTTCATTTCTAATGTGCTTCCTCTCTATATTATGTCCTTACATTATTTACATTGCTCCAAAATACTGGGTCATTATGTGCATAAGCATAAGCGTCTTCTTTGCATTGTAAGGTACAAATTCTATTATCAGGTACCAACTGCTGTAGCAGTATGATGAGTTTCAAAAGTGCACAAAGGATTTCCGTCATCAACACAAAGTCATAACCATTTTCATGCAAGCTTTTTAAATGAATCACAAGCGCATAAAATCCAAAAAGTAATAAAAAGATGACAATTATATTAAGTCAGCAACATAATAATGATATAACAGCAAAGATGATAGTTGCACAAGATAAAATGTGGTTAGGTATCCCACAAACTACAATAAATCAGAGAACAGGGAAAAATATTCAATTAGTATAATGGAATGCAATCATACCAAAATACCAAGACAAAATTACAAACGTGAAGGTAAGTATACCTTTAGGAGACTTTGAAGAGCAGCTCGCATCTCAGACCTTATTTTGTATAGCGTTTTTATGCTCTCATATGTAGTATTAATAGCTGCAAGAACATGATTAGAGACATCAGGCGCTAACTTGGGTTTCACTGATTTAACCCATTCTTCATGATTTGTTTTGAATTCACATCTGAAAAGCAATATATGCATTATAGATGTCAGTACAGATGAACCCAAGGTCAGAATTGAAGTGCAATGCCACCAGGACTTCTTCCATGTTCAAGGATAGCAAACAGGGAGATGGAAAAAAAATTGATAAAAAACATGTAAAAGCACAAGCTTGACTCTAACATTAATAGCAAATAAGAAGCATTTATCAACAACCCGAAGAACTATCGGACAATTTTCCCAATATGAAGACTTGCGAACAGGTAAAGCATAAACCAGAGATAAGGCTCACAGCCAAGTAGAGATGATATTTAAAATACCATATGACCTAAAGGTTAACAGCCAACTTTCTTTATGCAACTATTAGCAAATTAAACTCCCATTAAAAAAGGCAAAATGTGAGATATCAATAAATTTGGATTTCTAATTTCCCACGATTGCACCAAATTTAGTGAACAAATGATTTAGGGTGTGTTTGGGATTACTGTTAGAGGTAAAAAAAGTGCTTTTAGAATTTTATTGATTTTATTGATTGATTTTTATTATTTTTTATAAACTGCTTTTTCAAACCTGCTTCTAGAAAAAGCATCAATTTACCTGCTTCTGCTTAAAAGTAGTTTTGAAAAGCAGTTTTTAAAAAAATATAAAAATTTTTGTTGAAAAGCGCTTTTTTCAAACACAATGCTAAACGGGTAGTTAGAGGTCTGGAAACCAGACTCGGTGTGAAGCTCAAAAAAAGCTCCACTCTAAGACCTTTAATTTTCGGAACAGTGGCATGGAAACCACCACAGCCAGGCATCCCATAGATCATACCACACTGAATGGTGAGCAGTGAATAAGAAAACCACATCTTTCAACTGATCTTGAAGAAAAATGCACCTTTTGAAGATTTTTAATTGGCCAGTTTAGATGGAACATAATAAGATGGCTTTTACAGGAAAGAAATTACCTCTACTTGTAATTTTAGATATTCAAATTAAGATTCTTCAATTTCAGTATAGCAAACAATAACTTGTTGACATTAATGCGATATCAAATACTGTAGATCCCATATTTTCTCCATGGTTTTCTAGTTTTTGTACATAGTCTGGAGACTAATCTTTATTCTTCAAAAACTACTATCCTCACTGTCTTATTATTGGTAGTTTACTTGCACACCACAACATATTTTCTCATAATAATACCACAGTAGAATTGCAGTTTTCTTGAAGGCACCATCTTATGGCCCTAGCACCACTAGATGCTGAAATGGATTTCAAACAATGTTCCAAATGTTAATGGAGCTAGAACACACCCCCAGAGAAACAGAGACATAAGCACAAACTAAAAAAAGAAAACCCTCAAGTAAGAATGAAATCATAAATTCACAATCCATATAATGAGACTACACCAAATTTAAACAATAAAATGTTCAGTAAAACATGTCAAGTGATATAACATGAATTAATAAATACATGGGAACACTCATGTAGGAAACAAAAGGTTTAAGGGAAAAAAATAAAAATATTCCTCAATACCTTTGTAATGAAACCATGACAGAAGATAGAGCTTTCAATGTAGATGTTCCATTTTTCAGGTTAGTAGATTCTTCACAGAACCCTTTCAGACTCTTTATATTTGTAGCTATATACTGGCCTAAATTCATATGCTTTGGAGGCTGGTCTGCGCAATCAACAAAACAATATAGCAAGTTCAGCACGATTGTAATCATAGGCTTCCCCTCCCTCCCAACCAGCACACACAATTTTGAGCAAGGACATAACCACATTGTATCTATTATTGTTATCTAATATAATAAAATACGATATTCACATTACAGAACCAAAAACCAGATACATTTTGGACCTCAGAACTTACACCCAGATAGATTTTCAATTGCTTTGCTAATAACATATTCAGTCTTCTGCTTGGGAACCTTAGAAAGCTGAAAAAGATCATCAGCAAAAATAAGGCGCCTCACCCTTCTGGGTTCCACGGCATTCAGTTGCAATAAAGCATGTCCGACACGATGTAACACAGAAGGATCACGTGCAAACCATCCTAAAAGAATGTCAAGGAGAAGAAATGAATAGCTAGGAAACAAGATAGTATTTTAACAAAAAGAAAATAATTGGAAGTCCTGAAAGACCCCAATGAACTAGAAAATAAGAAAGCCTCTAATAAGCATATGAAAGTTATTGAAAATGATTGCACAGAATTAGCATCCTAGGAGCAAATGCATGTATACAGAGGTCACTCAAGTAAAGTAGGACCCAAATTATTTCAATGGTCACATCAATTTAATTCAAATAAAGGAAAAGGAAAATCAGGGAAAAAATCACATTTTAAAACAGATAATAATGTATTTAAATATGTGAACATGCTCAAAAGTCCAATAAGTTTAACCCCCAGGCCTGATAAATAGAAGGGCTAAGCTAAAAATCAACCATGACCTCAAATCTCACAACATAACATGCAGAACTCAAACACAAATATGTTGGATTTGATGAGAATTCTATAGTCTTATTTTTAATGCCTGAAAGTCTCATTGGAATCTCAAGATGTTCAAGCTCAACTTGACTCTGTGCAATACCATTAAAAACTCAAGCCAAGTTCCGAAAAAATCTCAAATTTAAGCTCAAACGAGCTCGAGTACAAGCTTAAATTAGGGTTTTCCTTGAAATTACTATTTAAATATTATACACAATGTAAATATATTTAAAAAAGTAAACAATTGAGTAGGCTCACCAGCTACTAAAGCCAAGCAATGTAGAGCTCAAACTCGACTCCACTCAATACTTGGTCTGAGTTCAGCTTGGTTAAGTCAAATTTGAATATTTTGCAAGTTTAGTGAGTGAATAAATTGACTAATTTGCATCCCTAACATCATTGTTATATTCAGAGTCATTAGCACATATACCAAAATTAATCACATCAACTTGTAAGGTAAGTCTAGCCTTGATTGCGAATTTATGAACTTTTCTCTAGTGCATTGATAATTCGAACCAACCAAGGTAGAACACCTAAATATCAGCTTTTTTAAGCTGATTTCTACCTCCTTCTTCTACAACATTTTACAGCACAATGCAAATATATTCATACCAACAGTGTCAAGACTTTGTGAATTTGGAATAGCTCCAATCATAGATACAGTCCCATGAGATGGTCGATAGCCAAAGATACCACAAAATGCGGCTGGAATTCTAATGCAACCAATTGTATCAGTACCTGTAAAATTATAAGATCCTTAAACCATCAGATTGCATAATTATGACAAAATCACCTATAAAATTTGAATGCATGAAAAAGGATGATGTCTAGACTCTAGAGAACCCTTTCTCTTAGCTAGAAGAGGAGAAGGCAACTCGAGAATCTCCCAAATTATAACAACGTCATCAGGTGCCTGTATTTGCTACTGGTGTAGGAAGGTAGTACAATAAGAAATGCCAACCTTGCACTTGACTAGATGGTTTGGTATAGTTTTCCTAGGATTCAACACTTAAGCTCAGGCTTCAATGTAACTAATAATAACAGAAAAAGAGGTACTGAAATCTAAGCTAAGGGTATAAGGTGCCATAATTATAAATTCTCAACTCAGCTAAGCCTTAATCCAATCTACTTGCAGTCAGCAATGTACTATGATTATAAATATTGTTTGAAATTATTATTTTACCACCAAAAGCTTCTCAGTATTTCCTCCATTTTCATAGCAACAAAAACACAGATATAACTTGCCAAGTAAATTGATATTCTCATTAACAATTTTGATGTTAAAAAGAACTAAGATATATTCAAACTATTTTCAAAGTCAAATGAGTCCTGAAAATTCACAAAAATGAATGAACCAGATCCTCTGATCATCTTCAATTTCATAGGAGCATCCATTTGCCTTGGATTTGCACATCTGATGAACTTCATGTTATGATTTGGTATTCAACAAATAAACAGATAAATTTACCCAAAGCAAAATCAACAAGCTCAGCAGCAACAGCCACAGCTGAACCACTAGAAGAACCTCCAGGTACAAACGATGGCATTTGTGGATTGATAGGAGTTCCATAATGCATATTTTGACCAGTTATCCTAATATAACAAGAAAATAAAAAACTTAAAAAAATTTTGGCCAAATACCGCAAGCAAGCACAAACAAAGACAGAGAGTAACGATTTTACCCCATTGATAATTCATCCATAACAGTCTTGCCAACACAAGTAGCCCCATTTTTCAACAGAGAAGTTACTACAACCGCCATCTTCTCAGCAACATCATGCGTTTTACCCCAATCTGGATTCCCAAACCCCGTCACGTAATCCTTCACATCAAATCTAAAACACCCACAACAACAGTGAACATCAAAACATCATAAAACTTAACTCGTCATTCTTCGACAAAATCCATTCTTAATCAGTACCCACAAAATATAACATAAAGACATAAAATTTAAATACAAAACAAATACATATAAAATTAATACTACATTTAGTTTGACAGAAATAGATACATACATGTCCTTAATGGCAAATGTAAGACCAGAAAGAGACTGTTTAGCCGCAGGAGGAGGAGGTTGAGGGAAAGGAAGCACTTCAAATCTTTTAACGAAAGCTCCAAAGTCCTCCCGGTTGATCATCATCGCCTTCCGCCTCCGCCTCCGTGTCTCCGCCAGGACCACAATACCGGCCACGGTGACGCCGATCACCAGCCAAACCTTGGGGTTGGAGGCATTTTCTTTGATCAGATTGAGCGGTTTTGTCATGATTATTATGTGAAATTAGAAAAGAAAGAGAAAGAGACAGATAGAGAATGGGTTTAGGGAGGGTTTAGAGGCGGAGAGCGGTTTGGGGTTCGGGGTTTTGGTGGGTCTGTACTATCTTGTTCAAGGTTAACAGTGTATGGTTGTCTTATTATTTAATAATTTATGAGATAAATTACAAATTGCCTCCTTATTTTAATAAAAACTTCAATTAAGTCTTTTTTTTTTTAACTTTATATTATTGAATTTCTTAATAATTTGCTCCAAAATTAAACGGCTACTGCTGAAACTATTAAAATTTTAGTGAAATTGCCCAAAATGTTTATTTTTTGAAGCAAATAAACTGAAAATTAATGTTAAAAAATAAAGTAAATTGATTAAAAATTAAAGTTAAAAATCCAATTAACTTTAATTGATTAAAATTAACTTTAATTGATTAAAAATTAAAGTTAAAAAATCCAATTAAAAGAAAATTAAAGTATAATGAATCAATTCAATCCTTTGTTAAAATTTAGAAGACAGTTAGGGTTTTGCCTCAATAATTTATATTTTGACATTTGTAATTGTATTTCATTTAATACTATTAATTAAATAATGCATTTTTTCTTATACATTAAAGGGCTTCAAACCTACAAACAAATAAAAATATTAGAATCATTTTAAGGCCAATAAATTTCATATTCCAATTTTAATTGGAATTAAATTTATTTTTAAAAAAATAAGACAAGACATATCAAAAGAATTCAAACAAATTATTTATAAATAAATTTTGATGTTTAGTTTAGTTATAAATTTTATTTTAATAATTAATTTTATTAATTGACATCTAAAATTTATTATAATAGATTGTATGCTTGTTAATTTTTTTTTTTTTATATTAGAAAGTTTAATGGATCAAAATAATATTGTAAATTAGGAGACTCAAACTTCTCATCCTCTTTAAGAAAATAAGAAGACTAATCAAATTATACCTAATTGGCGATAAGATTTAATTTAGATACAACTAATTTCACAGAATTATATATATATATATATATATATATATATATATATATAAATCACTTGCACCAAACACAAAAATTTGTGGATTGTTTAAAGGGCAAAACAAACTTGCATGAAAGAACTAAGTATAGTCATAGCTTTAATCAAGAAACCGGCTGCAATGTCAAATTGGCAATAGCAAATTACCAATGGCAATGGCAATGGCAACATGGTAATCTCCGGTTACAAACAAAGCAAAGAAAAAGCTTAGCTAAGCAAAGTATGTCCGTTGCGAAATTAACGAATATGCCACCAACACAACAATGCCTCTCTTGTTTTTGTTCTGTTATTCATTAACGCGTGTCACTCACTACTTTCCCCTTCTACGACGTGTTTCACTTCTTCTCTCTCCAAATGGCCAAACCCATCTCTTTCTTTCTATTTTAGAACAAAATAATCCAACTTTCTGATTCTTTCCTTTTTTATTTTTTCTTGAATCTTATTTTTGAAAAGCTAACAGTGATCAATGGCATGGAGTTTGAGAACAAAAAGTTTTGATCTTGGACAAAAATGGGTTTACTATTATAGTGGAAATCAACTCCATTGGTGGGATGAGATCGATCACTCTGAAGATTGGCAAAGAGGCATTTTCTTTTTCTTGTCTGCATCTTACGCATTGGTCTCTATTGTTGCTTTGGTATGTTTTTAACTTTAACTTTACCCTTTTTTTCTCTTTTTGGTTTGTTGTGTTCTTTTTGTTTTCAATTTTGAGTCCTTATTGTTCATTTGACTAGTAATGATGGATTGGTCGACCCTTAATTTCATGAGTTGTATTTTTGTGAAAAAAAAAAAAAAAAAAAAAAAAAGAGCAAACTTTTTTGAAAAACCCATTTCTTGATTTTTCTATATATTTATTGAGATTTGTTCTTATTATAGGAATATTGACATTGCTTATAAGTTTTAATTCGTGGAATTTGTAATGTCGTTGGATTGATACCTGGGAAAACCATTTATGGGTTTTAGTTCTTTAAAAGAATGGGCATTTTTTATATGTTTAATTGGAGATGAATGAGTTCTTTCTAATATCTGCCTTAACTGAGCTCAAATTCAGCTGGTTGTTATATTTCAAACAACATTGGCCTGGATGTTTGTGGTGCAAGAAAAGAGTGCTTAAACAAGCTAGCTAGAACATTTTCTTTCTTTTTTTTTTTTTTTCATTTTGAATCTTATGCATAAGTTTTCATTGGAACAGGTTGAAGCCATAATAGGTAAAATCAAGCATCATATGCCTTTTAGCAAATGTTTTCTTAGGCATTGTCGTACAAGCAATTGCAAAAGATATCTCTCCTGCATTCTTGATTAACTTTTGTCTTCATGATACATTATTTGTTATCGCTATTAACCAAATAGAAGGTGCTGGACAAGCTGAGAGATTTGCATGCACTTGCCTTTTAACTGAGCCAAGCTTGAACTTGTTAGTTGCCTTTGGAAGCCAAAATGGACCATATGAAATTAGTCATTTATGCTTACTCAATATTCATTTACTTATGTTCTGTCTACAGTGGAAAAGAAACCTTAATCCGATTACTTTGTTTTTTCCTCTATAATCTGCTAGAAGGATTCTCCTGCTTCGTTCTTTAGAACTTCATAGGAAAAAAAAAATTCATAAATTAATTTACGGCACATATGACAATGACACGGTTGAATTGCAATTGACCTTCTTGTGGCATTTGAAGTAGACATGTCAGCTTCAAGGAAATATGTCAGAATTTATTGAATGCTCATTTTCTCATTATGTATAATTCTTTCCCTTTTTGCTTTGTACACTAGTTGATAGTTTTCACCAATTGGATTCATTAACCAGTATTTATGTTCTTTTGGATGATATCATGTCATATTGCCAATTCTCGCATTGGAGATCCTTGCTTATTAGGGTCCCCCAAACTACATGGATATAAATCAATGTATTCTTAATTTGAGAATTTATTTCTCCATGTAGTTTGAAAGACCTAAATAATTTGGAGCCTTTTCTTCTTCTTATTTGGTTCCTTTTGATTTCAACAAACTATAAGCCCATGCATCAGGGAAAATAATCAACTTAGTGATTCCATCAGGAGAATGCCACCTGTTGCATTTTCCAAGCACTTCCGGATCTTGAGGCTTTAGGCAGACTTGTCTGATTGTTGTATTTGTACTTAGCTTTTGATTTTCCTTAAGTCTTTAAATTTATCATCTTTAAATTTATCATCTTGATATAATATTCATAGGAATGAGGTCTGACATTCAATTAACATTCACTATCCTGCCTGATGCAGAAAAGAAATAGCATTCTTAGTTTTTTCAGTAGCATAAATGTTGTATAATTTTCAGGTACAACTTTTTCGCATCCAATTAAGAGTACCAGAATATGGGTGGACGACACAAAAGGTTTTCCACTTGATGAACTTTGTTGTCAATGGATGTAAGGGCTATACATTATTTATCCTACTTTCCTAAACCATTTGTGTAAGCTTGCTGAAACCAAACTTCTTTCTGACAGTGAGGGCTATCCTCTTTGGTCTATACAAGGATGTGTTTCTCATTAGACCAAAGGTAAGTTTATCTTTTAGACATCTGGTCTTTTGAGCTTAAATGTACATATACAAATAGATAACATCTGCTACTTGTATAATAGCACTAGTCATCTTCAGCATCATTACTGGCATCACATGGAGTCTAAAAATAGGAAGTAGTTTACCCGTTGAGATCATTAAAAACGTTTCTATCTGGGATTTGAAAAGGAATTTTATCATGAAACCATATGTTATTAGTAAAAATAAATGAAGGCTTCTTTTCTTCTGTGTTACAACTTCCAGGCCCTCGATTGTACTATAATAAGAATTCTTTTTGCATCCCTAAAACATCTGCTTTGCTGCACCCAGCAAAGGTAGGCTTTTGAGCCCTGTGATTTTCTTTTTACATTAATATTTGTGAAACTTAAATGTCATTCCAAGGAGGTTGGCAAGGTAGTCAGATAATGCACCAGATAGAATTGAAAAAAATAGCTATTGAATTATCAGCTAGCTGCTTTCCCTTCATTTCAGTTTCTCTAAAGCCTTCTTCTGTTGGATATTCTGCTTTCCTGAAATGAAGGCATATGTGAACCTGCAATAATATGATTTCTTAAATGATTAATCCACTTTGAGTTACAGTTCACATAATCTTCTGTTCATTTACAATGCATCAAACATCATCTTCATGCAGGCTCTTGAAATTGTGCTTTTGGATCTTCCTAGTCTTCTATTCTTTTCCACATATACATTACTAGTGCTGTTTTGGGCTGAGATATATCACCAGGTATTCCAGCTATATTTTTTTCCATGAATTTCGTATTAGTACTTTGTTGCTTCAACTAAAGCTGGTGACTTCTTATGCCATTGCTTTAGGCAAGAAGCCTTCCCATTGATAAACTAAGGCCTACTTATTATGCTGTCAATGGAATCGTATACTTCACGCAGGTGAGAAATAACTACCTAATTTTTTATTAGTCATATCTTGGCCCTTAAGTATATTAGAACTTTATTTTTTGAGGTTCTCTTCACAAATATGTTATGGATGCTTAGTCATTCTGTCATGATGGCAGGCATGCATATGGATATACATTAGATTAAGTGGAAGTCATGTTGGGGAGGAACTTGCAAAACTCTTCTTTTCAGGTTAGCTTGGTAACTAATGGTCAATTTGGTGATTTTTTTTTTCCTTTCACTTTAATTTCCATTATGGTTGTTTTCCTTCCATTTTTCTCCATATGATCTTTGTTATGAACAGGGGCGGAACTAGAAAAATAGAATAGGGGGGGCAGCAAAAAAAATTGACCTGAATTAAATTCATAAACTCTTAAATAAATATCATTCTATATTCGTTCTTTCATCAATTACTAATACATTAGGTTTTTTTTCATAGCTCAGCCCATTATTTTAGTATGAGAGGGGGGCAATGACTTTTTTTAAGGGGGGCTAGCACATAAAATATACATATATAATATAAGGTTTTTTTTTTTTTTTTTTTGTCTGCACTGCCCCCCTCATTGTATGTGTGGTACTGCCCCTGTTTATGAAGTCATGTATTCAACATGTTCAATAAATTTCTACCAAGATGTTCATATATCTAATGGGAAAATGTTGACAGAAATATTTTGATTTCTTTTGTAGTTATTTCATTCTTTGCTGCTATAGGATTCTTGATATATGGTGGAAGGTAACAGTTGATGTTAACCCTAAAGAAGTTTCAATATTTCATAATGTAATGCACATGTTCACATAAGTTGTGTTATTTTGCTTCTAGGTTGTTTGTCATGCTGAGGCGATTCCCCATTGAATCTAGAGGCCGTCAAAAGAAGCTTTATGAGGTTTGTACCAGAGGCCTCTGTTTGTTCCATGCTAATACTATATCTTAAAGTCAGTCATTTATATTAGAGGTAGCAATTTTTTACCTGAACCAAACCTGCCAAAAAATCAGGGTCAAAAACCTACATGAACCCAATTAAAATTTGAAATGACCCGACCCAAAAAAATTTTGAGAGTTAACCCAATCAGGTCATAGTTAACTGAATGAGCTAAGTCCTTTTTTTTTTTAATCTGAATGGATCAAACTTGACCCAACCCAAAATTAACCCAAATGAGTAAAAAAAAAAAAAAAAAAAAGAATTAATATCAAATTTTCATTAAATAAAATTGAATCAGATTTTTAATAATGCATGTATATTTATTGTCAATTTATTTTGAATCAATTTTATTTTTTAAATGTCAATCTTAATTTTATTGTTTAATATCAATCTTTTTTACATAATTAATGTCTATATATTTAATTTTATTATTAATGTATCCTTGTAACAGTGAACATTAAAAATTAATTCTAAAATATTGAATTTATCTTATTTTGATTAATATAATTAAATATATTACACTTTTAAAATTTATTTAACTATTTTTATTTTATAACATTATCATCTTAAAATTTAAAATTTTGACCAAAATTTTAAATTACTTGCTTGAATAAAAAAATATAATGATATTACAATATATTAAAATTGTTTAGTTTGATTATTTTGTTATTTTATTATTATATGTGTAGGTATTAAAGGTATTTTTTTATTAAGTTATAGTATTTTATATGTATAAAAATTATATATGTGATAATAGATTTTAAAATATTTGAAATATATTTTGCATAAATTGTATATGAGATATTTTAAAATTGTAATGTTCATTTTATTATTAAATTTCAAATATTATATATATGAAAATATTTCTTTTATAAAAGAATTTATCATAATCCAACCCGACTCAGTTGCTACCTTTAATTTATATTATAGTCTTATCAATGAGATTGGATTTAAACAATACCAAAAAAAAAAAAAAACTTGTCAAAGGAGTAGACAAAGGTAATTTCTCTCATAAACAAGTACTTTCTTATTTTATTTAGTTTTCTTTTATGAAAGGTAATGCTCTTCAGATAAAATTGAGAGCTTTGCTCCCCCCTCTCCCCCAAAACTGCTTTAAAATGAACTCTCTGTTGAGACTTATTTTTTACATGACTGATTAAAATTAAAATAGTCAGTTGTCTTATATTTTATGGATCCTGGGGTATAAAAACTCTTAGTGATAACTTTTTTCATGGCAGGTTGGCTGTGTGACAGGAATTTGCTTTACTTGTTTCTTGATAAGATGTGTTCTGGTGAGTTTCATTTGATCAAAGACTCTGGAAGTTTTACTTCAAAGTTTAGTATCTTCAATGAAGATATTTTGGATCTGTGCTTTAGGTTTCCATCTCAGCCTTTGACAAGAAAGCAGATCTTGATGTTCTAGATCATCCCCTTCTTAATCTTATTTATTACATGGTAAGTTTTGTCTCCTTATGTAAGTGAAATCTTTGTGGAATCATTTTGTACTTCCTTGCCTATCCCATAATACACTAGAAGTGGCAGCAGAAATGCTTGTTTGTTTAGCCTTGTGATTGTGATCATGCTCTCTAATTTATCGGCTTAAACAACCAAGATACATCTATAAAATGATGTCTAACGACCAGAATGTTTAAACTAATGATCATGATAACTAGCCCAAAGGAGAAATATTTAACTATTGAACTATAATTTTAGTCATTCTTGCACAGGGAGGAAACGTGATTTCTTAACTCTTGTCCTGAAACATATGAGTACTAGTATAGTTTAGATAGAAATGTTTCTCAATTTAAAAGAAAAAGAGAAGTAAAGAGCACTGTATCATTAAAAGTTTGCAACAATAGCTCTGCTTCTATTTAAATTATGCAACAACTAATGGAAGGTTTCCAAGGATTTTTTTGATAAATATTCTGTTGGTCGAGCATGAAAGTAAAAAATTTTTTATTAAAAGCTTTCCCATGGAACAGAACATAATTCTGAACTTTATGACATTTTTCCTTGTAGATTTTTTTTTTTTTTTTCATTTCAACTATTTTCTTTCCTTTTTTCTTTCCCCCCTTAAATATATGCAGTTGGTGGAGATTGTTCCGTCTGCTATAGTGCTCTTCATATTGCGGAAGCTGCCTCCGAAGCGTATCTCTGATCAATATCACCCAATAAGATGAGCAGTCCACTCTGTGTCACAGGCATTGTCAAGAGTTAATTGTTTCAATAGAAGAAAGACAAACAAAATTACGCAGAATTCTCTGATTGTCAAGTTAGTTTTCAATTTTGTACGCAACAGAATTTACTTTCTTGTGTATATTCTGAATGATTCTCTCAATGAATTGTTACTGTTGTGTTAAATACATTCTTTCTCTGGAATCAAAATTTTGATATCTGATTGTTACTTTTCATTCGGTTAGGTTTCCTTTGAGTGATGAGACATAAGCTAGTTTGATTTAATAAGAATGTGATGCTTATTTTCGCATGATATATGTGAAAGTGTTGAATTCCAGCAGAGGTTTCAATTTTTGTCTGGTTTCTTAAATTCAAAATGATGAATTTTCAGAGTATATAGAACTCACATACAGAGGGAAAGAAAAACAGAACTGAAAACCTGGCTTGGGCAGCCAATATCATTATTTTCTCTTCATTAATCATTACATGATATGCTTCAATTGAAAGAACCAAATTCAAGAATATCTGGGTTTTGTTCAAGCTTAGCCATATCTTCCTTGGACAATCCTACCCATGCCTCAATTCCTCGACCATCAGTAGCATCCAAGAAAATAATACTATTCTCTTGCCTCATGGCAGTACTGACCCAAATTGGCTTTCCCCAGCCAAAATCAACTTCATAAAATGGAAATCTACACCAACTGCTAAAATTTAACTTCTTAACCTCAGGATTATTCCCATACTTTTCTCCTAATCTCTTCACAAAATCCAGCCATTTTCCTTCTCCATGAAACTTCTTCACATACTCATCATCTAACGTCCTAATCGACTCACGTATTTTTCCTGCTAATTGACCGTAGTCTATCGTTTTCTCCGTCGAGCATTCTGCTATTGCCACTTGACAGATGTTTCCTATACACTGCTGTGGCAAATGTGGATTCAATTTCTTTCTCAAATTCACAACAGTCATTGCCACATGATTTTTAACAGTTTCATCTTCTCTTGCTGCAGCTATGGAAGCACCCCAAATTAGTTCAGAAACAGCCTCGAAACGTGTTGGTTGATCGATACATTTTCCTTTGCCAATCGTTTCTCTCAAATCTGCAATCTTGGAACCATTGAACACAAATCTCTTAGTCACAAATTCAGGTGTGAAACTTTCACTCCATGATAAATCCTCTGATAGATCAAGAGGAGGAAAAAGACTAGTACGATCAGTGATTACATCATTAACATTAAAAACCCGACCATTGTTAGCGAAACGAGCAATAGAACCCCAGATTTCTACGAAATTTCCGACTGCAGAAGCATCAGCAATCAAATGCTTAATACAAACACTAATAACTACATCACCGGAACTGAAATAATTCACTTGAACAAGAACTATTTCTCTATCAAGAAAATTCTCATTAAGCTTATAAGGTAATAACAACTGCAATAAATCAATATCAGGCTTGTTAAGGATCAAAGAAACGTCACCAGCAACATTTGCTTCAATGAAACTTGCTCCTTGATCATTACAATCAATCCAGGAACTGTTTATGACTTTCCCAGCTAAAGGATAGAAATGGGTTAATGTTTCTGATAATGATTTCTTGAGGTGAATTGATATTCCTGTTTGGCTAGAATCTTGAAATTTTGGTTGCGAGTAAAAGAGAAGAATAGGGACATAACATTGAACAGCTAGTTGGTCAATGATAGAAAGTTTGTGAATTCTTAGGTGGTTTGGTGTTGAATAAGAAGGCTTGATTGTTTCTCTGGAAATTATTTCTACTTCCATTTTCTTTCCTTCAAAAGGAAATAAATTTGTTGACAATCTTTCGATGCAACCTTATGGCTATAAATAAATAAAAATGGGATTTTGTCAAAAAATAACATTTCATTGCTTTTGAACACAAATTTTTGTTTTATATAAGATTCAAAGATTCTCCTATAAATAAATAATTTAATCACATGCCAAGCCGGCTGTTGACATTTCTGGTCTTTTTCCCTTTTTTTTTTTAATTTTTTTTTAGCAAAATGGGGTCTGAAATTTGCCCTATTAACAATTTAAAATTCACATCATTTATTATCCGGATCCCACTTCTTTTATTTTTTAGATAATTATGTAGATTAAAAAAATAAGATTCACAAGCGCCACATCAACATTGATTATACCGCATCAATATTGACTAATAGTATCAATACTATAAATTTTAAAATGTTAACGGAGTAAATCTCATATCTCATTTTATATATATATAAAAAATATACAAACTCAAAATTGAAAATGGGTATTTTTTTTTTTACTTTTCCATTTTTTTTATTTTAGTCAATGATATTTTGACAAATTATATTTCAATGAATATAGGGTAAATTCTTTTTTTTTTTTTTTGGATTTAGTAATAAAGTGGTATCATTTTGCCAATTAAAACGATATTTGATCAAACGAAAATTAAGCATTAAAAATAATATAAATGCCGAGATTTTTAATTTTGTGAAATTGTTTATTTAAAAGAGATGATTATTACACTTACTGTAAATTTTAAAATTTTCCTTTTAAGTGAATTTCAAAATAATTGAGTAATGTACAAATAAACTTTTATCAAACAATTTAAAATTTAAAAACTCTGAAAATTTTAAATATTAAATTGATTTATCAAATACAATATAAGCAGGCCAATCCTAGTCGGGGCAATTAAGGCACGTGCCTAGTATCCTACGAAATAAAAGGCCCATAAATTTTAGAAGTATTTATTATTTTATAAGTCTATATTATTTTAGTCTAATTATAATTATTTCTTTTTACATGGATTTAAATACATATATAGTCCAAAAGACTAATAAATGAAAGAAGTCCTAAATATGGTCATATTCATATATTTTTATTAAAATTGTCAATAAATCATACAAGAATCGTTAAGGGGACGTTTGGTATATCGTAATAAAATGTAATGTAATATAATTAAATTAATTTATAGTATAATTTTATATTATAAATTCATTTGATAACATTATATTATATCTCATTACGATCTAACAAACACACTCTAAATATTTAATACAAAAATCACTAATTTCTAATCTTATATTAAATGCTCAGCATATTTTTTCTTAAGAAGTGGATCAGAATTTTATTTTTTTAAATGAATGAAATTAAATATTTTAGCAAATTTGAATTTATGATTGATCGCCTAGGCTTCATTTTTACTAAAGCCAGCCCTGAATATAAGAATTTATCTAGTATTATAATTCGAGTTGATATTTAAAAATATTATATTGAAAATATTAATTAGAAGTCTTCAAATTATTTCAAAAATAAATTTCATATTTTTTTAATCTTAAATTTTTCAAAACTTCTAGTGAAACATTTATTTTTTGATAAAATACTATTTAGTCCTTAAAATTTACCTAAAATAATGACTTCATTCCTATAATTTAAAAAAGTTACACTTTAATTTTTCAAGTTTTGTTCTATCAAATAAAATAATCATTCCGTCCAAATTTCTTTAAATTATTGTTAAAAATTAAAAAAATATATAATGATATCTAATACCTAAAATACTCTCAACATCACAAATACACCAAGACTTTTGCTTTGATTTTCAGTTCTTTTTTCTTTTTCAATTGATTTTTTTTTCCAGTGGGCTAATTTACTTTTGCTTTTATTTTCCCTTTTTTTTTTGCCTTTTGAAATTTTTTTTTCTAACTATTTTATTCTTTCTTTCCTTCAATTTTTTCCTTTTGCAATTTTGTCTTTCTTTTTTTTTTTTGTTCAATTTTTTTCTTTTTCTCCATTAAAAGAATCAAATGAAGAGCATGAGATAAAATGATGAAAATTTTTTATTATTTTTTGAGTTTAGTTGCAGAGAGAAAGAGAAAAATTGAGAGAGAGGGAGGGAGTATGGATTTGAGTATGGTTAAAATAGAAAATTTGATTATAAATTAGAAGTATTTTTGACTTTTTAATTAATTTTAATGGAAAAAAAATAGAAGAACTAATTAGTGTAATAAAATAAAACTCCAAAAATTAAAGAGTAATTTTTTCAAATTGCAGGGATAAAATTATTATTTTAGATAAATTTTAAAAACTCAATAATATATTATTTTATTTTTTTCCCAATTTTTCTATTCAATATCAAATAAACTCTAAATCAACTAATTAAACATTTCATATTTTCATTCATTGGTTCAATGTTGACATATAATATATATATGGCCAAATTTCGGGTAGGAAGCCAATAATTAACAAGTGAGTAGTTGACCGGTTGACATAGCGGTGGTGCAATACCCTTCAATCGCCGTCTCAATTCTTTTCAGCATATTTGAATGGAGAAAACATGACCGAGGGAATGGAAATAATCTTTAAATTATACTAAATTTTATCGTTTAGCTTCCAATTTTTAGTTAAACAATTTATAAATTTCAACAATCTATACATAGTTGAAATCTTTCATTATTTCAATTCATATTTTAATAATTTCTCATTTTTTAAAAATAATAGAATGGAACCTCTATCAATTTTACTCTTATTTATCTAATTATTGTGATTATTTACTTAAATTTTATTTAAAAAATTTTCTATTTCATTAATATTTACTAAAAATTTGCTAACATTTCCCATTTTGCCAATATTTAGTTAAATTTAATAAAAAATTTTAATGGAAATAAATAATTATTTTATACTTATCTTTATTTTTAGAAATATAATTTAATAATCATTTTATTATATACATATACATTATTAGACTTTTATTTTTTATTGTTAAATTCTTAAAGTTTATTATTTAATAAAAATATAATTATTATATTTTTTACAATTCAAGTGAGGATATGATTGAAATTTTTAACATAAAATCCATAAATTATCGCATTTTATCCAAATATAACAATCATATTTTTCAATTCAAAATCTCTATATATTTTAAATTTATACCAAACATTGCATTTTTAACATTCCTTATATTTTGTATTCCCTGAATTTTGAATATTTCATTCATTTTGATATTTCTCAAATAATGAATAGATTCTTAATAAAATTTTAAAATACTAGTCACTAATTAATTTGATATATAAAAAGATAGCTACACAAAAAATAGTTAAGAATATCAGTAAATGAAATTTCACTGAAATTTCATTTTTGTGAGATTTTAACATTGCACGGTTTACTTATTATTATTTATTATATAAAATAATAAATTAATAATATCAAAACAAAATCATATCATACTAATTATACTAATGATATACTAAAATAAAAATAAATAATTATCCTGATTTATTCCACTCCTGATAATTAAGGGACCGAATTGGATCCTAATCCCAAAAATTAATGATTGTGTGACGTTGTAAAAAAACATAGGTACGGAGTTTGACAATTCAATTGCAAGTTGAGAATTTATTTTCTTAATATAAATTAAACTTAATTTTATGTTAAGTACATCCACATTCAATCAATATATTTTAGGCTAAATTAAGTCAATTGGCAATATCCGATAATTCAATATTTTCTTGCAAAAACTTTATTTTAATTTGTATGGAGCTATGAAAGTTTGACATTTATAATGTATTTGGTAGTTAGTAATGAGATATAATGTAATATAATTAAATGAATTTCTAATATAAATTTATATTAAAAATTCATTTGATTACATTATATTACGGCCTTCTACATTTTTATTACAAATTCAAGTTTTTTCTATACACATGAATGAATAGTTAAAATTTCAATTCGCCTTGTAATTTGATTTGATACTTATTTTCTTTATCATATGCTTAGACTATTAGATAACGATAATTCTTGCTTATATTAGATATATATACTAATCTAATAAGATAAAAATATATAAAACAAAAAAGAAATCAATGTCTTTGTAAAGGTATTAGAGAGAACTATTTTATGAAAGAGAGAGAATTGCACGTGCGGTGATTGCATATCCCACAATCACTTTACATACTTAATTTTGTTGATTTTGTTCTTTTAATGTGTTATTATTAGGTCATATGTATAGTTACCACTACTATTAAGTTCTGAATGTATAATATAAGTTCAAGACTTGAGCAGAAAAGATATATATAATAGCAATTTTTTTCAATTAAATTAAACATCACATTGTAAAATTTAAGCTTAGTATTAAATTGGATTTATGAGTGAGTAATTGAATTTTAACTAACAAAAAATATTATATTATAAAAAATATAATTCAATTTGATTATAATATAAATGAATTTAGACAAAGAAAATTTAAGACATTTATTTATTTTTAACCATGAAATTTTTTAAGCATATTAATTTTTTATCATGACTTTTGAATAATATTAATATTTTTTATATTTATATTTATTTGTACAATTTATATCTATTGGATTTTAATTCAATAATATTAATAAAATGACTTTACCTTTTATTAATCAACATTTGCATGACTTTACTCTCTTTTTTTTTTTTTTTTTTCCTTTTTTCCTAATCAGCATCTCTATGATCTTATCATGGAAAAGCTTTGTAACATACTAATTTTGAGCAAGCAAATCATAAATTTTATATTGTAACTAATTCATTTATTTTGTAACTACATTTATCTTTCGATCAACTATATATTAGAAATGATCCACTAATCAATTAAATGTTATTGAATTGTTAGTTCAAAATATTTGAGATATTGGAGCAAATTTAAGTGCGTATTTATTAAAAAACCATTTTACAATGTTGATATGGGAAAACTGGATACCCTGCGTTGGTATTAAAAGTAATAGGCATTAAAAAATTAGCAACATTTAAGGGATTTATTGGATCGCGATATCTAAGAAATTTGATGGATTTATTATAAAAGTTAAAGGACATTCAACAATACTTTTAAAAGACTTTAAAAAATTTTATAGAAATCAAAGGTGTTTAATTACAATATAAACTTTATAAAAATAAATATGTATTTAAAAAGTCATTAATTTTTATAAATAATAGACTTTTATTTTTTTTCGTTGATTATATATACAATAGTATAAATAAAAAAATTTAAAAAATTCTCTTCCAATTACCCACAATATTTTAACCCTTTTTTTTGCATGCTTTGCTCACAATTCCAAGCTCACTACAAACATCACCAAGGCCATCGCCTTCATCCTTCATCACAGAGATTCATAATAATTGATAACCTATATTTTATTAAGGATTCATAAAACTCAAAATTAAAAGTTGATTGCCATTGAGAGGTGTTGGAAGTTTCAAAGAAGAGGAAGGAGAAAGATAAGAACTCATGGAGAATTAGCTATAGCAGTGGAAAGAGTTTTTGAAGATTTGATCATAAAAATCATTGCAAAATTACCAGTTAAATCTCTACCGCGATTCAAGAGCGTATGCAAATCATGGAATTCGATCATCAGCGAGTAATTAGCTCATAATAGATCAATTTCAGTTTATAGAGGAAAATTCAAAATTTCCTCAAATTCATAATAATTGGCATTATTATAAAAAAAATAATTAACTAAAAATATATTTATTAATTTGAATCTATTAATACTATTAAGAATTATAATATTAAAATTTAAATTTCATTTAAGCAACATTCATTATTTTATTATTTACTATTACAAGATAAAATTAAATAATACTAACTATAACCAATATAGTTTTGTTAGAATCCATAAGTTATTCTTATTTAAGTAAAAGTAATTAACAAATTGTGAAAGTGTTAATTAACTTAGAGGATTAAATTGAATCTTTATCATAAAATTAAAGGTCAATTTGTAATCAATCATTCGGGGGCCAAATTCTTCTTAAAACTGTGTCTTTTTGGGTCATAGATTTGTTTGTTTCTTAACCCTAAGTACATAAGCATCATTATCTTTACTCTCATTCAATTTTTTTTATTAAGGCTTTTGAAGAAATTGAGAAAAAGAATAAGAGAGAGGGCAAAGCAGTGACAATATGAGGAGAGAGAGAAACAGGCGGCACCGATAAAGGAGAAAAGATAAAGAGCTCCACTGGTAATTTACAATAATGAAAGGAGCAGCACATGAAGGAGATCAGTTCTTTTGGTTCCAAAAGTTAAGTTCTATTTTCTTTTTTTCTTTGATTTTCTTTTTCTTTTTAGTTTCAAATAAATTTGTCTTCAAATCAATTGTTGTTTTGGTTTGTTATTTGTCTATTTTTTAATTATATTTTGTGTTTAGTTCTCTTTAGTTCTAACTATTTATGTAATTATGTTGTTGTTGTTTGATTCCTCTGTTATAAATCCACAAGTTCCATTTTCTTGTTGTTTCTTAGTGGTTTCTTGGTTCGAATCAACCATGCAAGGATTTATGATTTGAATTTTGTGTTTATTAGTTTCTATAGTGGTGTTAGCTTGGTGGTTTAGTTGGTTTAGAAGCTCGATTTGGATGGATCAATTTGGATCAAAACTAAACCTATAGGTTAATTGATTTTTTATTTTGCAAAATTTTAATTTCTAAATTTAAATTCATTATATATATTCATGATGTTATTTATTTGTTTATTTTTGGATTTTCTGTGTTTCTAGGAGATGGAAAGTTTTTTGTAGAAAATCAAAATTGTACAAACAAAAATCATGGTGATAGACCAGTGGTCTGAGAATAATGGTCGCCATTCAGTAATGAAAAAATATAGCTTATACATCAAGATTCTATAATTTTGGGCATTCTGTGTAATTTGGTTTCTTATTTAGGGATTGAAATATAATTTATCAGCTAAATGGGTCTATAATTATTTTATTTATTTATTTCTATCTAAATTTATGTTGTAGTATTTACTCCCTCTGTCCCAAAAAAATAGTCCTGTTTAATTACTTTGGCTGTCCCAAACTGTAGTACATTTTCTATATTTTTTAAGTAATTAATTAATTTGTTTTCTAAAATACCCTTAATTAATTTGTTTCTTTATAAAAAAAAATTATTTTTCTAGATTCCATATTTTTCATAAATTAATTCCTACTACAACCTTTCATTTACTTCTAAAATTTCTTTTAAAATTTCACTATAAAAAATATATTTAATGCTTAATAATTTTTAAATTGCACTTTAAATATTGTAAAGTAACATTAAGGATAAAAAAGAAAATTACTTATAAAATTAATAATTATAACTATAGTAAGTATAATTTCTTAATCTATGTGAAAAAAGTAAATATGCCTTTTTTTTTTACGGAGAGAGTATTTAATTATTTGTTCTTTTGATTTTTTGTAAAAATAAAATAATTATAAAGATAACAATAAAAGGATTATATATATATATATATATATATATATATATATATATATATATATATATTAGTAAAACATAAGCATAATTAAATTAATATTAACTTACTTGAATTTGTAGGAAATTGAAATCCTTTATTGATAATGTTAATGAAATAGTTTTATTAAGTTTATTGGTATTTGTATAATTAATTTATTATTACTTTAGTTAAAAAAATAACAATATTAGAATTATATATATATATATATATATATATATATATATATATATATATATATATATATATATATATATATATATATATATATATATAATTTTTAGATACTATAGTTTTTTAGCCTCAAAATCAGAACCAGAAAAGTTGGCTTTAACAAGAATAACTGAATAGTAAGACTAAATCGAATAGAACTAAATATCCCAAAAGTATCAAAATATCGAATTGAATCTAACCGAATTTTTTATTTGGTTCAATACTGTTTTTCATTAATTTTGGTTTAATTTCGATTCTCTAATTTCAAAAAATTAAAAATTTTGATTTGATTCGGCTCTTTTTCAATAATCGAGGGTTAAAGGAAAAAGACAACTTAAATAATTTATAAGGCTGTAAATCAATCAAGTTAAATTTAATTTATAAAATATTTAAATTTGACTCAATTCATCGGCAACTTAAATAATTCAAGTAATAAATAAAAATGCAAATTTAAATTTAGATCAGTTTAAATAGCTCGAAATATCATCTTTGCTGAATTTTTTTTAGGGTGAGAAATAAAGTTTTAACGAAGTTGAAATCATAGTTTTAGCTTTGAATTTTTTTTTATAATATTATATTGCTTGTTTTTATCTTTTAATTATAAATAAATAAATAAATGGCATTTGGTAAATAATATCTTTTATATTCAATCGAAAAAAAAATCTTTCTATTTAAAATTTTAAACAGTCTCATCCTTCTAAATAGTTACATTCTTTTATATATATATATATATATATATATATTACCGAAAGAAAGAAATAGGATAGCATTAAAGGGGCACGAAGCCAAAATAAGTATAGTTGCAAATGTGAATCAAGGGGTTAGACTAACAAAGAACACGCATGGACTTTAATTATTATATCATGAATTTGTGTACATGTAAATCGAACCTATAATAAATATGTGAGAGATTTACTAAGATAAAAGATGAGCTTTTTTTTTTTTTTTTTATAATTCTGTTGACGTGTTTTTCTTTTTTTTTTTTTTTTTTTGGGTTTTCACCATTTTTTCTTTTTTTTTTTATTTTAAATGCTAATTTTTTTTGTTTTTTATTTATTTCAATACTTAAAATTAAATTATTATAATTAAATATATAAATTATTTTTGTTTATCCTAGCTATCTAATAAATATATAATTTATAATTTATAATTAAATATATAAATTGAATTATTATATAGTTGTTTAATTATTATTCAAAATACAACTACATTATTGTTGAATTGCATGTATATTACTTTTGAATTGTTAGTTAATGATAAAATATATTTTCATTTATAATATTAATGTTAAAAAAATATTTTGATAACAATTAGTCTATGTGCATTAATCTTGTACTATAGATACATTGTAATTAAATTATATATAAATGACTCTCTAATTATAGGTACATTATTATTTAAAATGCATGTACATTGGTATTAAATTACATGTACATTACTTTTGAATTGTCAGTTAATGATCAAATATATCTTCAATTACAATATTAGTGATAAAAATATTATGTTAATAATTAGTCTATGCATATTAGTTTTATACTAGAGATACATTATAATTTAACTGCATGTATATGACTTTTCAACTACAGATATATTATTATTTAAAATGTATGCATATTGATGTTAAATTACATGTATATTATTTTTGAACTGTCAATTATTGATAAAATATATCTTCAATTACAATATTAATAATAAAAATATTATGATAACAATTAGTCTATATATATTAGTTTTATACTAGAGATACATTATAATTTAATTGTATGTATATGATTATCAAATAACAGATACATTATTAATTAAAATGCATGTATATTGGTGTTAAATTATATGTATATTACTTTTGAATTGTCAATTAATGATAAAATATATTTTAATTATAATATTAATGATAAAAATTATAATAATTATTATATGGGACAAAAAAAATAATTATTATATTTTTAATTATAAGTATTGAAACAAATAGAAAAAATAATTAGAATTTAATTTAAAAAATTTTGTAGCACATTTATAGTTTTTTGGAAATATTAAATACTTTAAAAAATCAAATAAAAAAAAAAGAGCAAAACGTGTTAAAAAGTCGTACAAAAATATCGCGTCTTTGTCACAATATAGACATAGATCTATCATGGAATTTGCGCATGGACTAATCTCTAATTCAAACCTACCCTCAGTTTTGAGCCCAATACGGATACTCCAGCCCACATACTTATATTCCTTTTACAACTTTTCAAGCAATGCAATAGTGTCAAAAAAAGAAAAAGAAAATCTCATGAGTGTTTTTGCAACACTAATTAAGAAATAAATAATTCAAATAAAATTAAATAAAATAAATAAATTTAAAAATAAATTAGATAAAAAGAAAAGTATAAATTTTCATTTATCATTTCTTCCTAGCAGCCTATGTCTAGTGTCAAAAAAAGTGCAAGGTCTTTCCACTTACGAATTCCTGCTATTCAAAGCAAGGACCGGTGAAGCATACCTCATCCTCTCTTTAGCCTATCCTATCCTGTCCTAACTTCTTACAGAGTTTCATAAGATCCCCTTCCCGCTTACTTTAATTCCTTCTCTCACCAGTACCCTTTGAAAAGTCGCCTTACAATCCTTCCTCTAGAAAAATCTCACCTGCTCTCTAAACTTTCTTCACCAGAGAGTAATAAACTGAATTAGGCTATCCCCTTGCACTAGCTCCTGGGGCTGAGAATGAAATCTCTATAGCTGGAGAGAAGGAAGGCTTAGTTTGAGCTGGTTTATAAGAGCAAAGGCTTAACTCCTCTCTTAATGCCCCAAGAACTAAGCTAAGGGGGAAGCAATACCAGTGTTGAGAAGAGCGTTTATTCCCCTTTCAGGAAAGAGAAAGCCCTTATTTGCCGTTAAAGTTAACCTGGAGAAAGCCTATGATAGAGTAAGCTGGAAGTTTATGTTGAATACTTTGCTTCAGGTGGAATTATATACGAGAGCCCACATAGTCTGCGTTGTTTTCATTATATTTTTTTATTTAACTTATGTTTCTTAAAATATCTTAACATATGTAAATTATTATTATTAATTTTTTATTAAATTTAAATATTATTTTTTATAATTTTAAATATTAATATAAAAATATATATACATGGGTCGAGTTTATTATATATGAGCAGTCAGAAAAATAAAAAAAAAAATTAAATGTATAGGTATATATAAATTTTAATTAAAACCCTATGAAAATATAATCAATAAGGCTACTCTATATGATATTAATTCTTACAAAAGTTACTTAATATATGGCAAAAAAATTTCTAAACAATTTTTTTTTGCCAATTTTTTTTTAAACAATTTAAAACTCATTTTTATTATATATTTAGATCCTATTAAAGTTTCTACTTCCCTGTAATTTAATTTATTTTAAAATTAATTTAATTAATTTTTATAACAAGTGTTGTGAGACCACTCAGGAAAAATCATTCATATATAGTATATATCTCTTTGATGTGGTAGTTGAACTGACTTTGTTGGTGTCCCTTGTGTCGAGACACACAGGGACAAGATCCCAAATTCAAATACATAAACACTATGTAAAACTGTAATAAAAATTTTTTTATTATTTTCTCCGTTCTTACTATGGGATAAAAATTATATTAAATTTTATTAATATATATTATTTATATATTTAATTTATATGTAATTATAAAAATAAAAAATAAATAAAAAAATAAAAAATAGAAGGTATTTGGCCAATCCGTGATGAGCCACCCGGTCCCACCTCCGAAAAAACGTACACAAAGCATTCTTAATTTAAGGATATCATCGTCAATTGGGAAGAAAACAAAAGAAAAAGAAAACACGTGATTGATTAGTAATTCAATAATTTATTTATTTATTTTGTGTATAGTGCTTTTTATTTACACTTCCTCCATCTTTTTATATTTTTCAATGAAAAAAACAAAGAAATAAAGACAATTCATATATACATGTGATACATAAGAAGAATTATATATGTCAAAAGGAAAGGTGGGAAAGAAAGTACCAACCAAATATTATATGTAAGAGGCCACTAAGACATTTTCATATAATAATTGTGCAACCCAATCATGGCCTGGCATCACTATAAATGGCAATAATAGTAAGCATGCTTGTGACACTTGATATTTCCATGTTTTTTATTTTATAAGTGTTACGACTGGTATTATTAAAATCAGATCGGACCAATTAATTAAATCAATTAAATTAAAAATCAATTATAAATTCGATCCAAATGAAATACTCTGAATTTTTATTTATTTTATAAAATTTTATTTTTGTACGGAAATATACTATTTTATTATTTTTCTTATTAAAGTAAGAATTGAATCTATAATTTATTAAATTATAAATATTCATATTATTTGAAAATGTATTATTAATGGTAATTTTATTACAATATTATATATGTATATTATTATGAAAATGTTAATATGGATTTTTGGAGAATTGTATTTTAGATTGTATTATTTGAGTATTAATAAAGGTATTAATTAATATTATAAGTTTAATTATAATATTTTATCGAAAGCTTGGATTTCCGTTATAATTACTATTATTATCGTAAATAATATTATTGATATATATACATGAGTATATATTGTAAATTATTATTATTATTATTATTATTATTATTATTGATATTGTTGTTGTTAATATTATCATTTTTATTATGATTATTATTATTATTATATATAATTATGAGTAATACTGTTATTATTATTATTATTATTGTTATGATTATTATTAGTATTATTATTAGTATTGTTAATTTGTATATATATATGTGTAGTATTATATCTATATTATAAGGTTTAGTATATATATATATAACATAACTGTGTTTTAAGTAAGTTAAAAAGAAGAAGAAAAAGAAAGTATCTGATTGGCCAATGTGGGGAAGGAAACGGGGACGTTTTGGAAGGAAACAGAAACGGGAACGAAGAGAGGAAGGAGGAGAGAGAAAGGGAGAGGCTAAGAGAGAAAGAGTGGCTGGGTGGAGTTACGGCAAGCTGTGACGAGCACTGCTACCACCGTTGGATAGAATGTTGTCCGGCGACCTCGAGGGAGGTGGCAGCACCATGATCGGCAGCGGCACGACGGCGTATGCGAGGAGAGAAGGACCGCCGGCCACCGAGACTTCAATTGCAGATTTCGGCCGACTCCGGCAGCCAAATCAAGCAAGGTCGGTCTCGTTCAACTCTTGAGGATGAGAGCTTCATTTTAGTACCTACCTTGCCTCCTAAGGATCACCGAAGGAGGAGATCGGCAAAATGCAATCCGAAACTTTGGAGGCATTTTTCGGCGGTTGGAGGGCGAGTGACGGCGAGTGGTGACCATTTTCATGATCATGGCTTCGAGGTGAACCTGCTTGTGTGGAGCTTCCCCAGATCTGCCACCAGCAGCGGCGGCGCATGGGGGCAATCCAGCAGTTATGTTTCGACGTTCCCGCGCAATTCTCGACATCCGTATGATAAGAATTTGTGAAAGTTAACCCGAAACTCTTGTATTTAAGTCGTTAAATAAGTTATTCTATATTTAGTAGTCTTTAGAGTTATTGTTAAGTTGTCGAGTCTGTCGTTGGCTTCTATTCAGTTCCGTCGAGACCTCGATCAGAATCTTAGTAATCTTTAAGTTGTGTCTAGTTAAGTGTGATTCTTATCCTAATGATGTCCGTTGTTGCGAGGTGTCAGCGTCTGGCGTCTTCCTGGTTCCAAGGCTGCACTTCCGAAGGAAGCCAGTCGGAAGCGTCATCAGTTAGGTGAGTGATACTCACTAATGTATTATCCTGTTTTCATTTCATATGCATTGCTATGTGTATATATATATGTATATTATGCACTACTACTGCATATATAAGCATGTAACATTTGACTATGAATGGAATGATGAACTGATATTCTGTACTATATTATGGTTGTGATTGACAGATGGAGGTCAGGATAATGCAGTACCACTTAGGAACTTTGGGGATGGATATGGTTATAGATACTGTTATGATTATGATTCTGTTGAGATTTAGAAGATGAGCTATGACTGATTGATGCTGGCCGGGCCTGCTCATCGCTAGGGCCGCTGTCAGTCGGGTCAGGGCTGCGTGGTACAGACCAGTGACGGCCGGACCCCTTAGATATAAGAGACAGATTATTGGATTCAGAGAGTCAGGGTAGGGGGATCGGCTCCCCATATTAAGTATTGAGTATTAGTGTGGTACTGTGGACCATACCCCATCCCTGCTTGATTATATGATTTGCCTGTCTCTATGACATGGTGCATAGCATGTGCATTATAATCTATCTGTAGGATACTAGTTTAATATATTAGCTGGTATTATTCACTGAGTCGGACGCTCATTCCTATTCATTTCATTGTTTTCAAGTCAGGGAATGAGCTTGAGAAGGAAATGTAATTGAGTAAACTGTCAATTTTCTTTCGGCAGTAGTTTGTATTATTGGATATTAAGAATACATGTAATAGATGTATATTTATAATTATAACTCTAGAACTCCATAGTGTTACACTTTGTATTTGTACATTGTTGATTATGCAGTTATGTACCTAAAGAGCTGTAGTTTATTGTTAAGCTAAACCTTGTTATAATGTATTGCATTATTGAGATTTACGAAATTAATGAGTTGTTGGCCCAATGAGATTTTATTTTATGTTGTGATTCTTGTGGATCTGCTTACCTCATTTAGGCCCATAGCCCTTTTAGTTTTGGACTTCTGTTGTGTGTTTTGGGTTAGGCTTACTACGGGCACTGGTAGCCACGTGCATTTCCCGTGTCATAGTGCCGATCACGTGCCCTCGGGTTTGGAGGGTGACAAAAGATGGTATCAGAGTAGAGATCTTGTGACCTTTAATATATTCAATGTTGTGGGTCATTATTTCTGTAACATGCGGAGTATAGAATTCCTAATTGTCGTCTTGAGCTTCCTTTGCTTCCAATTCAGCATTAACGTGGTGTTATGATGAATCTTATGATTTTTCTTAACCTTGTGATGTTAGTAGAATTTTTGTGGGGGTAAAGGTTCTTGGGTGAGTACAATATGATTAGAGGGTATGATTTGAACTTTTATAAGGGATAAAATATCAAGGCTGTATGAATGGTGAATTGGAGGATCTCTGAGAACTTAACCCAAAAGAGTATAAAATGACCTTATTCAAAATTTTAAATGATTTGGAAATGGAATATTTTAAATGAATTTAAAGATGATAATTGAATTTTAAGTATGATTTTAACACCGGTTTTGAGAGTTTATTATTTTAGCACTCTGTACTCATGTCCAGTGTATCTGTCTGTCTGCATCCATTGAGTCAGGCATCATAAAGTTATTAGTCAGTATTCATACATCATATCCTTCATAGATCATTGCATTAAGATTGCATATTGTGTAGCATCACCGGACACAGTATCTTGAGTTCTAAAATAAAAGTGAAAATGTTTTAATTACTACGAATGATTTTAAATAGTTTTGCAAATTTAAATAATTTTGAATATACCTGCAGTGGATTTAAGTTCTCGGAATGAGATAATATTTTGAGGTACTAGATTCTTTATCACATTGTGGAAAGGATTAAAGATTAAGTATTGATTTTTATTAAGGAAAAGAATTTTATTATATCATATATTAGAGTTATTATTTGAACATATTCATGAGGTATATAGGTTTAGGTTGGGATCATAATGGAATGGCACAGATTAAGAAAGACATAAATCTTGCGTGGTGATTTTATTGAGTATCAGTAATAGTAATGAATTTATTGATTTTATGTGGATAAATAGAAAGATTAAGAATATATAATATAATAAGATGTTGATGAAAATTTCGAAATAAAATAATGTTATGGGTTAAATGTATATGGTTGGGAGACTATAGCTGTTTAAGCTATAATGTCAAAGTATTTTATAGAAAGAGAATAAGTCTATAATAAATTGTGAATTACTGATTGGTATACTATTTATGGTGTAAAATATGTTTAGAGTTAACAGAATTTCTTGATGACTCTATTAATATAAAGGATGTTGAAATGAATGGTAAAATTTTTGGTTTTGTATATCAATTGGTGTGTAGGCATATATGCTGATTTCAAATTGACGAAATAAATTATATATATATATATATATATATATATATATATATATATATATATATATATATATATATATATATATATATATATATATATATATATATATATATATATATATATATATATATATATATATTAAGGAAATTAGTTAAAGCAAGTAAGAATGGAAAGCAAATTATTAAGTATTGATATGTTTTATTTGATAAAATGATTAAGGAAGTTACTATAGGAGTTATTCTCATGATTAAATATAATGGAAATTATAATTTTGGTGAGATATTAGACATGAGAATATTTATCGAGGTTATGAGAGATTGTGTAATAATTATTAGTCTGTAAATGAATTATGAAATGTTAACAGTGTTATTAATTTAGAATTATCTATTGGATTCTTATATGGTTAATATAATAAGTAATAAATGGAAATGATAAATTAGGCATTAATATTAGCTTTAGTATTGATAAGGACTTAAAAAATCAGATCTGTTTAAGGTTATGATTGATTGAATGTGAAATTAAGGGTTGTGTTAGTTTTAGCTATGATTAAACCAATATATAAAAATAAAGAATGATTAGATATTTGCTGTAAGGTTTAATAGATTAGATATTGGTATTAGAAGGATTTTATTGGAGGTTTAAGTGTATAATTTTATGTCTTGTTGAAGTTGTTTTGTTATGTTACCTTACCTGGGTTCGATTGTGTATTAGAGTGCGTAGTGGAAGCGTGGTGGAGAAGTTTAGTTGTATTTGAAAATTCGAGGACGAATTTTCTTAAGGGGGAAAGATTGAAACACCCTGAATTTCTATTTATTTTATAAAATTCTATTTTTATACGGTAATATACTATTTTATTATTTTCCTTATTAAAATAAGAATTGAATCTATATTTTATTAAATTATAAATATTCATATTATTTGAAAATGTATTATTAATGATAATTTTATTACAATATTATATATGTATATTTTTATGAAAATGTTAATGTGAATTTTTGGAGAATTATATCATGGATTGTATTATTTGAGTATTAATAACGGTATTAATTAATATTATAAGTTTAATTATAATATTTTATCGAAAGCTTGGATTTCCGTTATAATTACTATTATTATCGTAAATAATATTATTGATATATATACATGAGTATATGCTGTAAATTATTATTATTATTATTATTATTGATATTGTTGTTGTTAATATTATCATTTTTATTATGATTATTATTATTATTATTATTATTATTATATATAACTATGAGTAATACTGTTATTATTATTATTGTTATGATTATTATTAGTATTATTATTAGTATTGTTAATTTGTATATATATATGTGTAGTATTATATCTATATTATAAGGTTTAGTATATATATATATAACATAACTGTGTTTTAAGTAAGTTAAAAAGAAGAAGAAAAAGAAAGTATCTGATTGGCCAATGTGGGGAAGGAAACGGGGACGTTTTGGAAGGAAACAGAAATGGGAAGGAAGAGAGGAAGGAGGAGAGAGAAAGGGAGAGGCCGAGAGAGAGAGAGTGGCTGGGTGGAGTTACGGCAGGCTGTGGCGAGCACCGCCACCACCGCTAGATAGAGGGTTGTCCGGCGACCTCGAGAGAGGTGGCAGCACTGTGATTGGCGGCGGCACGGCGGTGTACGCGAGGAGAGAAGGACCGCCGGTCACCGAGACTTCAATTGCAGATTTCGGCCGACTCCGACAGCCAAATCAAGCAAGGTCGATCTCGTTTAACTCTTGAAGATGAGAGCTTCATTTTGGTACCTACCTTGCCTCATGAGGATCATCGGAGGAGGAGATCAGAAAATGCAACCTGAAACTTTGGAGGCGTTTTCCGGCGGCTGGAGGGCGAGTGACGGCGAGTGGTGACCATTTTCGTGATCTTGGCTTTGAGGTGAACCTGCTGATGTGGAGCTTCCCCAGATCCGCCACCGGCGGCCGCGGCGCGCAGCGCGTGGGTGCAGTCCAGCAATTCTGTTTTGACTTTCCGGCGTGATTTTCGACATCCGTATATCAGAATTTGTGAAGGTTAACCCGAAACCCTTGTATTTCAGTCGTTAAATAAGTTATTATATGTTTAGTAGTCTTTAGAGTTATTGTAAAGTTGTCGAGTCTATCGTTGGGTTCTGTTCGGTTCCGTCAAGACCTCGATCAGAATCTCAATAATCTTTAAGTTGTGTCTAGTTAAGTGTGATTCTTATCCTAATGATTTCCGTTGTTGCGAGGTGTCGGCGTCTGGCGTCTTCCTGGTTCCAAGGCTGCACTTTCGAGGGAAGCCAGTCGGAAGCGTCGTCAGTTAGATGAGTGATACTCACTAATGTATTATCCTATTTTCATTTCATATGCATTGCTGTGTGTATATATATGTATATTACGCACTACTACTGTATATATAAGCATGTAACATTTGACTATGAATGAAATGATGAACTGATATTATGTGCTATATTGTGGTTGTGATTAACGGATGGAGGTCAGGAGAATGCAGTACCACTTAGGAACTTTGGGGATGGATATGGTTATGGATACTATTATGATTATGATTTTGTTGAGATTTAGAAGATGAGCTATGACTGATGAATGCTGGCCGGGCCTGTTCATCGCCAGGACCGCTGTCAGTCAGGTCAGGGCTGCGTGGTAAAGACCAGTGACGGCCGGGCCCCTTGGATATAAGAGACAAATTATTGGATTCAGAGAGCCAGGGTAGGGGGATCGGCTCGCCATATTGAGTATTGAGTATTAGTGTGGTACTGTGAACCATACCCCATCCCTGCTTGATTATATGATTTGCCTGTCTTTATGACATGGTGCATAGCATGTGCATTAGAATTTGTCTGTAGGATACCAGTTTAATATATTAGCTGGTATCATTCACTGAGTTGGACGCTCACTCCTGTTCATTTCGTTATTTTCAGGTCAGGGAATGAGCTTGAGAAGGAAATGTAATTGAGTAAACTGAAAATTTTCTTTCGGCAGTAGTTTGTATTATTGGATATTAAGAATACATGTAATAGATGTATATTTATAATTATAACTCTAGAACTCCACAGTGTTACACTTTGTATTTGTACATTGTTGATTATGCAGTTATGTACCTAAAGAGCTGTAGTTTATTGTTAAGATAAACCTTGTTATAATGTATGGCATTTTTGAGATTTACGAAATTAATGAGTTGTTGGCCCAACGAGATTTTATTTTATGTTGTGATTCTTGTGGATCTGCTTACCTCATTTGGGCCCATAGCCCTTTTAGTTTTGAACTTCTGTTGTGTGTTTTGGGTTAGGCTTATTACGAGCACTAATAGCCATGTGCATTTCCCGTGTCTTAATGCCGATTACGTACCCTCGAGTTTGGGGCGTGACACCAAAAATCTAAAAATAAAATATGGCAAAACGATATCATTTTGATATAAAAAATTAAAAATAATTGATCATACTTAAAATTAGACCTATCATATTGATCGAGTCGAAAACTGATCAAGAGACTATTTTATTATCTAGTTCAGTTTTAAAAATATTAGTTTCCACTTATTGCTTCCACATGAAAGGCTTTAGGTTGCGGCAAAAGAAGTATGGAAACAAGTTGCAAGAACCTTTAGTCCTTAGTGACCCAATGCCAAAGCTCCATTAGTCATCATTAAAGATCTTATTAAGGGCAATTAATTATATCTTGTTAAAAATTTTAGAATAATAGTTGATGGATTAACATGAGTATTTATCTCATACTATAAAAATTTATGATTATGACTTCTTTTTTAAATTTTTTGATGGATTAAAAAAAATTAGTTGTACTAAACAACCAATGACTTTCTCTTTTTTTTTTTTTTTTTTTAATTACAAGAGTTGATACTCTGTATTTATATTAAATAGAGTAAGATAAGACAAAGTAAATTAGTTAAATTTTGTTGATTGAATCTCGGCACATGTTAGAAAAACTCCTTCAATTTGAATATCACCATATAAATTTAAGTTAACCAATCTTAAAATTTATTTTTATATTTAATTCACAAATATTTATATTGAATTTTTTTTACAAAAACTCGGTTATCACTTAATAAATATTTGGTGACTTAAGTGGATCAAACTTTTGTTTTTGTTTTTGTTTTTTTTTTCCTTTTACAAACTTACAATTTACTGTATTGCGTAAATAGGATAATACGAGATAGAATAAGATAAGACAAAATAGAACATTATTAGATAAATATTTGTTTAGTCTCACATTTGGTGCAACTATAATAAATGAGTCATAAAAACTGAAAAAATGGATAATTCGAGAATAAATTGATTCACCTTGTATTTTATATTTATTAAAGATAATCAAAACTGAATTAATATTTTATTAATTGAGTTTTAAGGACAAGACAAGATAAAATTTAATTTTTATCTAGTACTGTCCGCGTATAAAAACATATAAAACATTAAACAAATAAATTTATCTAGTCTTATTCAGTTTTATCATGCAAAACAAATGTGACATTGAATATAATAATCCAACCATATATTTTGAAGCCAACATTAAAAATTAGTCATTAAAATTTAAAAATTCATTTCTATATTATATTACAAGGTGTTTATAATTAATCAATATATGCTTCCCACATCTCATTCTCTAATATTTTTTAATAGAAAGGCTCACATCGCAGGATTTTTTTTATTAAAATAAATAAAAATAATCTATATATGCAATTTATTTAAAGTTAAAGTAGAAAATTTACCATTAACTTAAATAATAATAAATTTTAATATCCCCAACAAGTTCTTGCAATACTGGAGGGAAATTTTCACGATAATAAACAATTATTTGTAATTTGGATTAATAAAAAATTTATTTAATTTGGACCAATTAATTAAAACTACAATTAATTTATTAAATTGATATAAAATTAACAGATCTGGTAAAATTGCAAATAGGATAAACGAATTTTCTTCTCATTTATCATTATAAAATTTCAAAATTATACTGTTAAGGTTTATTCAAATAATTTTGTAGCAGTGTTTAAAAATACATTTCAAGAAAAAAAATTGTAAAAACAGTTTCATTTGATATTTCATATTTCCGTAAAAAAAAAAAAAGGAAATTTAATATTTATTTTGGTAACAGATTTATTAATTTATCAGCATATACATTAATGGCGAGATTTTTTACTAAATAAAAAAAAAAGAAGCTCATATTGAGTTGTGTTATTTGATATTAGATACATTTGTATATGTAGTGGGGCTATT
Organism: Reutealis trisperma; assembly: GCA_947687605.1. Lineage (NCBI taxonomy): Eukaryota > Viridiplantae > Streptophyta > Magnoliopsida > Malpighiales > Euphorbiaceae > Reutealis > Reutealis trisperma. Next base: position 5,416,267 of record CANTUT010000012.1, on the reverse strand, counting down.
CCCATTTCTTCATATTCTTCTCACACTTTAATTACCTCTTTTACAGTCTATTTGTTACTTTGATTCATAATCTTTATTATTAGTTTGAATTTTAAACTTAATTAAATCATAAGATTATTTATCTTAAATCTTATTTAATACAAAAAAATTAATTTATAGTATTAAGTAATCATTCTTTTGTAATCTTATATTTAATATGATAGATTAATAAATAAAATAAAAAGCGATGTTATTTTAAAAAATAAAATATTATAAATAATGAAAGTAGTAATTTCATTTGATAGGAATTATTAAAGACATAGAGGGTTAGGTATTGGATAACACCTATCTTATGAATTAGTTAAATCTTTAAAATTATTAAATTCAATATGAATCATATGTGTCAAATATAGTGTTATTTATTAATACTGTAGATTAGTTAAGTAATCATATGTACCAAATGGACTGTTAATGTCTTTAAAGTTCAATTGCATTTGTTTGTATTATAAATGAATGTTAACTATTTTCTTTTCAAATATAATAAGCATGTAAAAATTGTTACTTTCACCTTATAATTTTTGTCTATTTTTATTGGTAGATTTTTTAAAATAACGAGAGTCATAGTAAAAATGAAGATCCTTTTATAAATAGATTCAAAAATAAAAATAATGATTTAATAAATTTAAATAAATTTTTTATATAAACTATAGTCAATTTGCAGATAAATTTTAATTTATATATCTTTTATTTTTTTAGTTTATAATTTATCTTTTTTATCTATAAAAATACAAAAGAAAAATTTACGGTAAAAATAATATATTTGACTCAATAAATAATAAAATATTTTTTAAAAATAAAAAAAATTGTGTGTTTCCATGTAATGATAAAATTAATCGAATGACAGTTAAAAATGAGGTGACATTGCATGTTTATAAAAAGTTGAACCTACACGTGGTTAAACAAACCTGTCAAAAAGTTCAAATATTTAAAGGATCCATTTATTCATAATTTTCTTTATTAATCATTATTTAGCTCATGAACAGATTTATCTATGATATAAATTATTAAATTAGATTTATATTTTAATCATCTTAATATCCTATTTATTAAACGTTTTTACAATTTCGACATAAATAAGATCATTTAAAACACATTTATCCTCAAATTATGATTATTCATTTTGTTCTTATAAAGCCAACTAGTTGATAATTAATCTAATATAAGATACTCTTTTACTATATCCACAAAATTCTATTAAAAAACTCATCCAAAAATTAACCTAACATGCAATTCATTGTATTATAGATTGAAAATAAAATATGATAAAAAATTATAAAAATCCTTTATATATATATATATATATATATATATATATATATATATATATATATATTATTTTTTAAATAAAAATTAAATAAATTGAGTCCACCTCTTTTTTTTATTATTATTTTGTTGTTGGTGTCAAACAAAAATATCCTAATTGTAATAAAAATTAAAATTTAGTGACTCGGTATTAATAAATTTAAAATTTAAGATTAAACGAAAATTAATTTATAAAGTTAATTAATCATTAAAGTAATTCACACTAGAGATGATCACTTATTGAGTTTGAAGTAGGTTTTGTAAAACTCGAATTCAACGAAAAAGATAATGTTATCTCGCTACCTCTTTCATTTCATATTAGAGTATGTCAAGCGGGTACTCGTGTCTTTTCCTTTTGAATAATCCCCCATCTCTTTTCTCTTTTTATAATAATAATAATCAGATTAAATTATTGTTTAATCTAATAATTTTATCTTACTTAACGAATGCATCCTTATATTTTGAAAAACTAACAAACACATTTATACATTTTTTTTATTTCGTTAAGCTATTTAATTATTTTATTCATTTTCACCATTAAATATTTATAAAAATACTAAAATATCTCTCATTTATTCTTAAATTTTTCATCTCACCTGTTAAAAAATAACTCATCATCAAATTTTCAATGAAATCAAAATTTCTACTCAATTCTAAAACCCAAATCACAGCTAACAAAAAAGTTGAATGAATATATATATATATATATATATATATATAATGCAACAATAAAAAAGAATCAATAATAAATGATGGTAGTCCAAATAAAGCCACATGAAATGGAAGAATTTATGGGCGGCAACGATCGGCGTTTGACGATGCAGTGAGCCAATGATGGTGGCGCGATTCACTGAGCTGGACGACGTGATGAGGGGAAAAAAATAGAGTATTTTTGGGTAAAAAATTTATATTTTAATTTTTAATTTTTTAACAGCAAAAAATGTAAAAAATAGGTTAAGTGGTTAAATAGTTTTATGAAATTAAAAAATAAAGACATCTTAGTTAGTTTTTTAAAATATAAAGATGCATTCATTAATTAAAATAAAATTAAAAAATTAAATAATAAGTTATCATAATAATAATAATAATAATATAGCAATTTTTGTGATTTACACACATCTGCATTGTGTGTACTCATCATATAAAATTAAAATAAAATATTTAAAATAAAAATAAAAATATAATATATAATCGAGTTTGATTCGTGTCAATAATTGTCATTGTCCAAATCAAAATGTAAACCTATACCATGTTGAATTAAAAAAAAAAAAAATGGCCCTACATTACAATTTTTTTTTTCTTTTTTTGCCAAATCCCAACATTACAAAATAAGACAAATAATTGTTCCATTTGGATTGGGTCAACTCAGATAGGATAGTACTTTGGGTGTAAAAAAAAAAAAAAAAAAGATAGGATAGCACTCAATAGACGAATGAAATTATCATCCATAATTTACACGATCATCGAACTCTAGCCATCAATTATTAGGTAAATAAACTTCTAAGGGTGACTTTTAAGAATTAGATTTAACTAGAAGTTCTTCAATTTATTGATCAAAATTTTATTATTATTAGGGGTGTAAATAAACTGAATTGTGTTGAATTTTAGCTTGAAACTCAATTTGATATTTTTTTTCCGAACTCGAATTTTGGATCGAATTTGAAAATCATATTTAAACTTTGCTCATTTATTTGAGTTTAATTTGTTAATAAATTATAATCAACTAAATTCGAACTCGACTTATTATAAAACTTACTAAACTTCTTAAATATTTATTTCTAATAAAGTAATTATAATGAAAACACTTAAAACTAATATAAAAATAAAAATATCCAATTAGTGAAAAATACGATTATAAAATTGAGCATTACATGTATTACAAATATATTAGTTAATAAAAAAATATATTTTATATTATATGAAAATATCATATTATGTTAATCATGTATATATATATTTTAGTCAATTTGAATTAGTAAAAAATTTATAGAAGTGTTAAAATATATTTTTTTGAATGCCAAAGTTATTAAATTAATCATAATAATAATAATAATAATAATAATAATAAAGCTGTTTACAAACCTATTAATTAAGATGGTTGCGAGTTTGTTTACGAACTTATAATCGAATTATTCACGTGCCTAATCAATCCGAGTTTCACTTTGTTCAAGTTTGACCTGTTTATAAAACGATCCGAATGTAAATGAGCTTTTATCGAGCCGAACACTGAACTATTGGCGAACGACTTGACTCATTTACACTCTTAATTATTATAATTAAAATATGAATTGTCGTTCTCAAATATAAAAATTGAATATTAAATACATAAAATCTCAAACTGAACTAAAGCTTAGAAATACTCAACTATTTAAATTAAAAAAAATACTTTAGATAATATTTGATAATACTATTCAAGCGCTTGAAATTAAAATATTTAATATTTTTTATTTTAAATTATTTAATAATATAACACCTACAAATTTTAATTAAACTAATGTTCATTTAAAATAATAAATAAATATTTTTAATCTTAAAATAAATTAAATATAATAAGACAGTGATGTTTCAAATAATTTACAATTTAAAATTGTCAACTCTCAAAATTCCCACTTGCATATTTAGTTGAGTTTTCAAACTCAAATTGATATGATTGTTACAACTAAGAATCAATTTGCATACCAATCCAAATAATCTATAAGTCAAATATTTTTTATAGCGAGTATGTGTAATGTGTAATAAACGTTATTTTGACATATAATATATATTATAATATATAATTTAATTAGTATAATATTCGTTTATAATATATAATATGCAATTAGTCATATATATTAACAAATATTTATACAAATAATATTAATTTATATTTTAATTTAATGTCATTGAACTTTTAATTTATTACGTTTAACTATTATATGATCTGACCGAGTTTCAACGCATAGATATTTTGATTTTATTTCAATCTTAAAATAATAAAATAAAAATAACCTAAAAAAGAAAAGCAAAAATAAATTATCCAATAATCATAAGCCACGTATAAATCACCCAATGCTTCGTAATCGCAACCGTCTAAATAAAAGTCTGACCAAAAATAACAAAACAAATAAATAAATAAAAAAACCTTTGGCTAATGCCGCGAAACAACAATAAACATCCTTTCGCCTCTGTTTCCCTCTTTAACTCTATATAAAGCCATAATCTCTCTTTCTCTATAACTACTCTCACTTTCTAGTTTTATACTCGCCGGTGATTTTTGTAGTGGCGGAGCTGAAAATGGCGGCAGCGTTTGTATCTATTGATGAATTTTTGAACAAATGTGAGCAGTCTGGTGATTCGGCATACGCTGCGTTTAGGTCACTATTAGAGCGTTTGGAGGATCCGAAAACCCGAACCGACGCTCGAATCTTCTTGTCGGATCTCCATAAACGAGTTGGTGACTCCGATCATTGTCTCCAGAAGTACCATTTTCGGATCCAAGACATTTTTTTAGACCATCATGAAGGTATATACAATTTTTTTTTTCTCTCTCTCTATATAAGATTTGACACAATGAGAGTTTGATTTTGATTATTCTTTGATTTAATTTTGTTTTGCGTTTGATTATATGTTATAAAATTACAATTCCGTGTAAAAATAGAGGAATCTAATAAGATGAATGATGGTGTTGACTGTTGACTTTATACTTAATGCATAGCCGGTGAGAAAATACAGGAATTTGAAGGAAAATGAAGGAACTGAAAATGAGAACATGAATTTGAATTTTTTTTCCCATTTGCATTTTTTTTTTCTTATTTAATTTGTGCTCGCATTGCTTTCTTTTTCTTTGCAATGCTTTTTTTTTTTTTAAATATTATGGTCTATTTATTTTTGTGGGGTCTTTAAAGAATAAATAGTTTTTTACCTTTTATTTGTATATAATTTGACTGGTGAAAGTTTGTTGGGTTTTACATTTTTGGCATTTTGCTTTTGTCTTAAAGGCTTTCAAGTTGTGTTTTCCAAGAAAACAAATAACGAAGTCAATCCAATAATAGATAAACAAAGTATCGTATTGGGAAATTCGATTTTGTCGTTGTCAAAATATTCTAAGTACATATAATAGCTCTTTTTGTTTCTATCTCACTTACGCCCATTATTTGGTAACTAAATATAGTCAAATTCAATGGAAATAATCTTTTTAAAATCAATGGAAATTAATCTTTTTAACCATTCTAAATGAACAATCAAATGGATGTATGAAAGCGAAGCAAAATGTATTCAAATTTTGATAAATATCAGTTTGAACAGAACAGAATAAAACAGAAAAAGAAACCTGCTTAATAAGATTTATCTCTGGATACAATGTGTGGGTTAATAAATTTGTGTAATGTTTGTGGAACTGGCATTTGGATCAACATTTTATACAAGTTTCCAATGATTCTAGGTTCTTAAAATTTCTGATCAGAGCTTAGCCACAGGCTCAGATAGATGTGCCAATTTTTCCAAGAATATATGCTGCTTAGCAGTGTCTCCTAGTAATTTGCACTACTTAGTTTTAAAAAGAAAAGCATCGCTTTGTTTTTATGTTATCCATGATTTTAGCTTTCAAAGTTCAAGCCATATCCATTGAGTTTTCTTTCCCTGTTTTGCTGGAGAATAGAAAGGTCAATGTAAATTTGTTTCATCTTTCTATTTTTCTCAGGGTCTTACATTGAAAAATATTTTATTCACCTAAATTATTACGCCTTATAGATCGTTAACTTGGCTTTTCCTGGATATTCTAAAACATTCACACTCGTAATTTTTCCCCATTATCATAGTTACTAATGGTATTAGACCATGTTTGATATATAGATATTATATTTCTTTGTTGCTTTGTTTGAATATCCATGGCTCATTGTTGTTTTAACTATTTGTTTTATGGAACTGTCAATCATGTTGTTTATGAACTACTTTGACACTCTTTTTTTTTTTTTTGGCCTAGTGCAGGTTATCAGGGGAGAAAGAAATTAACAATGATGGTAATCCCTAGCATTTTTATGCCTGAAGACTGGTCCTTCACTTTTTATGAGGGACTAAATAGACATCCTGATGCAATCTTCAAGGACAAGACAGTTGCTGAGCTTGGTTGCGGAAATGGATGGATATCCATTGCGCTTGCTGACAAGTGGTTGCCTAAAAAGGTTTGTTATTTGTCCTAGTGTCACCCTGGTCCTTATTTAATAGGCTTTCATGGAGTGTATCATTTACCTATTTAATAGGCTTTCATGGAGTGAATCATTTACACAGCTTTCTGCCAGTTACTTTAATGGGTGCCTAAATAACCTTTTGCAGGTGTATGGTCTTGATATTAATCCTAGAGCAGTAAAGGTTTCCTGGATAAATTTATATTTAAATGCCTTGGATGAAAATGGTCTACCCATCTATGACGTGGAGAAGAAAAATTTACTGGACAGGGTGGAGTTTCATGAATCTGATTTACTTGCTTATTGTAGAGATAATGGCATTCAACTTGAACGAATTGTTGGATGCATACCACAGGTATCATAACAATCCACATTACATAGAATTAGCAGAACGCTTGATGGATTTCATTTATCCAGCAACTAGTTGGCAGTTTGTGTTCTTTATTTAGACTCTTACTTTGCCATTGCTTGTTTTCTTCCTGCAGATTCTTAACCCCAATCCAGATGCAATGTCTAAAATGATTACAGAAAATGCAAGTGAAGAATTTCTGCATTCATTGAGTAACTACTGTGCACTTCAGGTTGGGAGACAATCTTCATACAATTGATTCTAATGATTCATGTGGTAGCACAGTTTTGCATTCTCATTGAAAGATTTATTTATGTATTCTGTATTTCCTGGACTTTTGCTTTAACTAGTTTGATTTTTGGTTAAAAATATAAATGAAGTGCAATATTTCCTCATGTGTGGTCATGTTAAACAGAAAGGCTTCACCACTGGGGTTTTTTTTAATGAGTCTTACAATTCAGTAGCTGGGATGAGTGCCTTTCTCTTAAGGGGTGGGGTTGGGGTCACAGAAGGGGGAAGGGGGCATGATAATATTTTTTGATTTTGATCATTGTTGTTTATTTCTTTTTTATGTAGGGGTTTGTGGAGGATCAGTTTGGCCTAGGTCTAATTGCCAGGGCTGTTGAGGAAGGAATATCTGTCATCCAACCTATGGGGATTATGATTTTTAATATGGGTGGCCGTCCAGGACAAGCTGTTTGTAAACGCTTATTTGAGCGCCGTGGATTTCATGTTAACAAGCTTTGGCAGACTAAAGTTATCCAGGCATGAATAACTTTTCAACTGAAAACTGTTTCTTCATCCCAAATGCTCTTTTCTGATAATGTTTTGTTGCAGGCTGCTGACACAGATATTTCAGCTTTAGTTGAAATTGAGAAGAACAGTCCGCACCGCTTTGAGTTTTTCATGGGTCTTTCTGGAGATCAGCCAATTTGTGCTCGAACAGCATGGGCCTATGGGAAGGCCGGTGGTCGCATTGCTCATGCTTTATCAGTTTACAGTTGTCAACTTCGCCAACCAAACCAGGTCTGTGCCTCATTTAAGTATGTATTCTATTAAGTGGATGTTTATTGCTTTTGGATAATTGTTTGTAGGATGAGTATCTGAATAATTTGACAGGTTAAGAAAATTTTCGAGTTTCTTAAGAATGGCTTCCATGAGGCCAGCAGTTCCTTAGATTTGTCTTTTGCGGATGATTCTGTTGCTGATGAGAAGATTCCTTTCCTAGCTTATCTTGCTGGTGAATTGAAAGAGCGCTCATGTTTCCCTTATGAATCACCAGCTGGAAACAGACGTTTTCGCAATCTAATTGCGGGCTTTATGAAAGTATATCACCATATTCCACTCAATTCCAATGTAAGGATGCATTCCCTGCTTAAACAATAATTGCTTATGCTGTTATGTTGTTGTTAACAGAGTCATCTGAATGACGCTTTATCTGTTTTTCCTTTCCTCCCTCTTAGGAGAAGGGGGTGGTGGGTGTGGTTGCTAGATGTCATGTGAAGTTAATTTGTCCAGTGTGGAAAGACCTTCATAAAAATAGTAAACATGGAGAAAACACCATGAGATATAGGCATCCTTAATGAGGCATAAAACATACACTACAATTTTGAAACTAGCTTGGAGTAGCTCATCCAATTGATTAGTAAAAAAAAAAAAAAAAAAAGGAAAGAAAAGATATGTAAAAAAAGAATGATAAAAAATTGTAAAAGTTACTATACAAGATGAGATAGCAAGGAGTCCCTTTTTTGTTTTTTTTCTTCTCTACTTTTTATTTTTTTGTGCAGAGTACCAATTCATATGATTGCTCCCTATTCTTCCAATGCAAAATTTTAAAGCATACATGCTTTTATGTCCAGGGTTGATCTGCTCGCCCAGCATAAAGAAAATCTTTTTTCTGTTATGATTTATATTGATAGCCAGGCACAGTTGTGCTTATTGTCTTTCGGACATCTAATTGCATTGCGCCTTTTATGTAGGTGCTTACTGCAGTTTGGTTTAATCTCATTAAAGTTGGAACATGAAAGGGGAAATGGATTTTTGAAAACATATTTTGCACTACATGTTTGATCAGTGTTCAAAATTATGAACAGTGAGCACAGAGCACTCAGTGCTGAAGCTTACATTGATCATATGATTATGCTCTCTGCATAATAGTCCACCAATAATAGTGAAAATTATAAGTTCTTTGTATGTGAGTTCACCCTTGTCTCATATCTGAATGAAGAAAAACTATTTAAGTGTTGTTTTCACCTTTGTTGTTGTATCTGAATGAAGAAAAACTATTATGTTATTTATAATTTATGGCAGTGGTGTTTTATCTAAATTTGACACACTAATGTTCACTCCTGTTTAGTACAAATATCTTTCTTTTCAATGTTCTTTTTCATGGCTTCTTTGATTTGAGCAGCTTTGACTTGTTTTAAATCAAAATAGTACAGTTACACTATGGTTTTCAGATGTTTTATGGATTGTAACTGATATGCTTTGTGAGTTATTGATCTCTGCTTTTCTCAGAATTATGACACCTGCAAAAGGTGGCTTCAAAGTTATTCTAGTTTTATGCATTTTCAGTTTCTTTGTACATAAGCTACATTGTTGACTTATCTTTTCCAATTCTTTCTCAAGAATGTCGTCGTATTTCCTTCAAGGGCTGTAGCAATTGAAAATGCTCTTCAATTATTCTCACCTCGTCTTGCAATTGTTGACGAACATCTAACTCGACACCTACCTCGACAGTGGCTAACTTCTTTAGCAATTGAGGTATGTTGTATTTTATTAGTCTATTTTAATTTGTTTCTTTTATTAGTCAAGATGTTATAACTTAGATAGTTATCTTTGATATTCCTGAACCCTTCCAGCAAGTGTGCTGCCTGCTTGTGCATAAGCATATGCACTAGCTGACAACTGATTACCCTTTTGAACTCAGCTTAACTCTGTTTAACATCATCAGTTGAGCTCAGTTAGTCATGCTTACTTTTCTTGGCATGTTGATTGACATAACTTTTCAAGGACTCTTTTTACAAAACATTATTGTCTACAAAAAACTTGAAAAATCTCATAGAGACAGTTTTCTGCTTGTTTAATAAATACATTTTTTTGTCATGCTACAGGGTGCAGAAAACTATGATGCTTCAAAGGATGTGATCACAGTTATTGAAGCACCAAGACAGTCTGATTTAATGGTGGAGCTGATAAAGAAGCTCAAACCTCAGGTGGTCATTACTGGGATGGCTCAATTTGAGGCTGTGACTAGTTCAGCTTTTGTTCAGCTTTTAGATATTACTAGGGAAATTGGATCTCGTCTTTTTGTTGACATATCTGATCATCTTGAGCTATCCAGCCTTCCAAGTCCCAATGGAGTTCTAAAATATCTTTCAGGAACTCATCTACCTTCACATGCTGCAATCCTTTGCGGCCTTGTAAAGAACCAGGTAGTTATTCTATAAGAATTAGCTCAAGCTATTGCTGAAGGACACCTTCTACTTTACGTGTTTAGTGAAAATGAGGAGTCAAGAAATTTACCTTGGCCTCAGTTTATTTAGCATTTTGTTATTTTATACATTCTCCATGTTAATCATATTGTGCTCGTTCCAGGTTTATTCAGATTTAGAAGTTGCTTTTGTCATTTCAGAAGAAGAGGCCATTTTTAAGGCCTTGTCCAAGACTGTGGAAGTACTAGAGGGCAATACTGCACCAATCAAGCAGTTTTATTATGGCTGTCTTTTTCATGAGCTTCTAGCTTTTCAGCTTGCAGACCGACATCCACTTGCTGAGGTTTGTACTCTTGTAGTTATTATTTTCTGGTTTTAAAGATTTGCCTCTATTATGTCAGTTATGCAAAAATCTTACCATTTTCTAACTAGATACTTAGATAGCATTGTAGTCAAATAAGAAAAGTCTTTCTGTTAAAATATTGGAAAAAGGCAGTGCGGGAATGTCAACTTTATAAGCTGTTCTATGGTAGTACATCTAATTTATGTTTCCATACAAGACTTCTCAAGTGAATCCTCGGTCCTTGGAAGAAAAAACAAGTTAGGTTCTGAACTGTGATTGTCCTGAATTTATAACATTTGCGAGGAAAAAAAAAAAAATATATATATATATATATATATATATATATATATATATATATATATATATATATATATATATATATATATATATATATATATATATATATATTGTACTTTCTCTACCACACTATGAAGTTTGGACTGGATTCACGGTTTAACCACAAACTTGATTTCCTTTTTTCATCTAAATTATTTTTAAGCCTTGAACATGAATGTATCTTGAAACTAATATATGATTCACTGCTGAAATACATTATGCATATTCTTTTTTCCTTTCCCCACCTTCAGTAATTGGATGATTTTTCTTAATATAGAGCTTGTCGGATGATTTTTTTACTGCTCACTGAACATATAACATTTCATGATATCAATCTGTGGTTTCTTGTATGGTGGTGATTGTTGTTTTTAAGTTTTTTTCCTAAAGCCATTTTTATAATTCCTGGAGGCAATTCTGTCACCAAACTGATTTTTGATGTTTCCTTCAGAGGGATTGTGAAAAAGCCAAATCAGATGAGGCGATTGGGTTTGCTAGTTCTGCTATTTCAGTCCTCAATGATTCTGAGTTGTCAATTGGAGAGGAAGAAAAGTCTTCCTTGATTCACATGGATGCTGATCAAAGTTTCTTGCCCATGCCATCTCCTGTCAAGGCAGCAATCTTTGAAAGTTTTGCAAGACAGAATATTGCTGAATCAGAAGTTGATGTCACCCCTAGCATCAAACAATTCATCAAGAACAATTATGGGTTCCCTACTGACAACAGCACAGAGCTTGTGTATACAGACTTCTCACAAGCCCTGTTTAATAGACTGATCCACTGCTGCATCCAAGAAGGCGGAACATTTTGCTTCCCAGTTGGCTCAAATGGGAACTATCTGTCTGCTGCCAAGTTTTTAAAAGCAAACATCGTGAGTATCCCAACTGACTCTGCATCAGGTTTCAAGCTGACAGGCAAGCTACTCAATGAAGCACTTAATACTGTGAATAAGCCATGGATGTACATTTCTGGTCCAACAATCAGCCCTACAGGCTTGCTGTACAGCAATAAAGAGATGGAGAACATATTAACTACTTGTGCAAAATTTGGAGCAAGGGTTGTCATAGATACTTCATTCTCAGGATTGGAATTTGATTTGGAAGGTTGGGGTGGCTGGGATTTGGAGGCAACATTATCAAAGTTGAATTCCTCTAGCAATCCGTCTTTTTGTGTATCTTTGTTTGGAGGGCTTTCTCTGAAGATGTTTAGTGGAGTACTCAAATTTGGGTTTCTGGTTTTAAACAATCCTGCTTTGGTGGATGCATTTTATAGTTTTCCAGGATTAAGCAAACCTCACAGCACTGTTAAATATGCTATAAAGAAGCTGCTGGGTTTGAATGAGCAGAAAGCAAGAGACCTGATTGATGTCATTGCAGAACAAACTAGAAATTTGAAATCCAGATCCCAGCGCCTGAAAGAGGTAACCATTTTGTTTTTATTTACGTTTAGCTTTTCTTTGTATGCTCAGCAATCAATAGTAGTTGTGGGCTTGATACCTGAAAGTAGCCGCTCTTAGTATATAATGCTGAAGGATAGGTGCTTTCAGATGTTCCTTCTTGGGTCCATGGTGAGAAATCTTTCTGTGCTCCCTACCCACCAAAAAAAAAAAATTAACCGTTCTGATATATGAGAAAGCAATTCCACCACTTTATTGCGCTTTAGCGTTTATTTTACCCGTTAGACATTTGGGGAAAATAAAGAGAGAAAGGAAAGGTTGTGTGTGGGTGGGGGGAATTTGGATGAAACAATAAAATTATTTATTGTTATTTTTTAATATTTTATTTAAATGCCTACCTGAATTAGTAATAGAAATCTTAATCCTAATCCTGCAATGCATTTCTCCATTATTCTCGTTAAATGTCTGGCTTCAGTCATCAATTCGTGAGCCACACATTTATACTTGTATTTACTCGAGTAATTGGTCTTGCTGTTTTTGCCAGACACTGGAGAAATGCGGGTGGGAAGTTCTCAAGCCTTGTGGTGGTGTTTCCATGATGGCAAAGCCTTCTGCCTACCTGAACAAGGTTGTTAAGATCAAGCATTCAGCTGAAGATGATGCTGGAAATGCCACTATTTACGAAGTCAAGCTTGATAACTCAAATATCAGGGATGCCATGGTCAGGTCAACAGGTTTATGCATCAACAGTGGCTTGTGGACTGGCATTCCTGGTTACTGCCGTTTCACTTTTGCTTTGGAAGAAAGTGACTTTGAGCGAGCATTGAATTGCATAATTAAATTTAAGGATCTTATCAATTACTAATTCATGTTTATCTGATTCATTGTTTTCACGACTTCAGGTGTCGTGAAATAAAGCAGATCTGCAACCCAACCCCCCTTACAGAACTCCACCAATTTATACAAGCCAATATCAACCAAGGTTTTGTTTTTATCCATCTAAAATCATACGGTTGTATGTTTCTTTTTTTATTGGCTTTCAGTTTGCTACCACTTTGTATGAAGTCTTCGAAAAAATCTTTGTTCACTTTCCATTCTCCTTGCAGACTGCACTGGAGTGCTGTAATATCTTTTGCTGAATGAAGTTAGAAAGTTTTATATTTATTTAGAAGAATAAACCCATTCTCAAGATCTTTTACTTACCTATTTTGTTTATTAAATCTCAACAATTTTATTTAGGATAATGCTAAATGATTCAAGTTGTTTCAAACTTTTTTTCTTTGTCGTAAATTAATGAAATTTAAACTCATCCTTCAATAAGAAATAAATAAATTATAATTACTTTCGAATTAATTATAAATTATGTCAAAAAATTACATAATTATTTTTATTATGTCATATTTAATTGTGTTATTTAAAATTATTTTTTAATTATTCACGTTAAAAACTCAAACTTTTATTCTTTTCATATTGAGTGCTTTTAATACTAAAGATAAAATTGATGAGAACATTAATAACACTGACCTTAAAACATTAAAAACTTGAGGATAATGTACATAGTATGATTTTTTTTTTTAAAATAATGTAACGTTTTAATAATTTATATATTGTCATTATATAATTTTATTTTTATTATGCAAAAATTGCTTAATCTGATAAAAAAAAAATCGAAGGTTTAATATGGACAAATAAATTTTATTGGTTTAATAGACAGTGTGTACAATTAAAGGCTCTAGAATGGGTTTTCCCTAATTAAAAATATATTCTTACAATAATTGGTTATTATTTTTTGAAATAAAAATTATTAAAAGTTTAAAAATATTAACCTTTATTTTTTAATTCTCCTATTAATTTAGGTGATATATGATAAAATTAAAAATTAAATATTAAAAAATAAATATTAAATATAATAAATATTGAGATTTTTAAACATTAAATATAATCGATCTATTTGATAATTATTATCATTGAAAATTATTAAATTTTTTATTGGACATAATTAAATCTTGATATTAATATTTAAGTCTTAACGGTTAAATATAATTATGAAATTAAAAAAAATCATAAATAAAAAATTTAGATGAATAAAAAATTTAACAATATCATAAAGATATAAAAGTCATAAGAAATTTAATTATTGTTTAGTTTGTCCATAAAAAATTATAAGGATTTGCTAGGTGTATAAAAAAAAATTGAAAATTCAATAATTAAAAATATTCTGTAGAAATTTTAAATCAAATATTTTAATTTATAATTTTAAATAATTTTTAATTTAACTAAAAATTTTAATTTTAATTTATTTTATATTATCAACTATATTAAAATTAATAAATATTAAAAATATTAAATTAAATAATAACTTGAATTATCAGACAATCCCTTAAACACCCTATAAATGTTTGGTCGGAATTTTGAGACAAATGCGCAACCGGAGATGTGTGAATTTGAAACTTACAGAAACGTTCTTCCCGAGCATTCCAAAAAAAGTATCCATGTGTATTACGGTAAAATGTGAGTGTTTCTCATCTCCACAGCATGCAAGAAGCAACCAAGTTTTTCTAGACTCTTGTAGATTTTTATTCTCTCTCTCTCCCTCTCTCTCTCTCCCCATTTCACTGCTTACAAGAAAAATCCAGAAATACCCACCAACTTATATAAATCCAGACTTCCCCTTCTCTGTTTCCCTCAGAAAGCCGATAACAAAAGATCTGTACATAAACACTCAAAAGCTTCTTACTATAAATCTATTAGCCAAACTCCTCTATTTCTTGCTCTTCAAAGAAACATCTCCTTTTTCAGGTTTTGTGTCTAAAGAAAAAAAAAAAATGGGCAACCCGATGCTCAAAAACAAGTCTTTGATCATGTCCACGACTCTAATTTTTCTAACCTTCATGGCCACCCAATCTAATGCCTTAATGCCCTACACAAGGTCATCTTTGTGGGACATGATGGTGCCAGTGGAAGACCCTTTTAAGATTCTTGAACAAACCCCACTAACAATTCCAAAAGGGGTTGAAAATCTTGCATTGGCAAGAGCAGATTGGAAAGAAACAGCGGCAGAACATGTTATATCTTTAGACATTCCAGGGATCAAGAAAGATGATATTAAAATAGAGGTGGAAGAAAATAGAGTTTTGAGGATAAGTGGAGAAAGGAAAGGAGAAGAAGAGGTTGAAGGAGATAAATGGCATAGAGCTGAAAGAACGATTGGGAAATTCTGGAGGCAATTTAGATTGCCTCATAATGCAGATTTAGATCATATTACGGCTAATCTTGATAATGGGGTGTTGAAAATTATTATCCCAAAGTTTGCTGAAGAACAAAAGAGACAACCTAAGGTTATTAACATTGTTGAACAGAGCTCTTCTGCCCAAGATATTAAGGCTACAAAGGCAGAGATGTGAAATTTTTTCTGGGTTTCTGTTTATTAATTATGGCCTTGTGGTGTTAGAATGTGTGTGTTGAGCGTTTGGGGGTATTTATCCCATCTCAAAAAAAAAAAAATCATAATAATACTAATTAAATAATGCTTAATAAGCTAGTATAATTGAGAGGGGAAAGTTTTAGTTATGTGTCTTTTTTTTCCTTTCCTTTTTTTGGTTGTTTCTTGGGTGAGTGAGTTGTTTGTATTGAACTGTCTATGACTTTCATGTGATTTTGTAATAAGATTAAAGGTTTGTTTTAGTTATTTTCATCATCTTCCTTAATTCATATGGCAATTTTTTCTCAAAATTTGAAGAAATTCTCTGGCAATGTCTAAGTTTTAAATGTATGGCCATTATGTATAAACAGGAGAAGTATTGCATATACTTTTATATAGAAATATGTATAAAAATGAGACGTGAGATTCTTATTCATTTAATTAATGTTTTATTAATTTCTAATAAATTGTTCTATAAATTTATTTAATATTATTTAATAAATGTGAAAGATAATTGATTTGATAATGTGAAAAGTTATAATTATCTATAGATATGGTTCTAAAATTAAAAATATAATATTAGATCTTAATCAAACTTAAATAAATTAAAATTTTTAAAGAGAAATTTAAATTTTCTTTAGTTTTTTATTATTTAAATATAAAATTATATATTTTTATATTAAGTGAAGTTTTTAATTAAAATATATATAATTTTTTAAATAAATATCATGATATTGAAATTTTATCAATCCATTTTTAAGATTGTTATAGATAATATTTAAATAATTTGATTACTAAATTTACTTTAATTATTGATTACTAAATTTTCATATGAAAACATAAAAACTTAATGAAAATATAATTATACATAATAAATATTATCTAAATTATATATTCGAGTATCTATAATACAATTAAACTGATGTTACAAAATAATTTTATATTTTATATAAATATATAAATGTATTTTAAAAGATAGTACATATGCAACATTGAAAGAAGATGAGAGTTTCTTATAATTTTAAATAATATTTTTATATTTAATAATATGTTAGAAAAAAGAAAGTAAATGAATTGATAGATATATTTTATTATAATTTTTTAATTTATTTTGTTTTAGTCAAATATCATGCAGTATAGAATTTCATATATAAAATATTTTAGAAAATTTGTATGCATATATAAAATATTTTTGTATAAAATATTATTTCAAAATCAGTTTTACTTTTTAATTTGCTTTCATATAAATTTTGCAAGAAAATAATTAGTTTAAAAAATAATTTTTATCCTCTTATTTTAAGCCATTTAATGAGTATTCTCATTAAGTAAAATAATTATTAATAACTTATATTATCTATTTAATTAAATACTTTTAAACTCTTTATATAGACAAACTCATATACCAAATTATTATCTTTTAGACTAATAATTTCCTTTAGAATTTTTCATGAATTTTTATTTTGAAATACTAAGATTATAACAAAACTTGGTATTAGTTATTTATAATTTTATCTATTTTGCTTTATTAAAAAATAATAAAAAGAAAAAGAGAAAAATAAAAAGCAAAGAAAAATATTCTTTTCCCATTTTTAAGAATAATAAATGTATTTTATGAGTCGATTATAATCTTCAAAATTAATCCATTACGACTCGTTAGAATTCGTTATAAATACTTATTCTAAATTTATACGTTTTTCTTTTAGGCAAAAAAAAAATTATACTTTTTTTTATTAAAAATTTAATGATCAGTTTTTTGTTACTTAAGTATAAAATTATATATTTTTATGTTAAGTGAAGTTTTTAATTAAAGTGATATAAAATTTCTCAAATAAATACGATAAGGCTATGATCACTCAAAAAAGTTAATAGAATAAAACTAATAAGAATAAAAATTTATGAATTATATTGATGAAGATAATAACCAAGTATGTTTATATAAAATAAATTTAATGTAATATTGATAGAAGAATATATATATATATATATATATATATATATATATATATATATATATATATATATATATATATATATATATATATATATATATCAATCACTTTTTATGATATATTATAAATTATAATTAAATATTTATATTTATTAGTATGTTAGTAAAAAAAAATATTATTATTTTTATTAAACTTATCATTATTAATTAGTTTTCAATGAATTTCTTATTAATTACATTTCAATATGATTAAAAGTTAATTCTAAAATTTTTAAATTGATAAAGTAGCAAAAAATTATACAAACACTCTCTTATTTGGGTTAAATTGTAATTACTAAAAATATAATGTTATTGTATTTCCCCTGCTTTAAATAATAATATTACTAAATTGCTATCATTAATTTTGTTTTTTATAATTTCAAAAACTTATATATATATATATATATATATATATATATATATATATATATATATATATATATATATATATATATATATATATATATATAAGTTGGAAGTGTAATATATAATTTTAATAACTTTTTAATTACACTATTTGTTTTGTAAATATTTTTTATAAAATTTAATGATTAAGATTAATAATTATAGTTTTATCAATAATAAGAACTAACATACTCATAAAATTTAAAAAAAAATTTATTAATCTATTTTATTTAAATTATAGTTGATTAGCGTCAATTAGAAAAATATTAAAAGTAAAAGTAATATATAAAATAATATATAATTTTATATAAAATTAGATATTTATATTATAAAATTATAGATTTTATTAAAAGAAATTTAGCACAAAACTAATTTTTAAGTGCATTTTAAATATTTTTTATAGGTGTTTTATATATTTTCTTTAATTTTAATTTGATTAAAATACATATAAAATTAAAGCGTTCATAAGTGAAATTAATAAATACAATATATTATATTTTACTTGTTAATAACCTTTATAGTAGGTTAAAAGTAATAGGATAAATTATACCTAGGACACTGTAGAATTGGCTATAATTTATATATAGTATAGATATAGATAAATAAACAATCAATTTTAAAAAATAAAATTAGATTCCTTAAAAAAAAATAGAATTAGATTTATAATTATATAATTTTTTTATCCGGATGAAATAAAATTAGATTTATGATTTATTACATAAAATTATATTATATATTAGATTTATTGTAATCTTAAAAATAAAATAATTTTAATAAATAATAGTCAATGACCATATTACTCTCAAATTAAATACATAATTAGTAAGATTATAGTAGGAGACACATAAGTAAATGTGCTTTTCCTTTCTCCTACCGCATATTTATATATAGTATAGATATAGATAAATAAACAATCTTAAAAAATAAAATTAGATTCCTTAAAAAAAATAGAATTTGATTTATAATTGTATAATTTATTTATCTGGATGAAATAAAATTAGATTTATGATTTATTACATAAAATTCTATTATATATTAGATTTATTTTAATCTTAAAAATAAAATAATTTTAATAAATAATAGTCAATGACCATATTATCTTCAAATTAAATATACAATTAGTAAGAGTATAATCCGGGGTACATAAGTAAATGTATTTTTTTTCCTTTATTATGTATGTGCATATATATATATATATATATATATATATATATATATATATTATTTAATACCTTGATTATACTGTTAATAAAATTTCTTATTTTTAATATTAAATTTAATTAAATAATTATCTCTTTCTCTATTATTTTTTAATGAAGAAAAAAAAAACAGAAATTGCGCTCTTTTTATTAAAAAAATTCCTTACAATTGGAAATTGGTTATTGATAGCAACTGAGAACTGCAAAAACTCGAATTAATAGTATAACAAACTATTATTTTTCTTATATATCCAAACCAATCTATGCATAATTTGGCAAAAAAAAAAAAAATCAATAATGCATACAATTAATTATCAATAAATTATATAAAAATTGAAAAAATAAAATGTTAAAATTAAACCAATCATGTCAAAATACATATTGAAAAAATGGGATTTAGGCCATCATATGTTGAATTCAATTTTCTTTTCTTAGCGCTATTATTAGACATAATTATACAATTTTCTATTTTTTGGTTATTTATTTATTTAATAATATTCATTAAAAGAGAAAATTATAATTAGTACATTGAAAATAGGAAATTTGGTTAATAGGATAATCAATTCATTAAATAAAATAATTATATTAAAACATAACACATATAAGAAAAATCCCAAAGAGAGCAACAGAAGCAAAGAAACGAAAACAAAAATGGAGGTGGCAGAGAATCAAACCCAAACCCAGAGCCGGGAAGAAGAAATGGATGATACCAAAGGAAAAAAGAGTCTTGAAAGCCCTAGCAGTCCTTCCTCCTCCGATTCCGATGCCGATTCGCAGGACCACTGGCAGGAAGAGCTTGAAAACTTAGAAGCTGATATCTCCACTAACCCCTCCAACTACGATTCTTATGTCCAAGTAAGCAATTCAAGAGATTATCCTCTGATTTCTGCTTTTGGGTTTCTATAAATTCTCAGGTTTCTTTAAACTAATTTATTGAATTTTTTGGTTTTTGTTTTTGGTGTACTTGCAGTACATAAAGCTGTTGAGAAAAATGGGGGAGATAGAGAAGCTGAGACAAGCAAGAGAAGCTATGAGCTCTATGTTTCCATTGACTCCTGCAATGTGGCAAGAATGGGCTAAAGATGAAGCTTCTGTTTCAATTGGGTACTTTTATATCTGTCTCTCTGTTCATTTTTCGCAGTTATTGGTAACTGTATACAGTGTGGTAAATTGGGTATAATGGTTTTTAAGAAACTGAAAAATCTGTACGAGGACAAGTTGTATAACCTGAAGAGCAATTTGCAATAGTTATGCACGTAGCTAAGTTTACATTTAACTTATTTTGTGATTTTTCCTTTTAATTTGTTGAACTGATTCATTGCTGTTTGTTTAATTGAATTTTTCAGGCCTGAGGTTTTTTCTGTGGTTGAGAAGGTTTATGAGCGAGGAGTGATTGATTATCTGGTGCGTTCCTGTTGATTCGGGATTTGAAGTCCCTTGTGTGATAGATTGATTAACTTAAATTTCAGCTTTCAAGATTTTTTGTTGACCATATAGCATATTTAGTTTAAATTCCAAGGATTGTGATTGATTGTCGATGGAAGATAGCTACATGATTCTAAATGTTTATGTTGGAACATTGATAATCCACATTCATGAGATAAAATACTGTTCCTTTTGGATTGTTATATTATTGTTCACATCTGAATAATTTTGTGAAACATAAAACTCATACGGATAGTGTGACTTTTCATGTTGGTTGTTGTTCTAATCTGTGTAGTTTGGTAACCATCTCTGTTACCTGGAATTTGCAAGACATTTAGGAAAGATTCAAGTGTATATGATTTTCAACTCCATATTTCTTAAATTGATTGCTTTGAAAGTTAAAAAAAAAAAAAAAAAAAAGTTGACTATCCTTTTTTTTTTTTTTTTTTTTTACAGTCTGTCCCTCTTTGGTGTGACTACTTGAATTATATAAAAAAATATGATCCTTCAGTGGGCAAATGTTCTTCTGATGGGATTTCAAAGGCCAGAAATACTTTTGAGCGTGCTCTTACTGCTGCTGGTTTGCATGTTGCTGAAGGAAATAAAATATGGGAAGAGTACAGGGACTTTGAAGACATTATTCCATATACCATTGATTCATCTGACACTAAGGTCAGAATTAACTGCTGTTTATTTCCCATTTCTGCATATTATTGAGCTCACCCCTTCTTTCCTCTCTCTCTCTCTCTCTCTTTTCCTTTCTCTACTTTCATGCACATGCACACACACACACACACATATAGTTATATGTAATGGAAATATCATCTTCAGTGTTTCTGCTCACTGTTCTTGTTGGTTTGTATCTGCCCTTTTATTTTCTTAGAAGGTTTTGTGTTAATGATAATAGATATATTCTGTTTGACATTGTATTTCATTAAGATTTATGTTTAATGTTGTCCTTCTCTTGCAGGAAAAGGAATTGCAGGTCCAGCGCATTCGTAGTATTTTCCATCGTCAATTGTCTGTGCCACTCGTTAACTTGAGGTCAACACTCCTTGCCTACAAGGCTTGGGAAGTGGAACAAGGGAATGCTCTAGATGCTGAATCAAGTGATGTGGATGGGATTTCTTCTCATGTTGCTTCAGCATACCAAAGGGCCATGGAAATGTATAATGCTCGTGCTCAACATGAAGAACAGATTTCTAAACAGGATATATCTGACACAGAAAAATTTCAAAATTTCATGGTAAGTAGGACCCAAAACTATCATTTAGTAGAATCTTGTTATCAATAATAATTATTTAAGGTATTCTGTTATGCCTTTTCTTTTTCTTGTGGCTTTGTTATCACAACTTTTAAATTCATAAAAAATAATGTATTTTTAAATGTTCAGTCTGTCCTCATATATATATATATATGTGTGTGTGGGTGTGTGTGTGTGTGCGTGCGTGTACATTACATGTGTTAAAATTATCAATAGCAGCTGTGAACTTTAATATTGATGACAATTATAGCCATCTTTTGCTTTTTTTTTTTATCTCTAATTCATGCGCAATGCAGCATACTTAATGGATTAATTTAATAAATACTAATATAATTATTTGGCAAAATTCAAGTTGATTGAGATTTTTCTTCAACAAAAAATCTAATAATTTTATTTTGATAATAATTTTATTCTTTTTTTTTTTTTTCCAATTTAAATATGAGTACACTTTGATAAAGTTAGCATACAAAATAAGTGAAGGTTGAAATCACCTCCCAATTGGCTGCCAGCCTGAATTAATATATATCTTAGAATGAAAAAAACTAATTTGGGCTACAAGTGTTAATATTGGTTAGGTGTATGTCCATTTCCTTTCTATTTTTAGTTATTCTAAAAAGAAAAAAAAATATAATTATGCCCATTGTTTGTTGCAGAACTACTTAAAATTTGAAAAGTCTGTGGGTGATCCAGCCCGGGTCCAAGTGTTATATGAACGTGCTATTACTGAATTTCCTATATCAAGTGATCTCTGGCTGGATTATACTCGATATTTGGACAGGACCTTGAAGGTTATCTTTTCAGTTTGGCATTTTCATTTCTTTCACCTTCTAATTATTTATTCATAAGGCCAGTTAATTAGTTGCCTTTGATTCCTTTTCAGGCTGGAAATGTTGTCAGGGATGCTTACTTCAGGGCCACCAAAAATTGTCCCTGGGTTGGGGAACTTTGGGTTAGGTATTTGCTTACCTTGGAACGTAGTCGGGCTTCTGAAAAGGAGATATCTACTGTATGCTTCAGCTTTTACCCTTTCTTCCTAGCATTTCCTTTATGAAGTTTGGCTTAATGATTGGATGGTTTAAGCGAATGTTTTTCGCTATTTTTGTTTCTATAATCGGGCTTATGAGGGGGGGCCATTTCTATTTTGTACAAAACTACAGCTTCTATGTGCGCTGAAGATATTCTGTATTTAGAATTTTAGCTAGGCATAGACAGCTTGTAGTTGTTTGGAGGTTTTACTGTCCAAATGCATTAAATAGAGAATCAAAATAATAATGGTCGGAATCACGGGTCTTTCTGTATTTTTGAAACTGTCTGTGTCTCACAAAGGACGATGTCTCTTTCTATTTGTACTTCGTAAAATTGATGAGTTTCTTTTAGTGGACCTAATAACAATAAGATTCAAAAAATTGTCTGATTTCTGTTATGTTCTACACCTCTTTTTAAATATATAGTTCCCATTTTTCCTTCAGGTTATTCAGTTATTTCCACTCCTTTTCATCTTCTTCTTTCTCTCTTTCTCCCCCACTCTTCCGTCTTTGATAACCTGGCATAGGAGGAGTTAGAAATGTGCCTTTCTTTTCACAGGCCGTGGATTAGTCTATGCTGCAAGGGTGATTGATTGATTGATTTTGTTCATTGATTTCAGGTCTTTGAAAAATCCATCCAATGTACTTTTTCAACACTTGAGGAGGTAAAGCTTTCTTATTCATTATTTTCACAGCTTGGTGTTGGTTTTCTGTATAACTTTTATTTATTTATCTGATTCCTTTTCATCAAATGCCTCGGTTTTTAACTGAGTCCTTTTGATTTCAGTACCTGGATTTATTCCTCACTCGGGTGGATGGCTTGAGGCGGAGAATTTTGTTTGGTAGTGAGGCAGAGGGCGTCGTAGATTATTCATTAATCAGAGAAACCTTTCAGGTTTGTATAGATGTGGTTACCCCCCTGGTTTAATGTGCAATTATTAACTAGTTTGGTGTTACTGGTTTTCCTATACTTTCGTGCGCTGTACAATTTGGGGAAGCAGACATATCAATACATTCTTCTATTTCAATTCTAACATTGCGATATTTGCCTCCAGTATGCATCAGATTACTTATCATCACAACTAAAGAACTCAGATGGCTTGCTGCGTCTGCATGCTTATTGGGCCCGTTTAGAGCTGAACTTGGGAAAAGATTTAGTGGCAGCCCGTGGAGTTTGGGAGAGCTTGCTTAAAGTCAGGTTTGGCAATGTCTTGTTTTAGCTATTTCCAAATTGGCATTTTTCTTCTGCAAATTGTTCTATTTCTATTATCATTTCTATTAACTTATTTATTTTTGGCAGTGGTTCAATGTTGGAAGCCTGGAAAGGTTATGTAGCAATGGAAATTGAACAGGGTCACATAAATCAAGCTCGGTCCATCTATAAGAGATGCTATAGTAAAAGACTAACTGGGACAGGCTCAGAGGTTACTTCTTCTGCCAGCCATCTATGTTTACCTCTTAGCTTGTTAATTGCATTTTTATTTTTCAAGAAACAGTTGAACTATAGCTAGTATGATCCTATGAAATTCACTCTGTTTTAATCTTTCTCTAGTAACTTATGAAGCCGTAAAAGGGCATATGAAAATGATACAGGCAGTTCACTTTTCTTTGTTTTTCAGTCCTAGAGGAATCCCATTTTGACCAAAATTACAAAAGTACCCATAAATTGCTGGAAATGAGAAATAAGAGATATATGACTACCGTACCAGTTCTGGAAATGAGAATTGAAGAAATTTCTTAGAGACTTAAAATGCTATCCTATTTAGCATTCAACTGCAAAGAAAGGAAAGTTTTGCCCGTGCTGGCTGCTAGGCATCATGCAGATGACATATCACACAACCAAAGCTGAAATTCTGGCAAAAGTAATAGCAGACTTATGCTTCCTTGACAGGATTTGGGATACACCATATCAGCTTATTGATTTAAAGTATTTTATGAAATGCAACGGTACATATATTTGAAATCTTGTTTGCTGTCAAAACAATTCAATCATAAAAATGGTTATAATTCAATTCTGTTGCAAAAATAATAGCTTCTTCAAGATTAACAGGAAGTGTTGGCTCAAATAGAAATGGCTATCATGTTCTCTGCTTCCTTACTAATTGTTGGAGATTTGTGTTTAAAGTCTTTTTCTACATTTAATAATGGGTAACATTTGTTTGAAAAATATATCCTTTTATGATGTACAAGAAATGACATAAAACATCAATCAGGTTACTTAGATGTAATTATATCACGTTTTATATCCTTGCCTGTCGTGGTATCTATAATCATATTCTGTTGACTGTTGATATTGTTGGGTGGTCTTGATAGGTCTTATTCAATTAGATATAAACTGCATTGTGGATTAGATGATACCTTCCTTCCTAATTAACAGAATCATTCAGGACATATGCCATTCTTGGTTGCATTTTGAGAGGGAATTTGGTACACTGGAAGATTTGGATCATGCTGTGCAAAAGGTACACTTTCCTTCTGTCATGTGTATTGTTTCCTCTTGTTTGGTTTATGCAACTCCAGTTTAAATGTTCAGATACTAATTTTGCACCTTGCAACTATTTTCTTTTTTATTTATATGATGCATTGCAATTGTAATGGAACTTGGATGTGTCGATATATTGTATATGGATTGCATTTTCCCACAGACAGATGTAAAATAAGTTCTAATCAGTAATACTGTATTACATTGCTTTATTGTTGTGAGGTAGTCATGTAATATGATTAGCACCATGAAGTAACTTGGGTTAGTTGTAGTGTGTCTCTTATGTATTTCTTTTGTTATTTGACTCTAGAAAACATGAAGAACATGTGGTTATATTGATTAGATTGCTGGAATCATGTATTGGGCTTTACATTTTATCCCCCAAGTGCAACACTGAAATCTGGAATTGTTGGTAATTTGTTCCATTTGCACAAGATTCAAGTAGTTTGGTTGGTTGAGGATGTCCAATGTTGGAGATCTAATGGTTGGTAAGAAAGCCAAGGATAAAAATCATTTTATAGAGTGCTTGTTGGCAATTCAAGTGTGATGATCCAATGGAGTTTTATGACTCACTGGAATTTCATCATTTTCAAGGTAGCAATTCAATTGTGAAGATATGGTGGAGTTTTATCTTTTTTTTTAAGGAAAAATGCATTAAACCCTTGAACGTTTCATATTTTTCCTAGTGAGTAGATGTGTTCATGGGCTCTAGGACTAGACTTGCTTAAACAGACAAAAAAGCTGAGCCGGGACAAGGTTTTGCCGCTGGACTTTGACATGGCTTGGTATAATCAAGATCCAACTTCAAAGTAGGAAAAGCATGGAATTTAGCATTGCAAGAGACTTAGCATAGCAAAAAATTACATGTATTTTTTATATATTTTGTATAGTTTATCTAAATGGGCTGGGCTTGGCGAATGGACCAAGGCCAATGATAGGTTCTATTGAGACCAGCTTGGCCCTCTCATTTAACACGTGCAGTATTGAATTATTAATATAATAGAAAAATATATAATTGGCCTGAATACAAGCATGAACCATTATGATAGAGCTTGTTCCAAGAAAGACCAAATAACCAAATTTGGGTATATGGCTAATTAACCAAATTTGGGTATATGCCACTGTCAAGAGCAGACACCAAAGGACTAAAAAATTTTGATAACTAATATTTTATTTGTTATAGTTAAATTAGTACTAAATTAAATAGTTTAGAGTTTCAATAGAATGCACTTTCAATTGGAGGGCTCAATAGCAAAAACTCTCAAGGGTTCTAGGACTTTTTAATGGGTTTTTTAATATATTTTTATCAAGGTGACGTGCAGGATTTTGAAAAATTTATTTCATGGTTAATTGCTGTTAAGAACCCAGACCATAAAATATTAGATTTGGTTAATGTTTAAGTAAAGAAAATAAAAAAATAATAAAAAAAGGAAGTGGCTAAGTTAAACTTGGCAAGCTTGCATGAAGTAAGCAAGTCGATTGCTTTTATGTGACCAACCTTGAATGCCTATATATATAGGCAGGTCATGTTACTTGACAAGAGAGAGCTGGTGAGTGTTAGTGGTATTGATGAGTTGTTGGAGTGTCCTGGAGAGGATCTTGAGTGACTTAAATGGTGTTTTCACAAAGTACATAGAGTGCTTTTGTGATATTATTGTGAGTGTTATATTCTTGGGTATAATCAGGCTAAGTGTGCTAAGTATTTGTTTGATTAGTAGTTGTACTCTTTAATTAATTAGAGAAATTTATTTTTGTGGAGTAGGCTTTATACCGAACCATGTTAAATTTTGAGTTCCTGTCTATTTTTATTATTTATTTGAGGCAATTTTTATAACAAATGCCTCATCCGTGTGCAACTACTCTGGAACCCAGTTGAAACTTTAGATGATCTTGATTTTTCTAATTATGTTTTATTTTATTCCTGTTTTTTGCGGTTGCCACTTTACTATGCCCTAAAGTACACAGTTGCCGCCCTATTTGGTGCTTTTCAAGATTTTATTATTTATTTTAAAAATACATATTATAGAAGCAGGGTGGATTTTGAAGCTTCTTTACCACTTGTGCCATGAAAAATTAGGTCTACTATCAGTTAGTTGGTATCCAATAATAATACTTCACTTGAATCAAAAGTAAATAGATCCTTGTACCTGCATAGTCTTAGGGAATATTATGCATTATATTCTAATTTTTATGTGGAGGAAGGTTGAATAACAGTTAACAGTATATAAATGCTTTGCCTTTCCCCCTTTTTAGGTTACCCCCCGTCTGGAAGAGCTGCAATTATATAGGATGCAGCAGGAATCAAAAGCATTTTCTGCATCAACAGATCAGAAAGAGAATCTTATTAAGAAAAATCTCCGTGAGAAGAGAAAGGGAGGTCCAGAGTCTACTGATTTACAGTCTCCATTAAAGCTGCAAAAGCAAACAGCTCAAACTCAAAAGAAAGGGTATGATAAAAGTAAGGACCAAGCACAGAATTTTGCTGAAGTAACTGAAGAAGAAGAAGTGAAAGCCAAGGTTGGAAAGACAGATAGCACCCATGACAAACAGCAGAAAGACTATGATACTGGGAAAAACAAAGTATATACAGATCAATGCACTGCATTTCTATCAAACCTTAATCTGAAGGCAAGTGGACAACCTCCCTTCTGCAGTGTAGGACAGCAAAGATGAATTCATATTCTGCGTACATATAGACAAATGGGCATATGAACTTATGATTCCAATATTACAATATTTGCAGGCAAATTATGAAGATTTGCGGAAATTCTTCAGCGATGTTGGTGGGGTTGTTTCTATTCGAATACTGCGAGATAAGTTCAGCGGAAAATCCAGGGTATTGCTCTCTCCTTCATGTGATAATACAAACACAAGACATGTACACTTACGTTTGTCATTATGCATTTGTCCTTTGTCTTACTACATGCATTCAAATTTCAATGACAAAGAAGACGCATGTCTGGTTAGCTGTCAAATTGATACGATTATAGCACTTCATTTAGAAGTTCCATATTAAACAGACTGCCCTTAAACTGTTATATGTAATCCTTATGCAACTGTGCTACCTTAAATATATTTTGTGTAGCATGCAATGAACAGAAGAAAGTTCAGCCTGGCACCCAGCGAACATAGAAAAGATTGCTAAAAAGAATGGAAAAAAAAGATGCTTTTGAATATAGTTCAATTTTTATACTTTTTTTGTTGTTTGACTAGATTATATCATTTTTCCTTTAGTATTTATATTCATCAGGCTTATCAAATATTGCTGCAGAAGGCTTGAACCCCAGATGTAGACTCATAACTATAGAGGTTTAAAATCAGTATTACTTGATATTTGCATTGTGATTGCAATTGTGCATTGATGTGATATTAGTGGCCTATGAAATATATTTTTGGGCATATTCATGTGAGCTTTATCTGGTTTTCATTCTTTCTTTTAATTGATAAGAGTTTTTTTATTTTTTTATTTTTATTTCTTCAAAACAACCCGTGTGTTAGAATTTACAGTTTAAATACACTGGAAATGTCTTACAGATTAAAAACAGGGCTTACAAAGACTTATTTTCTTTTAAAGTAACAGGATACAGTACGTAAATATCTGATAGATAATGTGAGGACAGAAGGTTTAGCATGCTTTTTAATGGTTGTGAACTTTTAGCACAACTACTGATGTTTTTGTTGTTTTACGATTGCAAACATTATTTTGACTTTTTGAAGGGACTGGCATATGTGGACTTTTCGGATGATGAACACCTTGCTGCAGCCATAGCGAAGAACAGGCAGATGTTACTTGGGAAGAAACTAAGCATTGCACGGTCAGATCCTAAACAAAGCAGGAAAGTTGGTCATAATGTTGCAAAGCAGCACAGTAAGTTAAAACGGTTCATATTATTATCTTGTGTGTGGGTGTGTGTGGCATCTGGGCTTGGGTGTGCAATTTCCTTAGTTTGCATTTGGTTTATATGCACCAAATTCTTTCTGTTCTGTGTCATCATCTGGTCTTCTTGTGTCAATACATCTTATGTCTGAAAGTACTGACAGGACATCTAGATGAGAGCATGTTGTCATGCTGTGAGGGATATTTATATAATAGGAACGGAAGTATATGGAATTCAAAATAATTGGTGAAATCATCACATGTTAAAAAACTTGTGTAGGAGAAAGAAAAGAGCATTGGAGTTATGACATGATTACATTATCAATTGTTAACCATCAAATTGCTTAGGAGGATTGAATTGCAGTCTGTGGGGATTGTTTTGAGGTTGTGGGGGGGTGGGGGTGTTGATTTTGGTCTTAAACTTGTATGGTATAACAAGCTCAACAACACTCATGCTGATGTGCATGTGTGGAATCTGTCAATTAATTTGATGTTACCGGGTTCTGTGTTTGTCTAGCCTTAATATAATCAAGTTCCAACTATTCATTTAGAATTTATTTTCTTGTGTCTTATTCATTTTATTTCACTTTATTCTTGAGCAATAAAACAAAATGCAAAAGTCAGGGCACACATTGATAACCATAGGTTTCTATTACAGTTGTACTGCTATATACCTAAATTTGGATCAATGGTTGCTTCCACAATTATATAATTTGATCATTTAGTAGTGACACTGGAACATGTACTTGAATCAGATACAATGTCACTTAAATTGAATAATTTCATTTAGTTCCTATTGTAGTAGTGTATTACACACCATAAAGGCTTATGCAAATATTCTTGCAATCTGTATTCTTCTGTTTTTGCCATTGCTGCTTGCTTGCTTCTACAATTTCTGCCCTGTTTAGTGCTCCTTCTGCTTAACTTGCAGCACACTCTACTGACCAAAGTGGAAACAGTGAGGAATCTGCATCTAAAGTGTCTGCTGAAGCTTCCAAGGAGCCAAAGGCACTAGAGAATAAAAAATCTGCTGCTCGTAAGCAGGATGACAACATCCAGCTCAAGGGGAAGAACACATTTTTAGTGCCGAGAAATGTGAAGCCACTTGGTTGGACTGCAAACAAACCAAAAACTATTGAAGAGGGGAATGAGACGCCGAAGTCTAATGATGAGTTTAGAAAAATGTTCATTAAAGATTGAGGTTTGATCATCTTACAACGGTTACCAAATGAAGTGATGGCATAATTGCTCCAAATGTTTTAATGTACGCATATACTATCAAATACTTATATTCTAGGATGACGAAGTAGTTATGCTACCTTACTGCTTTCTTAAGTAGACAAATCTCTTAGACTGCAAAGCCAGCATTCTGATTTAGAATTGGTCATCTGGGCTTAGGCGGCATGTAGAATAATCTTTCTGTCTTCTTGTAAAATGTCAGATATGTTCATATTGATTGTCTTGGCCCCATAACTTGCCCTATTTTCTTTTCTTTTTTTCAATTTTCATTTTGCCGTTTCCCCTTTATGCTTGCATTTTTTAGAAGAACTGTTTTTTTGCATTCGCTCTCTTTACGCTGCCAATTTATCCTCTGATGTGACAAAATACTATTGGTTTAACATTGTCCGTTCGTGCGGTTGATAGCTAAAAGATGCAACGTGATGGTCATCTATGCTTTTTGCTTCCGGTTCAGCTCTTGCGCATTTGAGCAATGATATTGCTGTGTATGGTACATTGGCGTTTTGATTCAATTAGTAATTGCTGATAGCTATTTGTTAATATATACCATTAAATATGAATCTTTTGGTTTCTGATTGTCAAAGCTGATATTTTAAGTTACCATTAGATATATGATATGCTTGTATTTTTGTCGAGTCTATTGTGCATCTCATTCTTTTTACAGTATATATTTGTGATTTTCAAATTAAAAAGCTTCAATTTGGACCCTTTTGAATCAATTGTTAATCTGTAGTTCAAAAAGAAATGAATGTCCTGTGCAATGTTGGTGAGCAAACTATGGTCATGCCCACTTTTCATCAGCTAAGGCTTAAGATTATGTGTCGCTCTTTGCTTTAATTTCAATAAAAGCTATACACTGCGGTCTTTTTGGGTGCAAATGCTTTGCATATAACCGTAAGCTATAATGAGTTTTGATTCAATGATATTATAATTATTTTCAAGATCAAATTTCAATCAGAGCTTAAGATTAATGAATTTTTATTTAATGGTATTGAAGTCATTTCGAAAATTCAAACTTCAGTCTGCCTGATTAGTAAAGCAAAATCAGAAGATGATGAAAAGATGTTATTTTTATTTAGCTTAATTTTTAATGTTATGTATTTAATTTAATATAGTTAAGTAATAAAAAGGAAAAAAAAAACTGTCCCAATCCTC
Source organism: Reutealis trisperma (assembly GCA_947687605.1). Lineage (NCBI taxonomy): Eukaryota > Viridiplantae > Streptophyta > Magnoliopsida > Malpighiales > Euphorbiaceae > Reutealis > Reutealis trisperma. Next base: position 5,384,430 of record CANTUT010000012.1, on the reverse strand, counting down.
TGCTGAAATTGACAGTGCCCAAATAATTACATTACACTTTTTAGAAGTAATTCAAATTTTCTCAAACAAATTTGAAGTGTACTGTCATCGTTTATGACTTTGATGAATTCAGGCTGCACATCTTTTATACAAACTTTTCATTTTCAATGCCAAAAAATTTAATATTATATTAAATATAATTTTTTTTTTTGCAAAAAAAAAAAAAGGGTTGTTGTGGATGGCAGACTCTGGATGATCATGATCAGATATTGAGAATTCAGAAAGAAACATGGGGTCAGAATCTTTCACCTATAGAGGGGGCCAACTCTCATGGAAGCTCTGCTCATGTGAAAAATACAGTGATAAAAAGAAATTATCTATAAAAATGTAAAATTAGCTTTCTTTCTGCAATTTTCCCTGCTGCTATTGTACTATCAAAAAAAAAAAACTCACTTCAATGGCCTTTTCTTACACGTCTCATTTTTCTCTTTACCCTAGCAAATGTACTCTACTCTCTTACATCACTCCAACTCCACACCCTCTTACAAATAGACTCATAAACAGCATCAAAGACTCATAATTAACTCGCAATTCCTACTATTTTTTTTTTGCTACTTTACTATTTTGAATTTCAATATATCAATAACGATAAATTATTAGGTGTACTAAGAAGAGTGCACTTTATATTTATAAATAGACGAAACTCACTCTAATTTATGAAAGGTGAATCCGTACATTTACATAAGTAAGAATACATTGCATTCGACCCATCTAATATACAGTATGCCATAATGATTTATTTTTTATTAAATTAAGAAAATAAATTTTAGTTTCAATGGATCAAAATTAGCTTCTGCGATTATCATCCCCACTCTATCAATCAGGGCGAGAGCGAAATAGAGTAGGAAAAATAGGATAGAGACGGAACCAGACAAAACAATATAGAATAAGAACAATATATCTATTTTAAAGTTTAATTATTTTATATTACAAAAAATTCATATTTTGTGCATTATCATTAAATATAAGCATGATTATATATATATATATATATGTAATTTTTTATGTTTATAAAATTAATAAATATAATACTATAAACAATGATATATATGGCAAAGCAGGGAGACATAAGATCATCTTTGTTCAGCTACCATTAGCAAAACTTGCTAGGTTCGGTTCATAATTGCCATGGAATTTAAGAAAACCCTAATAATAACTTTGGCATTTTTTTTTTTATATAATACTGTGATTTTAGAGATTTGTATTGGTTACGGTGTGCTTGCTTTTAGCATAGGTAGAAGAAGTTTATATCCGTATGGGTAGTGTCTCATCATCCATAAGTACTCTGCTTCTGCTTCTGCTTCTGCAATAGATGGAATCAGAATGGCAAAGACAACAACTATGGGCAATGGCTAAAGGAAAAGCAAAGCCATTTCCTTCCCTTGTGAGTTGTGCAGCTGCAGGATCTTGGTTGCTGCTCTTTGCTAGATTTTCTGTGTGATTTTTCTTTATTTTCAGTGTAATAATGATTGGACTCCACAATGAGTTAATACTATTCTCTTCTCTTTTATTTACTTTTCCCGTGTGTGTGTGACAGTAAAAGTGGATAATTTCCGAATTAACCGAGCAATAAATATAGATAAATTTAAAATAGTTATGGATTTGGATAGGGTGCAGATAATATAGTACTTGTCGCACACCCGAACGCATACTTTATCCAAACTATCGAATTTACTTATATTCAATCTCACTCATGCTTTATTTATAGACATGCATAAATACACAAATCAATATAAATAATGTTTGAACTAAAATTAATTGGGTTAACTTATGATATTATAGTATAAGACTTATTAAAATAGTTGAAATAAGTATAAACATAAAAATAAATAAGGATTACATAAATAAAAAATATATATATATATTTTTTTTGTGCGAAACACTCTAAGTTTGATTATATAAGGGTAAAAAAATCTCTTGCAGCTTTTAGATAAGAAAACTTGATTCAAGCAAAATTTTATTGACTTTCCCGTCAATTAAAATTAGTAAACTTATCAAAAATTTTCTTTTAGAGAAGAATTTTATATTTTTTAATCTCTATAATTTGGGTTTTAATAAAGAATATTAAAGAGGTGTTTAGTTATAGAAAATTATACATATTTTCATAAAATTAATCTAAAAAAATTAGACATTCTCCATGCATTGCCAAATTGACGTTAAATAAATAATTTCATGCTTGGACAAAAAGCACAATTTTCCATACAAATTCTTTTACACGTTACTTGTTACATTCAACATTCTTTAATTCTAATTTCATTTGCAAAGTGTTAAGAATATAATATGGAATGTGTCTCATTGATTATATACAAATATATTAAGTGATTAATATAAAAATTAATTTATCAACCTTAATAAGATAGATTTTAAAATTAGTTCTCTCAAATTTATATAAAAAATTTAATATGATATCAGAGTTTAATTGATTTTTACACCACCTCCTGATATATCATAATTTGAACTGAAATTTCAATTTTTCTTTTAAGGGTTTCTCTTCAATTATATCAATTCAGTACATATCATAAAATTGCAAGTGTCAACTAGACTTAATTAAAAATCTCAACTAAGCTTAATTAAAAATTATTTTCGCCTAATTACCACTTAAGATAGTATAATATGGGATGTTCCACATTAATATATAGTTTTTAAAATTAGTTTTTTTAAATTTATATTAAAAAATTAATAAAATCGATGAGTCATAGATGGATATCAAAAATTTATCAGAGAAAAAAAAGATTTTGTAACATAAACTGATAAGATTCATAAGCATTTTTTGATAAAAAAATTTCTTTAAATTAGATATATAATATTTAATATTATGTAATTGAACTTATTAATTGTGATGTATCTAATATATTGCATTTGGAAAATTAGACAATTTTCAAATTATTCAAAATTTTTATTGTTGTTATTTTTAATTTCTTAATATATGATATCTTTGAATATATATATATATATATATATATATATATATATATATATATATATATATATATATATATATATATATATATATATAAATTAAGTAATTATTTCAATAATAAATTACCCAATGATTATCCAAAACTTTATGAATATGGAATGAATTTAAAATTTATTATCCAAATAGATACGAATATAGATAAACATATATTTTTTTGAATATAAATAAGATACTAAACTACCCTATCTATATCTTATCCATTTTTGTCCCCACCATATTCCGACTAATTTACAAATATTAATATTGTAAGTTAAATGGAGTTGAATCCAAGTCAAATTAACATTTATTAACCTTGCTTTGACCTAACTTTTATCATATGATTCTTCTGCATATAATATAATTATATTTTGTTAAATGGACAAAAATCAATTTTTCTTTTTTTTTAATATGAGACCACTCAAACTTCAATCTAAAATTTTTCAATTCTCAAACGATTTCAGTATCATTTAACAATCTTCTTAACAATATACATGATAGAGATGCAGCACAAGTAATTCCCAAAATTTAAGGTAAAAAGTATAAAAAAAACAAAGCAAAGAATAAAATTTTTGTTGGTAATTATGTATGATAAAAAAAATAAACACCTATTGACAACAAATTCAGCTCTGCATTATAAAGCCGAATTCATTTATAAGTACTCCAAAGTTCTCCATTACAAGAGTATTTTCAAGAAGCTCTTATATCACTGTTCTTATTTATTTTGGAGAGTAAATAAATCAAGAGCGGAACTAAAAAAATATAGTAAGTACGACACATAAACACACACAAAATAAACTCACTGAAACCTATACAAACACACAAATTATTGAATGCATGTATTGTATTTTGTCGATTGAATTTTAAAATTTATACTTTGTCATATTTGGATATGGCGTTAACTATTTAAAATTATAATTCTTAGTTGATAATATTTGGGTCGATCTCTAACCATTGGTTATCAATGGTACATTAGCCCTACTTTAATCACAAATTATACTACAGAAAAATGCCAAAACTGGAAAGGAGTGAGACCCACAGGAAAAAAAAAGAATTACTTGAGAGATTGAATGAATAGCAGAGAGCGAAGAGTGAGAGACAGAAAAGCTTTTTGGGTTTTGCTTTACTCATGCGGACTTAAAAACTTGAAGAAGCATGCGTTTTTTTACTCTTTATTGGATCACTCAAATTCCTTCTCAAACCCAAACTATTTCCTTTTTTCTTTTTTTCTTTTTTTCCCCCTCAAGTAAATTATTAAAAACCTCTCAAATTTATTACCTTTCTCATTTTTACTATTTTAAAATTAATGAAAAAATAAACGAATTTTCAAAAATTAAAATATTTAAATTATAACTAATTTTAATATTATTAATTATTATAAATAGAATTTTTATTTTTTTACTTCAATTGTGATCATATCTTTATCATTATAAATAATAGTAATTTTTTTGTACATGACAAAAACTCCTATTTGTAATATAATATCGAACTAATCTTATGATTAAGGCAATTTTTGATAAGACATAATGAAGTATATAATGAAATCATTATTACATTACATATTTCATTATTTTGTATGGTAGTATAAAAATATTTGATGTAATGTAATATGTTTATATCGATATCCATTTTATTTTTTATCAGTATCTATATCGATATCTATTTTTTATAATATATTTATATTGATATCTATAAAAATCATGATTACTTATAATATATTTATATTGATATCTATTTTTTATTTTTTACCAATATAATTCCAACACCTCAAACAACCATCAACAATTTATTACCACCATCATCCCGTGGCTAATCACCAGATCTTAATGAACGGAGACTAGATTCCGGCGATAAGTTACCGAATTCTGCCATGTATCATAAATATTTAATAGAGGATTTTAGTATGTACATTTGACAAAAAAGAAAAAAAAAAGTTATTTATATGAAGAAAAAAGAAAAGTTAATTTGAGCTCAAACTTCTTTAAACTTTAATCATATGATTCACTGCCTACAAAACTCTCTCTCACACGCATAGACTTTTCAGCAACTTTTATTGCTATAAATATAAATTTCAATTGAAATTTAAATAATAAAATAAAACAAAGCCATTTGTCAATTGTCCCTATATACACTTCCGTTAAAAATTATTAGATAAGACGAGAGTATGTTCACTTTTATATGAATAGAAGAGTATACTCCCATCCTATTTAACAGTTTCTCATGCTTCATTTTTCTATTTGATTTGCATGCAAAGCCTTGACGGTGGGTGGGGGGCCAAGGGTGTTTTGGGCCCCAATCTCTAAAATTTAAATTTTTTTAGAGTAAAACTTTTAAAATTTTACTCTATATTATATTTAACTCCTAATTTTATGTGAATTTTTTTCTTAATTATATACAAGTTGGTATATTTATATATATCATCTTGATATAAATTATAGTATGAAAAATTTTAGCCCTTAGATAAAATTTCTAATACCGCTACTGTGCAAAGGTGATGCGAAGTTGCCATCACAAATTTTTGCTTCATTAATAATAAGAATTTTTTATTTAATGATACTAAAATAATTTTTACAATGAAAATGAATAAAAATAAATATTTTATTTATGATATATTGTGCAAAATTGAGACAAAAATAAAATTTTTATTTACACAAGTCACAAATCTAGTATTATATTGAATTTCGTTTTTATGCTTAATATAGTATATATGAAGCCGAAAATTATTATATATATTATAATAATATTTTTTTTTCTTATAGAAATATTATAAAAGAATTAGTATAATAAGTTTAAATAAAGGTAATATTAATTATTAAAACTATTACTAAAAAACAAACTTTTTAAAATGTAAAATTATATATTTATTATAAACAAATATGTCATGAGTACTTTTATATATGAAAATAATTAACTCTTTGAATTAATAAAATCCTATATTCAATAATAGAAAGTATAACAACTATTAAAATATATAATTGAAGAAAAAAAATGTTGAGTAATTATGTATAATACCCTAAAAAAAAAAAAAAAAGGATAATGCTTTAACTTTTGTAATTCCCTTTCAAAGTGACCATTAGTTTGGTATAGGTAATATAAGAGAAGAGAATAAAGAGCATGGAGAAAACACTAAAAACAAAATTTCAAGAAAAGAAGAGAACAAAGCAACATCCTTTCTTTTTCATCCTTAAAAATTGACCCCATAGCATTTTTCTTTTATTTTTAAATTTATTTTTTTATCTTTAATTTTTATTTTTATTTATTTATTTTTGAAAAAAATGCATATATATGGTCCCCTCATACCCAATAAGGAATTTTCCAATACCTTTCTCTCTCTCTCTCTCTCTCTATATATATATATATATGTTTTTTTTTTTTTTATTTCTCTCTCTCTCTTGCTTATCATCAAATATCTGGATAAGATAGTTTTTTCCTGATCTTTTTGTTGTGCCTGCACATTTATGAATTAAACAAGTAGTTGACTTACATAATTTTCAAATTAAAAATAATTTTTTTCTTTTCTTTATAAATTAAAAAAAAAAAAAAAAAGCATTTCACTTTATTCACTTTAGCCATTCATACATTGTTTTTTTTTTTTAGTTAAGTTTCATTAATTTTCAATTAAAAAAAAAGGAAAGAAAATTGAATCTTTGTATATATATATATATTTCAGAATATTTAATTAAACGGTATGCATATTTCATCAATTTACATTTGAGATTTTTTTAAAATAAGTTTAAGAGTACATTCTTACACTTCAAATATGGATATAAATAAAAATATTATACATCTATTTTCAAAATTAATTAACTCTATATTTAAAATTGATATAATATATATGAACTTAACCTTATAAAAAACTTTCAATTCAAGAGTTTCGTTAATTATATGAAAAAAAAATTATAAAAAATTTTAAAGGTATAAAGAATAAAGAAATATATTAAAAATAAAATAGAGCTAAAAAAATATAATATTGAAAAATAAAATAAATTAAGCTCCCACATCTCTCTCTCTTCTCTTACAACTTTTATTTTTAATATATTATTATATTTTTTAAAAAGTAAAAAACTTGGTTAAATTTTTATTTTTTTGCTTTAACATAATAAGCTTATAAATTAAAAATTAAAATAATATAATATATTAAACTAAAACTAAAAGAATCAATAATTTTTATTTTTTTTTATAAAATTTGAATTGGAAGTGATTTTGTTAGGTTGATGTGGTTTTTTACTTCAGAGTCAATTTTACAAGTTGGTAAATAAATTAGATTTTTTATAATTAACCCCAAAAACTTTATAAAAAAATAAAAAATAAAAACAAAGCTAGAAACATTAATTTGCATCTGAATAAGACCTGTGCGGGGACACGTTGCCTTATGCATTGAATAATAAGACATGCATTAATAACACCAAATTAGGTACATACATTTTATGGCCTCGTTCCTTTTTCATACATACTTAGCATTAATAGAAAAAACCAAACAATGCTGAAAATATTTTTGGACGGAAATTTGAATAAAAATCAAAAATTAAATTTATAACAAAAATAAAAATAAAAACAACTTATCAATTTAGTCAATCAGATTAGTCTTCCCATTTCTTTTAAAATTGCGAAAAATAAAAAATCACATATTCGAATTTAAAATGAAAGGGCTATATTTTGTTGCCTATTTCAACGATTGGACTTTCATTGTATAAAAAAATAATTTATCAACTTATTATATTTCAAAATTAAAATTTAATGGTTATATAAATTCAATAAAATTAATCTCAAATTCGAATTCCTTATATAATGTTAAAAAATATTAATTAAATATTTTCATTTAATTCAAACAAAATAAACAAAGCTATAAACACATTAAAAAAAAGAAAGAAAGAAAGAAAATTCTTTCGACATTGTCATGCATGATAAATAAGAAGGTGGTGGTGGTGGTGGGGTTAAGTGTTAGTGAGATGGATACTAACGGATTGTGTAAAAGGAAAGGTATAGTTTTTATTTACTTTGAATCTCATGCTAATATGCTCTATGGCCTTTTGAGAATGTTTATTACTTTAATTTCTTTGCCTTTTTAATTCTAAAGTCCAGACAAAATTCAAAAAGTCCTGGGAATGTTCCCAGCGGCTACTCTTTAATTAATTGCTCTTTTTTTTTTTTTTTTCAAAATTCTTATAAATAAATAAATTAAAATTAAAAGAAATTATATTTTGGAGATTCTATATTATAAGGGACCCAAAGACAGAAAGCACTGCCTATAGCTATACGATCTACATATATATATATCTAACTCCAAATTATGCTGATATACTCTGTTCAATGGCTGAGATTTTAGTCGGGCCAATTACTTCTTAGATTCGATTCGATTCGGATTTAGTTTTTTTTGATACGTAATTGGAGTTATGTGAAATTTAAATAATTATATTATTCAAATTAATTGAGCAATTTTTATTTTTTTTTTTGCCAAAGAATTAATTGAGCAATTAAGCATTATTTGTACAATACGTAATATGATATAGATTATAAGATATATCTTTATTCGAAATAAATTAATACAAATATAGTAATTTTTTAAAAAAAATTTTCAAATTTCTTTATTAAGATTATATTAAAAATTACAACTCAATTTGAAAATTATAAGATATTCACTTGAATTTAACTCGAAATTCTTTTTAAAAGCCAACATAACTCAATTATTTGATATAATTAAATATGAAATATTCGAAAAATGACACCCTAAATAACATGAATTCACAATATCACGACCTGGACTTACCTAATTCAATCTGTTTATAACCCACAATAATTTTTTGAATATTTTCGTATAGTTAATTGGTTTAAAATTCATTCTAATATCTATTCACAACATGAAAAGAAAATTAACATTTTAAATTTAAATTCAATTTCTCTTTAATAAATTTATAATACTATATATGTAAATTACATATACCTTCTATTTCAGAAAAAAATTTTTTTCTTTTAGCAATAAAAATGAGAGAATTAATTCTGAATCTATTTGTCCAAATAATATACACTTATCATTGATGTATTGAAAATGAGCATGCACATTAGCTATGGAAATTGAGTTGGAGGCCAACTCATAATGTGGGACACATACTCATGCTATCCCCATGTTTCCTTAAATCATATACATAATTAATATTTTAGCTTAGTGTTCCCTCATCATGCATCTTTTACTGTTACTTATATTATATAGTTTCTTTACTTAGGGAAAACAAATAATAAGTTTCAAAATCAAATAATATTAATATATTTGAGACTGTAGCAATTCATTACTACTTGAATTTTTTTGAGATATTTAATCAAGTGGTATTTATGGTGAACTGACTAGACGCATGAATCCAATAAATGTTATCCTTAGAGTTCTCATAAGATTTTTCTAATCAATTTCATAATCCTAACATCAATTTATAGTTCACTTATGTCGTACCATATAATTTAATAAAAATTAAATACTTGACTCAATTTAGAACAGGTTTTTTTTTTTCTTTTTTCCTTTTAATGAATCTTCCAAACCCTAACATAAATAAATCATTGCAATATTATAAAATATTGTAAAAATTAAAATAAATAAAAATATATGTATATTTTGTGAAGAAATTTCACAACAATGTTAATAGTTACATATAACTGATATTATTAAAACATTTGTATTTATTCAAAGTGATTGGTCAAAATTTTTTACTTTTTCATTCATTTAGTTATCTCACTTGGATTATTTTGTTGAATTCAAAATTTATAATTAATTGTGTTGTCATACATGGACTAGTCTGACTGGTGAACTAGGTTAATCGAAAATTATATAAGAGGCTAATCCAATATGATGAATTGGATGTTGGGATATCAACCCAAGTCCCACATCGAAAAAATAAGGAAGAATGACTTTGAATATAAGTGTCCACCCAACTCCATTAGTATGAGGCCTTTTGGGAGGAGTCTAAAAATAAATCCGTGCGGGCTTAGCCCAAAGCGGATAATATCATACTAATGTGCAGTTTTCGGTAGTGTTCGCGGTCCCAACAAGTGGTATCAGAGCCCAGGTTCGAAAATAGAGCGGGTGGTGGATTGCATTGTGTGTGAGAAGCCCCCTCGGTGTAACCTCGCGATTGGAGATCTGTGTTCGGTGACTTGTGTCGAAAGTCTTCCTGATATAGTGGTGGTCAGGCGGCGTGTCCCGTTGGTTGATAAACGGCGATACAAGACGAATGGAATGGATTATCGCTGGAGGGGAGGGCTATGAGCAGCTGTGTGGTCCTTGGTTTGAGGGGAGGATTGTTGGGATATCAACCCAAGTCCCACATCGGAAAAATAAGGAAGAATGACCTTAAATATAAGTGTTCACCCAACTCTATTAGTATAAGGCCTTTTGGGAGGAGCCCAAAAACAAATCCGTGCGGGCTTAGCCCAAAGCGGACAATATCATACTAATGTGGAGTTTTCGGTGGTGTTCGCGGTCCCAACAAGATTTGTTGATTTTGTAAAATTCCCACATCGGAAATTTGAAGAAAAATGGGAGGAGTCTTTAGTTATAAATAGACTCCTCATCCCTTTAGTTTTTCTCATCCCAAAATTGCCCTTTCCTATATTTAGGCAATTTTATTCTTTCTCTCTCTTTTGTAATATTTCTTCAATTAGTGAAATATTATTTTGGTAGTGTCTGAGGACGTAGGCAAAATTGGCCGAACCTCGTTAAATTTCTGGTGTTCTCTTTATGTTATTTTGTGTCTATTTAATAGCTATTGTCGGGTATAGTTGTAGTGAATTATTGTGCTATTAAAATTACTTGTATTGGTTAAATTCTGTCTAGGAAAGTGGTTTTTAAGTTGGACCGTTGTGACCTCACCACTTACCTGGGAATTTTTCCTTTGGGTGATTTTTAGTTCAATCATTTACACTCTAGTCACCTGGATAATAGTTCTCAAGGTAAATATTATTGTTATTGGTGGAAATTAACTCGAATTCCACAACAATTGGTATCAGAGCTTTTAGTTTATTTTAGTATGCTCTGCGGTTGCGGCTTAGGCTGATCTTCCACATCAGAAAAAATTTCCTTGGGCTAATTGGCATTCCGCATTAACAGCTATTAAATAGAATTTGCAGCAGAAATGGCAGATAGTATAAAAGCATCCACATCTTCATCATCGTCAATTTTGGCAAGAACTACTGTAACAAATGCCAGATTTGTAGTGGAGATTTTTTATGGCACCGGTCATTTCGGCATGTGGCAAAGTGAGGTTCTAGATGCTCTTTTTCAGCAAGATCTAGATATTGCCATTGAAGAAGAAAAACCAGAGAAAGTTGAGGAGAAAGAATGGAAGACTATTAATAGATTGGCATGTGGTACAATTCGATCGTGTCTTTCTAGAGAGCATAAGTATGCATTTTTAAAAGAAATTTCTGCAAATAAATTGTGGAAGGCACTGGAGGAGAAGTTCTTGAAGAAAAGTAGTCAAAACAAGCTCTATATGAAAAAGAGATTGTTCCGCTTTAATTATGTACCCGGTACCACTATGAATGATCACATTACCAACTTTAATCAACTGGTGACTGATTTGATGAATATGGATGTGACTTTTAATGATGAAGATCTGGCTCTGATGTTGGTGGGATCGCTTCCTGATGAGTTTGAGTACCTTGAAACTACTCTACGTCATGGGAAGGTTGCTGTGTCTCTCAGTGAAGTAACTGTTGCCTTGTATAGTTATGAATTGAGAAAGAAAGAAAAGCAAGAAAATACAAGTGTAGAAGCTGAAGCTCTTGTTGTTAGAGGCCGTTCGCAGAGCCAGAATAAAGGAAGGAGAGGGAGATCAAAGTCAAAATCCAGACTGAGTAAAGATGAATGTGCCTTTTGTCGAAAAAAGAGGCACTGGAAGAAAGATTGTCCCAAGCTAAAGAATAAAGGCAAACCTGGAAAGGGAAAGGCTGTCTCAGAGTCAAATGTAGCTGAGTATGATGAAGCAGATTCAGACTTCTCATTTGCTGCTACACCATCAACCAGTAGTTCTAGCTCATGGTTGCTAGATTCAGCTTGTAGCCACCATATGACTCCAAATAGAGAATGGTTCTTTGATTTTAAAGAACTAAAAGGTGGAGTTGTCTACACAGCAAATAATTCCCCTCTTGACACACATGGGATTGGTTCAATTCGCTTGAGGAATCAGGATGGATCAATCAGAACCTTAACAGGTGTTCATTATGTGCCAGATTTAATGAGAAATCTCATCTTTGTGGGAACCTTAGAGTCAAAAGGTTTAGAAGTAAGAGCGAAGGATGAGATAATGAGGATTATCTCTGGAGCACTTGTGATAATGAAGGGAATTCGAAAGAGAAACAATGTGTATTACTTTCTGAGTAGTACAATTATTGGGACAGCAGCAGTAACAGCTTCTACTAATGATCAGGAGTCAGAAGTAACCAGGTTATGGCATATGCGTTTGGGGCATACTGGAGAAAAATCCTTGAAATTACTAACAGATCAAGGATTATTGAAAGGAGCACGAGCTTGCAAATTGAATTTTTGTGAGCATTGCATCAAAGGGAAGAAGACAAGGGTGAAATTTGGAACAACAATCCATGATACTGAGGGTATTTTGGATTATGTTCATTCAGATGTATGGGGGCCTTCCAAGACAACTTCTTTGGGAGGAAAACACTATTATGTTACCTTTGTTGATGATTTTTCCCGAAGAGTTTGGGTGTATACGATGAAGACGAAGGATGAGGTGTTGGGAATTTTCCTTAAATGGAAAAAGATGATAGAGACTCAAACAGGTAGAAAAGTCAAACGTCTACGAACAGACAATGGTGGAGAGTTCAAAAATGATCCTTTTTTGAAAGTCTGTGAAGATGAAGGTATTGTCAGGCACTTCACCGTCAGAAATACACCACAACAGAATGGGGTGGCTGAGCATATGAACCGGACATTGCTAGAGAAGGTTCGGTGTATGTTGTCCAATGCTAGGTTGGGCAAAGAATTTTGGGCTGAGGCTTTGGTATATGCTTGTCACCTTGTCAACCGTTTACCATCGACTGCTATTAGTGGTAAGACACCATTAGAGAAATGATTTGGAAAACCTGCTACAGATTATGATTCCTTACATGTATTTGGTTCCACTGCATATTATCATGTTAAGGAGTCAAAGCTGGATCCAAGAGCAAAGAAGGCAATATTTATGGGGATCACATCCGGTGTAAAAGGCTATCATCTTTGGTGTCCAGAGACAAAGAAAGTAATCTTCAGCAGGGATGTTACCTTTGATGAATCTACCATGTTGAGAAAGGTAACTGATGAACAGACAGATGGTACTCCACAGCAGGTAGAGGGTACTTCCAAACAGGTAGAGTTTGATAGCAACAGAAGTATCCCAGCCAATAAAGAAACTGATGTTGACTCTCCTATGGTAGAAGAAGAGTCAAATGAAGAAGAGGTTCAGATCCAAGAACCTCCATAGCAACATGAATCAATTGCACTAAGAAAACGAAAGAGGACCATTAGACAACCTGCTCATTATGCTGATATGGTCTCTTCTGCGTCACCAATTGCAATCGATGATGTTCCTACCACTTTTAATGAAGCAGTTCAAAGTTAAGAACAGAAAAAGTGGAAGATCGCCATGAATGAATAAATGCAGTCCCTTCAAAAGAATCAGACATGAAAATTAGCTAGTCTTCCGAAGGGAAAGAAGGCAATTGGGTGCAAATGGGTATACGCAAAGAAAGATGGATTTCCTGACAAGAATAATGTTCGCTACAAAGCAAGATTGGTGGCTAAAGGCTATGCTCAGATGGACGGAGTTGATTATAATGAAGTATTTTCTCCAGTTGTAAAGCATTCCTCCATCAGAATCTTGTTGGCTTTAGTAGCACAGTTGGATTTGGAACTAGTTTAGATGGATGTAAAAACTGCATTTTTACATGGAGACTTGGATGAGGAAATCTACATAACTCAGCCAGATGGATTCAAAGTTGCTGGAAAGAAAAAGATGGTATGCAAATTGGAAAAATCGCTGTATGGATTGAAGCAATCTCCAAGACAGTAGTACAAGCGATTTGATAAGTTTATGATAGGGCAGAAGTATACGAGAAGCAAATATGATCATTGTGTGTATTTACACAAGTTACAAGACGGATCCTATATATATCTTCTTCTTTATGTTGATGATATGTTGATAGCTTCCAAGAGTCAGACAAAAATTGAGAAATTAAAGACTCAATTGAACAGAGAGTTTGAGATGAAGGATCTCGGTGAAGCAAAGAAGATTCTTGGCATGGAGATTTCAAGAGATAAGAAATTGGGGAGGCTTTGTTTGTCTCAAAAAGAATATTTAAGGAAGGTACTAAAATGTTTTGGCATGAATGAGAAGTCAAAACCAGTTAGTACGCCACTTGCTCCTCATTTCAAGCTTAGTGCATCCATGTCACCAAAGAATGATGCAGAACGGGAATACATGTCAAAAGTACCGTATGCAAGTGTTGTTGGTAGTTTGATGTATGCAATGGTGTGTATGAGGCCCGATATTTCACAAGCAGTTGGGGTTGTAAGCAGGTATATGCATGATCCTGGAAAGGAGCATTGGCAAGCTGTGAAATGGATTCTACTGTATATTCTAAACACCGTAGATGTTGGTTTGGTATTTCAGCAGGATAAGCAAGAAGGTCGGTACGTAGTTGGGTATTGTGATTTTGACTACGCAGGTAATTTGGATAAACGTCGATCAACTACTGGTTATGTGTTTACTTTTGCAAAGGCACCAGTTAGTTGGAAGTCCACTTTACAGTCAACAGTGGCTTTGTCTACTACAGAAGCAAAGTATATGGCAGTTACAGAAGCTGTGAAGGAGGCAATTTGGCTTCAAGGGTTGCTTGGTGAACTGGGAATTGAACAGAAGCACATCAAAGTGCATTGTGATAGTCAGAGTGCTATTCACTTAGCAAAGAATCAGGTTTATCATGCAAGGACGAAGCACATTGATGTTCGATATCACTTTGTACGAGAGATCCTAGAAGAAGGTGGAGTCATAATCCAGAAGATTCGGACTACTGAGAATCCTGCTGATATGTTGACAAAAGTAGTTACAGCTATCAAGTTCCAACACTGTTTGGACTTGATTAATGTTATTAGAATTTGAAGATTGGCGCTTCAAAGCGCATTAGATGACACTACTGAAATTTGAATTTGTGAGAGAATTGTTTGGAATTTTCCAAGGTGGAGATTTGTTGATTTTGTAAAATTCCCACATCGGGAATTTGAAGAAAAATGGGAGGAGTCTTTAATTATAAATAGACTCCTCCTCTCTTTAGTTTTTCTCATCCCAAAATTGTCATTTCCTATATTTAGGCAATTTTATTCTTTCTCTCTCTTTTGTAATATTTTTTCAATTAGTGAAATATTATTTTGGTAGTGTCCAAGGACGTAGGCAAAATTGGCCAAACCTCATTAAATTTCTGGTGTTCTCTTTATGTTATTTTGTGTCTATTTAATAGCTATTATCGGGTATAGTTGTAGTGAATTATTGTGCTATTAAAATTACTTATATTGGTTAAATTCTGTTTAGGAAAGTGGTTTTTAAGTTGGACCGTTGTGACCTCACCACTTACCTTGGAATTTTTCCTTTGGGTGATTTTTAGTTCAATTATTCACACTCTAGTCACCTGGATAATAGTTCTCAAGGTGAATATTGTTGTTATTGATGGAAATTAATCCGAATTCCACGACATTGGATGTATCCATATTCAAGATAAAAAATATATCTATACTTTCACAAAATGGGATCAAACCCATTACCTCAAAGAAAAAAAAAAGATTTTTAAACATTTAAGCTAGACACTGATCTTAAAATAATTTTTCACAGAATTATTTTATAGTGTATATATATATATATATATATATATATATATATATATATAAAATAAATAATTAAGTTTCTTTTATATTTATGTTGGATATTAATATGTTAAAATTTATATTGGACATTATTATATCAAGATATAATATTATCATAATTTTTTTACTTATACCATTGTTTAATTTTAGTTATATGTATATTATATTTATTTTTAATATATAAATATTAAATATATAGTATTATTTTAAATTTCAATTCAACATTTGATCTGTCATCCTATGATTTTATCGGATCAAAGATCATATTGAATATGAAAACCATAATAATTAGTATAAATATTGAAACTATTTTTCTGAAATCATACCATTTTATATACGATAGAAATTGAATTGAAAAAGCAGAGGTGACTTGAAGGAGTGTAGATTAAACTCACAAATGAATTGAGTTTAATGAGTTTAGATCAATCATTATTAAAATGTTAAACCTAACTAATTAGGTAATCAAATCAAAATTATTATATACCCATATATTATTGATATATTTTTTCCATGTGAGATTAATTATTAACAATACCGTATGCTAGAAATAATAGTTTAGAAGTCTTATTTACTTTAAAAAAAAAATTAATAGTGATTTGCAATTAATATTTTCAATACAGCACTCTCAATAACAATTCAAACAGCAATACCAAACATATATATAAATTCTCAATCGCATAACACAGATAAATAAGGAGGTGAATTGCTATTCTATATTGTGGTCTCCTAACTAGTCTTAAGATATCTATATCCCGTAGCTTAAGATACTAGCTAACTAGTTGCAATTGAAGTATGTGTACAAGAAAATATGAAAAGAATGTGAAAGATATAGCACACACAATCATCTGAACACCATGAGTGCAAAATGAGAAAGAATGATGGCCTGGCAAATTAGAATCCTAACAGTGAAAGACAAGAAATTGCAATCACTATATATATATATATATATATATATATATATATGAACATTTCAAGATCAAGAAACGGAAGAAACATATATTGAAGAGCTGTTTTTCATTTACGGGGAATGAAAATGATATGATCATTACTTTCATATGTGGAGCAAGAAAAAAGAAATACTTAAAAAAAAAAAAGTGGGTAACATATAAGAGTGTGAAGTTAGCAAACTAAAATGATGAAAAGAATTGATGGGTGTGGTGGTCACCTTCTCTTATTAGCTAAGTGCAAAAATAATAAAGAAAACATGCATTTGTGTTGAGTAGTTATCAAACAAAGGCTTAAAAAAAGTTCCCAATGGGCAAGCAATTCCTGTTATAATCTAAAAAATTGGGAACAAAAGTAACCCTTAATACCCCATGCATACTACTGTTGATAGAAATAAATAATTACACTTGTTGTGCTCAAAAGAAGCATGGCTCTAGCTTTATAGCTATAACTATAGAGCTAAGTGAAGAATAGATTGCCAATTTAGAGTATGTGATTTGATATTTTTTTGTAAATAGGGAATGATTGGCATCTTTAAGGAAAACTTTGTTTCCTAAGACAAAGCACCAATAACAAATTGGTTGGTGGGTGATGGGATTTATTATTTATGATAATTAAAAGATAGTTGATGATATATCTTTTAAAGTAAATTGGGATGAGGACAAGTTCTTGATTATCTTTGAGGATCTTAAAATTAAACCTAGTTGACCCATAATGAATTGTATGCTTTTTATAAATAACAAAGAAAAAAAAAATCTAGCTAATCTTATACTTTTTAGCTAATTTAAAATTATTTCCTGTTGTATAATCTACTGTATTTTTATGAGGTATTTATTTCCCTAATACTAAAAAAAATATCATTATGCCAATCAATATTTGATTGAATAGTATTAAAATTATCTTCAATGTATATTAAAATGTTTTAAGTTTAAATCTCTATTAAAGCCAAATTTAAAGAAAAAAAAAACCATTTTTATGTATTATTTTTTTAAATAGTACTAAAACTATCTTCAATGTATATTTAAAAGTCTTATATTTAAATCCCTATTAAAGCCAAATTTGAAGGGAAAAAAAACCATTTTTATGTATTATTTTTTTTGAACTTCTAATAATCAAAGAAAAAGGGAAACTTGAGATTTAAAAATGATGAATTTCCAATAACTGTTATATTTTTATTATTTCAAATCCAACCCTAATCCCTTTTTATTTTAAATTTCTAAGTTTGAAATTTACAATTTAATTAAAGTTGTAAATAAATTCATGAATTGAACAATTATACATTAATGTTTTACTCAATTATATATATATATTTTTTTCAAACATGCATTTGAAATTTTAATTAATTTGTTTCATTATTTTTAATAACCATTATTTATTTAGGTCCCACATTATGTGAAAAATAGCTTTGACAATTCTATTTCATCTGTTTCCATATTTCCTTACAAGGCAAGGGAAATATATATTTAACAATATAATATAAATAAATAAATAAATAAATAAATAAATATATATATATATATATATATATATATATATATATATATATATATATATATATATATATATATATATATATATTGAGCGAGAGAGAAAGGAATATTGAAATTTTATTTTTTTCAATGCATAAGGCTGACATTAATTAATTAAATTATGATTGTGGGTTAGAGGCATGGAGTTGGATGCTCATTGTGTTGGATAATTTTGGACCCATCAATCTCATATTAACTTGAACATTTTTGTCAACTTTCAACGCAGAGAACATGTTACAAGATCATTTGGCATCAATAAAACATTAATACCCACATCAAAGAAACATGTTTTTTTTTTTTTTTTTTTTAATATAGAAAAACCCCTTTTTTTAATTACATTAGGAGTTAATTTTATTGCTAAATTATATAATGGAGAAAATTTTCATTTCCTTTTTACTGATTTCGTTATGTTTAATAATTTTATTAATAGTTTGATAATGATAAAAAGATATTGAAAGTATTTTTTTTTCCTTCTCCAAAGAAAAGGGAAGCAAGAAGGGAAAAAGAAAATATAAAATCTTATATTATATAAATTCTTGAAAGAAGAATATACTTTAGAATTGTTTCTTGAATATTTTAACCACATATATTAATTAGTTAAATTAACATGATTAAGAAAGAGCACCTACTAAAGTGTACATATACATAAATTTATAAATGAATAAATGTTAAAATTTATTTATATAATAAATTAATTTATATTAAATTTAATGTAAGCTCATTTATAAATTTTTAAATATTTTTATTTTTATTTATTTAATAATGGATACATTTCCCAATAGTAGTGTTTGAGACACCTAACACTAAATTGAAAACAAACTCAATATATATTTAGCTATGTATGTGAAATGAGGAATATCCAAATGAAAAAGTTATGACTTGACCTTACATTTAATAAGCAAATTAATTGACAAATGATAACTATCTTTTTTTATATATATTGGGAATACCATAAAAAATTAAAAAAAAAATAAAAAGATAAGAGAGCCCAAAATTAATGATGATTTTAAGTTGGAAAAGTATAATCATGGTTACATCACAAGTCACAACCCTAACTAGTTAGTTGCTATACATGTGATGTTGTGGTGGGCAGTTTTTTTTGTATTCTTTTATTTTGTCAACAAAATTTTTAGGGCATGATGACAAAGAGGATGGATAATAAAACAAGATTTGCTTTTGTTTTTATCTAAATACTAATAAAATTCTAATTAATTGATAAAAAATAACACATCATACATACATTAGATCCCTTAGAATAAAAAAAAGAGATGATTCAAAGATTGCATGCACATATTATAAATTATTTAACCTAAAAGCTTAGACAAAGATTCTATATTGGAAGTCTTGCCAAAACATTACAAGGGGAAAGCTTAATTAATTAGCCCTTAGCCAAAAAGAGTAAAAGCAACAAAGAAAAGGGGTAAAACTTAGAAATTATTATATTAATTTTGAACCATTTGTTTCTATATAATTAATCTACAAATAAATAAATAGAAAAAAAATAGAAAATATATATACCTAATAATAGTGAATATTACATCCCGTCTTAAGATGAAATTTAATTTCGATTAATATATAAATTAATCCAAATATATTTTTAGTTGACTAAAAAGAAAAATTAATGAAGATTGTATATGTTCATTGATTAAGTATGGATTTTAAATTTTTTTTAGTAATTTTTTTTTTTATAAATTAAGATTTAAGATTGAATCACCTATATGTGTTATGTATAATTAGTTAATTAGAGATACATTGTGCCTGAATTATCAATGGTATAATTAATAAGATTGTATGATCTTATCTATAAAACACTAAAGTTTGTAAGGTTCAAGACACAGAGTGAGAGAAATACAGAGAATTTGGGCTGGCAGTGATTGAGATTGATGGATATATGTGTTCCTCTCTCTAAAAGCAAAGAAATTTTGGCTCTGAACATCTTGAAAATTGTGATGAAGGTGGTGTCATCAACACCATTTACTCTTGTGGACCCTTCACTCAGCACCATAATTAACCCAACCCAACAATTTCTGCACATGAACATCTACAAATTTTGCTTTTTATCATCTAAATACATGTCAATTTATATATTGAAAGAGTTTTTTTTTTTTTTTTTTCAATTCAATTTTTTTTTAAATTAAATTTTAATTAGAGTTTAAATTGATAATGTCTGAATCCTGCAAAAAATAACATCAAATATTATAAAATAAATTTAGATTACATTTAGATGCATCGATTTAAATTTAAAATATTATATTTTATATTTATAATTTAAAATTTATAAATTTTTTATTTAAAAAATGATAAAGATAATAAATTTAAAATAATTAAATAAAAAAATATTTAAAATATTAAATTTTAATATTTAAGGACAATTTTAATAATTCAAATAAAGAATTCGTTCTGAATCTAAATTTTTTACATTCAAACGCATTATTAAGTTATTAATGGTGCAACTTTTTAATAAATATTTAATATTAGTTATAAATAAATATGCTTTTATATATATATATGTATATATAAAGTAAAAAAAGATATTTTTACAAGTTGAAATTTGTATAAGAAATTTAAATCTAAATAAAAAAGGATACTATTTCATGAGAGCTATCATGTCATAATTGAACATAATTTTCTAGAATTTGAAAGAAAAAAGAGAAAAGAAAAGTAACAAAGGAAAAAAAAAAAAAAAAAAAGTGGGAAGGGAATTACCAGAAGAAGGGACAACAAAGATAAAAACAAAAAAACTAAAGAGGGATAAAGTGTGTAAATGTGGTGTGGAATGTGGAATAAAGGCATGGATAATGAAGAATAAAGTGGTTTTGGATAATTATAATATTTAATAAAGGGAGGACTAAAAGCATTTTTCATCAATGTAGAAAATCCATTTGTCAAAATACTAACTCCTAAGATTTACCATGGAAGAACTTACAGTAAAAAAAAAATCTCTGTAAAATTGTATTGAAATAACTTTCTATGTAATAATAAAAAATTATATTCCTAATTTGAGCTTTTAGCTATTAATAAAAAATAAATTTTATATTATAATAAATTATAATTTTTTTTTAAGTTTCATCTTAAGAAAATTTTTCTCCACATAATAAATTATATATTTATATTTCAAAAAATATGCTATGTTATATATGAATTGTCTCAAATAAAATAAAATATTGTAAAATTATTTGGCATAATAATTTTTTTTACAGTTATTATCATATTTCTAATCTTACAGATACGTAATAATTCATTAGTATGATAACTTTTTTATTAAGGTCAAAATATTTTTAACTTTTCAAGCATATTAAAGCTTCTTGATATGAAATTTTTTGTATTTCCATATTATCATTATCACGATAATCTCCTTCATCTTCTTCTTAATTGCAACAGTGATTTTTTTTTCAATGAAAGTGTATATGACTTATTGCTTATTTTAGATTTATAATAGAGATTTTGCATATTTTTAACACTATATAGATAAGTGTAATAGTTTTTTAAAATTATATTTATCTATTTTCAATATACTAAAACGTACGCTATTAATTAATTATATTTTATTTCCTTTTAGTCGGGTACTATTTCTTGCTCTTAGCTTTTCTTTAGTTATTAATAATGTTTTGGCTTGGTTGTTGGGTGTTTGGAGAGTGCTATCCTAGTTGGGATATTCTAGTGCTCGATTAATCTTGGGTAATATTTTATTAAAAAAAATTAATTATATTAAAATATTCTGTTATTTATCTTTATACCCTTTAATTAAGTTAAAATAGTTTGGTCTCAACAGTATCACTATAGAGAATTTTTTATTGTATACGTTGTTATGTATGTGTCTTTTTCTTTTCTTTTTCTATATATGCATATATACTTTGAATCTTTTCTTTTCAATAATAATAAGTTCTTGATACAGATAATTTATCATTTTATACACTAAAATAAAGTTAATTTTTTGCTCATTTAATCCAATTAATGTAGCTAATTATCATGATAATCCATAAAAATAATTCATGGTAAAAGAAATTATATTAATATATTCTATGATGTGTATATGAATCAATAAAATCATGGAATAAATAATTGAAATATAGCGTATGCAAGTGGTATTGTATATTAATATGCAATTGGTATTTTATATTAACTGATTTTTTTTTTCATTTTAGTCTTTTATTGTATGCTAAACTTTCATAGCATCTTAATAAAAAAATTATTTTTACACTAATTAGTAGTTAATCATTTCTTTAGGCGAGTTTTGATTATATTTATTATTTAATTTATATTTTTAAAAATTATTTTAACATATGCAAAACTATAATTATTTTTTTTATTAAACATAAATATTACCTTTCGTTTTATATTAATATAAAAAACGAGCTAATTTTATTATATATGAATCAGTTAAAAAATAATAAAAAAGATATTATTTATTTTGATTTATATAAATTTTAATTAATATTTATAGAAATATTATAACGTGAAAAAAATTAATGAGATGATATGATAAAAATTACTTGGCACGAGAGAAAAAAAAATAACAATTTTTTAGTTTAATTTTCAATTCATATATATTGATTATTAAATATAGAAAAAAATATAATTTGATATATATATATATATATATATATATATATATATATATATATATATATATATATATATATATATATATATATATCAGTAAAAATAAGATTGGGATTTAATTAATTATTTCTATATCTATTTAAAATTTAAATCAACCATTAGATTAGAAATTTGAGTCTCTCTCTCTCTTTCTTTCTCTCTCCAACCTGCCATGTGATGAGTCTGAAAGAAATGCAAATGTCCTCAGTATTCCAAGGGAACATCATTGTCACATTGAGTCCTTTTGATGACATAACATACCACAGCAAAGTGAATATTCATTTTATTTAATATATTTATAATATAATTACTAATAAATATTTGAAAAAACTTGATTACTGTTTCCCTCAACAGTAAGTCTGGCCTCTGAAGCAAAACACACTGCCTATATAAGCTTTCCATTCTCAGCCAAAGACCTAATTATCACTTTTCTTTTACTTTAAAACCATGTGTAATGGTGTTTCTCTTCTTCTTTTCTAAAATCCCATATATAAATAATAAAAAAGAATATTTTTATTACAGAAAATCATCAATATAATTCAATTAATGTCATGAAAATATATAATAATTAAAATATTTATAATGAAATAATATATCCCATGTTTTTTAAATAGAAATCATGCATTCACATGAATTGCATGGCACCTCTACTTCTCCAAATTAATGATACAGTTGTATTAATTAAGATAGGGAAATAAGTGCAAGCTCTTAGAGACTAGATGGAGATCAAAATATAATTATTATAAGAACAATCAATTACAAAATTTTAAAGATAAATAAAAATTATTCATTACAATTAGGTTTAATCAAATAATGAGAGTATTATAAATATATCAGTTTAATTGAAATATTTTAGCGTGCATACTAAAAATTTTGATTCATCAAATTTCAAGAAAAAAAGTTATCGACTACTTCTCATATAATATAACAGTTTAGAATTAGAGCCTAAATTGTCTTAATAATTTTTTCATTAAGGAGTTTTTTTTTCTTTTACAGTTATTTTCTTTTACAATTTTTTCTTCTTTAAAATAATTTAATAAGAAAAAGGGAAAAAGAGAAAGTAAAAATTATTAGAGTACATGAATTTCTATAGAAAGCCATTCAATTAATTAAAAAGGGTGAATGAGAGAGGAGAAATGGTAGATGTTTTCAATTTTTTCTTAAAAAAAAAAAAAAATTTATACTGATGCTAATTTCTTTATTTTTCATAAATTCTTTTTCTGGTTTTTGCTTCTCTCTCTCTTTCTCTCCACTGTCTCTGACACACTGCTCTCTATTTGGCGTAAACACTTGATGCCTGATAGTGCAAGCAAAGCAAAGCAAAGAAGCACACCCCACCTTTAATCTCCTTCACTAAAAACTCACTCTATTCCTCTTTGTCTGTTAAAATTTAAAAATAAAATAAAATAAATCTTTTACTTTTCTCTCTCTCCCTCTCTCTCTCTAGCTCTCTCCTTTTTTGGTCCTCAACCCTACTATAAGCTCCTTGTTTAGTGCTTGCTTCACTAGCCAAATCCACCTGCAAAACTCTCTCTTATTCTTCTATTCTCTTATATTCTCTCCTCCTCTTCTTCAACAATCCAAATTCTTCTTAAAACCCACTATGGAAAGTGTTTAAGTTCATCTCAAGAAGAGTTTCTTGATCTTTTTCTTGATTATATACTTCATTTCCATATTTCTTGAAACAAAGAAAGGCTTTCATTCTCTTTTTCTGTTTCTTTTTTTTTTTTTTTATGTTTATTATTAGCCATACTAACTCTAAGCTCTAAGCTCTCTTCTTCATCTATCATTTTCTTTTAGGGAAGTTGTTATAAGTGTTGACTCTCTTTTTTCTCTCTCTCTCTCTTTCTTTCTTTGTTTCTCTCACTTTCAAGAAATAGAGAGACGGAAATGTGTAGAGAGATAAAGTTGCTCTTTTGCTCATATTGGTCTGCTCTGATAGCCAGTTCCTGTTTACAGTGTTACTGAATTTTTGCCTTCTTCATTTCTTCCTTTTTTCTTCTAAGTTGACCTTTGAAGTAGAGAAAAAAAATTGAGATGGACATATCTTTGTTAGCTGGTCTTAGTTAATTGATAACCCTTTTGTTTCCTTCGAGTTTTCAAATTGAAAAAAAAAAAAAAAAAGATTGGCCCTTTCTCTCTCTTCCTTAGCAGCTATTACTCATCAATTACCTTAAACATTTGTTCAAAGTCCTCTTCTTATTTGCAATTCTTTAAGGTGGGTCATTCTTTCTTCTTTTGTTTTCTCTGCTCCATCTCTTTTTTGAAAATCTTTTTTAAGGGTTTTTTTTTTTTTTTTTTTTAAATCATGTCAAGAATTATACATGAGTTATAGTTGTGTTTTTGCTTCTAAAAGAGTAGACAATAGACAAAAAATTTAAGCCAAAAAAAAAAAAGATCACTTTTAATCTTAATCATTTAGCTAGTCCTCTCTCTCTCTCTCTCGCTCTCTCTCATTAGTTAATTCTCTTCCCTATTTTCCTCTTTTGGTCTCCAAACAAACAACCAAGAAAGAAAATAATGGAACTTTCAAGCCATGAAGGAGAAATCCCAATTCCAATAAACAGTAGTTATGGACATGGCCACATGATCCATCATCATCATCCGTCTGGACCCCATAATCACATCATTCATTCTCCAACTTCCCAATTACCATCAAACAATAATGGTCCTAATTCCTCTGCTATGTCCATAGATCAAGACCATAATCAAGTTCCCTTCAAGAAAATGATAAAGTATAGAGAATGTCTGAAGAACCATGCAGCTGCTATGGGAGGCAATGCTACTGATGGATGTGGTGAATTTATGCCAAGTGGTGAAGAAGGTAGCATAGAAGCACTCACATGTTCAGCTTGTAATTGTCATAGAAATTTCCATAGAAAAGAAGTAGAAGGAGAACAGCAACAACCCAGTATGAATAATTCTTGTGATTGTTACCCACATTTTAATAGAGTTGGAAGAAAACTGCTTTTGGGTCATCACAAAAACATTTTAGCAGCAACCCCTGAAGCTTTAGGGTACGCTACAGGAACAGGAACACTTGTACCCTCAAGAGGAGGTGGAATACCCCACCAACAGATGATCATGTCATACAACATGGGATCCCTACCTTCAGAGTCAGATGAGCAAGAAGATGGTGGTGGGGTTGTTATGGGAAGTAGAGCTCCACAACTTGTGAAGAAAAGGTTTAGGACAAAGTTTACACAGGAACAGAAGGAGAAAATGCTCAACTTTGCTGAAAAAGTTGGGTGGAAAATACAAAAACAAGAAGAAACTGTGGTGCAACAATTCTGTCAAGAAATTGGAGTCAAAAGAAGAGTACTTAAGGTTTGGATGCACAACAACAAGCATAATTTAGCCAAGAAGAATATTAATAATCCAATTAATATTTCTACTGCTACTACTACTACAAATAACAATAATATTACTACCCATCCTACTACTACTGCATAATTACTATTTAGTTTGTGTTTTAATTAACTAGAACTACTTAATTATTTAGTTAAAAAGTTATTTTTAATTACTTCTTTTTTTGTTTTATTACAATATTTTTTCTTTTATATTATTATTATTGTTATCATATGTTTCTTCTTCTTTGGTATGTTTCTTTTGAGTTCTCTTCAAATTTATAATAATCTTGGTGATGTAATGTAGTCTTAGGCAAAAATCATGGTTTGGTAGAGTTTCTTTAGATTTTATTACATATATATATGTATATGAGGGTGCATGATTATGCTTTTGTCCAATCCATTATGGTTTATAAATGGCTATGGATTTGCAACAATTTAGTTC
Organism: Reutealis trisperma; assembly: GCA_947687605.1. NCBI lineage: Eukaryota > Viridiplantae > Streptophyta > Magnoliopsida > Malpighiales > Euphorbiaceae > Reutealis > Reutealis trisperma. The sequence continues at coordinate 5,357,672 of CANTUT010000012.1, read as the reverse complement.
TTTTGAATTGCTTATTATATTATTTAATTAATTTCCTTCTCTCTCCTCTCTTCTGATCATTATATATATTTATGTATATATGCATGCATGAGTTATATTATTTTTTAATATGTTTGATCAAGATAATCAAATGATACTAATTAAATATTTAGATTAAGCGTATGCTTATTTAACAGCCTAATTCACTTCAATGTTTATTATTTTTTGAGTGCATGTGTATATACATATCTGAAAATTTTAATGTGAGATTTTATTTTTTTTCTTCATTTTTTTATAATTTTTCAGCTAAATAATACGAATATTTTTATATTATAATTAAACTCTATTATAAAGAGATTTAAATTTAAAACATATTTCACAAATCTCATGTTTTTACTGTTAAGAGTTAAAGATATTTTTACTTTGAAAATTATACTTAATGGTGTTTTGAAATTCGAAATAACCCATATAAGAAGGTAGGATTTTGCAATTTGTCACTTGTCTCCCAAAGCTTTGGATTCTTTAAGTAGGAAGAAAGCGTACTTGTGTATTGGAGTAATCTGTACAGTGGAAGCCATTGCAAAGAGACAGTCGATCGATAGCAGTTGTTTGTTTTTTTTCAGGTTATGGCATTCATATATTGCTAAGAGATAGTGGTATTTTATTTACCCAGCTGCCATATATATAATATATATTTTTTTTTGCTATATTGAAATTTATCTATAGAAGTAATTATTTTAAAAAAAATATTTCTTTTTTTTAAAATATATATCGTATTTCAATCGTTTTAAGATTTCAAAAAAATATTTGTTATTTTTTTTTTAATTTTACTCTTTCTTTATTTCTATATGAAACATTTGTGTTAATTTTTTTTCTTTACATCAAAATAAAAAAATATATATTTTAGCTTTTTTACTTTGAAATTATAAAAAATTTAATAAAGTTCGTAATTTGTGTGTGTTAGAATTTTAAATAACAGATATTTTAAAATGGATAGAATACGATAGAAGAAATTAATTATATAGATCCTATCTATATAAATCATTCTCTTTTTTAGCATAAATTTCTTAACCCCTTAGCATGATTTGAGATTAAGAATTTCATATAATGAGTTCACATTAATTATTAAGAACAATTATATGAATTTAAGTTCGGATAATTGTTGATTTTGTGAATAAAAATTCGTAATTGAATCAATCAGTTGAATTAATTATTTTTATAGATTGATTTTCATATTCCAATTAATCTTTAATATATATATTTTTTATTTTCTTTACATACTCATAATCTTCTATATATAAGATTCATTTTCTATATGATTTAATGCTTATTATTTATGAGGATATCAAATTAATTAATTAATTGTTCACTCGAATTCTTTAAATAAAATTAAGAAATGAAAGTAACTTCTTCACTTAAAATCTGAGATAAACGTGTTTAGAAAATAATATTAATCTGTAGATTAAAAAAGAAATTCCATTTTCTTATTACTAATTTCATAACTATATATAGTTACAACCTATCAGAGAAAGAAAGGAGATTTTAGTTGTAGCTTAGACACAAACCAAATGACCCAATAGCCTTTGTAAGTTATGGAAATGGAAGGCTAAAGGCAGTATTAATTCAATTTCTGTACTTCTTAATTCTAAGGTTGCTATTTCTGATATATAATATTAATAATTAGTAACCATGAAAATAACAACACATATCACCTATGCCTATCTCTTCTGAAACTGAAAATGATAATCCATAATTTAATAATTCTTTTTTAAAACAGATCTTTAAATATTTCCAGTCATGTTTCCAGCTACCGTTCTGCAACCCACACACAGCCTTGGAAACCAGAGAGTGAGAGAGGGAAGGGTAGGGGACCCCATAATTTTCAATTTTTCAAAGCTCATTAATTTTTTCTTTAATCTTTGCCATTCTTCTCTGATCTTTTTGGGTTTTTACCGCAAACTCGAAATGGTTCTCTCTTCCATCTAAAAAGGGTGTGTCTGAGTTTTCGAATTAGATAGTAAAAACAAAGAAAAATTCCCCTCCTTATAATTAATTTTGGAACATTGATCTTCTGAACAGTATTTAATGTGCTTAAGGTAAAATATTTAATGTACCTTAACTGCCATTGAGATGACATCTCTGCCCACGTATATAAGAAATTTAATACCATGATAGAATCCAAATTTGTAATTGCATGGACAAGTGTGTAATTCATATCTATGAATTTATATATTTCAACTATAATTCATAATTTCATAGGCCACAGTTGTACGTATGGATCATGCTCATAGGAAATGGGACCAGCTATCATCAGTCTACAATTTACTATGAGAGGAGTTACTGCAAAAATATTGAAGGCCACTTATCTAAGGTCATTTGGAAAATTACCCTCCAAAACTCTCAAACCTTTATTTCAAACTTTCAATTGCGTAAAAGAGCCGATATTTTTACCATTATTAATTTTAGAGGTATAAACAAGCTGAGCCGAACTAAATTTTAATTTGTTTAAACTCAGTGTGATTTTTTTTTTTTTAACTCAAGCTCAAGTTTTGAATCGAGTTTAAAAATCATGTTCAATCTTAACTCGTTCAAAACTCGAGCTCGACTCAAGTTTGACTCGTTAATAAATTACAATAAAGCTAAACTCGAGTTCGACTCATTATTAAACTTATTTATAACTTATCAAAATACTTAATTTTCTAAATATTTATGTCTAATAAAATAACTGTAATGAAAATATTTAAAACTAATATAAAAGTAAAAACATTCAATTAGTGAAAAAATGCAACCATAAAATGTATTAAAAAGATATTAATTAATAAAAAAATATATTTTATATAATATGAAAATATTATATTATGTTAATCAAAAGTATATATATTTTAGTCAATTTGAATTAGCAAAAATTTATAAAAGTGTTAAAATATATTTTTTGGTATGCTAAAATTATTAAGTTAATAATAATAATAACAATAAAAAAGCTATTTACAAGCATATTAATCGAGCTATTTGCGAGTTTATTCACGAGCTTATAATCAAACCGAATATCAATTCGCTCAAATTTAACTCATTTATTAATTGAATTTTAAAATAAGATTCAAACTTGATTAATTTATAAAGTGATCCAAATGTGAATGAAATTTTATTGAGCTGAACATCAAACTACTCGGCTCATTTACACCCCTAGATTCAATTTTATCATTTCTTTCCATCCAGCTACAAGAATACATAATATAATTTTAGGATAAAACGTACGTCATGATAAGGAATTGTCGGTGATTAATAGAAATATAAGAGGCAAAGCGTAAATAATCACTTTAAAATCTATGAAATATTTATATTTTAGTTTTGAACATGTACCCATTTCATATTGAAAAAATACACATTAGTACAATAATTATGCAAGTGTGTCTAAATAGTGTCATACACGCATCCGTGTATGTGCTGCATAGCTTAACACAAAAATTCTAAAGAGTATCTTCGTCAGCGTAATACCCTATAATAAATTGAAAATGCCAAATAATGATACTAAGAAAATTATTCCATTCCAAAAAAATTATTCTATTCAATTTCATTACAATCTAGCAAATATACTTCAAATACCTTAGGAGTAAATTTAATCGGATTATGGTATATTTGACAAACCATAATGAAATATAATGTTATATACTCAAATGCATTTTTAATATGAATATTACACTTACTGTGCTTACTGTCGTTGAAAATAAAACCACCGTGATAACTGTTATGCCAGATAGCACAAGCCATTTGCTTTCACTGCGCCATCATGTAAAGTCAAATGTACAGGAAGTTTAAAAGAGTAGCAGAGGCTATTGCTGTTGTCTAATGGTTTTGATGCCCCCTTAATGTAAGGACTAGTGGCTATAGCTTGAAGCTACTGAGCACACGAGGAAAGAGGAGAATATGTAGCCATGTCTTTTTCAGATCACCCTTGGATTTTTAGGCTCAATTATTCAACTTTCAAACAACGGAGAAATGGAATTGTAGATGTTGAAAGAATTGTTGATATTGAAAGGTACTTCAGTGTATTTTTTTACACAATGAACATTGAGAGATAACGTTGGCTACCAAAATTAACACGAAAAACTTAATACAAATAAATAAGGGAAATCCATTAAAAAATGAAAAAGATGGCACAGGATAAAAATTTTAAAAAGAGAGAGAAAACCTAAAACTGTTTGTGGATATGTGCTATTACAATAATGCAACTTGGGGGTCGCACCATACTAAATGCTTCCTGCCTACAACTCAAAACTGCTTGCTACCATCAAGTGCATGTGAAGGAGCAAAGATTGCAAACAGCAATAAGTATCTGAGTGCTTAATAGGGAGCACTGACCACCTTACTAACCCCATGGTTCCCATGGCCTGTCAGTGTATTGTTAGCTGCTTTTTATGTATATGTTTTGAACGGTTGATGATTGATATGCCCAAAGTATTGAATGCAGTTTGGGCACTTGACAGGTCAGCTCCTGATTCTGCACAAAGAAGTTTCCAGAGTATGCTTCCCATTTTAACAAGTAGATACAAGCCTGGGTCGGCCTGGATTAAGAAGCGAGTCCGACATCCTCCAACCCTGCAAGAAAATAAATAGGATGTAACTAGAGCAGCACAACTGTATCTTGATATTTAGCAAAAACCACATATCCTCAGCTGAGTGTACTAATTCAGTGTACACACCACCATCATCCTTACAGAATTTGCCTTAGAAAAATTTAGAGACAGATTCAAAGTTGGTCATCCAAAGTTAAAAACCAATGTTCTTTCTGATCACAGAACCTGAACAACTTTGTAGTAAAAATAATAATAATAATAATAATAATAATAATAATAATAATAATATAAATGGAGTTTTACGGCAAATATTTAAGGTAGTCAACAGAAAAACTTTTAACAGCATAACATTGGGAATTTGAGCCTCATTGGCATTGACGCAACAATTTTAAGAGAAGGGAGAAACTATGACAGCATCCCTTCATATCACACTAACGTATCAAAGTTCGAAGGGCTTATAACCAAAGCATAATATTTTTTCCTATCATAAAAAAGAATGCAATTCTATATATTCTTTCTGAGCATATAAATTGTCAATTTCTCCTAATTTATTACAAAGGAAATCTAAAATCGATAGCAAACAATTATTCAAGTACATCTGTAGGAAAGGAAAAGAAGAATAGTAACTTCCACTTACCTGCTCTGCAGCTTTATTTTTAAAAGGACCATACAAAGTTGAGACCATTTTGCATGACTCAGCAATATGAGCCTCAAGATCATTAGCCGAGAGAATATAGTTAGGATGACCAGATTTCTGTTGCTTCCATGATGAAGAGTGACTGTTAATTGATGATTGTATGAAATGCAAAAGTACATGAGCCTGTAATACAAGATGAACATATTTTACAACTTGCACAGACTGGGAGAAATTGATAGTTAAGAAGCATACAACATAATGCAGTTATATCTCACATGGAATGCTGCTTTTAGAATGTCATCAGCCTTTGCCTGATCCTTGAGCAATGCATAAATCTTATCCTTTACTGGATTGTATGTCACTATATATCTCTCTTTCTGTCATCGATAACAAAAAAAATGTTCAATATATATATATAAAATATATATATATATATATATATATATAGAGAGAGAGAGAGAGAGAGGAAAGAGATTTCCCTGCTTGAAAATCTCTTTTCCACTTCGAAAGAGGCATACCTCAAATAGAGGCTCTATTGCAAGATATGCACATGGGTCCTGAAATGCCTCTTTAAATCTTGGTCCTGCAAACAATGGGACCAAACATTGGAGTGAACTCAGGAACTAGCAGTTAATAAAAAAATCACAACCAAAGATATGATCCATGGTTTTGCGCACATACCTAGAACAATAGGCCTCTCCTTCAACCATGGAAAACTGAATATATTTTCCTTCATATTCCCCTCCTGCAATGAGGGCACTCTCCCTACAGATATATAGAAGCAGAATATGTACATCTGAATAACTACATCTCATTTATTGATCTTGATTTAAAAAATAAAGAAAATTCACCGACCATCAGAGATGGTTAGCAGGGGGGAAAAAATAGTAGTATTATTAGAGCTAGTAGAGCACTTTATCTAACCTGTCTTAAGAAAAGAATCCACTGCCACGCTGAATCTCGCCCGGTTTAAGGTGTGCAACACCACAGATTTTACCTGCAAGAAACAGAAGGCTTTTTTAGCATAACAGACACACCTTGCACTCACAAAATGAGTGGAAATGTCCAAATCCTATACTATTATTTCAACAGTCTCTAACCTCTTGGTAAGAGCTGAGAACATAGCCACATGAAAGGAAGGCAAAAGTTGTAACCAAGCTAGGATTTCTTTTAGCAAGCATTATGCTAAGGCCCGTTCCAAGCTTCACAAGACGTAGGACAATGTATGTTATTATCAACTGAAATTACAATCTAGCATAATATATATAGTATACATAGAACAAACACGTGTCAGGTTGAAATTAAGAGCGCAAATTAATACTCGAGTATTATCAGCCATCAATAAATAGCATTATGATGCATATAAAATCATTCATATACACAAAAATCATAAGCTCATATCTCAGCTTACTTTACCATGTGTAATAATATGAGACATACTACAAAGATAGCAATACATACAATGCAAATAATATAAACTCAGATTTCAGATAAGTTTACACTTAATTGCTTCTATGAAGTGGAAAATTAACCCTTCAAGTACACATTCAAACGATCAAACATGTTAAAAGCACCACTTTCTTAACTAACACTGTTCCCCATTTTTTAAGCAATCCCCAAAAAATTATTTTATTTAATAACCATATCTCTATTCTTGTTACATGGATAACATGAACTTCAAAAACTTAGGGGGCTAAGCATACCAAATCCGCAAGATTGCCAACACATTCTCCCTTTGCAGTGACATCCCCAATGTTTTCTCCTTTAGCAAAGGCTTTGTAAATTGGTGTTCGAGTTGATGTTGATGTTACAGCTGCAACATTCTAAATTTAAGCAACAAAGAACATGAGGCTGCAGAACTGGCTCATACCTGCATATATTTGCAATATAAGTATTTATAAAAGTAAATAGATGAATGAATAAGTAAACCTTTGCCACATTAGCAGCACAAGCCAAAGGAAGAAAAAGGTGTGGGACAGCTGCAGTTGCCAACTCCACCCCAGCACCCAATTCCATGAGAAGATCACCTGCAAACCGCAGCTATAATGCATTGGAAGTCAGAAAATGTCCAGCAAGTAGTAACAACACACTTGGCCAAGAACGGGTACTAATTTACCTGCTTGAGATCATAATCAAATTTCTTTCCTTGTCGTGCAAAAAGCATTTTTCCAACACGCCCAGCACCATCCTGCAAATATAGGTACCACCTTTTCAGTTGGTTTGGACAGAGGTATAATAAGGGATGGAAAAGAAAAGAAGGGACGAGAATTATCACTTGTTTGTATGTTTAATGAAGGTGAAAAATAAAGGATAAAGAGGAAATAGTTATCCCCTCAAACATGATTTCCTTTTTTAATAATTTTATTTTATCCATGATAAAATAAAAAAATTTTCAAAATAACCATTGTGACAGTAAAACCCTATGACCATTGCTTTTCGTTGCTGTCCATATTCCACTATTCCTTTTGAAGCCATTCTTCATTGTTGGCCACACATTCAAAGGGGTGACAAAGATTTTTCTTCTCCTTTTCCATTTTATTTCCATGCAATTTTCTTATCCATAATTTTTTCATAGTTTAGGCTATTATTTGCATCACAGGGTCTGAAACAAAAGTTATTTCTTTGTTTTCATTAAACCCCAACCTATTGTGTGACATTTATATGATGGTAGATAATTAGGAACTAGAAGTTGAAAATTATAAATAGTGTTTGACCCTTCCGAAAGGATTATAAGAGAAATCCATGCTAAGGTCACAAATATTAATTTTATTTACACATTTGGTTTGAATGAGGATATAATGGTAAAATAATTATAATATTTATTTTGTGTTATTGATTAGCTAACCAAATATGCAATACTTGTAATCCTTTATTATCCTTTCAACACTTCCGAACAAAAATAATCAGTTAACCCTTCTTTCCCAGGGTTTAAAAGCTATCACTTCCTTTCTAATATATCTGAAACTTCGAAGCACAGTGTTTAAGTCTAATACTCATCATTAAATGCCTACATGTCATTGTCAGACAACAAGTAAGTTAATTGCGAACAATTTGAGCTGTGAGACATTTTCTTTACAACGCCTACAATTTGTTTTTGGATGGAAATACCACAAAATTCCAAAATTGAACTTAGAATAAGAAAAATATTCACTAATAATTATGATTAAATCATTTTACATTTTTCTCTTCCATTTTTCTTTTAAGTAATAATCAACAAAACAAGGTATGCTGACATGTTAAAATCTAAAATGTTGCAAGGCAGCCAGTTCCTAATATACTTAAACAGTTGAGCACTAAGCAAACTTAGAAATTCTATCCTATGCCTAATGGGAAGAAAGGGAGGTGGTTAATCACAAAAAAAAAAAAAAAAACTGAACTTTCTCCAATTAAAGCTTAAATTTTTAAAATAACCAATTGTAAACTATACTTATTTGTTGGAATTATAGCAAGTCCATCTAAATCCACTTAATTAAATATAAAAGTAACACGTATATCAAGAAATTAAACAGACTAGAAATTAAACAGACTTGCTAACGAATTAGTAGCCTAATATCAATAATTCATCTATATGTTGACATATTCTTTTATGATAAGTCTTATTACTGATCTCATACTAATTAAATAGATTTAGGAAGCTTGGCCATAGTTCTAATAATAACTGAAGCGTAGACTATAATTAACAATTTCCAAAGTTCAGGCTATAATCTCAGATTGCGTAAATTTTTAGGCCATTATTGGTAAATAACCTGAAAGAAAAATGCCCTATGCACGAACTTATGATTCCAAAGAAGTTGGCTCCTAGAAGGGGTGTAACTGGACTATAGACATAAACCTATCTCTGTGTTTGCGGCCACAACATCTTCTATGCTACGTTAAATAGGGAACCCAGATACTGCTGCTTAACAACAGAGGGATGGAAACCAATAGTCTATAAATGTAATGCCTTCAAATGACAGAACTCAAAGAGACATCTTCATGAGCAAAGTAAGATGAAAGGAAATCTCCATTATACACAAGGTATACAGACAGAAACAATGCTGCAACAGTTGTGCAAAAACAATGGAACTGCAACCACAATGGGGAAGCCTCCAGAAACATCCTCCAACTGAATGCATGTTACAATTTATAATGAACCATGCAAAATCTTTCAGTAATAAAATTAGAGAACCAATGGAAATGAATATAAATATAATTGCAAAAATTACATCAACCTGCTCTGGGAAAAAGCCAAAGGATCGTTCTTTCTTACCTTTAGAATCCAATTGATAGCGACGGCACCAGGAATAGCTTTGCTTTTAGATACTCCAACTGAACTCAAAAGGGTTTTTGTTGTGAAAACACCCATCGCTCCGCCAAAGAAGTGCTAGAACAAAATGTTAATAGCTAATTTATCATTCAATCACAACAAAGTAATCAAGAAGTACTGGAAGGAATCAAATTGGATTGCACATTCAAATAATTCAAAGAAAAATTTGTTGTTTCTCTGAAAACCAGCATTAAAAAGAATACCTTCAAAGCTCTCCAAGTCATGTATGGCACATAAGAAGGACTAACACTATCCGGAAAACCTTCAGGAACTACATAGGATCTTATGAACGACACTAATTCCTGCATCATAAATTCAATAAAAACCAACAAACTGAGCTTGGAACCACAACTATGCACAAAATTTCCAACGCAATTAAATCCATAACTAAAATTCAAGATTCAAAATGTGCATTACATGTTAAAGATTGAGCAAATTTAAAGAAAAAAAAAATGAAACAAACAAGATCAGAAAATTCAAAATAAAAACTCAAAAAACGTGCGTGCGTGCCTGCCTGACCTCAACAGGAGCTTGCGGTGTCTGCAAACTGACAGCACGAATCGAATTCTTCTTAAAACGTCCAACACTGTCGTTTTCCGCCACGTACTTCCATCTGCGGCCATCAATTTCCTCACAACATATCAACCTCAAACTCGAATCAATAAACTCATCTTCTACAAGACCTAATCTCCCACTATTATCAATCAAAGAAACGGACTGAGCCGGAGAAGCATCAAAAAAAGGCTGAGACATTGCAGGAGGAGCCGGAGATGGAGGTGGAGCAGAAGCCAAATTAGCACTAATACGCAGCGTTTCACGAACAAGAAGACGCGCTTCTTGAGACGAAGCCGTACTAGTTAGAGTTTGAGCCGTTGGATTCGGCGATTGTTTTATTTTGATCGGAGCCATGATTTAGGATGCAGAGAAAAGCTAGAGAGAAAGTGGTGCTTGGTTTGGTTTTTTTTTACTTTTTTATGAGAGGAATGAGAGTGAAAGTGGTGGCGATTTTATTGCGGAAATGGAACGCTTTGGGATTAACGAAGAAGGCATTGTTTGTTAGCTACCGCGAGGAATTAAAGAGGCAGGTGGCCTACAATTGAAAGCCAAACGGAGCAACTGAGGTAGAAAGAGAGAAGGAGATTCAATGACAGGAATCAAGCTGGAAAGAGAGAGATCCTGGGAGAAAGTAGAGGATTTGCTAAGGTGTGTTTGGCTTTTAAAATTTTATGGTAGGGTCCTTTTTCTTTAATTTTCTTTTATTTTTCTAATATTACTTGCATTTGACTCAAGTTAAAAATAAAAATTTTTGCATTAAGTGATTTTAATTTTCACGTATCATATTAAATTAATTTCTCTAATTCAAATAAAGATAAATTATTTACGTCAAAAATTCATAAAACATAAATTTAATAAACTACTAATCAGACATTGATAACTTTATTTAATATATTCTTAATATTAACATCTTACTTCAATATAGAAGAATGAAACAATCACTTCAATATTATCCAAGTATGCTATTTTTTTTTTATAAGACTATAATGACTTTCAATTTAAAATTTTAATCCACATAAATTGAAATATTAATAATAATAACATTAATATAAATCCAATAGGTGCATTAACATATTTTTATTAACATACTACCATTTTATATGATATTCAATGTCATTATCTTTTGGTGATAAATGAAAATATTTATTTTTATGGTAAGAATTATCTTTAGGTGTTCAAATAGATTTATTCGTAGGTCAAGCTATGAGTTCTAATTTATAAAAAAAAAATGTAAATTGATTGAGTATAAGCTTTTAAAAATTTTAATATTTTTTAAATTCAGACTTAATTCAATAATAAATCTTGTGAGGGTTAATGAATTTTTTTTTTTTAAGAAATAGTGGTAAATGAAATTTGATATAATTTTGTTATGGCTAACTCAAATTATTTGTACTTTCACATTTTATAATTGTTCCTTAAAATATAAAAGTAAAAAAAAAAAAAAGAAATTAAAAACTTTAAGATTTGTGAGATAGTTACATTTAAACGTAAAATTTTAAGGTTATTAGAAATCAAATATTATAATTTAAAACATTATAATAATGCAGTATTTTTTTTGTAAGTATAATAATGTAGTAATTAAACAGTTTCCATTGAACATTTAACTAAATATTATTAAAAAAAAAAAAAAAGGGGTATTCTACTTTCATTAAATTTCGTGAATAGCATATTTTAGAATATGTCATTTTTGCACACTAAGATAGTGTTTTATTGCATCATTTAATATTTAAAATTAAAATTTTCAATATTTAATCGTTTTAAATTTATTTGATAACCACGTCTTAAAATTTTAAATTAATTTAAAATTTATATTGAGTGCAATAGATGATTAAGTTTTAAATATTTTCACTACTTAAAAATTATGTTATTTATTTTATTCAATGTTTAAAATTTCAATACTTAGTGTTTGGTAAAACTGAAAATTAAGATGGTATTTGATAACACTATTCAGCACTTAAAATTAAAATTTTCAGCACTTAATCATTTTAAATTTGTTTGATAACTACATTTTGAAAGTCTAAATTAAGTCAAAATCACTTAAAATGGAAAGTTAAAATTTTTAACATATAATTTATACTAAATACAATAAGCGATTAAATTTTTAAATTTTTTATTATTTAAAAATTTTATTACTTATTTTATTCAATATTTAATTTTCAATTTTACAAAACATCACATAAGTGTTGAAATTTTAACTACTAAATTTCAATTTAAAAATTAATTACTTATTGTATTCAATATAAATTTTAAGTTAAAAATTTTAACATACCATTTTAAATAGTTTTTTGCTTAACTGATACTTTTAAAATGTAATTATTAAATGAATTTAAAATAATTAAATGCTGAATATTATTATTGAACACTATTTTAATTTTTAATTTTATCAAATATCACCGTAATCTAATAATAAATATATATAGGACATAAATAATATACTTAAATTCAATTCTTCCCCTTGAGATAAAAAAAAATTGTCATTTTCAATGATTTAGCTTTCTTTACTATGTAAAAAGGCATAATTAGGATGTTAATTATAAACAGTAATTAATCAATTAAATAAAATAAGTTTACAAAATAAGTAATTAATTTACTTGTTTTATTAGACTTTTGTGAGTCTTAAATAAAAGTAATTAAATAGAAATTTAAAAAATTAATTAATTAATTAACTAAAAACACAGATCAATGGCCTTTGTGTACTATTAGAGGATAACCGACCAACTTTTTTCTGTCAGTTTCTCGTGTAATGAAAAAAGAGCTGTTTTGAGAGAGAGATAGCCGCACAGTTGCGAGGAGGACAAGTGAATGAACGTGGCTTCTGCTGGCGTGGCAACGACTTGGGTTACATGGGATTTTATATTGATGACACGTTTGCCGCCCCCTTGTCACCTAGTATCTGCTTTCTGATCATTCCATGTCAGAATCGTTTTTCACATCACACCAAAGGAAGATATCATTGTTAGCCTTAAAATAAAGGGCAAAAGCCCAACAGATCGGGTGGGTTGCAATGAAGAGGACTAATGATCTATAAATAATTGCAATGTTTTTTTTTTTTTAAGAAAATTACACAGCCTACCTTTTTTTAAGATGTTATTATATTTTAATGCCGTCTTTTAAATTTTGAATTTTTACCTTTTTATTTTTTCATTTTTACGTTCTTTTTATTAGGATTTTTATATTTTAATAGCATATCTATTTGAATTATCTCTGTTGCTCGATTTGTTTTTATGGTGTTTTTTATTTTCATACTTTTTTTTGCTGGTACTTTCTTTATGTATTCCATAAGTCAAAAATATATTATACCTTTTTTTTTTTTTCCGAATAAAGATATATCATACCTTGTGATAATAAATAATAAAATAGTTAATTATTTAAAATATTTAATATTTAATATTTAATATCACATGGATCTTCTTTTATAATTCTACATATATTTTAAATTCAAAGTTATGTTCATTCTCATGATTATCTATATAAAATAATTTTAATATTTTTATGAGAATAAAATTACTTTATTTAAAATACACATAAACTAAAAATACATTTGATAAACCGTAATAAAACATAATATAATATAATTAATTTTTTTTTAATGTAAGATTTAAACTAAAAATATATTTTATTATATTGTAAGATTTAAACTAAAAATATATTTTATTATATTAAATTACATCTTATTACGATCTATCAAATATTACTAAATTTTACACATAAACTAAAAATATATTTGGTAAACTGTAATAAAACACAATATAATATAATTAGATGCTTTTTTAATGTAATATTTAAACTAAAAATATATTTTATTATATTATATTATATCTCATTACAATCTATCAAATATTACTAAATTTTGCAATTTAATGAACTAAGGTAGATAATAATATATAGTTTATAACAATGTCTAAATTACATAGGAATGACAATTAAGCAAAATGAAATGAATAGATCAAGATGTGTGAAAGTAAAATTCATATTATTTTTGTGATTTTATTTATTTTATTTTAAACAATGATTTCATAAATTAACTAAAGTTGTATATTTATATTTATTATTTAATGATATATCTATAGATATCTTATTTGAATAACAATCAATATTTCAAAAATAAAAATAAATAGAGGGTAAAAAACTATACAAAATATATTTTTCTCTAATCGATTGTTATTATTATATTTTTTTTTGTTAGTTACATAACATTAAATAAATTAATGAAAACTCTAATCATTCTAATAGATAAGAGACTCAAATTGAAAATCCCACACTTCACTCTCATCAACTTCTTTTTATAAAATTATGGTATATAAAGAATACGGTTGAGGGTATTAAGTTTCCAAAAAAGATAAAATAATTTATTTCTGGTATATATTTATAATATATCTAAAATATACCTAACATATACTCGTGATATACTTAAAATAAACCTAAAATATACTCTTTTACTGTGAAAATTGAAAATCATTTGCTAATTTTTTTATTCTCTTAAAAATTTAATTTAACTCTTCAATTCTTTAAAAATATTCATATATTCTAATTAATATTGTCGCCCATGCTTGATGGTGAATCACATTAAAAAAAAAAAAAAAAAGAGTGTTGATGATGTTTCTTCAAAGAAAAAAGTTGAATGTGTTAAGTTTCTAAATAATACATAAGCATTTATATACTTAAGATATACTTGAAATATACTCGTTATATACTTGATATACCTACAACATACTTGTTATATACTTAAGGTATATAGTTTATTGTGAAAATCATTTGTTAATTTTTTAAGAATATAATTTTTTTCATCTAATATATAGATGATGTATTCTTGTTATATACTTACATTTTTGTAATACTCAATATCCAAAAATATTTGAAGATATATATCAAATAAATACAAGTTAATTAAATTTAGTAAAATATATATTTATGATGTACTTATGATATACTTTAGATATATTGTTTATTGGGTTTGCTGAAAAATATCTCTGTTTCATTACTTGATACTAGATTTCGGTTGTTGTCTCTTCAAGTTTGATTTGCAGTTATTTTGAAAGTATTTCCAATAGTTTCTCAAAGTTGTTATCTTTGGGTATGAGTATACTTATCACTTCAAAGTCAATATATCTATTGTTTTATTTGCAATGTCCATTATAATGAACAAAAATTGGCATTGTATCCATACTTAAAATTAAAAAGTATGTATATTAAAATTTGAAAAGGCATAATAATGTAAAAGTTAAAGTATTATATAGTTATGATATATTTGTGATATACTTGAAATATAGGTTTGTTGATATTGCTGATAATTGTGTATGTAATTTACAAGAGAAAGTTAAGTTTGCTTGTATGATATACCTAAAATATACTGGTGATAAATCTAAAATATATTGTTTACTGCTAATGCTGAAAATTGACTATGTATTTTTTTTTTAAATATAAATGTATAAATGTAATATATACTTTATTCATCTTTGTTTTATATATGCATTCATGAAATAATGAATATTCAAATATTTGTGAACTAATTTGTTAAAAAAATTCAATGTAATCACAAGTTAATCAAAATAATGTAAAATGTAAACCTGTGATATACTTATATATACCCCATATATGCTAATACCTGGGTTTTGCTTCAAAATATGTTAGATTTTCAAATTTTTTTGCACATTATACAAACATAAAGTAATTTTCATAAAATATAAATTTGGAAGTCATAAAATAATTAAATTATATATTCGATTTGAATATTAGAAGATAGATTGTTAGTAAAAGATGATAAATAAATATATGAAATTCATAGTAACTCAAAAAAAATAAATGTTGAATCTGGTTTTGATAATTTAGTTCGATGAATTCTGTAGATCTGGAAATAGATTTTGAGTTTTTAATATAATGATAGTTAAAATAAGATAAAATAAAATGTGTAGATTTTCAAAATACCTGAATGATATTTAAAAAACTAGTTTTAGTTCAACAATGTTGTAGAATATACAGATTTGTGATATTTAAAGAACTTTTTTGCTTTGATTTACTGTTTACATCAATATGCAATCTTTTTTGAAGTTCATTCTTCAATAGGTTTTGATTTTGAAGGAGATTTTTTTAGCGTGAGAGTTTTGGAGTTTGATTCTTATATTGCTGTGACTTGGAGCGTAGGAAAGTAATGTTTTTAATGAGAAATGCATAAAAGTTAATTTTGAAAAGTGAGGGTAGAAAAGTTAAGAGAGTATCTTTTTTAGGTATTTGTGTAGAAATCCCTTTTTTTTTTTTTAATTGGGCTAAAGTCTAAAAAGATTGACTCAAAGGCCGAACAAGTAATCAGTAACTTAACTTAGAGTTGAGTATGGTTTGAAAAAATTTAAAAATTTGAAAATTTTTATAATCAAACCAAACATCAATTATTTTTAAAATGAGATATCTAGAACTAAACTATGAAGAAAAATTTTCGTACCGAACCCTCTCGAATGAAGACAGTTCGAAATAGAGATTTAAGCTTAATGAGATGGTTTGATATGAAATAGAACAAAAACGGATATTCAGAGAATTTCTAGTTTAAATAATTAAAAATATATATTTTTCAACTTAAATCTAAAATTAAATAAGTACATATAACAAAAATAAAAATATAATTATATAATGCATAATTAAAAAAATTTATTTACAATATACCAAACTAAAATAAAATCAAACTACAAAGTGCGTAATTAAATTTTAGTTATATATTATTAAATTTCCTTAAATGTGTTGCTAATTTAATATTAAAGAGTGTATATATGTGTGTGTGTGTGTGTGTGTGTCTCTCTCTCTCTCTCTCTATATATATATATATACACACACACATATGAATGTACATGTATATGTATATGTACATATACACATACATACACATATATATATGTATGTATATGTATATGTATATGTATATATACATATACACATATATGTGTATGTATATATATCAACTACTAATTTGAAAATAATTTTTTATAATTAATAAAAATTAAATTTTACTTACATATTATTGAATTTCATTTAATGTGTTACTAATTTAATATTAATGTGTGTGTGTGTATATGCATATCCTTTAAATAGGTTATAATTTATGTCATTCGGTTCGGGATGACTCTCGATATGGATAACTATTAATTTCCATAACTGAAAAAATGGACAATTGGGTTTAGAGAAAGTCAAACAGTTAATGGATATTTTTCAATTATGAAAATTTTCGGTTCCAATTTTTCAGTATGATTCGGTATTTTAAAGTCTTGTGCTTAATTCTACCTTAACTGCTCATACTTCTTCCTTGCCAAGCCACCCTCCTTTGACGTCGACGCCACTGCTATAGTAAGAAAGAGGACCAAAAGCATTGGAACATTTAGAAGAAATGCAACATTACTAGACTCAAAAGCCTCATACAAAATAGCTTCCAAGTAAGCCACATTTGGAACAGAAACCCAAAAACAGAAGTATCAGGACAACGAGCAAAAGACTCTTGTCAAGTACTCATAGCCATGGTGAGATTCATTCTCCTGCAGAGGCCATGGATATGTTTTGAATCTATAGATCTTTACGCAAACAACCCATATTGGAGAGTCAACACAAATTGCTAACAACATATCCCTCCATTCATCATCTTTCCTCCAAAAACAACACAACAAATGATGGGCCGAATAAAACTGGAGTTGACAATGGCAATACCACCTAAGGAAAACTAGCTCAAAATAATCCATAAAAATAAGGCCACTAGTTACAAAACATGACCACTAAGGCCATCTATTTGCAAAAAATGCTAATCAGATAAAGCATAAAATAACGAGAAAAAAAGGGGGAATTCCTTATGGCGAGGATAGTCACCATAGAGAACCACTCACAGAACTCTAATGACGCAGGCACTAAACCTAGAGAGAAGGTAGAGAAAAATAATAGAAAAAAATGGATAGTTAGATGTGGGTATATAAAGGGTGCATTTTAAGGAGTACTTGTGATTCCCATAAATAGAGTAAGACATAGCATGAAACCTATTTAAAAAAAATGGTTAGACTATAAATGAAATATTGACATTTATTATGCACTGAACATATATATATATATATATGTTCAGTGCATAATAAATGTCAATATTTTATATATATATATATATATATATATATATATATATATATATATATATATATATATATATATATACATTTTAAGGAGTACTTGTGATTCCCATAAATAGAGTAAGACATAGCATGAAACCTATTTAAAAAAAATGGTTAGACTATAAATGAAATATTGACATTTATTATGCACTGAACATATATATATATATATACTACCAATATATTTTTGTGTCAGTCCATTAATCCACCACACTTTAGAATAAGAAAAAATAAGTTATTATTTGGATTTGAATAGAATTTTATTATTACTCGTCTCGTTCGATCTCACCCCATTTAGTACATGGGATAGGTAGAGTGAGAGAAGACGGATACCCGGCAAAGCCGATTAAATTACCATCTCGGCCGGAGAGCAAGAGAGATCCAGCTAGTTTTTTTTTTTAAAAAAGGCAAATGAACCCTGAACCCGGATTTGGATTCGGGTCATCATGTTTCTTGAACCAGACCCGGTTGTTCTCTGTTGAGCTGCAAATTAAGCCCATGGACTTTTAGTGGGCTATAATAAGGGCCCATTTATTTTATCTACTTTCACTGTCTTCGTTTCTTATAGTTGCTCCTCAGTCGCTTCACTGCTCAACTGTTTCCGATTCCCGGCAACGACCACAGCCGCGGCAAACGGCAGCAAAAACATGCTTTCAATGGTCAAACATACGAAAACCGCTGTCTCCATCGCCACAATCAAACACTTCACCACCAAAATTTTCACTCCCTCTATCCTCACCGCCCCAAAGACGCCCATTTCTACACAGCCAAATAACACCGTCGGTTCCAGGTTAGGGTTTATTCGCCAACTAAGTGACAGTACCATCTCCAATTACGATCATATTAGAGCTAATGTTAACTGTCCTCGATGCTCCTCTCAAATGCCGGTGCTCTTCTCGAACCGGCCGCTATCACTCACCGGGCGAGAATCTGGCATTTATCAAGCGGTCAATTTCTGCCCTAATTGCAAAACGGCGTTCTATTTTAGGCCGTTTAAGTTGGAACCGTTGCAGGGAAGCTTTATTGAGCTTGGTAGAGTTAAGGGTTTTGACAATAGTGGTAATGGTAATATTGGTTGTAAGGACACAAAGGGGATTACTGAGAAAGATTGTGATAGAAATGGAAATGTGGAGGAGGTTTCTGATGATACGAGGTTAGATCAAG
Organism: Reutealis trisperma; assembly: GCA_947687605.1. Classification (NCBI taxonomy): domain Eukaryota; kingdom Viridiplantae; phylum Streptophyta; class Magnoliopsida; order Malpighiales; family Euphorbiaceae; genus Reutealis; species Reutealis trisperma. Next base: position 5,338,328 of record CANTUT010000012.1, on the reverse strand, counting down.
AGTTGCCCACGCCTAAGGAGATTTGTAAGGGGCTTGATGAGTTTGTGATTGGGCAGGATAAAGCAAAAAAGGTTCTTTATTCAATTTTATTTGAATTTATTAGTTTAATTTCAATTGATAAATGGCTGAATTATTTTATTCCATATATTTCAAAGGTATTTATACAAGTACATAAACCTATTTAAGGAAAGAAATAATACATGAATAAATAGCTAATAAAAGGAATATGACTAATTAGCTAATAAATATACAGCTAAGCTAATAAATATGCAACTAATATACAGCTATATATACTAATTATTTCTTCTTATTTTTGTCCGTTGTTAGTGAAATCTTAGTTGTTCTTGCAGTGATGTAAATGGACTATAATTTTTTTGCTGTAATTTTAATTGTTTTTGGGATTTTTATTGACAACTGTTTTTATGTAACAGGTGCTTTCTGTGGCAGTTTACAATCACTACAAAAGGATATATCATGCCTCCAGGCAAAAAGAGTTAAGTCTTTTATTGTCTTCCTACGAAGTGGGTTTAGAATTGTTAGGATTTGTTCATTAAGCAATAAGCAGTATAAGTGCCTTTGGCAAAAACATTTGGGGCAATGCTTTTGGCTGAAAGCTTTGCAACAGTAGCCCCGAGCTTTGTTTGGTTAATCATAAGTAGTAATTTCATAAATTTTATTAACATTGCACGTAGTCTTCTCTAGCAAATAACATTATTTTTCTTTTGATTCTCAAAGTATATATGCCTCTCATTTAAATGCTGTTTCATTTTGACTTAACATCTTCATCTGGATATTAGGTCAGGAATACACTTCAGTTACAATGATATTCAAAATGAGGACAACGAGCTTGTTGAGTTAGACAAGAGCAATGTATTATTAATGGGTCCCACTGGCTCGGGTATGGTAAATTTTTTCTTTCTTTTTATGATTTGGTTATTGCATGCAGTGTAAGTTAGTATACTTGTCATGATATAAGCCTTGACATGCTGTTTGCAAGGACTTCTGTCTGATTCATTTCATTTTACCTTGACCATAAGGATAGGGAAGACGTTACTTGCAAAAACACTTGCTCGCATTGTGAGTGTACCATTTGTAATTGCTGATGCAACAACACTAACACAGGCAAGTATGTTTTTCACATGGTTCTTTACCTCAACATTTTGAGACTTATAAGGTCATTTATTGATGCATAAGCTGTTGTCCTATCCTCATCTCTGTCCCTGGTTGTATTGCAACCCCCCCCCACACTAAGGTTGATGCTTTTAAGAATTGAAGAATCCTTACATTTCTTGATTCTTCTTTTGGCAATAAAATCAGTAAATCAGTTAAAGTTTCTTTTCCAAAATCCAAGAAATCCTTTCTTCTTCTTCTTCAATTATATTTTTGGATTACAATGTCATCTTGATCATTTGGATCATGATATCATTATCTTAAAGGATGTTGTTCCTAAGAAGCTTTATCTATATTTTTAGCTAAATTTAACCAATGAATTTCCTCTCTCTCTTTCCAGGCAGGTTATGTTGGGGAAGATGTGGAATCTATTTTGTACAAGCTGCTAGCGGTATGATTTGATTATTTTTTCTGAAGTATATTTATGTAACTTTAATTTTCTTAATCTTCACAAAAAGATATATCTAATATTCACAATTTTGAAAATTTGTTCAAACTGTGGACATATTGTCTGATTCAATTTCCGACTTATGTTCCCCAATCTCCCTTACCAATAAAACAAGGTTGGGGATTAGCCTGAACCTTTTTATTCTCTATCTTTCCTTACACTCATACTTCTTTTCTTTCTAGTTTTTCATAATTTAGGTCTTTTCATATCAAGTCATTAATCTTTGAGAAAATTGAAAATATCAATGATCAAGATGCCCCTTGGCCTGTGAATGATTTGATTTGACACAAATTGGAGTGATCTCTTAGTTATTCCATTGTGTTTCTGATGTCAAATGCGCAAACATGCAAATAAGGATCTGGAGTTCAACTGTATGAGATTGTTAGTCATAAACTTTGGTAACCCACTTCTTCCAGAGGTGTTGTGATTTTAAATCCTGGTATTAGGAATATTATCTTCTTCTTTTAAAAGAGAAAAGTTATTTTGATTTTTGGACAAACTACTGTCAAACTGTTCTCTTTTAACGATAGGAATATCCTGAAAACACTAGACGGTAAATCATTGATGGGTTATAATGATAGTATATGATCCCTTTCGTTGGTATAATCAGCTGGCTTGGAAGGGTGTCTGTGATCTTGATATATTATATTGGGGCTTGGGGTACTAAACTCTAATGTTAAGTGGAAGTCATCATTGTAAAAGTAATGAAACATATCATTTATCAAATTTAAAATGGTGGTTGCTTGATTGTGGGTCACTATTGAAATGATCATGTCCGGTGGGTTACTTTCATTAGCTCATCTTCATAAATTGCGTATTTTAGTCTGTGTGCATATTACCCTCGTGTTTGTGCACGTTTGAGCAAAATAATCAAAGTTTTGTTTGCTCAGGGAACTGTTTGAACTGATCATTTGTATCTTTATTTTCTGTTGCCTTGAAATATGGTTCTTGGCTACAGCTTTCTGCTATTTTTCTGTGCTTGTATTCTTGTCTTTCTTAACATTTTTTATGTATTTTTTTTCGTGCCAATTAGGCATCTGAATTCAATGTCGAAGTAGCTCAGCGAGGGATTGTCTACATCGATGAAATCGATAAAATGACAAAAAAGGTACTGTGATTTGTTAGTGTACAGATTTGCCTTTATATTATAATAATTGCTTTTATTTTTATTTTTATTTTTTTGCAGGCAGAGAGTTCCAATATTGGCAGAGATGTATCTGGAGAGGGCGTTCAACAGGCATTACTAAAAATGCTGGAAGGAACTGTGAGTCAATTAATTGTAAATAGTTTTCAGTTAAGAATTCTGTACATTCTTTACTACATTTTGTGGTGGAACTTTTGTAATGTGTACTGTTTGTACCCCATATGGTTTCCTATAATCAATTTTGTCCTTGTTGCTACATCAAGTAAACTTGGGAAGAATTTTTTTTTCCCTTTTATAGTTTATTATTTATGGTTCTATGTGCACATCATCTTGTTACCCCGATATGCAACATCAGTTTTCTCTTTGTTTCTCATACTTCCTGGAACATGGGTGGTATTATATTTACATTGGAAGTGAAAACCAGTTATTGCCTTTTATATTATTTATGGGACTCATCTTTATAGGTCTCATTCATGTTGCAGAGTATATTATTATATACTAGAGCAGCTTTGAGCAGTGATAGTTTAATGCATAAATGACCTGCCTCCTTGAAGTTACTTCACCTTGAAGTGCTCAAAAGCAAGAATTCTAAAGACATTGTGTGTTATTTAATGAGCTCCTACTTCAGCATAAAATCAGTGAGTTGCCTGCTGGGGGTGACTTGGCTCATTTAAAGTTCTTATTGTTATCTACTTGTGACTGCTCTGTTTGAAGAATCCAAAAATTGACTACTTTAGTTTTGTGCTTATAGACATAATTCTTTTCAACTGTTTGCTGGCGTTCTTTCCCAAGATAGCATTTTTGGTTTAATAAGGTAGTGATTGCCTAATCTTTTTTTTTTTTTTCTTCAAAACTACCCCCCTTCCTTCTTCCCCCTCCATTGAATGTGCTCTAGATCACTTGGGCTTTTTGATAATCACCCCTTTTATTTGGATTAGCATCTGGTTGACAAATAAGCTGTCTGCAGTGTGCCTAGAATGAAATTCGGCAAAATTGGAATAAATTTTAAATTTTGTGGGAGATCTATTTCATAGTTGCTGAATTTCTGCTGTCCTTGTTATTGTCTGTCTGCGTTATTGCTCTTGCTGTAGATGTCATTCTTATTTCTCTGTCATTATCTAAAAATTTATAAAGAGCATGGTATTATGATTAGCTATTTAATCATTTACACAACTGGTAATAGCCAGACTATATGAAGATGTTAGATTTGCTTTGAGATCACTTTCTTCTGGTTATCATAATTGAATGTTTCCTTTCTCAGGTAGTAAATGTTCCTATTCCTGAGAAAGGACCTCGGAAGCAACCTCGTGGTGATACAATTCAGGTATGTTGGACCAAATATATGTGCACATGTTGTTAAACAACAATCTAAAAAATTGCAGTCCTTGCCCTGTTCAATTGAACATTTCTTCACTTTTTTGTCTCAAAATGCCTGAAATGGGTCAATAAGAAAATTTCCTGAGTTAAGGGAAAACTTACTGTTGTGTCATTATCTGTTTCTTAAATCTTCACGACCTGGGGTACTCTGAAATTCAGAAAGTTAATTATAATGGTTGGTTTAGTAGATGTTAACGTTAATTTTTGCGATTCCTGGTTTGAGCTGAAAGACAAAACCCTTGACAACTTTGTTTTGGTTAGGTAGATCCATTGCACCAAATCAATCGCTTAGGAAACAACAAACAAGAACGGACATATACTTTTGGCACTTGGCTTGTGTTTTGTGAATCAGCTTGGTGCCATTAATAAAGTGGTGGTACCGCACATACTTGTCTGCATTCTTCACCAATAAATAAAAAAGATGGAAATGAATGCTCTCTCTCTCTCTCTCTCTCTCTCTCTCTCTCTCTCTCTCTCTCTCTCTCTCTTCCCCCCTCAAATGGAAGTAATGTGCTATGTAACTAAGAAAAGCTTGATATGATATGAAAATAATGGCAGTGACATTGTTGTTCTTACCAAGTTGTAATCTTGAAGAATGAAGTTTTGCTATTCGCTGGAGGTCTTTGTCAAAGTCCTGGGTTTACAAAGGACTCTGCTGCTTTCCTTCTTTCATTAATGCCTCAGGAATAAGGAGCTTCCTTTATGCCTTTTCTTGAACAGCAGTGCAAGGACTGTGTCTGATGCTTTTAAAGGCTCTAAGAATACCCAGAAAAAAATAAATTTTTTTTTTTGTTTTTCAGTTGTTTTAATTAATTATTATTAAGAGGTATTTCTATTGTGCATCTTATAACTTTGATGTGATGATTCCAGATGGACACAAAAGACATCCTCTTCATATGTGGTGGGGCATTTGTTGATTTGGAGAAAACTATTTCGGAAAGGTAATTCCTTATTTAGGAATTATGCTCATAGAATTTGCTTGCTGGAGTCCACATAGTTCTAAATTTTCAAGTTTGTATGTTTCGTCCAGACGGCAAGATGCTTCTATTGGCTTTGGAGCACCGGTTCGTGCAAACATGAGGACTGGTGGAATGACTGATGCTATTGTGACATCATCATTGTTGGAATCTGTGAGAACTAGGCCCACTACACTTAGTAAACTATAATATTGGATTTTTTGGTTCTTGAGTTGGTATCACTTTGAGTTATTCTAATAGTTATATATTCTTGATATACATTCCTTGTTACTTCAAGTAGATATTCTCAAGTTTTTATATGAACTTGCAGGTAGAAAGTGGTGATCTAGTCGCATATGGCCTGATTCCTGAATTTGTCGGACGGTTTCCTATACTAGCGAGCTTATCAGCCTTGAATGAGGACCAGCTAGTTCAGGTGTGTTCTACCATTCTGACTCCATATTTTTCCTCTGATGACTTTTGTAGGGTTTTTTGTTTCCTATCATGCAAAACCATACCTTTTGTGTTATTTTATGGGGTAATAGTGCTTCTTCCACTTGTGAAGATTTTTTCAGGTGGAGAAACTTGCAATTTCAAGTTAATGTGCTCAATTTTCTTGAAGGAAATTGACAAAATATCATGCAATTTGTTGTTTTTCAGGTACTTATGGAGCCCAAAAATGCACTTGGTAAACAGTACAAAAAGATGTTTAATATGAATAATGTAAGTTTTTGTATCTTGGTATGAATGGAAATGCTTCTGCTTTCTTCTTCTTTTTTGCCTAATAGTTGATGCTGATGTGTGGGCCCAATTACAGTCTATTTTCAAATCTATAATCCTTCAGGTCAAACTACATTTTACTGGGAATGCGTTGAGATTGATTGCCAAGAAAGCAATGGCTAAGAACACTGGTGCCCGAGGTTTGAGAGCTATCTTAGAAAACATCCTAACAGAAGCAATGTATGAGGTATGCTTTGGTGGTGAATTCTATCTGTTTTATATGGGAATTGAAGTATCGTATTCTCCTTTACTTTCTGCTGCATTTCTGAGGATGTTGTTAAGTGCTGCTTCACAAGTTGGGATTGGCTATTTTTTTTTTCAGGGCGAAAGAGAGAGTTAGTGGGCCAAATGTTCCTTGTATTAATACTGAAATGGTCGCTGCTGTTTTTGTTGTTGTACAATTTTATAAAGTTATAAAATTTTATATTTTGCCTTCCTAGGGGTATAATTATATATTTGTCCCTGACTTTAAATAAAGAAAAAGAGCAAAAACTTTAGCCTTCCTTTTTTTTTTTTTTTTGGGTGGTGGGGGCACACGTCATGAAGATAGCTAGTTCTACTGTCAATGCTGGTTATTTTTGTACACTAAATTTCCAATAAATTTTATTATGCATCTGAGGCTTTTTTTTTTTTTTTTAAAAAAAAAAAAATCTCTTATGTTTGTTTTCTGGTGCACAGATTCCAGAGAACAAGACAGGAGCCAACTGTATTAGTGAAGTTTTGGTTGATGAAGAGGCTGTTGGGTCAGTGCATGCAGCAGGATGTGGAGCGAAAATTCTTCATGAGGATGGTGCATTAGAGCTTAATTTTAATGAAACAAAGTTGAAAGAATCTACGGTATTGCATATTTACACCCGCTCTTTCTCCCCTTGAATTTTTGCTGAATTCTCCATCTTTATTAGTTGCCATAGACATTGATGAATTTTGAATTATAGTTTGGAAAATTGTCCAGATACTTAAAAATTTATAATGAGTGTGTAATTCTGAACCTGATGCATAGTTGCAAATTTTACTTCTTTGTCACTACGGTTAGTGGCCTGTACTTTGGAATGCTTAAGATTGTGAAGGCATGGTACCTTTTTTGGTGAATGACGATGCCATCAAGGTCTTCTTAGGGATTTATAACAATGGTAACTTCCTTATGAAAGATTTTGAAAATAAATGCAGTTTTAAGGGATTTACAATTTGAAATGATCTTTGGTTGATATCATCAGTCTGCTCATTTTATGTAATAACAAACTTCCTGTAGTGCACCCTAAAAAAAAAAAAATATTCTCACTGTGTTTAATGAAACAAAGTTGAAAGAATCTACCGTATTGCATATTTACACCCGCTCTTTCTCCCCTTGAATTTTTGCTGAATTCTCCATCTTTATTAGTTTCCATAGACATTGGTGAATTTTGAATTATAGTTTGGAAAATTGTCCAGATACTTAAAAATTTATAATGAGTGTGTAATTCTGAAACTTATGCATAGTTCCAAATTTTACTTCTTTGTCACTACGGGTAGTGGCCTGTACTTTGGAATGCTTAAGATTGTGAAGGCATGGTACCTTTTTTGGTGAATGACAATGCCATCAAAGGTCTTCTTAGGGATTTATAACAATGGTAACTTCCTTATGAAAGATTTTGAAAATAAATGCAGTTTAAGGGATTTACAATTTGAAATGATCTTTGGTTGATGTCATCAGTCTGCTCATTTTATGTAATAACAAACTTCCTGTAGTGCACCCTCCCAAAAAAAAAAAAAAAAATTCTCACTGTGTTTAAAACTAATGTAAGTTAGGGTTGGTTTGGTTAGTAAGTGGGTATGATCCTCATGTTGTTGAACAGGGTTTGATTACTAGGATCAGGCTGTAGGGAAGTATTTTCCTTTTGTCTCTTAGTCCTAGCAAATAGCAATAATATGGATATGGATGAGTTACTTTTGTATGGTCTCTGCTCTGTAGTGGTGGATTTAGCATGATGTGCGCAAACTAGTTTGTGATACCATCTGGTTGCAATACAAAAATAAGATGAAAAGAAAAATCTTTTTCAGTGTAAAAATTATTTTATTTTTCCTTGAGAGTTTAGAAGGTTCTAATGTTAAGGAAATATGTAGGTTGTTTGAGTGAACCCAGAAATGCTCATGGCTAGTAAAACTAATGGGCACATTTGTTCTCACTTCACATCTTACATATATTCTTATCAATATATTTTGCACCATAAATTTTATTAAACAACTTGCTCAAAAAAGTTCGTCACTTGCATCAAATCATTCATATACGATCCAATAGTCAAGGCTGATTGTCTGAGAGCAACACAAATTAACCTTTGACTTTCAGAAGAATGGTGGTGGATCTTGTTATTCATTTTTCTTATGACACCGTATTGGACATGAATTTTGCTGAATAACATGCTCAGACTTTTTTTTTTTTTTTTTTTATTAGCGATATTTTTGTAGTGCTGCTTGATTGTCTGAGCATGATTACCATTGGCTTGCAGGCAAATAGTGAGGTTGTACAAGGTGAGTCATCGGATGTTGAACCAGAGTTTCAGTCAAGGGCCCAATGCTTGTAGTTGTATCTAATTAGATAAGCATGTACATTGTTTCTACATGTTACCTTGTATACCTTACTTGATATATATAAATACAAACAATACAACCAATTTCAGAAAGTTCCTGCATCTTGTGCTGGCCTTTGTAAAACTAAAACAAGCTTAGTCTGAGTTAATGAAAGTCATGATAATGAAATGGATTGATAGAGACAACATCAGGCCAAGGATTTTCACGAGGATTGCTTAGTCAATCTAACTACTTGTTTTGAAGAATTGCTGAGGCAGCTGAAGGTGAAAGATTTGCTGATAATTAAATGGATTAAGATGTAAAATGAGGTAATATTGATTCTCTCTTTTTATAGTTGAGCAAGTCGCTTGCAAACTAATTACTAATTACCAAACACCTGTTTGTCATAAAAAATTCTCAATCTTGGAGGTGAAAAACTGTAATTCTTTCTTGTATGTTGATGGCAATGTAATGTGAAGCTAGATTAGCGGCTTTCTAACTCATTGTTGAGGTTTTTTTTCTTTTTTGAGAAGATAAAAAGTGTGTTCTTGGTTTTGCCTCAAAATTGGTCGCAATCTACCATCAATTGACTTTGTCTTTTGTCAGATTACACTTCTATTCATATGTCGCTATTACTATTATTTCCCAATTCGTATTTTAGAAGAGATATTTGATAAATTTTAGTAATTTGTGCTGAATAACTTGGGGCATTTTCAGTTTGAACAATACAATGAAACTGAAGTTAACCAAGAAATGAACATAGCTCTTCCTACCGTAGCTCTAACAAGCTATATTTGTTAGAGCTGACTCAGTATATTTATGTTTTAGTTTATTTCAGTAATGTTCCTAATTGTAGGATAGACTATTTCAATTCTGTTTTTGTTTGTTGCGCAACTAATTCCATTTTTGTGGGGATATTTTTTGAACGTTGCTTTTAGACTGTTTTGTATGGCTATTTAAAAGGCCTAGTTTGCTCAATAAAATTATCAAAGTATTTTCAGCTATTACTTTAGAACAACAAAATTGGTATCAGAGCTTCCAAAGAAGCCTGACCTGTGTGTGAGAAAGAAGAGACGAGTGCAAGCAATCAAAGAAAATGGCAGAAGGGAACAGCTTTGGGCAACCACGTATTCTGAAGTTTGATGGAGATTATGATCACTGGAGTCTTATTATGGAGAATCTTCTGAGATCAAAGGAGTACTGGAGTGTTGTTCAAAATGGTTTTGTTGTACCAGAGTCTGAAGAGACATTATCTGCAGCTCAAAAGAAAGTTTTTGATGAAGCAAGATTGAAAGATCTCAAAGCCAAGAACTATTTGTTCAGCTCAATTGACAAAACCATTCTGAAAATAATCACTCAGAAGGAAACATCCAAACAACTATGGGACTCCATGAAAACAAAATATCAAGGCAATGCTAGAGTACAACGTGCGCAATTACAGACTCTAAGGAGAACTTTTGAATTGCTGGAAATGAAGGTAGGAGAATCGGTCATAGACTATGTTGGAAGAGTAATGGTGGTAGCCAACGATATGAGAAATTTTGGAGAAAGCGTGCCGGACGTGAAGATAGTAGAGAAGATCCTAAGAACCCTCACTGAGAATTTCAATTACATTGTATGTTCTATTGAGGAATCTAAGGATATAGATACTCTTACTGTTGATGCTTTGCAAAGTTCTTTGCTCGTGCATGAACAAAAATTCAGAAAGAATACTGTTGGAGTTGAAGAGCGGGTGCTGAAAGTCTCACAGGACGAAAGAGGAAATAGAGGCCGAGGAGGCCGAGGAAGTACTACTCGAGGAAGAGGGAGAGGCCGAGGAAGAACCATCAACAAAGCTATGATCGAATGTTACCATTGTCATGAGCTGGGACATTTTCAATATGAATGTCCCAACTGGAATAAGAAAGCAAACTATGTGGAATTTGATGATGAAGATGAGATGCTACTGATGACGTTTGTTGAAACAAATGATGCTCAAAAGGATGAGATATGGTTTCTGGATTCTGGCTGTAGCAACCATATGTGTGGAGAAAGGGCATGGTTCGTTGATCTTGATGAAACTTACAAGCAAACTGTGAAGCTGGGAAACAATTATCGTATACAGGTCATGGGAAAAGGCAATGTACGATTATCAATTGAAGGCGTGACTCATACTGTTGCTGATGTTTATTTTGTACCAGAACTGAGAAGTAATTTGTTCAGTATTGGTCAATTTCAAGAACGTGGACTTTCTATTCTGATTCAACATGGAGCTTGTAAAGTATTTCATGCAGAAAGAGGCTTAATCATATAGAGTTGGATGAGTATAAACAGAATGTTTCCGTTGCTAGCCAAGACTGAAGGAAAACCAGTGAACCAACCAAGGTGTATGCAAGTATCCACTGAAGCTCAGACACAGCTGTGGCACCAAAGGTATGGACATTTGAATTATAAAGGGTTGAGAATTCTGAAATTCAGGAATATGGTGAAGGGATTGCCTGTATGGAATGGAGCACTCAAAACTTGCACAAGTTGTCTAGTAGGGAAGCAACACAGGGAGCCTTTCCCAAAGAAAAGTCAGTGGCGTGCCTCAAAAAGATTGCAATTGGTACATTCTGACTTATGCGGACCAATCTCTCCAGATTCAAACAGCGGCAAAAAATATATCTTGACCTTCATTGATGACTATAGCAGGAAAGTTTGGATATATTTTCTGCAAGCCAAGTCAGAGACTTTTACACGCTTCATCCAATTCAAGAATCAAGTAGAGAAAGAGTCTGACTCAATCATATGTTGCCTACGTACTGACAGAGGGGGTGAGTTTAATTCAAATGAATTTAATATGTTCTGTAATGAAGCAGGAATCACTAGACAACTTACTGCATCCTACACTCCGCAACAAAACGGAGTGGCGGAAAGAAAGAATCGTACAATAATGAATATGGTGCGGTGTATTTTGGATGATAAGAAGGTTCCAAAGAGATTCTGGCCTGAAGCTGCGAGGTGGACAGTACATGTGTTGAATAGAAGTCCAGTTTCAGTTGAAAAAGAAAGGACTCCTGAAGAAATGTGGAGCGAGGTAAACCCAAATGTTAACTATTTTAGAGTTTTTGGGTGTTTAGCTCACGTGCATGTCCCAGATCAAAGGCGAGAGAAGTTGGACAATAAAAGTGTATGTTGTGTACTTCTTGGCGTCAGTGAACATTCCAAGGCGTACAGGTTATACAACCCAATAACTCAAAAATTGATAACCAGCCGTGATGTGGTGTTTGAGGAAGAAAAAGGCTGGAAATGGGAGAATGACAAAACTCATGAAGATAAACTTGTGGGGGCAGATTGTGACAACGAGTCAGTCAAAGAAAGGGAGAATGAAGAAGATAAGAATTCTAGTGAAGAAGATGAGGCTAAATCTGAAGAGTCTGATGAAACAGAAACACTTCCAAGAGTTCGAAGGCAACCAGTCTACTTACAAGATTATGTGTCAGGAGAAGGACTCTCAGATGAAGAAGAATTCAGAAGCAATTTTGCAATGTTTACTGTGTCTGAGGATCCAGTTTTATTTGAAGAGGCAATAAAAGATGAGAAGTGGAAGAAAGCTATGGATTGTGAAATAGAAGCCATTGTGAAGAACAAGACTTGGTATCTGACAACTCTACCAACAGGAGCAAAAAGGATTGGTGTAAAATGGGTGTTCAAGACCAAGCTTAATGAACATGGGAAGGTGGATAAGTATAAGGCACGCTTAGTAGCCAAGGGATATGCGCAACAACATGGTATTGATTACAATGAAGTCTTTGCTCCGGTGGCGAGATGGGATACCATTAGAATGCTTCTTGCAGTAGCGGCACAAAGGGGTTGGTGTGTTTTTCAGTTAGATGTGAAGAGTGTGTTTTTGCACGGAGAACTGAAGGAAGATGTATATGTTGATCAGCCTTCAGGATATGTCAAATCGGGAGAGGAAAATAAAGTGTATAAGCTGAATAAAGCACTTTACGATTTGAAGCAAGCACCACGTGTTTGGTACAGCAAAATAGAGGCCTACTTCATCAAGGAAGGATTTCTCAAATGCACCGACGAACACACATTATTTGTCAAAATAGAAGGAGGTAATCAAGTTTTAATTGTCAGTCTTTATGTGGACGACCTTATTTTTACTGGAAATAATTCTGACATGATTGTAAAGTTTAAAGCTTCCATGAAAAAGGAATTTGATATGACTGATTTGGGGAAGATGAAATATTTCTTGGGTGTGGAAGTAAGTCAAAAAGAAGAGGGGATATTTATCACACAAAAGAAATATGCAGGTGAGTTGCTTAAAAGATTCAATCTCCATGAAGGTAATTCTGTAAAAAATCCGATAGTTCCTGGTGTTAAATTATCAAAGAATGATGGAGGAGTCAAAGTGGATGGAACGCTGTATAAACAACTCATTGGGAGTTTTATGTATATAACTGTCACAAGACCTGATCTCATGTATGTTGTATGCCTATTAAGCATATTCATGGCTAATCCTTCAAAACAGCATATGTGTGCAGCAAAAGGGTTCTGCGTTACTTAAAGGGAACCCAGTCATTTGGTATATTCTACAAGAGAGGAGGTGAGGATAAGCTAATTGGCTATACGGACAGTGATTACGCAGGTGATACTGATGACAGAAGAAGCACAAGTGGCTATGTGTTCGTTTTAAGCGGAGCGGCAGTTTCATGGGCATCTAAGAAGCAGCCAGTGGTGACACTCTCTACCACAGAAGCCGAATTCATTGCTGCAGCTTATTGTGTGTGTCAGTGTGTGTGGATGAAGAGGATTTTGAAGCAGTTTGGAGTTGCACAACCTCAGTGTACCACAATTCTATGTGACAACAACTCAGCCATCAAGTTGTCTAAACATTCAGTTTTTCATGGAAGGAGTAAACATATTGATGTAAAATGGCATTTTCTCAGAGATCTTACTAAAGATGGAATTATTGAGCTCATTCATTGTAGAACTGAAAAGCAAAAGGCAGACATAATGACCAAGCCATTAAAGCTAGAAGTGTTTGAGCGTCTGCGAGAAGAATTGGGAGTTCGTGAAGAAGTAAACTGATTATGATAATCAGTTTAGGAGAGGCAATGTTAGAGCTGACTCAGTATATTTATGTTTTAGTTTATTTCAATAATGTTCCTAATTGTAGGATAGACTATTTCAATTCTGTTTCTGTTTGTTGCGCAACTAACTTCATTTTTGTGGGAATATTTTTTGAACGTTGCTTTTAGACTGTTTTGTATGGCTATTTAAAAGGCCTAGTTTGCTCAATAAAATTATCAAAGTATTTTCAGCTATTACTTTAGAACAACAATATTAAGATTTTTACCTCGTGTTTTCACTTTTCGCATTCTTAAAGAAAAAGAAATAAAAAGAATAATTAGAATATATTTAATTGACATAATGGTTTAATTTATTTATAATTAAAATATAATCGAATATTATTAATTAATAATATGGTAATTGAAATTTTTATAACGTTGTGCGTCAAAATTTGGAAATCGGAATGGAGATGAGTACATAAAATATTATCTAATTACTTACTAAAAAAAACTCATAAATATTATTTTTATATAAATTTATAGCATATTTAGAACGAGCTATTAATTCTGTTTTATCTAAATAAAATTAATAATAATAATTTTGTTTATTATTTAGAATGAAAAAAATTAAAAAATTTTGTATTTTTGGGCAACGGGTAGCCGAAAAAAAATATTTATTTAAAAAATAATTTATTATAAAAGAATTAGATAATATTGAAATTGGTATGCTAAAAAAAAAAAAAAGACAATATTAAAGTTGGAACTTGTCTAAAATGAAAAGGCTTCCCCGTCAACCCTAATCACTCACTTGCTGGAGAGAAGACATGAGAAGAATAGGGGCCGTTGCGTTGCGCTCCATCACCGGTGGCTTATACCGCCAATGCCTCACCTTCCATTTCACGAAACCTCTTTCTACAATTACTCCTACAGGTTCATCTGATTCTTCACTTTGCTCCTTAATTTTTGGTTTTACATGATATATAACTACTTCTAGTGGAAAAGAATTTCTTAATCCCCTGTGTGAAAAAACAAAAAAAAAATTGTGTGGCTGTGTGGGGGTTAGTACGGTGGCGGCGGTAAGAAAACTATGGTGGTGGTGGGAGGAGAATTGATTTTTTTTTTTTTTTTTTTTTTTTTTTTTTTTTTGTGTGTCGATTAAATGGGTTTTTTGGGTTGTATAGCATTTTGGTATGTTTTCTCTAAAATCCATTTGTAGAGTCAATTTGAAATGTAACCAAAATTGTTTGAAATTTTTTAGTCTTAATTTCTATAGAAGTGGAATTTGATTCCAGCATTTCTTTTTTACTCTAGTAATGGGAATTATTTAATCCCAAACAAGAATGTAATCAGGAAGGCCACATTCTTTTTAATCTAAATATGGGAATCATGTTGATCCATATGTCAACTCCATTGTTGTGTTTTTATTCTTTTGGTATTTGGACAGGTGGTGGTAGTAGTGGTGATAAGGAAAATCCCACTTCCTTTGAGTCTAATGATGACTTTGAGTGGCAAAATTTTGGTTTCGGGGGTAGCTTTGCATCTAGCTCGCTTTATCAAAAGCTTGATAGAATTGAGAAAGCTCGAAACAGGAATGGTTCCAGACTGAATAATAGAAATAGTTCCCAGACTTTGGATGGCCTAGATGAGAGTTTTAACACATTATCAGATGGAATGGATGGAGAATTGAAGAAAGCTGCCACGTATTTTGAGTTTGATCCTGAGGAAGTAGCTCAAGAAGACTATGCTTTTCGACCGGATATGACTTTTCTACCTGGTTCAACTTATGACATTAAGGCAAGCAGTATAGTAACCATGACATATGTACTTGGAAAATTGCAGTTTGATCCTATTATTAGTTCGTAAAAGTATTTTGAAAGCACTAGCCTTTTAACTGCATTGTACTTTATGTTTTCGTTGCTTTTGACCATATTATGCCAGAAATTGATTTGATTTCTTTAGTTTTAATTTAAGAAAGAACTAAAGAGGTCTAGTATAGAGTGTAAAGTAGAGCTCAATCAGATGTGAAAACTTTGGGATCAAAAGAGTCATGTATGATATGGTTTGATAATGTTTTAGGAATTTATTTAATTATATGTAACGTACACTATGCATTTAGTACTTTTATTATTTATATTGTACTTTGAAATATTGGGGACCTAATGAAATAGGGAAGTCTTTTTTCAAAAAGAAGAAGATGAAGAATAAAGGAAAAGAAAAGAAATGCCTTAAGCCATATGGTACAGATTAGAACTGAATGTTAAACCTTCCTATCGGCCTTCTGCTGCCAGTACATTTTACCCGATATACTTCCAATAATAGAAGTGACAATTTTTTCAGTTGATGTCCTTTTTGAGAGAATTCCTTGGATCATAGAAGGAATAGGGTTTCCTGATGAATCTTGTTGTGTGGTCTTACAAGTCATTGACATGTTTGTGTTACTTGCTTTCTAATTCTTTTTCTTGTTTTCCCCCTCATGCTTTGTTACTTTATCAGATGGAATAATTCTGTTAAAATCATTAAGCAGGTTGGGTTCATTATTCCAACTGTTATGTATGACTGATCATGTTTGCAAATTGATATGAATTTTTATTGAATCAAATTTCATCAACCAATAGCATAGTTTGCTATTAGAAGCAAATTAGTCATAGAAACTTCTACAGTTGCTCTGAAATGAAGTGATCAAACAATTTGAAGTCAAAAAAATTTTTATGGTGGATTTTTTTTTATTTGTTCTATCATCTGTGTTCAACTTTGATAACTTTCCAATTGTCCTCTTTTCTTTGGCACTGAACCTTTGCTGTTGCAGGTGCCATTTTGTACTTTTCATGCCATTTTTATGCTTATATTAGTCTTGTCTGGGCACTGTATGGGTTTTGCAGGATCTGGATCTTAGAAAGCCAGGAGTTCGTAAACCCCCTAAAAGATGGGAATTTGAAGTAACAACACAGGAAGTTCTGGAAAAAGCTGATTTCCGGGTGAGCTTAACATATAACTTTTGTTGTTCCCACACCCTTAAGATCTAAAAGGGCACCATGAATGCCACAATAGGTTTGAATTGATGATGCTATAGAGTTGGTTAATTAACATGAGATTCACACTGCAAATGGATGGGTTTTCTTATCCATGTTGATTATGAGTTAACCATTGTCCATTGCTCATATATCTGTTGGTTCTTCACGTGTGGTTGGTTGGTGAATTGGTGGGAAGTTAGATGTCATTTCCTTGGGTCTTAGGAGGCGATGCATTTCTCTCATTTATTTTCCTAGATCAACATCAAGCTGTTTGTCCCATGATTTTCTAGAACTCAATTTTTCTTGTTTGAAATAGTTATTCATGGTCGACCTCTGTAAAGAAGCAATTTAGAGGTTCTTTGACCTTTTCATTTTCAATTCTGTCCCCTACTCTTGGTTAAATGTCAGTGGCTGGCAGTGGTGCTTGCCATTCTACTTTTACTGCCCATCCAAGAATAATTGCTTATTTTTATTTGTTGTTTATCATTTCCAAAAAATCTGGTTAATTCATAAAATTAGTATGTAGCTATCTGTTGTTAATCCTTCCATTTTGTTGTGAATCTAAGTGAATTTTCTGTGCAGAATGTTAGATTCCTTGCAAAATTCATAACAGATGCTGGAATTATTATTAAGAGGAGCCAGGTAATTTACATCATGGAGTGCAGATTCAAACATTTTAATTCATTGAATCTATATGATAAAATTATGTGGATGCCTTATATGTCTTACTGTTCATATCGTAGACTGGCATAAGTGCCAAGGCCCAAAGGAAGCTTGCTAGGGAAATCAAAACAGCTCGAGCTCTTGGTTTAATGCCTTTCACGACAATGGGTACAAAGTCCTTTATTTTTGGGCGAACCATGGAGGATCTTGATGAGGACTTCCAATATGAGACTTACAGTACTGACAAAGTCGACGATGCAAATGAGAGAGACTTTGTTGAAGCTTAGGAAGATTTTCGCTGTAATGTGAAAGTAGACTTGTGCTCTCCTCCGGATTTCTTCCGTCTTCCTTTGCTGTGTTATCGGTTAATTTTCAGAAGGGACTTTTGAAAAGGATTGAACCAACTAAAGGCCAAGATTGAATACCATTAGGTGGTGAATTGGCTAGAATGTTTTGAGGCTGTCTGGTTTTTGTATCATCCAATTATACAAGTGTGTGTCCCAAATAATTCTAGATACGTTTGGGTTGTGTCCCTATCATCTGTCTTTTAACTTTAAGCATTGCTAGAAAGTTTTTTGTCTACTTTAGGAGTGGAAAAACAGTGATTATGCCCAATAGAAAAACATTGAGCTGGATTTCGTTATATTTCATTTTGTAAAGAAAAATGAAGGAGTCTAGAATCGAGACATTTTACTTTCGATCAATTAGATTTTGGATGCGTTGCATCATAAATCTGAAAAGTTATTTTCATTTTCAAAAAGTTATTGAACTCCAAATCCATGTATATATATATATATATATATATATATATATATATATATATATATAAATCATGAGTAATTGTAAGAGCATCCCTAATATTATTTTCTATTTTATTCTCTATTATATTATAAATAATTTAATTTTTTATTTTAACTTATTTTGAAAGTATGAACATTTTAACAATATAAACATTTTGACAATACTCTTTATTTCACTCTCTATTTTATTTTTTTATTAATAAATTTTCAATTCCTTTACACTATATAAATATTAATTTTTTTATTTCCTTTTCTTTATATATAAATTTATAATTTTATTTCTTTTGCACTATATAAAATTTTTCAGGCAAAAAAAAAACTTTTGAAAAATATTATAACAAATTATTATTATTTTGTGCTAAAAAATATAATATTTTTACAATATTATAATAAATATTATTATTATTATTGCCACTATTATTACATAAAATTTTTACTATTGAAAGAGAATGATCTAATTTGAAATATTATAAAATAATATTTTAATAATAATATAGTAATTTAATAATAATAAATTTTTGATTGATAATAATAATTTTAAAAATAAAAGAAAAAAGAAAAAAATATTAAAATATTAGTATAAAGAGCCAATCTCATTTCTTAAATTTGAGAAGATAGAAATTAGTTTTTTGAGAAGATAGAAATTAGTTTTTAAAAAATTTAAGTAAAGAAAATAAAATAGAAAATTTATTGGAAAGTGAATAATAAAATATTTTTAGGCATTTAGGGAGAGATGCCCTAGTTGTAACTGAATAACCGCGTTCACTTCGCTCACCAAATGTATCATGAAACAGCAGGAGCAAGCAAAGAATATAAGTAGAAAGGACAAAATAAAAGGAATTAGCACTAAACTAATCACATAATTAAGGGCAAACGAACGATTAAGAAAAAGCCAAAGTCAAAGCTAAGTCAACCTGCGGTCAGAGAATTGGGAGAGCTCAAGAATCGGTAGGTCGATTTTTGTGTTTTGTTTCTTTTGATATCTTTGATAGTATAGGAGTTTAATTGCTATGATTATTAACCAAAATGAGGATTTTCAAGTTTTAGGCATCGGTGTTCTTTTTTATTGCAAGTGGGAAAATTAGTTTTCTCGTTGACCAAACAGCAAATTACTTTGTTTTTACGATGTCATTTGGTATATATATTTCTATTTTGAATCATGTTGTCTTAATCTATAATCATGATTGATCGCAACTTTGCAATTTTAATTATGTTGTTAATTTGACTAATTTGAACTTTTTGCATAGATTGTCTATACTGCTCTGAGGACTGCTGTAATTTGCTATGGCATCTGTTGGAAATTCTCATACCGGTTTAGGTAATTATGTTTATTTGTGGCAAAATGAGCTAAAAAGTGTGATTAGAGAGCTGAAATTTGCTGATTTTTAATGATAATTTGATGGTTTTGGACATGGGTGTCTGAACTCTTTCCTCAATGTGCCTTTCGATATGGAATTCTGAGTTTGTGGCGTATTTGTTGACATAACGATGACGAAAGCTGTTACAAGTGTAGTTATAAGAAGTGAATAAATAGATATAGAAAGTGAATAAACTTCATTAACATTCTGTGATCATAAATTAATCAACGAAACACATTCTTCTGAAAATAATATAATAACTCTCTATACTTGGCATTATTCTTAGTCTTTATGGAATTTTTAATGTTTGTAGGAGTGAAATTTATCATGTTTGTTTTTGGCTTGTAAAAGAAATGTTGCTTCTGAACCAATTTTTTTTAGAAGTTTTTAACTGCTTCATCAATTCCTCAGTGAAATGGTAGAGAATATCATATAAAAGCAAGACCCTTAATTAAAATCATGACACAAGGGCTTTCATTTTGTCTTTTGATTTCAAGGCCTTTTACAGTTGCACAGAGAAAAATTTTGTGAAATTTTGGAGACTTTCTTAAGGTTTGCCATTGTTCAACTTTATCAATGGAGTTTGAACCTACTAGTTTAAATGTAAATTAGCATATTGAGGAGACTACAAAATAGTAAGTGATTGCAGTGTGTAATAGATAATACATTTCAATGAAATTTTGCAAACTTTATATTGTTGAACATCTGATGATTTGTTGGTTATTAGGATCTTTCTTTAAGCACATGTTGTTCTTCAAAATTATGCAAGGGAAATGTATTTAATTGGTGGTTCATACATTATGTTTGATCTTATGTTTGTCGCACGTTGTCAAAGTCTTGACCTTTGCTACATTGTGGGATGTAAGTTTGATATTTTTTCTGGATATGTATGTTATTAATCATCCATTTTTCTATATTTACATGTTTCTTGTCATTTTTGTAAAATTTATTCCTTTTTAAAATTTACAGGGGAATGCAAAGATGCACTTTACAAAGAACTATGGCATGCTTGCGCTGGATCTCTTGTCAACCTGCCTCATGAAGGGGAGCAAGTTTATTATTTTCCACAAGGTCACATTGAACATGTATTAAATTCTAGTTGTGATATCAGAATCTCATATTCTTGTGTTTTTCTGGTAATATGATTAAAAATACAACAAGTTTTGTTAGAATGATTTTCTATCCAATTTTTTTGTGCATTGTGTTTTTCTGTTGTCTTACAGATTCATGTTTTCTTTATATAGCTTACAGCTTCACTGCATCAAAAGGCTTACGATTATCTGCCCATATTCAATCTTCCATCTAAAATTCTTTGTAGAGTAATCAATGTTCAACATAGGGTGGGTTGTCTTTATGACTTCTCATGAATCCTAGTATTGCTTCCCTGGTACACATGAAGAAGTTTTGTGTATCCTTTGGCAGTTTCAATAACTTACTATTTTCACTGTGGATTGCAGGTTGAACCTAGTACAGATGATGTTTATGCACAAATTACGCTGCTTCCTGAACTAGATGTAACCTGAAAGCTTTAATTCTTTGCTTAACACAAGGCTTTCTAATGCACTTTTTTCTTTTTGGCTTTTTGCTACATTGGTCTAATTATTATTTCTCTTTAAATCAGCAAAGTGAGGTTACTAGCCTGGATCCTCGGCCCCCAGAACCTGAAAGATGCAGAATTCATTCATTTTATCAGACGCTTACGTCTTCTGATACAAGCACTCATGGTGGCCTCTCTATTCTTCCAAATCTTGCAAATCGTCTGCCTCCATTGGTTAGGGCCTAAATCATATTGCTCTTCCATATACACACAATTTGTTACCCTATCAACATGGGTTTTCTAGCTTTTTCATATAGGATATGTCTCAAGGGGAGCAGGATGTGGTTGCCACTGATCTGCATGGCAATAAATGGAATTTCAGATACGTTTTTAAAGGTCAGCAATTTCTTCCCTTAATAATTAAAGATGACAATTTGTTAACTGCTATTGATGAAGACTGTATTCAGTTACTTTTGTTTTGCTACGTATAGTTGTATATTTAATGGTGTTGTTACCTTTTTTAGTGTTTTTCTTTTGTGTTTATGCCAAATAAATTTCTACCTTGGCACCTGCCATCTAGTAGATAACATACTCTTTACTTTCAGAAACGTTGATTTTTGAATCAAATCAATTTCAGGAATATGAAAAAATATTAACTTACAAAGTTACTTGGCAGTTGGCAGCTTGCAAGTTGTGCTAATTTTGGTTTTCTACCTAGGATTCCCATTCAGTTTGTGTGCATGTATGTGTGTATTGCATGACTTGCATTTCAATTTCTTCAGCCTTTTGATGATCACATATCATAACTACAGTAGTGACTTGTTATAATTCAGTGATGATAATATTTCCATACATCATACAAAGACCTTTTTTTCGGTTTCAATATTGTTCTTGACATCATGAAAAGAATTCTCATGCTCCAGTGTTTTTCAACACAAGTTGCACTTTTTGTGTTCCATGTAAGATTTTTACAGTTAGTAGAAATCATAATTTGGTATTAATCATTTGTAAACATATTTACATTTGCTATTTGTTGGATTTCATGATTTGTTTTACTTTTACTTGTAGTTTAATACACAAGATGGAAATTTTAAGGCATTAATAAAAAATTCAATGGCAGGTAAACCTAAATGCCACATACTCACAATCGGGTGGAGTTCCTTTGTCAAGTCAAAAAAGTTGATGGCAGGAGATGTATTCATCTTTGTTAGGCAAGCTTACCATATGTTGCTATTATTATTATTATTATTATTAATCTGTGTGGTTCTTCTTTTTAAACGTTATTATAAAATCTATTGATTGATTAATATGCTATTTGTAGGGGAGAAAATGGAGAATTTGGTGTTGGAGTTAGGAGGCTCATGAGACAAAAGATAAACATGCCAATTCCAATTCACACCATGCATATGGGAATTCTTGCTGATGCTTCTCGTGCCGTTTGTACTGGAACTCTTTTTTCTGTCTTCTACAACCCAAGGTTATTATCATCATCATCATCATTGTGTTTCATCTATTATATTTTACTAATATATTGTGTGTTGCTTATTCTATCTGATTTTTTTCATTTTAATTATGTGTTTGCTGAGTAAGCCTTTCATTTCAGAACAAGTCGCTCTGAGTTTATTGTAAGTGTCAACAAGTATCTCGAGGCTCGAAGCCACGAGTTTTTTATTGGGATGAGGTTTCAGATGAGATTTGAAAGTGAGGAAGTTCTGGAAAGAAGGTATCATCTTATGTTGGATTGACATTTCAAAAAGAAGTCAATAACATTATTATGAATTGTTAGTTTATATTGAGCTGTAGGTACAATGGCACTATTGTTGGTGTTGATAATCAATCATCTAGGTGGGATGATTCTGAGTGGAGATCCTTAAAGGTTGCTAATTTTCTTGCTTGGATTTTTTATTAATCATGGTTCCTGAATGTTGGCCACATCATTATTTTTTTTCCCCCTATATTAGGGGTTCATATCGGCTTTTGTTTGATTAACAACACGGCGTCCTTTCTATTTATGTTACAAGTAACTAAGCTTTTTCTCTCTCCACTCTTGGCTTGTATCATATTCTTTGCCAGGTTCAATGGGATGAACCTTCTTTGATTTTGCTTCCGGAAAGAGTTTCGCCATGGGAATTGGAACCTTTTGTTGCTGTTACTTCTCTAAACTCCCTCCTTGGGCATGGTAAGAAGCAAGCACAATTATCTCTTTTGCGCTCATCCATGTTGGACTATGGTATATGTTAGTTTTTCCTTCATTATTTTTCTTCAATACCAATTTACTATGATAGTAAATAACAAGCTAGCTTTCTCTCATTTATGCATTAGGTCAGTGGATATTCCCTTTTGAGTCTCCCACTTTCCCATATTATAACCTTGATTCATCTAGTTTCTCTACCACTTCAAAGACCAATTCTTTTGGTTCTAGTGATGATAGTTCTCAGGCTAACATTTCCCTCAACCAAATGGGAAGTGTTATGGAGTCCATTGGCTCTGTGGGTGATGAAGATTCTGGACAAGTGGGAGATGGTTGCTCAATTCTGTCATTGGACACCGGGTCTGAGCAGCATTCTGGAACAATGAATGTTATTAGTAAATCTGAAATCTGCTGAGCTTAAAAGACCACGCCATATATTGGGAATTTCAAGGCAGGCAGATTAGGAATTGTGTAAAGGTAATTTATGCTTTAAAAGACCAGTTAACTTAGGAAATTATGAGCTTTAAGAAATTATGAGCTCTAAATTTAAGGTAATAAAACTATTAAAGGACTATTTTAAGTTCTTAACTCATAATCTACAAGCTTGAAGACACATTACTAATGAAGGTGAACTTGTGGAATTCTCCAAGAAATGGCAGGCTGTCTTTACTGGTTAAGGTGACGTGATGCTGTTTAGGGATGAGTAATGGCAGCAAGTTCATTTGACTCTCAGCTCACATCCTTGGTCTTCATGGTTGATAAGTTTTTCTTTTCGGTTGTAGTGAATTCTGTAGCATGATCAGGACGCTCCTCATCTGTGAGGCTTGGATAATGATGTTGGGCTAGGTTTTAATGAAGAGGAAATTACACCATATATCTCATTTTTCTTATTTTTAACTTTTATGTCCTTTCAATTTTTTGTTTTCATATATAGACTTTAGTAATTATTTTTTTTATATTTTTTAGGTTTGTTTTAATTTTTATTAGAATGAGTTTGTGAGCTTATTTTAAAGTTTGGCATAAGTAATATATTAATTTGTAATTAAACTTTTTATTAATTAAAGTTATAATTTATTTTGATAGTTGATCATTTAAAATTTATTATTTTGCTTATTTTTATAATTTTATATTTAAATATTAAATTTAATTTTACAATAATTTTATATGATCACTTATCTAAATGAACTTTTAAAAATATTCTTATTTAGATATTAAAAAATAATTGATATATTGATTATTTATCATTTTATTAAAAGCATTGATAAAACTTAAAAGATAGGAAAATGATTAATGACTTCACAAAGTAAATAACGAATATTGTTACATCATAAGTCAAATTAATCATTAGTAGAAATATATTATTTTTAGTTAGTGTATACTATTTGCAATGACTTTACAGTATTAAATATTGATTATTTGCTAAAAGTATACTATTTTTTAATTAGTGTATACTGTTTGCTGTAACTTTACGGTATTAAATATTAATTATTTATTAGAAATATACTTTTTTGTTTAATATATACTATTTGCTGTGAGTTTTTATTTTTTTATTTTGAGAATTTTTTAAATCTAAAGTAAAATATAATTTTAAAAGTATTTGATTTTATAAATATAAATTTAATTTTTATATGAAACAAACAATATTATAAAAATTTATGAAAATCTAATACATAAATTTAGATAAATTATATAGTTTTCAATCTAATATAGATTAGTAGTTAATTCACTTTGAATTTTCATAAATAAAATTTAATACGATGAAATTAATTTTTTAATTTTAAATGGAAGTGAAATCAATATATGATAGTAAATAAAAAAAAAAATCAGGTTTTGATAGACAAAAAGAAAAAGAGAGGCTAAATTTATAAATAAAGACAGAAGTTTAAAATATTTTTACAAAAAAAAAAATTAAGAGATAAAAAAGTTATTTTTTCAATTTTTAGACTATTTGTGTAAAAATCCCTTTAATGAAATGAGGGATTCTGCTTTGAGTGGTGGGAGCAAGGTAAGTAGTGGAGATAAGTCCACGGGCAAAAGGCCTAATATGCCGGGTTAAGCACAGTTTGGTCTAATCCGGGGAGTTGAAAATCTCTGGAATTGAATTGAATTTGGGTGATTTTAATTTCTAAAAATCCAGAACTAGAATCAAAATAAAAAATTTTTATATTGTATTGTTCCAAAAATTTCAGACAATATAATTTGGGGATCGGATATTTCGGTTTTAGTTCAATCCAATCCAATCCGAAACGGAGATTTGAAAAAAATTTATTTAATAATTAATTTCTTATAACTAACCGTACGGTTTTAAGTTTTATTTTTTTATGAAATTTGAGTTTAATAAATTAATATATTATATTAATAATTATAATACATTATTAAATGATTATTAATAAATTAATACATTATGTTAATATATATAATTATATATCAAAATTATATATTAATAGTTTTTGTGATATAATTGTATATACTACTTAAAATTAACACATAATTTCTTATAATTAATTTCTAACTTTCTATACAAACTATTAATTATCTATTACAAGTACTTTCTTATTGATAACCTATCACATAAATGTTAATTAATAAAAAAATATTTTTCAATATTTTAATATTAGATACTAATAAAAGTCAATTAATCAAAAACTTTATTAGTATCATATAAACTTTATTAGTACATCATATTTTCTTATTATTACTCATTAATTAGACATGATGTTGCACTATTTCTGCAAGTGTACGGATCGTTACAAGTAATAAAGTGATGAGTGAGTATCGTTCCCACGAGGAAGGGTTTGTCAAGTACCAATTTTTAATATTACTCTATTATTTAGAAAATCAATTATGAGATTTTATATTTTAAACTAAAATAAAATTGAAGTAAATAAATAATGATAAATATGAAAATAAGATTAAAGGTTTAGGATTTAGAATTCATCAATTGATCACATATGATTTCTTTATAAATTTTAGATGGATTATTTTTGCTGGAATTAATGATTAGATTTCCCTAAATTATATGGTGTTCTCTCTCAAGATACAACATGTGTATTCATATCAACCTTACATCTACTCTCGTAATCATAAGCAATTAATACAAACCCATTAAGTTTTATGGAAATCTCTTTTAAAAATCACAAATGAGTGTTCTTATCTCTAAGCAACACATTCCCTAGGTCAATTATCCTAATGAACTAATATTGTGCTTCCACTCTCGCTACTTCACACAATATCTTAAATCATGCAATTAATGGCCAGTTAATTACAAGTATTAAGTTCTAAAATAAAAGATTAATTCCAACAATCAAATCCAATCAATTAAATATAAATAATCATATGCAAATCAAAAGATTACATCTAAATCCTATAAAATAAAATTAGCTATTCATAATTAAAAAGAAAGAAATAATTAAATTAACAATAAAAATAATAAACATAATAATAACTTATAATTAAATTCAAGAATAGAGTTTAGAGAGAACTTATTTTGGGATACAATCTTTGATGAACTCAAGCTTCCAAAAACTCTTCCTCTTGATCAAAATAAAAAAATAAAACTAATCTACTATGAGAAAACATATAAAAATCTCTCTACATATATTTTTTATGGATTTTCTTTGATGCTCTTTCCCTTTGCCAAGCATGGTATTTATAGACATGTTTGGTGGAAGAATTCAAGTTCCATTAAAATTCTTGCATCAAAATTCAACATTGATAGTTAGGTTGGCCACCAACCATTGAATTCCTTCATCAATATTCAAAAATGGTTAGGTTGGCTACCAACCATTGAATTTTGGCCACCAACCATTGAATTCCTTCATCAATATTCAAAAATGGTTAGGTTGGCTACCAACCATTGAATTTTAGCCACCAACCATTGAATTTATTTCTCATGGATTAAAAACTTGAATCATTGCTTGCATCATTATTTTTACTGCATCATTTTGATCTGCAAAAATAAAATAAAAATACTTAAAATATGTTATAATTTATTTATAAATTGTAGAACTATTTATTTCTAAAAATATGTAATAATATTATTACATTTTCGAGAACTGAGCCAAAATTTAAGTTTAAACAAATAAAATAACTCTAAAAATATAAAGTTATCACACCTCCAAACTTAAGTTTTTGCTTGTCCTCAAGCAAAAGAAAATTCAAAACCTAAACTAGTCCACTTTCGTAGGAAATTTCGATTGCATTTAGCGTATGTAACAAGCCTTTAAACCCCTAGGTGTCTCATAGAGAACGAGTTATAGTCTCGTGAGGGCTTCCACTGGTGATACCCACAAACACCTTTAAAAATTTATTTCAAAGAAAAATAAAATATCACAAAAAAGAAATTTAATCATCGCGTGCTTATGTTGAAATTTTTTTTTTTAAAGGTCTCAAGAAATTAATATTTACAAACAACATATCAATAGTATTGCAAGTCAATCTTCTATCTCAGGTTCAAAATAATCCTCATCTTAATCATGCCTTGAATAACTATACATTAAATCAACTGCAAAGAAATTGTTGCACTTCAGATAGGCATATACACACTAATATCTTTAAATGCCTCTATCAAATGATATAAAATAGATGTACAAATCTCATAAGCATATTAAAGCAAACAATCTCCACTAATAGAATTCACAAATTAAGGGAGATCAATAGGTCTTAACTAAACTTGTAATGGGGCTAACACGAGGTCTTTTGGCTTAACAAAGAAAAGGCTAAATGAACAAAAGTAAGATAATTATACCAAGTTTACAAAAGAAAATCAATAGCTCAAATAAAGAGATTTTGTTAATGAAGGATCCCTTCCATCTTAAGCATCATTCTTCTTTAATGTTTTCTTCTTTTAAGCCCCCTTCTTCTTCTTCTATTTTTTTTTATTTTTTATTTTTTTCTTTTTCTTTTTCTTTTTTTTTTATTTTTTTTTTGCCAACAACATTATTCTAAAGATAAACAAGAATTACTAACTTTTTATTTATTCAATTTTCTTGCTGTCCTCCAAACTTACTTTAAGCAGAAAGTAATCTTTTACTATGAATAATACTTTCAGTTGTTAGAGATTATTATTTTCTTTTAAAACTTCAATAACTCCCTTTTCTTCATTAGAATGTAAACTTGACAAAATTATCTCACAAACAGGGTGAAAGATAACAATTAAGGTTTAATTAACAAAGAGAAGAAAGCTAAAATTATCAAGGCACAAAGGGGTAAACTAAGGAAAAAATTAAAATAAGGGTAGATACAAGTAACAGGCTAAACAAACAATGCCTAAATTATATCTCTCTTTCAAAATGAATTCAAAATTTCGCCTCAAAAGTTTGCAAAAACATGTTCTAAGATAGGTGAGGCAAATGAAGATAAAAATGTGTAGAAGCCCTCTCTAAGTAAACATACACAAATTCAATGCAATCAATATAATGCAAAGCAAAGCAAAACATAATCTCAATAAAAGTTAATTTCTTACCCAAAATAGTTGTTCAACCTGAAATACTTTAATAAATTGTCTATAAATATCAATTATAATCAATCATTAGCCTTTCATCAAATTATTTAATATAAGCATATTTTATCAAAAAAAAAATTTAAATTTATTCATCAAAACACAAAAGAAATGACTGAAAATAAAAAACAAACTAAACCTCCCCCAAACTTGCAATGGACATTGTCCTCAATGTCAAAGAAACAAACCAAAAGAAAGAAAATACTCCCTCTTGTAGAAAAGTGGATTCCAAATTATAAGCAGGATATACATTTCACCTTCTTGTTTCCTGTAAAACATCTTGAAACAACACTAAAAGCAAGCATGAGAAACTAATCATACAAAAAGAAAACATTATATTTTTTTTTATTTTTGTTTTTATTATTTTTTTTAATTTTTTTTTAATTTTGGAAACTAGAAAAAGAAAGAAAAGAGAAGAAAAAAAAAATACAGATGCGTATCAAGGGCACAAAAAGTACTCTTTACTCAGCCATCTTGTATGAATAACTCTTGAGTTAGTTAGTTAGCTAGCTAGCTAGTTTTTTTTTTTTTTTTTGAAAAGGAAAATCACATAAATTTAAGATGCGTATCAAGAGTACAAAAGTAACTCTTTACTCAGCCATCTTACATTTAGTGATTCGAACCTAAAACTTCACTTGATTAAGTGCAACAAAAAAAACACACACAAAACAAAAAAAAATGCGATAAAAAAAAAACTACAAAAGTTAGGGAAGTTATAACCGGAGATTCAAATCTAGTCCTCGCTTTTTACTGCTACTGGCCTTAGGGTGCCAAACTACCTGCGCCATCAATGGATCAGGTTCGGATTTAAAGTTTTGCAGTTGATCAATCAATTGATCAATAGTTGAAGCAGAGACTAAGATGCGTCGACTTGCTGGTGTCATAAAACCCTGTTCCATAGCATGATCAAGAAAAGATAACAAACCATTATAAAAACCATCAACATTAAGTAATCCCAATGGCTTCTGAAGAACAGTTAATTGTGTCCAAGATGCAATGGTGAAAATATCTTCAAATATTTCTAAACCACCAGGTAATGCGATAAAAGCATCAGCATTGAAATTCATGTATGCCATTCGTTCGTACATGCTATTGACCTGTAACTCATTACCTATAGTTCCACCAGTGATTTGTTTATTTCGAGCCAAAGCCTTTAGAACTATTCCTAAGACTTTACTACCTCTAATATATGCAGAACTTGCGACACAACCCCTTAACCCTAAACTACCTCCCTCAGACACCAAATCAATTTTTCGTTCAGCTAAATCCTACCAAGTTCATTAGCTGCTATCAAGTACTCTCTTTTCTTGCCAGAGTTTGGACTACAAAAGACACAAATAGTTTTGAATTTACGTGTTGAGGATTCTGCCATTTTCTCTCACAGATCTCTCAAAAGGGTTGTATGCATATTAACAATAATGAATGTGCATATAAAAAAACTAGTAGACTGAAAGAACAGTTCAATGGGATAAACTAATTGTTGACAGAAAAAGTATAAAAACAAAAATGATAATAAAAATAATCAATGCTGTGTATACAAATGTCAAAAGAAATATTTGAAAAACTAAAAAGAAACAGACATTGAAAAACTAAAAAGCTAATGAAAGTAGAAAAATCTGTAGCATGTATACAAAAGTCAAAAAGAAAATATTGAAAAGCTAAAAGTAGACATTGAAAGACTAAAAAGTTGTCGACAGTAGAAAAAATCTGCAGGAAAATAAAATCTAGATGCTAAAAAGTCAAAAAGTACTGCAAGATGTAGAAAAAAATAATGCATTGAAAAATAAAAAAGTTAGTGATACACCTGATTATAAACAGTAGTTGTGATTTTGGCTCACATCTTCCTCTGGTTTTACGTCCAGTAACCGCTTACACGCCTTCTATGAGTTGAGGATAGGCTTCCCATCCAGTTTTCTTATTAACTGGCAAACAAGGTCTTTTATCGTCAGATTTCCTAGACTGTAACGCTGCTTCTCTTCTTTAAATAGTTTCCATAAATCTAAAAGAGTGCGTTGAACTTGTCCACAAGGATGCGTCTTAAGAGTCTGTAAGATATTATCCATAGACTCCTTACTCAGTCCATCCTTTATGAATTTAATTTTGTCTTCTCGATTTATGGATGCAAATCCAATATTTCTACAGCGTGTGTTGCAATTCCATCTTGCACACTTGTAGCAGACTCCCATTCTCTTAGCTCTCCTCTTCTTTGAGTAAGAACTTCTCCCCGTACCTGGCAAACATTTAATAAATGAGTCATCAAGCTCACCTGCCAATCGTACTTTGGCTTCTATGATCCAGCGAATATCCTCAGGAAGATTTAGACGCCTAAATGCCTTCATTTTTTCCAGTCTGCGTTCATCAATTTTCCTGAGCACATCTTGGGGAAGAGTTGAAAATCTGTTTTTTAGTGCTGCAAGAGATGCTTCCATGTCTAATTAACTTTGTTAAGAAAATGAAAGAGAAAATTTAGAACGAAACAACTAAACAAAAATAAAAGAAACCTAATAAATAGAAAACTTGGGTTTCCTCCTAATAAGCTATTTAATAACTCACAAACAACACTAAAGCAAAATTAAAATAGAATGAAACAAGCAAAAGAACAAAAGAAATTAAAAAGAAGTAAAAAGTTAGAAATTTGGGTTGCCTCCCAAAAGCGCTTAATTTATAGTCTTTAGCTTGACTATAGCTAGATCTTCATCATGGAGGATAATACACAAAATATATCATCTCGATAATTGTGGAAAGATAGACTTTTACCAATTTTAATGAGTCAAGCCAGCTTGATTTGAGTCTGCATGGAAAAAAATTAAGACAAAAATTATTTAATATTTTATAATTAGGCTCATAATTTTTAAAAACTTTCCAACGAGCTCTTTTTCTTGCTCTAAATTTTCTTAAGAAATTGAGATAGGAAGGTAGTGGAGTTGAATCAAGAGTTGGTGAGTGCTCAGTTGATGGTGGTGAATGCTTCTTCTTTTCTTCCAAGTCATCAAATTGATATTCTTTATGGTCTGACATATATGATGTTGTATTCACCAAATAAACTGAAAAAGTTTCCTTTGAGTGCTCTTGTTCAAATCCTTTTTCAATTTTCCCATCAATTTCAACCACTCTGCAGATATTATCCATAAGAGAATAATATTTCTTGGGCAAATTAGGCTCAACTTCTTCATTTTTTTCTTGCTTGCTTGAAGTATCTCCTTGATCAATCGTCTCTTCCTTATCATCACTCAAAGAAATTGCCAAGCATTGCTCTTTGGAATGTTCTTCAATTTGGCTTGTCAAGTTTTCATAGTTTTG
Source organism: Reutealis trisperma (assembly GCA_947687605.1). Classification (NCBI taxonomy): domain Eukaryota; kingdom Viridiplantae; phylum Streptophyta; class Magnoliopsida; order Malpighiales; family Euphorbiaceae; genus Reutealis; species Reutealis trisperma. The sequence goes on along the minus strand of CANTUT010000012.1, from coordinate 5,306,507 downwards.
AGTATCTAATGGACTAGAGAACTGTTCCATTTGTACATCATCAGTTGTATTGTGGCTAGCCCATTGATTCCTATATTCCATTTTTTCACATCGTTCGTAAGTAGCATTCATAAATTTTTCTAATGCTATTTCATAAGATGGTTTGTGCTCTTTAAATGGTGCATGGTGTTGAAAATCATATTGATAAGGATACCATAAATTGTTACCTTGATCGCATTGATTTTCCCATGAAAAGCTTGAATAGTCACTCCATCCTAAGTTGTTTATGTTAGAATATGGATAATTCTCATGCCTATTATAATTTGGAAAAAATTGTACTTGTTCTACATATTGACACTCAGAATTCAAATGATTACCTCCACACAGATCACAACTCAAACATGAATTAAATAAAGTATTAGCATTAACTTTATCAATTAAGTTAACAAATGCATCAATTTTAGCATTTAACTTACTAAAACTATCCTCACCATACATGCTTGCTGCTCTATTTAGTATCATTCCTCCATCACACCATTAAAAGTTGTGGAAAGCCTTCTTTTTTTTTTTTTTTTTTTTTTTTTTTTTTTTATAAAAGTCCTGCAAAATAAAAAAAAATAGAAAAGAAAAACAAAATCTAAAGTAATAGAGTATATCAATCTATTGATATTGTCAAAAATTACCTTCCCTGGCAACGGCGCTAAAAACTTGTTGCACGATTTCTGCAAGTGTACAGATCGTTACAAGTAATAAAGTGATGAGTGAGTATCGTTCCCACGAGGAAGGGTTTGTCAAGTACCAATTTTTAATATTACTCTATTATTTAGAAAATCAATTATGAGATTTTATATTTTAAACTAAAATGAAATTGAAGTAAATAAATAATGATAAATATGAAAATAAGATTAAAGGTTTAGGATTTAGAATTCATCAATTGATCACATATGATTTCTTTATAAATTTTAGATGGATTATTTTTGCTGGAATTAATGATTAGATTTCCCTAAATTATATGGTGTTCTCTCTCAAGATACAACATGTGTATTCATATCAACCTTACGTCTACTCTCGTGATCATAAGCAATTAATACAAACCCATTAAGTTTTATGAAAATCTCTTTTAAAAATCACAAAGGAGTGTTCTTATCTCTAAGCAACACATTCCCTAGGTCAATTATCCTAATGAACTAATATTGTGCTTCCACTCTCGCTACTTCACACAATATCTTAAATAATGCAATTAATGGCCAGTTAATTACAAGTATTAAGTTCTAAGATAAAAGATTAATTCCAACAATCAAATCCAATCAATTAAATATAAATAATCATATGCAAATCAAAAGATTACATCTAAATCCTAGAAAATAAAATTAGCTATTCATAATTAAAAAGAAAGAAATAATTAAATTAACAATAAAAATAATAAACATAATAATAACTTATAATTAAATTCAAGAATAGAGTTTAGAGAGAACTTGTTTTGGGATACAATCTTTGATGAACTCAAGCTTCCAAAAACTCTTCCTCTTGATCAAAATAAAAAAATAAAACTAATCTACTCTAAGAAAACATATAAAAATCTCTCTACATATATTTTTTATGGATTTTCTTTGATACTCTTTCCCTTTGCCAAGCATGGTATTTATAGACATGTTTAGTGGAAGAATTCAAGTTCCATTAAAATTATTACATCAAAATTCAACATTGATGGTTAGGTTGGCCACCAACCATTGAATTCCTTCATCAATATTCAAAAATGGTTAGGTTGGCTACCAACCATTGAATTTTAGCCACCAACCATTGAATTTATTTCTCATGGATTGAAAACTTGAATCATTGCTTGCATCATTATTTTTACTGCATCATTTTGATCTGCAAAAATAAAATAAAAATACTTAAAATATGTTATAATTTATTTATAAATTGTAAAACTATTTATTTCTAAAAATATGTAATAATATTATTGCATTTTCGAGAACTGAGCTAAAATTTAAGTTTAAACAAATAAAATAACTCTAAAAATATAAAGTTATCACATAACATATATTAAAAGTTTTTATTCTAAAATATATAAGTAGTGAATTTAAAATTTTTAATTGTAATATGTGGTTATATCTTAGTATCATTGAAACTTAATTCACATTATATTACTAATTTTTCATTGATATAATTTTAATGAATCTAAGATTTAAATAAATTATATAAATATTAATAGTTATATTCTATTGAGTTAAGGTACATATATTTTTAATTATAGATTTATAATTCATTTAAATTTTATTTTCATATAATCTTAATATAATTTGATAACCGCTACAATGACATATACAATTTTATGATTTTTGTGTTATCTATATTTTATTCAATTAACATTATCTATATATTATAAATAAAAAACTGAAAAATTTTGGTTATTTCGATCTAATTCAATTCGGTACAGTTCGGTTCAATTCGATCAAATTTTTAGTCTGGATATACGTTAATCTCCAGAATTATATAAAAATATTTTACTCGATTTAATTCAATTCAAAAATAGTCAAAAAGTCAATAATTCAGTGAAATTTTAAATATTTTTAATTAAATTATTCAGTTCAATTTAAAATTTTTAATATCTGTACTCATCTCTATGCGGCGATGAATCATGTTAGATTTGAAAAGGTATAATACGGTGATACCACTTATCAGCCCAAAAATCAACAAGTGTGTCCTCGTGGACTGAATAAGTTTTGTGGTCACTGACATAACTTCTAAAAAACTCACAATATGGAGTGTTCTGTTTTGGAACTCCTAATGGGACAACCAATCATATGAAAATTTGGATTTTGCTCCTAAAATCTAACTTGGATAAGGGCCCACTATATGTGTTTTTTTTTTTTTAAATTTTAATATTTTATCATTTTAAAATATGTATTTTTTTAAATTTTAATAATACAAATATCTATGATATATACATATAGTTTATTAAAATTTCTATAGTTTTTATAATATATTACTATGAATATGAGATAGATAGAAAAAGAGGAAAATAGAGCTTGACAAAGAATCTACCTGTGTCAGTTGATGAAAAAAAAAATATAGAAATTGGGCGATTGGCTTATGTGTTTATCAAATCCAACATGTTTTTCACTAAAATGTGCAAAGGAAAATTCCAAAAATATTAAAAAAAAAAAAAAGACATGGCCGGCAGTAACTAATTGTAGGCCACCAACTTTTTTTAGTAGGTTTCTAATATTTAATAACATCAATTCTCGTATAGTAATATCAGATAGTTTAAAATTCAATCATCTTTTAGTAAATATATATATATATACTAATTAATCCATAGGAAAGTACTAATTTACGAGTGACCAAAGAAATATTAAATATTAAAATTCAGTAATTAACAATATTGAAAAAAGATTTTACTTAGTTTAGCTAAAAGACGCACCTTCTCATAAAAAATGAGTTGCTTTGGTGTATGCATGGACGGACATAATGTTGACGCTACGTCACCTATCATTATTAGATCAAAAAAACAAGTATTATTGAGAGCATCCAACAAAATACTCATTCGTGTGGATACCGTTCACCACATGGGCCATGGCTTATCGGCTAACCATGTGACAGTGCTGCAGAATAATAACATCTGCATGCAGTCCAAGCTAGAAGGGTGAAAGCTCTTTTGCTTTGTCTTGTTAGGCTCTACCTTGGTCTTTTCTTTCCAAAGAAAGCTGATCTCAACTTCGTTTTTTCTACATGCTAGATGCTACATATTCGGAATATGGTGAGTACTGAAACTCACTTCCACTGTATGAAAATATGAATTCGAATACTATTATTGTTTGTAGTTGCTATATTTATACAAAAGATTACTAGATTTACAGGAGATAGAATAGCACAAGATTACAACAAACTGAGATAAAATATAAAGGTTGTTACAGAAAATCAAGACTTGGTCCAAATATTATTTGACATCAGGCTTATCCTTTACACGCCCCTGCAAGATGGAGGATCCATCGGAGACTCCAATCTTGGAGTGAAAATGAAGAAACAGATTTCGACCAAGAGATTTGGTAAGCATGTCTGCAATTTGATCCTTAGAGCTAATATGCTGAACACACAGAGAATCGTTAGAGACCTGTTCCCGAACAAAGTGATAATCAAGCGCCAAATGCTTCATGCGGGAATGAAAGACAGGATTGGCACATAAATATGTAGCTCCCATATTGTCACAGAACAATCTTGGAGACTACCGAAGATGAACACCCAATTCAGAAAGCAAATTCTGAACCCATAAAACTTCAGCTGCTGCATTAGCCAAGGCCTTATATTCAGCCTCAATTGAGGACCGAGAAACTGACTTTTGGCGTGCTGACCTCCAGGAAATAACATTGGTACCTAGATATAACACATATGCAGTAGTAGAATGACCAATATCTTTAATACCACCCCAATCAGAGTCAGAAAAGGCGGTGAGAGTCAAAGGAGAATCACGTTTGAGAAATAACCCATGGTGAATGGTACCTTTTAAATACCGAAGAACCCGTTTTAAAGCCTGGAAATGCTTCTGTGTAGGTGCATGCATGAACTAAGACAATTTATTCACAGCAAAGGAAACGTCCGGGCGAGTAATAGCTAAATACTGAAGAGAACCAACTATGGCACGATAAGAGGTAGCATCAGTAGACGGTGAACCATCAACAAGAGTATAAATTTCAGAGGAACTACGTGGTGTAGCCACATCTTTTGCACCAGCCATGTTAAACCGAACAAGCAAATCAGAAATATGACGATGTTGAGAGAGAAATAAACCTTGTGAGGTAGAGATAACCTCAACACCAAGAAAGTGATGCAACAGGCCCAAATCTTTGATAGAAAAACGATTTGCCAGCTTATGAACAAAATGATCTAAGAAGGCTGGATTATTACCTGTAAGAACAATGTCATCCACATAAACCAAAAAATAAGCTGTGACACCATTTTGAGCATAGATAAACAGAGAAGCATAGGCAAAGGATTTTCAAAACCCAAAAGTAAGCAAAAAATTCTTCAACTCAGTATACCAAGCTCGAGGAGCTTGTTTAAAGTCATATATAGCCTTCCAAAGTTTACAAATATGCTCAGGATACTGAGGATGAATATAGCCAGGGGGCTGAATCATGTAAACATCTTTATGAAGCGTCCCATGAAGGAAGACATTGTTGACGTCCAGTTGACGTAAAGACCAATTCTGTGATAAAGCAAGACATAAAACAATCCGTATGGTGGTTGGCTTTGTGACAGGGCTAAATATTTCAAAGTAATCACGCCTTGGTTCTTGCAAAAACCCCTTCGCCACAAGACGAGTTTTATATTTGTCTATTGAGCCATCTGGTTTCCGTTTAACACGAAAGACCCATTTGCACCCGATCGGAACATGTGTGGATTTCGGGACCAACTCCCAAGTGCCATTTTGCAAAAGGGCATTAAAATCAGCATCCATAGCTTGCCGCCATAGAGGATCCTTAACAGCTTGGGCAGCAGTGGAGGGTTCTAGTGCAGTGGGTAGTGGATGAGTGGTAGTAAGGTTAATATATTTATTACTGTAGTATTTGGGATTCAGCTTTCTGATACGGGCTAGGTGAGGGGGAGGAGGGGGTGAAGGTAAAGAAGGTGGAGATGGAGAAATGTATGGAGAGGACAGCGAGGAAGAAGGTGAGGGAGGTGATGAAATGGAGGGCGAGGGTGTGGATGTGGCGGATATGTGTGATTCCAGAGACGGAGAAGATGGGGAAATAGAGTTAATGGGTTCAGAAGGTGAACTAGGAGACTGAGTCTGACAAGTTAAAGGAAGAAGGGGTGAAGGACGAGTGGTCGGTAGAGAAGAAAGGGATGGAACACTGGCAGGTTGCATATTTGAATATGAGGCAAGGTGCTCATCTGCTTGTAAAGAATCTGCAAGGCAAGCATCTCGAACAAGGTTAGCGAACCCATGAGATTTATTGTGAACCTGATAAGAAAAAATGTCTTCAATAAACTACACATGACGAGACAAATACAGACGATGAGTACTAAGATCAAGACATTTAAAAGCGGATTGAGACGTAGAGTAACCAAGAAAAATGCAACGTGTAGACCGTGATTGAAGTTTGGATGTGGAATATGGGCGTAGCCACGGAAAGCACAGACATCCAAACGTTTTAAGTTTCTTATAGTTCGGGGACTGATTAAAGAGCATATCAAAAGGAGTGCGGAAGCCAATAATAGACGTAGGAAGATGATTTATTAAATAAACGGCAGTCTGAAAAGCATAAGTCCAAAACTGTAAAGGAAGAGAAGCAAAATGAAGTAAGGAAAGACCTGTTTCGACGATATGTCTATGATGTCTCTCAGCTGTACCATTGTGCTCAGGCGTATGCGGAGGTGTAGTGAAATGAGAGATGCCATGTAAATTAAAAATGGGAATCAGTTTTTGATACTCACCTCCATTGTCAGAGAAAATAGAAATAATTTTAGATTGAAAGTAATTTTCCACTAGCCTTTTGAATTGAGGAAATAGAACATACGTATCAGATTTCTTTTTCATTGGATAAAGCCATATGTATTTAGTAAAATGATCAACAAAAATTATATAATATGTATAACCATCAATAGACTTTTTGGTTGGCCCCCAAACATCAGTATAGATAAGGTCTAAAGGTTTTGTACTGACAAGAGAGTTAGCAGAAAAAGGTAATTTATGACTTTTATTAATAGAGCATGAGGTACAATGAAAATTAGACACAGACAAAGAATTGGAAACTAGACCATTATGCTGAAGAACTGCACGAAGAACTTGACTACAGGGATGACCAAGTTTGTGATGCCAAGCAGTCAAGGAAGCTTTGGTTGTGACATTCAACTGAGGAGGACATGGTAAAGGTGCATAATAAACATCATCGACGTTCTCCCCCTGCATTAGAGTTGCCCTCATGTGAAGATCCTTCACAAGAAAATGAGTTGAAAAAAATTCAACAGAAACCTGGTTAGATTTACACAATTTGGCAATAGAAATCAAATTGTGACGTAAACTTGGAACACATAAAATATTAGACAAGGAGAGTTCACGTTGTGGTGTGTGTATTTTTTTTTTTTACCAGTATGGGAAATAGAGAGCCCTTTACTATCACCCAAGAAATTTTCATCAGGACCTCCATAGTCAGAATATGAGTGTAATGCTGATAAATTAGAAGTTGCATGGTGGGAGGCAGCACTGTCAAACAACCAAGGTTGGTGCATTGTGGTAGAACTCATGGACGTGGTAACATTTGCCACTAGACTAGGAGGTGTAGTAAAAGGCTGAGAGGTCTGTACAAATATATTGTTCTCTCGTAAAAACTGAGCAAGCTTACGACAGTCGCGTGTATCATGCCCAGGAATGTCACAGAAACGACAAAACAACTCTGCCCGAGTAGACCGATTGCCATTTTGCCAAGTGCAAGAACCATTGTTACCATAACCAAATCGAGATTTGCGAGAGTTGGAATTGTACCCTTGAGCATGAGTCGAAGGTCCTTGATGCGATTTGGAGGACTGCTGAGTTTTGGAGTTTTGTTTCTGAGTAACATTTGCTGTTGCAAGAACTGGGAGAGATGCTGAATCATTGTCTTTCAACATCCTCTCATAATCAGTTAACTTTTCAAATAGTTCTAAGTAGGGAATTGGTGATTCACGAACCTTGATAGCAGCAACAATAGTATTGAACTCATCTCCTAATTGAGTGATGATATGAACAATAAGATCCTCTTCGTTAACTGGATTTTGGATAAGAGCCAGTTCATCTGCAATGGATCGCATCTCATTAAGGAATTCAGCAATTGATCTAGTGCCCTTTGGATTTTTGGCAAGCTTAGCCTTGAGAGAAATAATTCTCGATCGCGATGAGTTCGCATAGCTGTGAAGAAGCCGTTCCCAAGCTTCTTTAGAAGATTCAGCAGATGAGATGATGGGTTGGATAGTTTATGAACAACTACCAAGAATAGCACTGAGAAGAATTTGATCTTGCCGATACCAAGGGATATAGACTGGATTAACAGTCTTTTGTTCACTGTCAAGAAATTGTGGTGGTGTGGAGCGAGTGCCATCAATATAGTCTAATAGATTAAGACCAATGAGAGTGGATTGAATTTGTTTTCTCCAAACTGGAAAATTGGAGTTGGTAAGTTTGATAGGGAAGTGAGTGGGCGCATTTAATTGCATAATAGTTGCAGCGGATGATGCATCAGCATTTGCCATGATAAAAAAAAAAAAAAAACTCGTTGGAGCGTTTATAGCTCTGATACCATATGAAAATATGAATTCGAATACTATTGTTGTTTATAGTTGCTATATTTATACAAAAGATTACCAGATTTATAGGAGATAGAATAGCACAAGATTACAACAAACTGAGATAAAATATAAAGGTTGTTACAGAAAATCAAGACTTGGTCCAGGTATTATTTGATATCAGGCTTATCCTTTACACACTGCACTTACATCAATACACAAAAAGAAAGCATAGCATAAGTGAAATGATTTCAATGACTCGCACTTGTATCCAAGTCTTTTTTTTTTTTTTTGTATGTATACCTCAATTAGGAAAGCCCAGTCATTATCCCACTTACATCAGCCCATATCCCACAATCATGAGAAAGAGAATATTTTTAAAGATACTTATCTGTTATAGCCTTACAAGTATGTATTCTCATGTACACTTAGTTTTTATAACTATAGCCTAGTACCATATATGAGAGGTGGTGGTTTATATGATATAACCATCAACTCCCATCATGCCATGTAAGAGCTCATTTTATTTTTTTTACTAATATAATGTATTTTAATAAAAGCTAAACTAAATAATTACTAAAAAAAATCTACACATTTAAAATAATCCTTCAAAAAAAAACTAAATTTATATAAAATTATAATCAATTTTTTTTACATCACTTTATTATTGTAAGTTTCAAAATGCAAGTTAACATAGATAATTCTTTTATTATTTTTTCAATTAGTATATATAATAAACTTTGTTATATATGTGCAAAGAAAT